>OX155954.1:1832813-2580516 GCA_944548615.1 Micropterix aruncella
GCTTCCACTGTACGCCTTAACGGCCAACTCCATATTCTCTTCCCTCTTCTTGGAGCTTCCCTGGTTCCATTGTGTGTGTGGACCGCGTCGTCGCTCGCGGCACGGCTAGTTTTTATGCCTACCTCTTCTCTAGAGCAGCGGATTCCAACGCATGGTTTGCGTTCCCACTTACGGATACTTCTTCTTGAAGTAGCGTTTACCGTCCTATAAGAGTCTGGGTGTCAACAGTATACGTAGACGCTGGATTAAATATGCAGTAGGTATATATCAAGAACAGCGAGAACAGCATATGTCTATATGTCTGTCTGATGATCTATATGTCTATTTAAATTTATAAATAGCGACGCTACCGGGTTGGCAAGTCCTATCCTTCGCTCCTTTCGAATATTCCAAATCCCAATTAAATTTTAAAAATGGCATTTTTGGTACTTCATTAATTGTTGTTATGTAATAAGTTTTTTTTTTGTATTTTTTTATCTCTTGGCACCTAAATTCGTACTTTTCCACTAAAATTGGCTGTAAGAGATTGTATTTTAGGCAATAAGTCCGCCTTTTGAATGTTTTTGTTTCTTAAAATGTGCAATAAAGAATCTCTATCTATCTATCTATCTATTGATTATATATGGTTTGTATATGATTTGTATGTGGATAATATATGATTATAGTTTACTAAACTCCATTTTGCAGTTTACAAACTGCAAAATTCAGGTGGCGCTGTATGCATTGACGGCAAAACTAATAGCAATTTATTTGGCCATGTAATAACATTGCCAATGAATAGTTTTTTTTATAAAGAACTGAATGATTACAAAAAAGCAGTAATTTAACCAATGATCACAATAATAACATTAAATCATTAGTGCCATCTATCGCGTTTTTGTAGGCTGGTTACATTTCAGGAATAATACGAAGAGATAGAGAGCCATCTACTACTTATTGATACCAAATTCATACCATGTATACCGAAATAAAAATTGGCATCTATGTATAAATAATATTAAAATAATAAGAGTTGTAATATAAAAATTTGTTTGTTATTATATTATTATTTTATTTCGGAATAGGATACCGCATAGGCGCATTTAGAGCGCCATTTATAGACCGCCGTCATACTGCCATACTGCAAGTTATTGAATATAAGAGAAGATTAATAAATGTTTCGAAGTACACGTTGCGTTTTATAGTTAAATCCTAGCTGCCAAAACGTAGTATAGGATTGAGCAATCTAGCACCTTATATAATCAATGTTATCTACATACGTCTACGTCTAACGTCTTTTGGACAACGTCTCTACAGCTATCTTTATTGCTCTCCGAATAGCAAATATGATGAGTAAAAGAATATTGGGAATAAGCAGGAAACAACAAAAATACATTAAAAAATGGCTAAACGTAGTAGAAATGAGATAGAAAAAACATTTATTTAAATTTTTAAAAAATAAATATATTTATTTTTGCTATAAACATATTTGTAATAACTTTATTTAATTATTTATTGTTTCTAATTATTATATATTTATATACCTACATTACTTATTTATAGGTAAAATTAAAATGTAAAATTATAATGATCTAGTGAAAATTTAATTTTTACCCTATTTTAATTTAGAAAATTTTGTTTTGGAAGTTATACATACATTTTATAATTATTTATATATTTGTTCACCTTAGAACAGCTCTGCCTAGTACTTAGGAGCAACATAAACTATGTTTAAGTACTAACGGTGTATTTTTTTGTAAACTAACTAATAACTAAAATAAAATACATTCCTCCTGTTTTCTGGTAATAGCGACACTCGGCGATAATGTTTATATTAACGTCCGAGTTGGGTCATCGCGTTCAATAAGGTGAAGAAACCCTAAGGGTCAAAGTAATTTTTTAGTTTAGCGGAAAAGCGATGGAAACATGTGGGAAGTTCAATGTCGAGAATTCGCCATTTTTATAAAAAAACAACACTGTCAATAATGTCGAAGATTGTTTACCGCTGGGCGCTTGAAATTAAAAAAGTTGTCCTCTCGTTTCGCGGAGGAAGCTGAGTGAGTTTTGAACCAAGACTGCGCCACGCCATTGAATTGACAGTCAAAGCGAAATTCCACGCTTCAAAGGTTCGGCCTTCGACCTGCTTCATATATGCATGCCCTTACAAAATTACCGAGCTCACCTGCCAATTGGATCACCCCATTTTAAAGGGATGTAAGTCCAGAACACACGGTTTTGAGTAAATCATAAAAAAAACAACCTCCTGTAAAAATAACCAAAGATATATTTTTTATGCAGTTTCATAGACTTAAATGAATTGGATTGTTTTTTATTCAAATTAAAATATATATATTTTTAAATCGCTGGACTTAAGAGACTTCCAGCAATTAAATATTATGTTATTTATGTAGATATACATATATCTACTTATTCTCTGTTGAAAGCTCATATTTCTATCATAAAACCAACTTCATTTTGGAAAAGAAATGATATTTATTTTTATTATGAATTTTATTATGAATCTGTCCTCATTTTTAACACGACTGCTTAAAAAAGGGAGTGTTTTGTTTTAGGATTCATCTATGTATGTTTTCCGTTTATTTATTCCACCATAACTTCTAAACGCTGAAACCGATTTAGAAGTTTGTGGTAGTGTTAGAATCGCTTTGTCATCCCGAGTGTCAAAGGCAGGCCCGGAAAGGCCAGGTGTACTAGTCGGCGATCGCCAAAGGCTCGCGACTCAAGGGGGCCCCAAAGGGCCCTCATAAGGGACTTATAACTTGGGTAAAAATGCAATTATATATGAAGTAGCCACGGCTAGTGAAAAACTGCCCAAAAAGTTATTAGGTTAGGATACTTCTTGATTTAAATTGTAAATAATTAATTTCGACCATTTTTTCTTTTGTTTATAAAAACGTAATCATAGTAAAAGACGACTTTTTTCTTTACATATTCTCTACATATAACTCATTAGCGTTTTCCCTATTTAAATATTTTTATTGAGGTATTGCAGTACGATTTAGGTAATGATTTTGTGGCCCAAATGTAAAAATATTTCTCACCCTCATATTCATACAAAATATTCTCCCTACAAGTAATTAACCACTTCCCATTGATTAATGTTTTATCTAGTGTGTACCAAGTTTAGATACAATAAAAAAAGTGTTATAAGCGTAAGTAAACTACAAAAGAAAAGCTTAATTTTTGATAAAGATAATGCCTGTACTATACTTTTCAGGTGACAAAATAGAGGAAAGTTTGGATTTATGACATATAATTTTTTAAAATTCCCGAGGGAGGACCCACGGACCCCCGTCTTCATAAATGGGCCCTTCTCCAGTCTCTAGCCGAGGCCCCCCAAAACAGCCAGTCCATGCCTGGTCATAGGGTACATTAATTATCCAAATATCAAGTAAATAGTTGTCTAAATGTGCAAATCTCCAAATGTCAGTAAATTAACATAAATGTATCGTGTTTCGTGTCAAAAGAACGGTCAGATTGATTACATTCCGAAAATATATTTGTGTCTATATGAATAAATACATAAACCACAAATATTTCATTAAAAAAAAACCGTAATAAAAATATGTATAAATACAATAGTAATAATTACAAATACAACCTGCGATTACCGACCTAGTTGGGTAGTTTTTGAGACAGACTTTTTATACTACTTTCTCTTAAATAAAGCATTATTATTATTATTATTATTAAATCAACTTTTTGTAACGGCAGTCGTGTTTTTTATTCCTTTTAATATATTTACTTGTGATAAATACTCTTGAAAAATCTTTTTTTTTTGGGAAGTACTGAGCAATGTTTTCTAAATCTGTTTTCTTAGCCGCTTTGACGAACATGGCACCATTCTGGATATGCTCTGATGGTAGCTAGTAGACGGGGTGTATGATTTCTGGCATCTATATCAAAAATTTAGTAAGTGCATTTACTTATTGGTATTTTTCTTTATTCACAGATCAACAGTTGCAACCTCCAAGGTTCAGCATGCAGCCATCAGCAGCAAGCAGTATAGTCAGCGAGGGCAGAACGAAGATCTTGCAGTGCTCTGCAATCGGTATGATCATTTTAGTGTTTCTTCGTAATAATATGTCATCATTTGAAATTCTGGAGATAAGAGCAACAATTTTATACATACGAGTATATGTCGCGTTTAGGCATGATTTGCCGGAACGTTGACGAACAGTGGGTGTTCCCCGTTAACAGCCATTTTAAAATCGCATGGAGAAATTACACAATTTAACGAATTTAATGTCACGATTAATGAACATGCTAAATAAACATAGATTAATAAACGAACTCACGGCCTGTTGGCATAGTGGTTTGACCGCAACATCTTATATTGTGAAGTTCGGGGTTCGATTGACTGCTGGGTCACCCTTTTCCGTTGGGATAGAATTACAGGAATTGAATCTTTATTTCTGTCGATCGAATACAATGACAAGACACACATGTTACACGTTCACGCACATATAAACCTTCCATAGTAGGGTTGGTTATAAGAGATTGTCGTATTATAATAAACTCGCTTATTGTGAAATGTCACAAAAAGAGTAGAGACAAACAAATAACACATGAATATTGTTTTAATATAATTAACGGACGGAAACTACACAGAAAACTGATACGTTCCTTTATTGGTTGCGAATGCACTCTTCTCGATGCTCGGGTTATACTCAAACTATACTCTGGCCGACTCAGAAACATCATCCACCTCTCAAGCGCTACAGCCTGCGCTGCGCTCTCATTTATCATCATTAACTGGCAACTGCCTCCATGGACCTAACGTTAGCTGCCTCCAATGCAACTATCTGTTTCGTGCAGTTTGGACCTGTTTGTTACTTTAGGTCGGCTCAACTCACGGTTCAACTCCCATCCGGTAGCCTCCTCAAAGGGGGACGAACCTGGAAAGGACTCTATGAACTCCGTCTCGGCTGTGACGTGTACATGTGGGATCGGATCCAATCTGCGGGAACACCTCGGCCGCTGCTAGGCAGCTTGCAGATCGTGCGGCGTTAGCCAATGCAGTCTGGCGAATAACCGGGGCGAGGGCGGGTGGGTCTGGAAACGTACTTTCCTAAGAAGCGGGGGTGGTTGTTGATCTAATGTCAGCTACTCTTGAAACGGTCCATTGGCCACCTGATCCCGTGTGATTTTGACAGGCAAATGATGCCACGGTCCGCGAAAAATTGAACTGAATTACCGCTAATAATAGGCAGAGTAAGCGCAAGGGGCTTCTAACCTGCGATCAGCCTGGAGGACGGAGAAATCCAGCCAAATGTAGTAGCGAGACGTTCCGGCGCCTCGCGGTAAGGCGTTGGACGTTCACGGGCTCGTCGGTAGAGCTAGACAGTGAACTGTCTTTGTCCGCTAAGTCTTCACGTTAACTCCGTGGGGGATATAACGACCTGATATCGTTAAAACACCCCCAGATGCCTAAAAGGACCGTACACATGCTACTTCCCTTGCTTTTGGCGTTTAACAATAAATACAAATCACATCTATTATCGACCAAGAAAATGTAATTATTAACAACTAGCTGACCCGTGCCCATTTCGTCGGGCGGTAAAACTTTTTACCTGTAATGAAATTATGAGTGTTGTTCGGTTAGTACTGAGTGCTATGATTTATTTCCTGACTGCCAAAAGAAGGGTTATATTTTTACTGCATATGTATGTATTTATTTGCATGCCAATTTGACTATAATACCGTTATTTGTGAGTGTCTTATTGTGAGTGGCTTATTTGTGAGCGTATTATGTCTTTAAATATTTATACAGTAAAAGGGAAATTATATGCAGTAAGTGGGAAAAGTCTTTTGTTTTAAACACTTGAGACGATAAATTAACTTATTTTGATAAGAATTCTTAATTGTTGATAATATGACCAATAAACATGACCTATCGATTGAAATTATTTTTTAAATATAAAATACTACTTTTTGTGACTTAATATAAAAGTTAGACATATGCTGTCGCTAACTTTTTTGTAGGCATTATCAAGCTCTACAACTTTTCTCTAGAACTTAATCATATATCTCTCATCGTTAAGGCAGCGTTAGTTAGAAACATTTTCGTTCGACCGCTTATTCTCCGACTTACTTTGCAGATCCGACTACCACGAAAAAGTCTTTTAATTTTTCGGATTAATATATAGCCTATGACACTCACAAATAGCGTGGCTTTCTATTGGTAAAAGAATTTTTAAAATCGGTTCAGTAGATCCAGAGATTACTTCCTACAACGTCACAAACTTTACCTCTTTATAATATTAGTATAGATATAAGCCGTTCTAGAGCGGTATTCGTTCCTCTATCCTCGACGTATATTAGCTTTCTGTATTTTGAATGCACATCATACTTCCTTTAATTTAATAATATTCTCAAATAAATTAACTCATTCATAAAACCCCAGTGCCTATTAAAATCATTCAATTCGAAATGCGAAAGATTTTTAAATGCCTATAAATTCCGGCAGTTGACATGTACCGCCATAATTTGTATCCAACTTTGCCAATTATACTCATTTCGCAGCATTGTTGCTTTTAATTCTCGAAATTTGCGCAGTCACCCGCTCTGACGCACTTTCAAGCAAAGAATTTATTTTCTTTTGTTGTATTGCCAATAAGAAATTGGGAACCGTTTTCTCAAAGTAATACATCAGGTTTATTTTCAAAAATGAGTTTCTAATTGTTTTATGTACCTACTTTTCTCGAAACCGGAGACATTAGTGAAAAACAAAACAATATTTCTTCGTCCGCTAGGTACGTAGGCTGTGGTAATGGTTACTACACTATAACAATGCTTTCTAGCCAGTATAATATTTTCTATAAAAGTTCATATGTTCATTATAAATACATTGTAATGTATATTATATATATTTATATTATATGTGATGTATATTATATAATTTATTATTTGTGCACGTATATGTATGTATATATGTATGTATGTTATATAACATCCTATATCTTAAATATATCTACATAACTCATAATGTGGCTTCCCTATCCCTTTCCCCTTACTTAAATCTGCATTTTTTTCATAGCTCATTGCGCTGTAACAAAAGATTTAGTTTAATTGTGAAAACTTTTAATTGGCCTTAGATTTGTGGAACATGTGTTAGAATTAAGTATTTTAAAACGTTGTAAGTTTTCCAAAAAATAAATATGTAAAAAAATTAAAATAAATAAAATACAAAATCCTTGTTTTAGCAGGCACAAAATGCATGCATAGATAATCAGTTTATGACCCCCATCATAATAATAGTTTATGACCTTAAGGAAGATGTTAATACATAGACATATTAGGAGATAATAATTATATTATTAGGAGATAATAATAGATTAAGTCATTTGTCTTGTATAAGAGTCGAGCAGCCGCTTATTATAAAATTGTCAGTGTTAA
Source organism: Micropterix aruncella (assembly GCA_944548615.1). Lineage (NCBI taxonomy): Eukaryota > Metazoa > Arthropoda > Insecta > Lepidoptera > Micropterigidae > Micropterix > Micropterix aruncella. The sequence continues at coordinate 1,840,212 of OX155954.1, forward strand.
AATTGCATGCAAGATTTTGTCAAAGCGATACATCTACTGTCAGGTATACTAATAAGGGGGAATGCCACAGAAAGTTCTAGGATTTTTATTTTGCAGAAAAGTGCACTGAGACAATCGCGGGAGTATCCCGTGATACACACTGCGAACCATACATTATTAATTACAAAATACTGACTTTTACTGCTGAATATATTTCAAAATGTCTACTTGTGACCAACTTAACGACCAAGGGGTAAACGGGAATATGCACTCCCACAATACGCTCAGACGTAGTGATGTTGTCCTGCCTAAAGTACGCCGTACGCAAACACAAAAGTCCTTTGGACATTTTAGCTTCAAGCTCTTTAACCAGCTACCCCTCTCCACAAGGCAGATGGAAGCAAAGTCGTTTGAGAAGGTTTATTAAACAAAAGCTGCAATCCACGCATGGTTTCTATAAGCTTTTCGCGTCTCTTTCGTGTGTCGAAGAACGTGATAGTAAAAAAACCGCGATAAACTGTTATGTAAAATATATTTTTTCTCTTTACAAAAATGTACAATAATACGTGATAACGCGAGCGTAATTTCTTTCAGTTGAATCGTCTCTTGTCAAGGTACAGAATGACAGTTCGAAAATTTGTTTTTAAAATTTGAATGTATCCACTTTTTAATAGAACGAAATAATATTGCTGGGCTCGTTCTCAGCCAGCCATTAAATCAAAATAAAAATAAACTTTATAGTTGGGTTTGTAGCGTCGCTACATCATTCCCCCCTTTGGGAGGACGACAGGTCGTCGTGTGCCACTGCCCAGGAGGTCGAACCGTTCTTCCGTATCTGGTCTTGTATTGCTGTGGTCCTTGTTGGTTGTTGTTCGCGGACGCTGCCCACCTGGGCTCCTCCTTGTCTGTCTCCTGCTCGTTCTCGTTACTGCTTGCCACGCCGTAGCAGGGTTTTAAACGATCAATCGAGATGGTAACTTTGGCTCTGTCCTGTTCAATGTCGAATGTCTTATCTCGCCGCCTCAAAACCTTATATGGCCCTCTATACGGGTTTTGCAGTGGTCTCTTCACCGTGTCGTCTCTCACAAATACGTGCGTCGCCTCCTTTAGATCCCGATGTACGAAAATGTTATTGTGGTGTTCTCGTTCTCTTCGCGGTCTGTGCGCCTCGAATGTCTCTCTCATTTGCTGCACAGTTTCTGGTATCGTTTTTGTAGTTTGTTTTTCAAAAAAATCTCCTGGGAGCCTGAGTGTTGTCCCGTACAGTAATTCAGCCGGGCTGATCCCGTAGTCTTCTTTAATAGCTGCTCGTAATCCCATTAATACGGTGGGTAATTCTCTCACCCAATTCGCTGTTTTTAGTCGCGCTCTTAATGCTGCTTTTAGGGATCTATGCCATCTTTCTATCATCCCATTTGCCTGGGGGTGATACGCTGTGGTATGTATCTTTTTTACTCCCAGTATCTGTGTCAAAGCTGTGAATAATGTGGACTCGAACTGCCTTCCCTGGTCAGTGGTAATCCGAATCGGTGCTCCGAATCGCGCAATCCATCCTTCGTAGAAGACCTGCGCTACCGTTTCTGCGCTTATATCTTTGACCGGGATACATTCGACCCACTTCGTTGCCCTGTCGATCATGGTTACGAGGTATCGGTACTCTTCTGCTATTCCTAAGGGTCCGACGATGTCTATATGTACGTGTTCTAAACGTCCTGCCTCCATGAATGTCCCTATGGGCGCGCGCGTATGTCTATGTATTTTTGCGCGCTGACAAGCGATGCATGTTTTTGCATATTCCGCGCTCTCCTTATTCATCCTTGGCCAAAAATAACGTTCCGCTACCATTTTTCTTGTCGCTCGGATACCGGGATGACTGATGTCGTGTACCAATTTTATTGCTTTTATCCGCAGTGCTGGCGTGATGTATGGCCTTGCTTTCTTGTTGGACACTTCGCACCATACTGGTTTGTCGCCTTTCTTTTCAAATTTTAAATTTTCTTGTTGCCTTATCATTTTTAGCTCGGGATCTTCTGCCTGTTGTGCCGCCAATTCTTCGTAGTCGAACGTGTTTGGGCAGTCGATTTCTGCTATCCTCGAGAGCGCGTCGGCCACGACGTTTGCTTTTCCCGGCAGGTACTCTATCGTGCTTGCAAATTGCGAAATATATGACGTATGACGAATTCGCATGGGCGTTTCCGTAATAGAGTCGTCCAATTTCTTGAGAGCGTGAATTAGTGGCTTGTGATCCGTGAATATCGTCAGCTCACGCCCTTCTACCATCTTCCGAAAGTGTCTCACCGATAGGTAGATTGCCAACAACTCCCTATCGTAAGTTGCATAATTTTGTTGCGCATGCGACATTGCCTTCGAATAAAATCCTAACGGCGCCCATTCTCCACCTTTCTTTTGATGTAATGCCGCTCCTACGCAGGTATTTGATGCATCTGTCATTATTGCCAATGGTGCATGCGCCGACGGGTGCGCTAAAATTACCGCTTCTTCAACGCTGTCCCGGCATTTCTCGAATGCTTCTGTGGTTTCTGTTGTCCATGGAATTGGCGTGCGATCATTCTTTTTTGCTCCTTGTAGGAACTTGTTTAATTTTTCTTGATATTGCGCGGCTCTTGGGATGCTATTTCTATAGAAATTGATCATTCCTAGGAATCTCCGTAACTGCTGAACGTCTGCTGGTTTCGGGTATTTTTTTATCGCCTCTACCTTGTCCGCCTTCGGTCGTATTCCAGTAGCATTCACGGTGTATCCTAGGAAGTCTAGCTCGGTTCTTCCTACGTGGCATTTGTCTATGTTGATCGTGATTCCATGCGCGTCTAATCTCCCGAGCGTTTCTTTTAAGTGTCTTGCGTGAGCTTCCTCGTTTTCTGAGGCTATTAAAATGTCGTCGATATACACGAATATGAACGGTAAGCCCCTCAGTACTTCGTCCATAAAACGCTGCATCGTCTGTGCTCCGTTTCGTAGTCCGAAGCTCATTCTGCACATCTCAAAAAGGCCGAAGGGAGTGGTGATGGCTGTCTTTTCCATATCTTCTTTTCTTACCGGTATTTGTGTGTATGCCTTTACCAAATCTAACGATGTGAAAATGGTGCTATTTTCCAGCGAGTGCGTGAAATCCTGTAGTCTCGGGATAGTATATCGATCTGGTACGGTGATACTGTTGAGCCTCCTATAGTCTCCACATGGTCGGAATTCTCCATTTGCTTTGGGGACCAAATGCAGCGGGCTCGCCCATTGGCTCTTCGACGGTCGGCAGACTCCGGCTGCGATCATTTCGTCGAATATCTTCTTTGCCGCTGCGTACCTTTCTGGATTAAGTGGCCGCGGTCTGGCGAACACCGGTGGACCTTCCGTTTCAATGTGGTGTTCCACCTGGTGTTTCGGTTGTCTCGGTTGAGATGTTGCTGATGTAATATTCTGAAACTCGTCGAATATTCTTAGGTAATTCGGCAATTGTTTGATGGCCTGGATGGATAGTGCCCGTGCTTCTGTCGTGCGTGAGTTTGGCGAGATTAATTTTTTTTGAAATAGGTCAACTAATAGTCGGTGCTTCGCCAAAAAATCTGCTCCTATGATGGGCTGCTGTACATCCGCAATTATGAAGATGGCCGCCAATGGGTTTTCTAGGCCGATGTTTAGTGTCATCTCCTTTCTTCCGTATGTGGCGATGGTAGTACCGTTAGCCGCTCGAAGCCTGAGGTCCGCTCTTCTGCCGTTGTCGGATTTCCTTCTTGGAAGGACGCTGACATTTGCGCCAGTATCAACCAAGAAGAGTGCGTTGGTGCTGCGGTCTCGAACGTATAAGCGGTTGGTGTCGTCGGCGCCGAGTTGATCTACCCCCGGCGCCTCTAGTAGTTTTCCGCCTGATTCCTCTGCTTCTTATAGTTGCACGGCTGTTGACACCTCCTTGCGGCGTCCCCGAAGCGTCTGTGGAAGTAGCAGATGGTTTGTTCATTTTGCCCTGCCGAGCTGTTTCCCGCGTTGTTCCGCTGCAACTTTGTTATTTGCTCCTCCAGATCCTTGAGCTGTTTTTTTATTGTGGTCATGTGGTCATGTGCTTCCGCCCGCGTGTCGACTCGGTTCACTTCTTGCGTCTCCCTCGCCGTTGATTCCATCATTCGATCAGCTAAGTCCGCTAGGACGTCCAGGTTGCTCTCAGTATTTATCGACAAAAACGTCCTGATCGTCGTAGGTAGATGACCGAGCCACATCGCTTTAATGGTCTCATCGGGTATCTTCCCTCTGTTGAGCCCTTTCATTCGTCTCATTAACTGCGACGGCTTATCACTTCCCAGCTCAGTCTCATGGAGTAATTTTTTGCAGCTGTTGTGTCTCTGATTCCCCAAAAACACTGATTAATCGGGTCTTGATCGCTTCGAACTTGTTGTGGGTAGGCGGTTGTAGCAGTAAGTCTCCTACCTCCCGCAGCGCCGTCCTGTCTAACTGTGTGATTACACAGCTGAATTTATCTGCGTCGCTGCATTTCTGTGTTGCGAGCAGGATCTCCACGTGTGCGAACCATAGCCGTGGTTCCTGATGCCAGAACGTCGGTATCCTCGAGTTGATGCTCATCGGAGCGATGTCCTGCACTTGCCTGCTGCTTCCGGCCGTGCCGCTAGGAATGTCTTCCGTATTCATTTTCTTTAGGTTGCGAAGATCTTTAGGTTGTCCTGTTGGTCCGTTGAGTGTCTGACGAGTTGTAGACCTTGCTCGTTAGTCCGATTCAGGCGCGCCGTCGATCTTGCGTCCTCGTACAGGGTCACCAATTTCGCGTCTCTTTCGTGTGTCGAAGAACGTGATAGTAAAAAAACCGCGATAAACTGTTATGTAAAATATATTTTTTCTCTTTACAAAAATGTACAATAATACGTGATAACGCGAGCGTAATTTCTTTCAGTTGAATCGTCTCTTGTCAAGGTACAGAATGACAGTTCGAAAATTTGTTTTTAAAATTTGAATGTATCCACTTTTTAATAGAACGAAATAATATTGCTGGGCTCGTTCTCAGCCAGCCATTAAATCAAAATAAAAATAAACTTTATAGTTGGGTTTGTAGCGTCGCTACAAGCTGATGATTTTTTTGAGCATGCCGATTCCTTTAAATGCAAGTCGGCCCGAATGAAATGTGTAACTTTCTTCTGCCTCAATTTGGTTTTATTGTTAAAATTTATAAAAAACAAAAACATAATTTTCAACAAAAACAATAATTTTATGAATTTAATATTTAATGTTTAGATTACACTGATTATCGTAATATACCTGACCATCTACATACGTTGTTTTTTTTCTATTTTGTTTTGATACTTTTTATTGTGTGATTATTTAAAGTGCCTAAGATGACTATTAATATGTTTATGATAATTATTTATTTTATATGTATACCCATGTCATCTAATCAGTTCTGGTTTTTTTCTTTTATCTGCCGTGTCAAGCCGACTTTAGTCAACGCTACTGTCAAATGAATATTTCTGTTTGATTAGTTTTATATCAATATATTATTAGCAACTGACGAATTATAATATACGATAACTAGCTTCAATTGACTATTCATGCTTTTATTGCATATTCTAAATGAATAAATTGATACTGATACAGATACTGCAAAAGTATAGTTTGATAAAAACTCGCTGTTTTACTCACCAAGATATTGAAGAAGTTTTGTATTTATAATAATTATCAGTACGAGTTTAGATTCAATAATATCTGACTTAAGAACTTACAATTATTTGTTTATTTTAAATGTAATACCTTACGAAACGTTTTATGAATAAAATGTTTAATCCTGAAATCATTAGTTAAAACGGTTCTCAATTAAGAGAAGTAGATGTTCAGGATTTGTTTCTATTGAGGCAGCCGCAGCTAAGCCTGAAACGTGCTGTGAATATATCTATACGCGACTTAAGTGAATTCCCGTTAAAATCACTTCAACAGCTGTGGCAGTTAATAACACTTCGACAATAAAATAGACATGGCAGTTTATTTATCCTGTCAGTGCAAAGCTCCTATGTGATTTCTATTCATTACCTGAAGATGTGTTGGCAGCATCTGTCAGGCGACGATCTTTCTGATATAAACATATGATATTGTTAAAAACATCGTTCGCCAAGTCGTGTCGCGATATTATTATTATTATAACGAGTTTTGAATGATTCTTATATTACAAGCATAGGTGAATGATTACATGTCATATGTATGTCATCAATCAATTATACAGTCAACAAATTCAGTTGTGTAGACATTATTTTACACCGAAAATTACGTTAGGTACCTACTATTTCTACACTACTGCCCAACAAAAAAGGAGTGTAATAATGTGTTCAGGGTTCATCTATGTTTGTTTTTTCTTTAATCCACTAGAACTTCTAAATGCTCAACCCAATTTAGAAGTATGTGGTATTGTTAGAACCGTTATGTCATCCCGAGTTTCATAGGGTACCTTAACTGATCTTTTAGTGCAATATAATGGTATGGAGATGCTGACGCTACGCGTTGATGATGAAGCAGTCTGATTATGAACCACTGGGCCCGATTGCGTTTCTTTGTGTACTAACACTGACTTTAGTTCAAGCGAACGAGATAGAGCAATACGTTAGAGCGGAATATGAAACGAACGATCGTCGATAAAAACTACCTGTCGAACTTATACTCGTCCAAATAAATTTGAACACATTTCGTGCGGTGTTAGATTCAGATGCTTTATCGTTGATGGGTAGTTTTAATGCGAAAAAGTGACAACCTGTCATTTCACATTCCGCTCTAGCGTATTTCCCTGTATCGTTCACACGAACTAATTTCCGATTTTATAGATATTACGAGACAAGAAGCCAACAAACTAAAAACACAAGGCAAGCTACTGGGTCGAATTATAATATTCCGATTGTAAAGTCCTCATTTGCCCAAAGGCATTTTTACTTCCTTGCGCCGAGATTTTATAATAATTTAAATGAGAGTTATAAGAATGCAAACAACTTAAATTCATTCAAAATACTTATAAAGAAGTACCTGCTTGAAAGGGGTCCAATGTATGCGGAGTCTCAATTGCTCTCGCTAATAATTTAAGTTGTTTTATTAAATTATATATTACTAACTAATATCAAATCTCGTGTATTATTTGCTATGTATATATATGTGTAGGTATGTATATATATATTTATGTATGTGTGTATGTATGCGTATGTATATATGTATATATTCTTATGTATCATGCAATACAACTTAAGTTCAGAATATCAAAAGAGTCAGCTCGTCGATACAATTAAACAAAAATCAGCATCCCTAGATACGGGTCTCTGACCTAGTTAGGAATGCGGATAAACATTTTCACCATAGGATGTGCTCAATCTCTCCCAACTCAACCATATTATGTAAATGGTGTTTATATGACATATTATATGAAGTTATTGTAAATTAATAAATAAAAAAAATAAAATTTTAGTTCACGAAAAAACGCAATCGAGACCACTGTCTACTGATAAATTTTTAGCTTTTCTAAAAAGCTTTTGGGGTACTAATTAAGATTACATCTTTCTAGTACATACGCCAGCGCCAGGTGTCCTGGAATCTGGTCTGCTGACTACCCTGGCATTCTATTGTTAAAATACTGTCTGATCTAAAAGTATCTTATCTTAACTTAATTTAAAAGAAAAGAATCTACCCTAGTACGGGCATTAACCTAGTTGGGTAGTTTTTAAGACATAATTTTTGTACTACTTTCTCTTAAATAAAGCATTATTATTATTATTATTATCAGTATTTCCTGACTCTTATACTTTTTTGTTGCTGGCTCTGGTACTACTATGTACGAGTAGGTTATCACGGTTGGCGAAATCGGCGACTTTCGCTTGCAGCTGGCAACATTGTTCTTGAACCGTATATTCTGCGAGTCTTAATATTAAACCTCAGATAGAGCTAGAAATAGTAGCATTCACATTCGGCTTGGTTAGTCGGACGCAACAACGTAATAATACCACCATTTTCCCTCGCGTTTTCTCCCCCCGGGTAATAAAATACGCGGTTCTAAGATTACGGCGTTTTGCGGTCAATGTTTTGTAAGGCGACCTTACACCGAAGTAACTGGTACCGTTGACCGGTGATGCGGAACTGTGATTTGTTGTCACTGCTACTGACAACATGATAATGGATAATATTTTAGAGTGTGTTACTTTATTTAGTTGTGTATATATACAACCCATACAAGCTTGAAGTGGTTTTTTTCGACGTAAGCCCATTAAATGGAAAACCCTGCTTTTACTAATCGTCTCCCGTGGTCTTTCAAAGAGAAGATAAAAATCTGTAAAACATATTCGCTAAGTTTAAATCCTGTCGAGATGAACCCCGACCCGTACGTTCAAAAAGCGTCACAACTTCGAAAATGATTTCCAAAGTTCACGATATGGTCTTGGCAGATGGACGCTTGAAATTATCTGAAATAGCTGATAGCGTAGGCATCACAAAAAAATGAGCAAGAATCTGCATCACTGAGCAAGAATTGCTTAAGAAAATCCTCCGGTCGGGTGCTGCGTATCTTACTCTCGATCATAAAATAATAATTCAATTCAGACAGAGGATCCGATCGCACCTATCTATGACACAGCCGTGATAGTGGAAATAGAGTCCTTTCCGGGTTCGTCCCTCTTCGCGGAGGATACCGGATGGAAGTTAAGCCGTGAGTTGAGCCGATCCAAGGTGACGAGCTGGGGATATGGTCTTTCTGACATCTGGCCTGCCGAACTCACGGTTCAACTCCTATCTGGTAGCCTCTCTAAGAGGGGCTGACCCTGTCAGGGCCGCTGTGAGATTCCACCACGGCTGTTATCCGGCAGTCGGAGGCGGTTGGGATTGGAAGATCGCAGATTCGGGGGAATACCTCGGGCGGAACTGGGCGGTTAGAGCACTTGCGGAAAAACGGAGAAAGCCCTAGCTGGCGAATAACCAAAGGGGTCTGGAAACGTATGTTTCTTTTGACAGCGGAGGGTAGTCGTCGACCTGACGTCTTCAACCCTTGAATCGATCCGTCGGCCACCCGATCGCGAGTGACCACGGCGGGCAAAGAGCGTCACGTTCCGGAAAATATTCAAACTGAATAGCAGCTTACGTCAGGTAGAGGCCGCGCAAGGTACTCGCACTCTTGACCAGTCTGGAGGACGGAAAAATCTGGCCAAATCTGGTAGTAAAGGCGTGAGCTTGGCCCGCTAATTCACTTTCCAGTGCCTCGCAGTAAGGCGTCGTCTTCTTACGGGCATGTTGGCGGAGCTAGTCTGCGAACTGGAGCTGTCAACTACAGTAGGTGAACCCGTCATATCAGGAAGTGTTAACGATATTTGATCATTCTGTCTCCCGTGAGGTGAGCGTAGAAGACTTGGGACGAATAACATTCCACTGTATAGTTACGGCACTCGCCCGTAAGAAGCCAACGCCTTACCGCGATAAACCCGGTTTACACCGAACGGTCCGACACTCTGGCCCTTACTTCCAGTTACAGCCAGATTTCTCTGGCCTCCCGACTGGTTACGTTCGCCCTTCCGACTGGTTACTGTGGACTGTGTTGTATAACCTAAGTCTGTATGTAATCACCTCACGGATAAAAGAGCGTTCGCCCGTTGCAGATGACAGCTCCAAAAGTAGATTATTGCGATTTGATTGACTGGAAGATATTGTAATCGAATTTATTTCGGCCGCTAACGCTGAAAATCGCTGGTTGCCTTTTGATCTGATGTAATCACGCTATGTTTCTTGACCTAATCTTTCTGGGTTCATTTTCTTTTTCTTTTTCATTCTTATTTTTATTTAGTTTTTCCATTTATTCTTTTCCATTTTGGCGAATGCGCGCATCTACTGATTATTCTATACGTCATTTAATGATAGTCTTTGTTAACTACGCTGGCGAGACACTTGTAGTTCTGGACACTTATTAAACTACTGAGTTTACAATCTGCTTCTGAAGCAGATTGTAACGAAATAATCTGCAGGATGTAGCATTTCCAAATACGTGTCTTGTCTTTGGTGGACTGGAAGATTTGGCTAACAGGAAGATATTGTAATGTAGCAATAAGTCCGCCATTGTGCCTTATTTTTATTGTGCAATAAAGAGATTTTCATTCATTCATTCATTCAAAGTTGTAACCACTAAAACTTTGTAACACATGGCGAATGAGCTTACATACTTAGGAGTATATTATGCAACGAGTGTACATAAAACAGCGATATTGATTAACGACATTGTGTCCTCGCACACATGGGCAAGAAATTACCGGCTATAAACTGACATGCAACCACATGCAACTGGGTATTATTATACTAACAGCAACTAGCATATGGACTTCCAGTGCGGACTATTTAGTGACATATATATTTTGAAATCGATATGAGCGCCGCTACTGAAATATAAAAAAGCCGATAAACCTATTGCACCGCTAAACAAGTGGGTCATCTTCGTTCAACGTGTAATTGCTGAACTGGTTAAACAGAGGGGTTTTAATACCAATTTTAACATGAATGATTAAATCCATTGTGCCACGCCAGCCACGCCACGCCAGCCACGCCACGCCACGAGGAGTGCTACTGAGACAGTAGGGCGGTGTCGACTACAACGGGCGAACCCGTCACCCCAGGCTGCTATAACGATATGTGATAATTTTTTTCAGTCGTAGGATGAGCGTAGAAGACTTAGAGACAATTATAGCTCCCAACTGCAACGGGAGAACCTAGATCGTTCTGTCTCCCGTGAGGTAGAAGACTTAGGACAAAAAGAGTCCACTGTCTAGTTACGCCACATATCCGTAAGAAGCCAACGCCTTACCGCGAGATAACCAGTTTAATCACCCTTCGGGCCGACACTCGCGCCCTTACTTCCAGTTGCAACCAGATTACTCCTGTCTCCCGACTGGTTACAGGTTCGAGGTCGCTTGCACAGTCCTCTCCCTTACGTAGCTGCCTGCATACGTGGTCCTCTCCCTTACGTACGTAGGTGATACGGTGTTTCCGAATCTATCGCGGACAACGGCATCTTTACCCAGTATCGGGTAGCCGATTGGTCGTTTCAAGAGCAGTTGCCGTAAGGTAAACAACTACCCCCCGCTCTATAGGAGACAGTACTGTTTTCGGACTCCCCCGGCTGGGTCAAAATGCACAATCGATTGGCTGACGCCGCACGGTGAACAAACCGTCCAGGAGCACCTGAAGGTTGACTTCTAGGGGAAACTGGCCCGCTGGCCAGAGTTCTACCCTGGCTCGCAGTTCTACGTCGTGGCCGCCGGATGGATTTGGCCAAACTTCAACAGGGCCCATTAGGTTCTGAAGTCTTAGAGACAATACAATCTACTATCTCGCTATGCCAACATAACCGTCAGAGATCAACGCCTTACGGCGAGGCACTGGGAAGAAACCCTGACTGCCAGTTTTGGAAGGATATCTCCGCCTGGAATTAGCCATCAGGATACTTCCAACCTCCCGACTGGTCACGGGTCCAAAGTCACTTTCGCAACCTCTACCTGCCGTATTTTCAGCGGTGATTCGGTTTTAATCTATCGCGGACCATCGGCATCTTTTCCCCGGCTCTGAATTCAGGATTAGATAGTCTGATGGTCATTTCAAGAAAAGGTTAACGACAAGTCAGGAGACACCCGCTGCTTAGGAGACAGTATATTTCCATAGTCTCCAGAATCCTTCAGCAATTAGCGTCGCCGAACGGAGCGCAAACCGTCCAGTAGCGTCGACAGACAATCCCACCAGGAGAAACCGATCCACCAGTCGTGAGGCCTGGGACACGAGAGCCTTACCCGGGATAGCCTTCCACGCGAGGAGGCTTCTAAGTGGGAGCTGAATCGTGAGTTGCGCCGATCAAAGCCGTCAGGTCCAAAAGTGACCTCCGATGACCCTCCGGTTGACACTGAGGAGGAACTGCGATGGGAAATACTGATCAAGGCCAATAATTTTTTTACGTTTTCGTTTTTTTCTGAGGTATAATTAAAGTAACCTGTATTTTTTTTTGTTAAACACTCAAATATTGTCATTATTATATTATTCTTGTAATATAGTTTTTGCTTTTTTCTTCGTGTTGAGTAGGTACGTGACGTCACTCGAGCGGCGAGCAGAGCCGCTCGAGTGACGTCACGTTTTATTAAAGCTACTTTTTTTTTTGTAGAAGCTCAAATATTTTTATTTCTATATTTTTCGTACATTAAAGTTTCGCTTTTTGTAAAATGTTTTTCTTTAGAGACTCAAATAGATTTAGTTTACAGACAAAATATATTTTTTTGTCACTCAAACCCTTGCTAAAATGTTATTTTTTAAGTTCAAGTAATTTTGGAAGTTGATAATTATTCCCTTCGACCCTTCAGTTCTTAGGTCTCGACCTGTTGGCCTTTGTTAAAACTTAATGGCAATTCTAATAATATAACAATTCGAAGGTTCCTAGAACGTGCAGTCAACATTAAGTTTTTTTTTTCACATTGCGGCTTCGTTTTATTCACATTGCGAACCATTCTATTACAATATCTTTAAATTTTATGAATTATATTTAAAAAATATATAATTCTACGAATTTTTTTATGTTTACTCTTAAATTCATGTAATAGCATTGGGATTAATTTATTATTATAATTAAAAATAAGATAAAAACGCATTTACCGCGTGCAGTTTGTAACACCCAACGATTCGGCGATGTAGTAAACCGTCGTTGTCCAGGGTAGGCTCGTTTACCCTAGACTTCACCTTTGCAACTTTTCCAAAACATTGGGGGTTACTAATTAACATCATGCTTTTCCTAATACGCCAGCGCCAGGTGTCCCGTAATCTGGCCTGCTGACTGTAACCCGGCATTCTATGGTAAAAATACTGTCTCATCTTAAAGTATCAGCTTTTCCAAAACTCTTGCACTTTGTCGCCTGCTCTCGACTATAATTACAACCTGGCTGGCACTAGTCGCCTGGGATCGAGGGTGGAGCTGCCATAAAAACAAGAAGAAAAAAATGAAGTTCTGCAGCGACACACTATATTATACACTAACATTGGGTTTTGGGGCAGCGACATTACACGTGTCACCTCCTCCCAGGTGCAGTGCGCTTCGCCACCGTAAAAGCAGCGACAACTCGTAAACGCTTTCAGCTGAAAATTTAACTCGCCCATAAAACGAGCGACCGTCGGCTAATATTTAATAAAAGTAAATTGGTCGCACCGGGGTACTCTACTAGGCTATAACGCCGCATCGCCCCGTTTCCTTCCACACTGCATACCGATCGAAAATAGCCATGGCACTTTTTTTATCACCCCCAAATGCATTAAATGACCAAATGACACTTTAATTACGTTTCGTTGAAGTTAAAGGACAATGGGCAAAAATGTATGGGCGCTGGGACCACTTCTCAAATAACAATAATGTATTTATCTGCATGCCCTCTCACTCCTTTATAAAGTCCTGAATAGTCCCATAGCACCTCCTTACCTTGAAGACCTCTTTCACCCGTTAGGAAGTCATAGTGTTCCATTCAGGTCAAGTCAGGACAACACCATAGTAATTCCATTACATCAGTCTTCTTTTTCATCAACTCATTCACCGTCCACTCTGCTCAAGTGGCTACTTAAGTATGGTTTCCGAATTGTAATCGGCCAAGATAGGTCATGCTTGAGATACGGAACCCCTTAAGTATCGACTGTGAATACGGCTGAAAGTCACTTCACTTAAGGGGTACCACCCTAATCATTACAACGCAGAAGAAAAATAAAAAAACAAATGTTTTATCTATAAATATACGATTAGTTAGATAAAGGTCTAAAGTTTCATTTGACTTGAGTATTCTTTAATAATCTTCTAGGCCTTATGAGTTTTGCGCAAATATACATCGGGGTTGGAAAAAGAAAGATACAAAAAGATATAAAGGGGATGGAAATGTTTAAAAATTTTATTTGTTTATTCAACTCCGCAAGGAATCGATCAAGTAATATTTGACGGATTTCTAGTTAAGAAAACAGCAAACTTCGAAAGATTTCTAATTTGTTTAAAATGTTTTTTAACTCTTCTCTGAACTTAACGAATCTTTTTTTTCTAATTTAAAGGTCAATATTATGTCCTATAAATAGTCGGAGACACGTTATTAATCAAGTATGTAGGTCACTATGTGATTTGATATTTCTTATTTTGTTTTTTTTTTTTTTTTGCGTAGTACTTGTATATTATTTAGTATTTTTTTATATTTTTCGATCAATTTAATATATAGGTAGGTAAGTGAACTTGTTTGACTATTTAGATTGTTTTTTATTAAATATTTCATCATCAAATATTTTTTAAATTATCATAATAATGTTATTTTGAAGTAAATATTTATTTTGATTATGACGTGGTTCACGCCAGTTAAATTATAGAAACTTGATCTTTTCCTATTTATTTAATAAAATTAAAATTGTGGACACCAGAAAGTATTTCAGTTCAAAAGCTTAGAAATATTGAATAATGCCAATTAGTATTGAAATTGCATAGCGGTCGTAATGTGATGGCCACTCACTGTGTAATGTAGGATTAAGGCAATCATTGCTGATACATCCTGTATATGGTATGTAGAAACGACGCGTTAGGTTAGGTTGCATGGATGCATGAATCGCGCTTGAATATGTGAGGAAAGTGTAGGAAATAACAGCCAATCATATGTGCTCATCCGAGGATGAAGTGAGACGTGTCACCGACGCCATTCGATATGGAGCGGTATTTCATCCGCATTTCATGTGCCGCAGCGATATGAATGAGATGCAACGTCTCCCATCCGATGCAAACGTCAATATATTAGGTAAATCCTCTTGCGTGCTGTATTTTGCTCAAGAATTGTTTTTTGTATGTTTTTAGAATAAGGATGAACGTTTCAGTACAAACGAAAGCTTGAACACAACACGCACGCCAACATATCCGAGCAATAACAAAAGACGGAAACACTAATTTTGAAAAGGAATAACATAGCGTTCGGAACGAAGGAGAACGTTTTGGTTGCGGAATCTTCGGGAATGGTTTCAGAATTCCACCACATCTCTTTCGATCTGCAGTTGACAAATTTGTAATAATACCCTGTAAAGACATTTTCGTAAGGAATAATTGCAAAATTTACGAATCCTGACCAAAGCTGAGCTCAGCTCTGAAAAAACGCAGCTCCGGTTTTGATCGATAAACGATCCGTTGGTCACCCGATCCCGTGTGAGCTCAGCGAGCAAAGGGCGCTTTGGTCCGCGATTAATTTAAGTTTGAAGTACCGCTTTTGTCAGGTAGAGGCCGCGCCAGCGACTTTGAATGTGCGACCAGACTGGAGGACGGCGATATCCGGCCAAATCTGGTAGTGAGGGCGTGAGGTCGGCCCGCTGGGTTTACTTCCCAGAGCCTCGCGGCACAGTATACCAGACAGTAGCATCTCTTAGAACAAAATTGAAATCGAAGCGAATACGTCACGAGTCGTAAGAGCTCAGATATGTAAGAGTTCGAAAAATTCGTCAGCCTTTACCTGCACGTAACGCTAACCAAAGGTGTTCGGCGAGACGTACCCATCTGCCCACATTCCTCGCACTTTCTTCCCGCAATGCCCCGTAGCTCGAGAGTAAACCTACTGTTTGGTATACTGTGCTCGCGGTAAGTCGTTGTAACTCTCACGGGCATGTTGGCGTAGTTAGACGCTGGACTCTGTTGTCTTTAGGTCTCCGCGTTCAATCCATGGGAGAAACAATGATCTTATATCGTTATATTATAGCTTCATGGGGTGGCGGGTTCGCCTGTAGTAGTTGACTATTTTCAAGTACTCTGATGGCAAAGATCCAAATTGGTATTTCCATGGGATCAAAGCAATGGAGAAAGATAAGAAAGTATATTAAAGGTTGTGTGGAAAACTTTGAAATATAAAATTAAAAGATTCTTTCACTGATTAGAGTTGATTGAAAGTTTCTTTCACAATTTACACGATACCATTAAACAAAAATCAGCATCCCTAGATACGGGTCTCTGACCTAGTTAGGAATGCGGAAAAACATTTTCACCATAGGATGTGCTCAATCTCTCCCAACTCAATCATAGTATGTTAATGGTGTGTATATGACATATATAAAGTTATTGTAAATTAATAAATAAAAATAAATAAATAAAATAAAACTGTTAAGCTTTTACTGTTAAATTTCGTTCACTAAAAAAAACAGTGTTTTTCACTGTTAGACATAGAACTTTTCTTTCTTCCCACGTTTATTATATTTATTTCCAAACAAAACCATGCGTCATTTTCCGTGCGGTTCAATTCACTTGGTTCATTAGAAAGTGAGCAAAGCATCTCCGTAAACATGGCGAAATAAGGCTAATTTCTTGACAATAGTTGACTTGCCGCCGTCTCTCGTCAGACACTTGTTCCACTTCTGCCTGCCAACAATCGCCCGAAATGCCGCAAACTTTCCGGAGGCGCGGAAGCGGCGGAAGTTTCCTCTCCTTCGCCTTATTGACAAGCCGCCTCCTCTCTCGGTAAATGTAAGGTTTACAGCCACAGTAGACTATTTTGTGCTTTTGTTGCGTAATATGGTATGAATCCAAGTTCAATATGGTGTATAAACTTAAAAGGCACTAGCCTTAGTGGGGAACTGTGACACGTTATTTGTATCTTTTTTATGAATAAAGACTACCACCAAAAAAACTCTTTAACTGTCGCGTTTATTTAACACTAGCTGTGCTCCGCGGTTTTACCCACCGTTTAGTTTAAATATTCATATTCATTTTATTAGTATACTGGTATACAAGTCAGATACAGATTAGCAAACATTCATACTATCTGATGTTAGCGGTAATTCCGTTGGAATTTATCGCGGATCGTGGCGCTCTTTGCCCACCAATATCGCACGGGATCGGGTGACCAACGGGTCGTTTCAAGGTAGCGGCCATCAAGTCAACAACCAACCCCGCTGCTTAGGAAACGTATCAGATCATTCCCAGTCCCCCTGTTTATTCGCCGGGATGGACAGTCGATTGACGCCGCTAACACTAACGCCGCACGATGCGCAAGCCGCCCAGCAGCGCCCGATGTGTTCCCCCAAAGGATTTGATCACACTTGTCCACGATACAGCCGTGACAGGGTTCACAGTGTCCATTTCCAGGCTCTCCCTCTTCGATGAGGCTACCGGATGGGAGTGGAACTGTGAGTTAAACCGACTTAAGATAACAAACAGGACTTATAACCTAAGCTGCACGGAACATTTGGCTGCCAGTCTTATATTATGTAACAAGCTCTACTTGCCACTTGCAAACAAACATTTTTTTGTATTGTAAAGAAAAGATAAAATAAACAAAACAAAACGAAGAAAAAAACACAAGAATAATGTAAAAAGAAGAAATACAAGCCAAAATGCAAGAGATCATTAAATACTTTAGCCACCAAAGCATTTTAGACTTCACTCGAGTAATATTCCTCCAGTGAGTAAAACGCCTTATCTGTATGTAAGGTACCTCTTAAAGCGTCTCTTAAACACGTCAAGAAATAGGATTATTATGTACGTAAAGAAATACGATTATTCATAAATAATTCGGAGTATTTTTTTATTCGCGATATTTTACCTACCGCTAGGTGGCGCAGTGCGCTCAATGCTTGTCAAACTTGTATTCCCGAGTTAAAAAGTTTGTTTAAAAAAAAACATTATTTTTTGTTATTTTATTTTTTTAATCAAAAATTTGCTCGTAGTGCTGCACCCACTTCAAGGATGTCGGTTAATTAAAACTCACTCTGCATATGCCAGTCTCAAGCGAATAGTAGTCATTCAAAATGACGTGTGTATTTTGTGTACCACGTTCCAGCCACCCCGCTCGCTCAACGCTGGTTGTCAATAACCGAAATTCCTGTTGCCGCATACCAGCAACCCGCGCGTCGTTGAGTTGTGGATAAACGATTTAGTATGCATGCCCATACGCTTTGCTTCTTGTCATAGATAAATCGGCTTCCATTCCAATCGTACGCTTTTTAGTTTATAACACTCGAGTCATTCGATCCACGTTGCGATACCGGCCCTCTCGGTCACTAACTTTTATTGTCTCGCACCAAAATGACCTAATGATAGGCGAGGCGTCTACGCTCAACTCCACTACTATCATCCAGTGGTACTCAAACTTTTTAGGTCTTTGTTCGACTCGGCAAAAATAACCTTCGACCATCTCGTGTTATCGTCACGATCCACCGCGTCGTGTTACAATAAAATGATTCTTACATTTTCTTCTCTTCTTACAGTTTCTCTCACTACAAGACATACAAAAAATGACAACGGCAAAAGACAACATTTTTGCGTTTACTGTAAAAAAGTCACATTTTTAAAATAAGAAATCGGTTGTTATTACCATATCGGTCGTTGTATGTCCACAAGAATATTGACAAGTTTAAAAAAAAGCGACACTCATAATGTTAATACTAGACATAAGCATAACCTTGTTGTACGTGCTACTCGTCTCCACAAAATAAGCAATTCTTTTTTGGGACAATGTATACGCTTCTATAACAAACTTCCTCATACTATTAGAGAACTATCTGTAAATAAGTTTAAAGCTATCATCAAAGCAAAATTGTATAAAAAGGCATACTATACAATATCTGATTATGTAAATGACAAAACGGCTTGGGAGTAAGGCTTGGACGCATCATAAGAACATAAATTAGAAATAATATTTAATTGTGTCTATATGAATAAAGAACATTTTGATTTTGATATATACTAGCTGCGCCCCGCGGTTTCGCCCGCGTGGTGATGGAAAATTGTGATAATGATGATAGGAAACTATATATCTTAATAAATTATAGCCTGTGTGTTATTCTGATGTGTAAGCTATATTATTGTAAAGTTTAATCAAAATCCATTCAGTAGTTTTTGCGTGAAAGAGTAACAAACATCCATATATACATTCTTACAAACTTTCGCGTTTATAATAGTAGTAGGATAGGTTGTTAGATTGCAAAATGCCGTACTACGTTTTGGCAGTTGAAAAGCAACGTGTAGATGGCACTCATACTTCCAAACATTGATTAATCTTCTCTTATATTCAGTGGCGCAATAGATGGCTTCGTGACACATCTATACGGTATTCTATCTCAAAATAAAATAATAATCTTTAAATCATAGCTCTTATTATTTTAATGTTATTTACATAAAAATGTCCATTTTAATTTGGTAAACAAATTTCAATACATAACAGTTAAGGGCTCTCATGTTTAAATAGACTGATACAAGCTGCAAGATGCTAGACAGCACCTCGCAGAAACTGCAATTAATGCAGACATTCACTCGCAGCATACCCGCGGTAGCTCCCTTTTATGCGTACCCCGAATAGGACTGGCAAAATTACAGAAAAGCTACTTGTACCTTAGCATTAAATTCTACAATCCCTACAAAATTTGAACAGCTGGAGGACATAAAATTCAAAAAAAACATCAAGGAGATGCTGATAGGCCACCCTTCCTATAATTTGGCCAAATTTGAGGGCCATGATTTTTCAAATAGTGTGCCCATTTAAACTACTCAAAAAAGTAGAGCCTTATTGTCTGATTATTTTATATGGTCTTATATCTGTACTTTTAGTTTAAAATGTATAACGATGATTTAATTTGATTATTTAACATTTTACTGTCAATTTGAATATTACGATGAATAATTTTACTACGTATCTTTTCGAATTACTAACTACTTCAAATATTAGGCTTCTATTTTGATTATTTATATTTATAGTTTGACAATCTAGTAGTTAATTCTTGACTACCTATATATGTTCAGTAAAGAGTAGTAACGAAAATTACTACCTAACCCAATTATTTTGACACGTCCAAGAGCGGTCTTTAGCCGTCAATTGGACACGACTAAAATGTAATGTAATGTAACAAGTAGATGGAATTCTGATCTCTCCGTTTTATTTCTGTGATATAATCAGCCTATGTAAAAACGATAGATGGCGCTAGTAATTTAATTATATTTTTTATTATCATTGAATAAATAATGGGTTTTTAATATGAATCAGTCCTTTAAAAAAACCGAAATTAAAAAAACCGTCTTGTCAAGTTTCTTTTATCAAAGATTGATTATCTGAAATTAATAATATATTAATACAGAAGACCTCAACGGCTGCAAAGTCGGAAATGGAGGCCATTGAAACGGCGGAGCAGGCGGAAGGGGCACCCATCCCCTTCCCTCCAACAGGGAGCTAACCCCACATATTGGGGTGTCGTGTTGGAGCTGTACTGTCAGGCACGGCGGTGCAATAGAGTCGGTGGAAGATACCCTAGGGGTTCAACGGCAGCGCTCATAGTCCTAAGATTGGATTAGTGTCTTGGCGTCAGGTGGCAACCAGCCGTAAAACACTACAGCCTCTTTTTATTCCTTGTCTATGACATTACACAATGGGCCCGATTGCGTTTCTTTCTGAACTGAAACTAAAATTAGTCCAAGCGAACGAGACAGAGCAATACGTTAGAGCGGAATATGAAACGAACGATCGTCGATAAATATTACCCGTCGAACTTATACTCGTCCGAATAAATTCGAGCATATTTCGTGCGGTGTAAGATTTGACCTTGACGGGCAGTTTTAATGCGTAATAGTGACAACCGGTCATCTCACATTCCACTCTAGCGTATATAATTTTTTGGCAATAAAAAAAAACATTTTTTTTTATGTGAAAATTTGGAAAACCTGATTGATAAATAAATGTTTGACAAGCGTTGAGCGCGCTGCGCCATCTATAAATACGTAAAATATCGCGAATAAACAATATTAGCGATATTTTACGTAACGCTAGATGGCGCAACGCTCTCAACTCTTATACTATTTTTCAAAACATTAAACTTTTCAAAGTTTGTAATAAAAAAATTAAAAAAACATGTTATTTTTATTTTTGTGTTTTTTCAAAAAAAAAACTATCAAAAGTTGCTTATTAGCTCATACTTATTCACCCACTTCAAGCATGTCACGAATTTATAAATAGGATAGAAAACGAATTTACCACGTGAAATTTGTAGCACCCGACGTTTCGGTGACGTTGCAGCCGCCGTTGTCCAGGGTAGACATTTTCAGGGTAGACATTGTCCAGGGTAGACATTGTATCCAGGGTAGACATAGTCTATTTATAATGTCAAACGACAGCGATAGTCTTCGATTTTATGTGTCACGAATTTAAAACTCACCTGTATATACCTACATATACTAGCAGACCCGTGCCCACTTCGTTGGACGGTAAAACTTTTTACCTGTGATGAAATTATGAGTGTGGTTCGGTTAGTACTGAGTGCTATGATTTATTTCCTGACTACCAAAAGAAGGGTTATATTTTTACTGCATATGTATGCATGTATTTGCATGCCAATTCGACTATAATACCGTTATTTTTGAGTGTCTTCTTGTGAGTGTCTTATTTGTGAGCGTATTATCTCGTTAACTATTTATGCAGTAAAAGGGAAAAGTCTTATGTTTTAAACACTTGAGACGATAAATTTACTTATTTTGATAAGAAATCATAATTGTTGATAATATGACCAATAAACATGACCTAATGATTTTAAATATTTTTTTAAATATAAAATACTACTTTTTGTGACTTAAATATAAAAGTTAGACATATGCTGTCGCTGACTTTTTTATAGGCGTTATCAAGCTCTAGAACTTAATCATATATCTCTCATCGTTAAGGCAGTGTTAGTTAGAAACATTTTCGTTCGACCGCTTATTCTCCCACTTACGTTGCAAATCTGACTACCACGAAAAAGCCTGTTCATTTTTCGGATTAATATATAGCCTATGACACTCACAAATAACGTGGCTTTCTATTGGTATAAGAATTTTCAAGGTCGGTTCTGTAGATCCAGAGATTACTTCCTACAAAGTCACAAACTTTACCTCTTTATAATATTAGTATAGATATACATCCTGCCTGATAATGCTCATGTTCATGCTCATCCTGACAATGTTGTTGCTAAACAACATTGTCATAAATAAATTTAAAAAAATATGTTGAAGAATGCCGTGAAAAATAAAATCAAGTAAACTAAAATTTTAGTAAAATTTCAAATAATCATAAAAGGTATGTGATAATAATAATATAAAGAACAAAAAGCATGCCAATCATAAATATATGGTAGGTGAATAATAATGTGTTAGGAATGGTAAGTTAGATAGGAATAAAGCAAATTAGTTTTTCGGTTTCTTTCCTTCCCTGGGTGATAAACCAGTGGGTTAGTCTTTTTTTGTTTATATTTATTTTTATATTTTTACCTTGAGTATAAATGCCGGGTATATCCTTAATTTTATTGAACAACGACGGTGCCAAGTATAGAAAATGTCTCTGTGCATGGGTACTATTCAGTTTGGGCACTATGTGGTTACTATTAGTTATCACTCGTGTTATAATTGTATGGGTTGTTTGCTGGTGCAATTATTTATGTTTGTGATAATAGAGTATTATCGTTTTAGCAAATGTTTGCCGTACGTCAAGAACAGAGAACTCACGAAAAAGTTGCTCAGACGGGTATCTCAACGGTTTTTTGTTGACAACTCTTAACAGCGCCTTCTGAGCTTTAACAAGTGGATCGAGGTGTGATAGTGCTGCACCGCCCCAACCAAGAATCCCATATGATATAAAGCTGTTAGCAAGCGCGTAATAGACAACTTTTAGTAATGGTTTCGACATTACGTTACGTAGAAGTTTAAATGGATGAATGAGTTTGCGAATTTTAGCCGCTGTGTTGTAGATATGGTAAGACCAGGTCAATCTATTGTCCAAAGTCAAGCCTAGGTATTTAATCGTGCTCACCTTGTCTAGTTTAGAACAAGCACAGGTAGTTGATGGACATAACATTAAATAGGTGGTATAGTCGTAAGATATTGCCATTTGGCATTAGGCCCACCATTGTGTACTCTATTGTGTGTGCAAAAAAGTGTTTCAAACAAATAAACAAACAAACCTTGACTTCCTAACGGCCGAAAGAGGTTTTTGGTGGTATTGCGCAGAGATTTTCCGACGTGTATCGCCTCGGTCGCGCACTTTCCGAATGTAATAAGTAAATGCACGTGTACACTAGGAAGGCAGACTGAAAGATTTATTGTCTCGTGCCGTATCGTGTGGTAATTTCTCACTTTATTGTTGCAATTTGGGGTCGGGCCGATAGCGATCGCCTGAGAATTTCGCTCTCATTACCATATCCCGAGGCGCTGCGGCGCGGCGGCCGCCGTCTTTTATTGTTTTCAAATTATATCATTCGTAAAATTTAAATAATTTGTCACAAAATACCATATCAATAAGGTATTCTTTTTAAAGACGTCTAAAATAAAAAGAGGTACGTGGAGAAAAATCGATAAAAACGGACAAAATGGCTTTATGATTTTTAGGTTACGTATTTTTAAATACCATATCCCTGTGTCAAAATTTAATTCTAAGTAACCTAACCCTCTAAAAAAGTTAGGAATCTTTGTGGATTCAATAATTTTTCAATAACATTCAGTAAAAATACAATTATTTTTTTTTAAAATACCGTGAGCGTTCTGAAAGGGTTTTCATTCATTTAAAGCTTTCTTCGAGTTCGTTTGATCGCGCTAATCTCAAGAACCACTCGACGGATTTCGATGCGGTTTTCATTGTTTGTTAGAGCGTATTTCAGGGAGGTTTCTTTATAACACTATCAATATATCTACAAGGGGCTGAACCGCAGCGAGTTAAGTGTTATGTGAATGGAAAACAGTTGTGCTTGCGGCTTTTTACGCGACTGCCCGGCAAAAAAGGAGTGTAACGTGTTCAGGGTTCATCTATGTATGTTTTCTGTTTCGTTATTCCACTATAACTTCTAAATGCTCGAACCGATTTAGAAGTATGTGTCTTATGCTCTATAATCTTAGCTGTCGAAAATAGTTGTCTAAATGTCAATAAATTAACATAAATATATAGTGTTTAGTGTCAAATAAAAGGTCTGATAGAGTACATTCCGGAAATATATATGTATCTAAATGGATGAATACTTATAAATAATTATAAAATAATTTTTTAAATAATTATAAATACGGTAGTTCACTTTTTGTAACGGCAGTCGTGTTTTTTATTCCTTTTTATATACTTGTAAGACATTCTGTCCGACTCGTAGATCGCGATAAACTCAAGAACCGCTGTACAGATTCTAATTTAGTTCTCACTATTGATTAGGTTTTATTTTGATGGAGATTAAACTGTACAGAATTTCAGTATCTGTACAACTACGACTAAGCGGTGATGACAAGTTAATTGAGTAGATAGAAAACAGCCACCTGTGCGACTTAAAACTTTTGTGACTTAAAAATAAAGCGATGGTCTATACTTTTTTTTTATTTTCTATGTGAAAATCGATATCGATGCATATTTCGAATTGTTAGCTTTGGTACTTCCCAAGATATGAGCAATAACAACGACTCTTCCAAACAACTTCTAAAATTAAAATAATTTATGACAAGCACCTATTAATGCTCACAAAATGGTATTTTTTGTTAGCTTCGGTATCTAATAGAACACTTATTTTGCAGCATGTAGTTATCATCATTGGCTGAGGAGTTGAAAGCCTGTACATCAGCGCTATGGCGAGAAACTGCATGTTTTTTTCACATAGATAACTTTACCTGGGACTTTCGCGTGTCACATCAAGACGTAAGATTTAATAGTTGGCACCAGGAAGTAACACAGCCAATGTAGTTAGTATACAGAGAAATTTCAGAAAACACCTACTGGAAAAAATCGATTAATTAATTGCAATTTTATTGTTATTACTTATTCTAGACTGGAAGATTTGCTGATACGTCCAGATCAGATCTTATAAAGCTAGTCATAAACAATATTAACAAGTTTTTAGTTACAAATCGTGTCTGTTTTTAAATTGATTGACAGAGCTTACATTAATCACTTTAAATGGTAGTTTATTCCACATGACCACCACTCTATTTTGCAGAACGTTCTTAAGAGGATTAGATTTAAATTTGCAAGGATGACTTTTTTTGTTGTTTCCTTAAAGATTTGTATTGACGTATTCCCAGGCATATTGTGATAATTTGTGAGAATTGTATATATCTTAATTGGGTCTCCTCTTTGATTTCCTTGTTTGAGAGTAGTCGGTCCAAGTAATTCCATGCAATCTTTATAATTTCTATTCGTCAGGGCCACTGGCATTTTGGTTGCAACTTTTCCAGGGCATATACATATTTTCAAAAGTAGGGGTTCCAGAGCTGATAGCCATTCTCAAGAATAGGTCTCACATAAGCCTTGTAGGTCTTTATAAACACCTCTATCGACAGTTGTTGAAAAGCCTTCCTTATCAGATAGAGAGTAGTGTTGTCTTTTTTAGCAATTGCATTTATGTGTTTTCCCATTTGAGATCATCACAAATTGTTACTCTCAAGATATTTTTATTGCTTAACTGCTTCTAATTTTTATTGCTTAACTGCTTCTAATTCTAATCTTTCATTCATGCTTTGATCTAGTCAAGATCCCGCTGAAACTGTCCACTGCTTAGAAAACGATTGGCCAGCGTTAAGAAAAAAATGCCTCACTTAATAAGTTAACCTTAACAAAATTAGATTATTAAGTTTTGGCCAGGAAATCAATCAAAATTTTGTTCGACATTGTAACCTCATTTCAAGAAATGAATTTATAACTCGTCCCGTGCGAAGGCAGAAAGAATGGCTTGTCCATATGTAATTTATAGTTATATCATTCATAATACTTCAGCAAGCGGGATCACACCAAGTAATGTTTTCGGGTTTACATGGCGCCAACGCTTAAAGTCGTATTTTTCTTTAATTAACGTGATCTTTTTTCTTTCTTTGCAGGTATTCCACAGCCGATGTATAGGTGGCTAAAAGACGGGCAACCGTTGGGCGACTATTCATCGGAGCTTTTCTATAAGATCCCCAGCACGAAGCGCGAAGATGCCGGTGCCTATCAGTGCTTAGCGAAAAATGACGTTGGCGCATTATTTAGTGAAAAAAATCATGTGACCGTCGCATGTGAGTATCTAATCTTTTTTCATATCACCGTGATCTAGGCCATGCGCAGGGGGTCGAGTCTGATAGACTGTAGCCCCCCCCCCCCCTTCCCCCTCAAAATACTAGGGTTATGTAGGTTTTTTTCCTAAGAAACCTTTTTTTTGTGAAAACGAGTTACTAATACTATTGTGTGGCTTGTTTTCAAACGAATAGAAGCATGAATATAATTTGGATAGAAAGATCATAGTCTGCCCTTAAATGAAGGGAGAAGAAAAGGTGTGACAAGAAGGACTGATCAAGGTCCAGGCAGTGACGGTGGACCGTGATCAGTCTTTCCCGTCAGGTCCAGAAAATGAGGAGAGGATCAACGAGGAGTACCTCGATGACCCTCCGGTTTAGGGTGAGGAGTAACTGTGATGGGAAATACTGATCAAGGCCACTGACTCTTCCACGTTTTCCCTTTTTTTTCGGAGGTATAAATTGAGTAAAATGTATTTTTATTTTGAAACTCAAACATTTACTATTTGACATAAAAAATATTTTGTTTTCTTACTCAAACCCTTCCTAAAATGTAATTTTTTAAGTTAGTAATTTTAAAAAATGGAAAAACCAAAAATTTCTAAAATTATATTGATGGATATTTTTCATGACCCTTCAAATGTTTTTACTGCCACCATAGAGAAACGCTTCTCGAACCTAAAGTAAATACAAACATATTGGGAAACCGTACCTGCGAAGATCATTTCGTAGAACTTGCTCTGCTTTCTGCTCATCAAGACATAAACACCGAGTTAAACAATGAGGCTGTCTCAGGCCTTTTCAGCCAAACAGCCAATAGATTGCAGCTGACTTTATAATATAGCTTAAAAAGCAACTTCAACAGAAGCAACAGGTTTGAAAGCTGCGAGCATATTCAAAAAGTATGTATCTATAAAATTCTACTATGAATCCTGAAGCAGAAAGAAAATGCGTGGAGGATCTTAAGAATATTTTTGGACAATAACTCAAATCTAGGAATAATTCAGAACTGAAGACCAACGAGACAAGTTATACAAAATAGCCTTATAATACCCAGAATGAAAACATCATTTGGACAAAGACATTACTCTTTCATTGTGCCGAGATTTTACAATCTGATCAATATGGAAATAAAAATGAATTTGACATTTAGGGATTCAAAAATAAATTAAAGAAATGGTTATCAAATCATGACAGACTAACCATACATCAAATGTTAGAAATAATAGTTTAATAAAACTTAGGTGCACAAATTTAAACATATTTTTAAACATGTATGTTGAATATATTTTAACATTGAACTAACTACCAAAAATTATGTGACTTTGTTGTTATATATTATTTTGACAATGAATTGTACTTTTTTTGAATAGATATTTTCATATTAAATCCTTTATTACTTAACCAATATTAAATTTAATGACTGTTTCTTTTTTCTCACATATAATTTTACCTATATTATTTAATCGAATTTTATATTATTGCCGATTATATAATGGAATTGCATTTTATTTATTATATTATCTTTTAATATTTTTTATTATTATTATTATTTTTTTTACTTCTTTTTTTTTTTTTTTGAAGACCAACTTTTAGGGCAATTTAGTGTTATTAGCTTTTTACTAAAACTTGTACATCTGTAAGCAATCAAGCAATCAAGCAAACTTGATTGTTATATTAGAGTCCTGTCCACCTTAGAACGCGCTAGTCCCAGTTGGGTGACAGAATCAAATAAGCAAAAGGTTAAGGTTTTGCCATTCGGTTCCTGTTATTTTTGTAAGCAAATCAATGTTTAATAGTAATTAATTATTAAATAAATAAATAAATAAATAAATAAAAAGATGAAGTTAAAAATCGGTTTTTTTTCCTTTCTGAATAGATATAAAATCAAAACTATCGACTGCTGAGCTATATTACTCTTATATTTATTAATATGGTATTGATACATTTATTAACACTTTCAATACCTTTATTAATACAATATTATATTAATAACTATATCGGTAAAGTTACGTTCTAATTAAATAACTGTATCTTGAAGTAATGGTCTCTTTTTCTAGATATGGGTGTATTCAAAAATGACACTGAAAAAGTTGAATTCGTGGAGTTCGGCAATGCGGCGGTTTTGGAGCTTCCTACCATCGAGTCCTATCCGCAGCCGTCTGTGATATGGCACGATGAGAATGGACCACTGCGGTACGACCACAAGTACGCGGTCAGCTCCAAACACCAACTAGTCATACTGTCGTGCGACAGCGAGGACGACAAGGCTTATAGGTAAGATTTCTTCTCCTAATCAGAGAAAAATCGGAAACGCATAAGAGTTAAATTCACATTTTTAGGATTACAGTGCATCATATACAGTATACTGTACTTAATAGCATGTGAAATACTTATTTTAAAAACTCAGTAATTTTTGTTTGTTTCTTCCCTCCAAATGTTTTCGAGCAGCGATGTCCCGCCATCTTTTCATTAGTAGCATCTTTTCATCAGTCGGTGTTGACTAACTTCATTGTTCAACAAATCTTAGCGCAACCTAAAATAACGACAACACATATTACTGTAATTTCTGTATTATATTACACCCAGTAGATTTTTGAAAGATAACTGATTCTTAATTTAAGCTTACCTCCAGTGCTCGAAAACCATCGTCAGCTGTCATTGTATCATCAACGTCATCTACTATTCGATATTCGATAACGTCTGCATTTGACTGCAGCACTGTTTCTAAGATTTCTTGGTCCGTGGTGTCTTGCGAATCGTCGGTGATAACCCATTCATCCAACTCGCACATATGTATATATCCATGTTTTCGCATCCGGAATTTCTTTTTACCATTTCTGTCAACTTTTCAAAATTTTGAGTCGTCTCCTTCAAGCCTATCATACAGTTTTCTCCAGCTCCTTCGAAGAGTTTCTGCCTTCACTTGCTTGGGATAATTCCCAGGCCTGAGCATACCACTAAATTACTCGTTTCATATTTACCGTCTACAGCACTTCATGTTTTTGTTTTGCATGTCACTATCTTGCTGGATGGTTCTCAAAAATAGCCCACGGTAGTGCCGTTTAAATGCGGCTATTACACCTGATCCAGTGGCTGAATTAGACTGGTAATATTCGGTCGGAGGAAATGCACGGCCATATCCTCACCTTTCACCGACCATCTGAAAATCAACACGCTTACAAACGTTTAAAGAATATTGCATTGCTACCGATCTAAATATTCATTTCGAACTTTTCAGGGCGCGTGCAATCAACACCCAATTAGGAAAAGAAGAAAACAGTCCCTACATCCGATTAAAAGTCTCGGGAGATCTGAATAATGAAGTCCCGCCGGAAATCATAATCAAACCGGAAAATACGAGGATAGTGAAAGGACAGGAGATAACGAACCTTCAGTGCATCGCAAACGCTAAACCGCTGCACGAACTGGAGACTCTGTGGTTCAAAGACGGCATCGTGATCGACGCGGCCGGCGTCTCGTACAATTTAAACGATCCTTGGAACCGGACTCTGGTATTGATATCGGCGAATCTAACGCACACGGGGCAGTACACGTGCCAAGTGAGACTGCGGACGGGAGGTTTCCCGACCGTGACGGCCACCGCCTCGGTGGTCGTTCAGGAGAAGCCGTTCTTCCTGAACGCGCTCAAGTCGGAGACGCTGGGCGAGTTCGGGGCCAGCGTCGGGCTGGACTGCGACGCGCAGGGCGTGCCGCAGCCCGGCGTCTCCTGGTTCCGCGACGGGAAGAGGATCGGCGGCTCCGGCGGAGGGGAGAGCGAGGAGCGCGGGGGCGGACGCTACTCGGTGGAGGAGGACCGCTCCTTGCAGATCCGGGCCGTGCGCATGGAAGACATGGGCATCTTCCAGTGCATCGCCGCCAACGATGCGGGAGAAGCTTCTATACACACTTGGCTAAAGATCAAAAGTGAGTATCGTCCGAGTATCGTAACGTAATTCGAGGTATAGCTCAACTTTTGTAGGGGTGATTTTTGCTGGTTTTGACCGAGATATGATCATCGTGCCGATAGCTCTAACTAAACGAATATAAAACAAAGTCCCCCTGAAACCGTCTGTCTGTTTGCTATAAACTCAAGAACCTCTGCACGGATTTTCATGTGGTTTGCAATGTGTGTTAGGGTATTTTTGGATGAGAGTTTAAATTATGTATGTAAAAATCAACATAGATACCTCCGTCTATCGTTTTTAAAGGGGCTTACAAAAAAAAAGTAAAATCAGGAAAATAGTCAACGAAGGAAAGGAGTGGAATGTATAGAAAAACATTTTGTAGTACCTAACTGTTTAATTTTCATCTTAAAAAAACTTCATAATGGCATATACAAAACTAACTAAAAAGAAATAGATAACATTTTCTTTCCTTACAACATTCTCAACAGTCCCACCACTCACACTTACCATTGATTATATATGTTTTGGCAACCCTTCTACCCTGACAAAATGCAAGTTGCGCTGATAGCATTGACGGAGAAACTAATAGCATTTTATTATGCCATCTATAATAACATTGATAATCAATTAGAGCTGTCAACTACAACGGGCGAACCCGTCACCTTGGAAAGTTTTTATGATATTGAATCGCTCTGTCTACCATGAGTGAGCGTAGAAGACTTGGTACGAAAACAGTCCACTGTCTAGTTACGCCACTCGCCCGTCAGAGGCCAATGCCTTACGGCAAGGCACCGGGAAAGGTACAAAGCGGGCAGCCTTGCCCCCTAACCACCAGTTTGAAAATATATCTCCGTCTGGATAACATTGATAATCAGTGTTTTTTTTAATATATAGAGGACTAACTTATTATTAAAACCCAATAATTTAACCAATGATAACAATAATTACATTCATTTATTAGTGCCATATAATGCTTTTTTATATAGGCTCATTAGATACAAAGAAATAATACGGATAGTTAGAATGCCATCTATCTATTAGTCTATCTGACCGATTATTTGCGTAAATAGTATTGAAATCTGTATACCAAATTAAATCTTTTTCTTTATGTAAATAATATTAAAATACGTAGACCTATGATTTAAAAATTTGTTTGTCGTCATATTATTTTATTTTGAGATAGATACTGCACATGCGTTTTTAGAACGCCATCTATTGGTCTACTGAACAGAGAAAAAATGAATCAATGTTTGCAACTATGAGTGCCATCTACATGTTGAAACATTTCCCCAATCTATGACTTTTAAGCTCAATCTACAAAGAACTCAGATCCAGACTTAGCAACATTCTCATTGTGGTCAAAATTAACAGAAAAATCACCGCTAAAGCTGTTGAGCTTTAACCATGTACATATATATATACATTAACCGTTAACATAGTGGAGCTTTGTTGTCCTAATCAATCGTGACTAATTCCCCTTTATTGTTGTGGACCGATTGCTGCAGCTCATAGAAGGTACCCGAGGCGAGCGCGGCAAAAGCTAGTCAGAATGCGATCACCCGACCGTCTTATTAAGACTTTTCAATTCGATTCCGGCAGTAAGGACTAATTTTGAATAAAATTTAGTGTTTTCTCTATCTCTTTAAAGGTTTTTTTTCCGTTTCTGCATCACGCTGCGTTTTTTCTTCGAGGCAAACATTCCTAACATGATTTCACACGCGTTATTGTTGAATATTTGTTAAATGAATGCCTTTTTGTGTTTTTTGCTTTACTGTTTCTTATTTTGCACTACTAATATTTGATAGAATTTTTGAATGAAGCTTATTTATTGTGTGTTCTACTCTAGTTTTAACTGCGTTTAGAATTTAATTGTGTCAAGGTTAGATAAATTATTATTCTGACAGTTACTGTTGATTTCCACACGTAGTGCATGCAAATCACTAGCTTTATTCTACTGAGGATGTCCTTTTCTAGAGTTTAGGAAGGGAACATTTTGTGAGACAAAGGGAAAAGGCAGCCACCCTGCACAAAATATTTGCTGGAGTACACCTGGGAAACTTGATCGGTCCTACACTGCATCTTCTGTTTTTGTTAAATATTGATTTGGGGTCCGATGCTACCCGGTAAACCGGCACTAGCAAGTAGCCGGTTTACCTTGCTTTCAAATGCTGAACTATGTAAAGCGTATGAATATGAATAAACATTGAAAAATGAAGGATATCTATAGTATCGATAGTCAGTTATCATAACAATCGATTGTTGAACAAAACTATCAGTTGTTTCAAACCAATAGTTTGTCACCCGCCGGCGGTGTCACGCTATTGTCAATCAATGGTCGCTATATCTGCGACTTTTGGCCTTTTAAAGACTGTTCAGAGATCGCCCTTCAAATATTCAATAGATCTCCATTGCTGAAAGGTTGAATGCTACAAAACTCACACAACTAGAGCTGTCAACTATAAAGTGCAAACCCGTCACCTCAGGAAGTTTTAGCAATATTAGATCGTTGTATCTCCCATAAGGTGAGCGTAGAAGACTTGGGATGAAAACACTCGCCCGTAAGAGTGTCAGTGTAACGCCTTACCGTGAGATAACCAGGTTAATCATGCAGCGGACCAACACTCGCGCCCATAGTCTTCAAATTCGATAATATTGTGATTGGCCTGACTCCGGCCGATGAGTTCCATGGCAGCTCCGTTTGTATTTAATATTATTTTTATCTGCAATACAGAAAGGACATCCTCAGTGGTTAGCTTAGCCGTTATATCCTTTTAGCCTGTACTATACACACAATATTAACAAAATCCGTGTGCGTGTGCTTGCCGCTTTCTTTCACCAGCGTCTACCCCCATGATGCAATCTCCTCCAGCCAACCTCACGGTACTGGACGGGAAGGACGCCACTATGACCTGTCGAGCTGCCGGTGCGCCAACTCCAAACATAACCTGGTATTTCAACGGTAGGCTATGATTTGTTTTCGATTTGAAGTAACCGCTGTTAAAACATTATATAAATTGAAAAGATTGAGTAAACTGCTAGATGCGATAGTAGCTATTGTAGTAAAGTACCTTTTGTATTCTAAAGCAACCGGAATAATGGTATCAAAAGTCTTTAAAATCAAATTCTCGCGAAAAACATTCATAAGTAATTAATTACACAGAAGTAAAATGTTGGTGGGTTGAGAATCAGTTTGAGGTTTGTTACTGATTTGTTAATGAGAATACTAGAATTATCACCCAAAATCCTATAAAATCATTCTTCAAATTACTTTTAACCTCGATCACTCCCCAAAGGACTAAATTCACCGACTGGAAGAACAATATTGCCTGGCTTCCCGATTAGTAGTACGCGTACCCCCAGGGGTACGCGAAGTTGCATCAAGGGGTACGCAAGCAATCTCTTGACTAATTTAATCAGTATAAAACAATTACGCAAACAACAATTTCTAAAATATATTTTACACGGCACGAGAGCGGATTTTCGGCCATGACAAACTTAAAAACTCGACAACGTCAAGACTTCAACTCGAAAACGAGTTGAGACTGAAGCTGGCTAAAAAGTAACTAGATTTTTCAGAGTTGTGGAATGAAAAACGTGCGCATTTGTCACATTTAACTGATTTTGCCCGTCATAGAACTGTATTTTGATGGTGAGAAATGTAAAAAAAACTGATTTCATTTTTATTTATCGTTCCTGCAATAATATCATTCCTATAATTGGGTTGCGACTTTGAGGTCTTTCTTTAAGTGGTACGCAAGAAAAACTAATTGGGAACCACTGACCTAGATGATCACTAATGCATACAAATTGGTCTCCAAAATAATCTAACTATTTATTTATTTATTTAATGAGTTAATTAATGCATTTACAAAGCATAGTTGTCTTACTAGTATTAATATCCATTTCTATTTATTAAATTTATTGATACAAAAAAAAAGAATTAACACGGCTGATATGAGCATTAGCCTATGTTTATTTATTTATTTATGTATTTATTACTAATCAACATTACAATAAAACTAATGGGTTGAATAGTTAAATTAATGAATGTTTAATTACGATTATACTTAATTATCAGCGTAATTATACAAATAGAATGTCACTTATAATACTAGCTAGAATAAATAATTAATAGTCTGAAATTTAAACGAATGAGGGTTGGCGATAAAAATATCAAAATCTGGTGCCACCTCGTAAGATTAGTGCGCTAGATCAGCTCCGCAAAAAGATGGTGCGATCGAGCACGAAGATAATTATTAGGTACGAAAAGATTTCCCTTGGCTAATAATTTATCTGTTATCAGTTTTACCACGAATTAGATTAAAACATAGGACATGGTCAGCATTTCTCTTGTGAGACAGAGAATTATAGCCAACCATCTCTGATAAATGCAGTCGGATACAAAAATGATTAATATCCGTACTGCTTGAAGTACAGAAATCTCAAAAAACACTTCTATACCTTTTCCGGCATAAGGGTATAGGTTTCTTTATGCGGATTCCAAATAGCTGCATTCGTTTACATGCGTCTTTTAACAATGGAGTGTACTGGTGTCACCAACTAATTGCCAGGACTTGTTTAAAGGCAGCAGCTCTTAGTTTTGTATGTATGTAGGTATATTCAGCAATTTAAAAAAACATTTATAATACGGTAATCATTACATTACTACCATTTTACCAAAACCCAACTGTCCCGTCTAGACGCGCTGGTGACAGCTAATTTAAAATCCTGGCTGTCCTTAGCCAAACCAGCTGACCCCTCGACTCTCTTCAGGTCCAAACAAAATTTTGGGCTAGCGCTAAAACTGCACAGCTAGACATATTCTAGCTGGCTGCAAGGTGGCCTTAGATCAAGGACGGTACACTTACCGCCATGACAAAGTTCTCGCTGTTATTCGCGATGTAATTAGTCTCTCAGTGGCTCGTGCCAACAAGGGTTTGACAGTATCCTCCAAACCCCCAATACAGTTTGTGCGGGATGGCTCTAAAGGCAAAACACATTTGAGTACGAAACCTTTCTCAATAATTGAGAAAACTACAGATTGAATTCTGGAGGTTGATTCGGTCTCTAAGCAGTATAAATTCCCTGAAAGTCTCTGATGCACAGCCCTCCGTCCAGATATAACTCTTTACTCTCTATCTCGGAGGGTGGCCCTTATTGTAGAATTAACTGTTCCATGGGAATCAAATATCCCAAAAGACCACGAGTACAAATTAAATAAATACCATGATCTTGCAAATGCCGTAACCCGGAACGGCTTCACTGTTCACCTTCACACGGTGGAAGTTGGCGCTCGTGGCCTGCCAGCTAAATCTCTATTTCACCTCTTTAAAGATCTTGGCCTTTCCAGAAAAATAATCAACTCTTTCTTAGAAAAATTATCTAAAACTGCGATTTGCGCATCTCAAATTCTATGGCTTCGAAGGGGGAGTGAATGGGTGGTAAGGTGAACGCTCACATGTGGCAAGACAGCTGTCCTAAACCTACCACAGCCGGTTCGTAAGTCCGGAATCCACTGCTCACCCCCCAGAAGTGTAAAAAAAAATTGTATTATGATGGGCCCGACTCCGGTCGGTGAATTCCATGGCAGCAGATTAGTGATAGGTTTATAGGCGGGATAAAATTATAAAAACATTATCGATAAATAGTGACATGAACGACATTATCATTCTAGTGGTGATAATATTGACATAAGTTCACCTTCACACGGTGGAAGTTGGCGCTCGTGGCCTGCCAGCTAAATCTCTATTTCACCTCTTTAAAGATCTTGGCCTTTCCAGAAAAATAATCAACTCTTTCTTAGAAAAATTATCTAAAACTGCGATTTGCGCATCTCAAATTCTATGGCTTCGAAGGGGGAGTGAATGGGTGGTAAGGTGAACGCTCACATGTGGCAAGACAGCTGTCCTAAACCTACCACAGCCGGTTCGTAAGTCCGGAATCCACTGCTCACCCCCCAGAAGTGTAAAAAAAAATTGTATTATGATGGGCCCGACTCCGGTCGGTGAATTCCATGGCAGCAGATTAGTGATAGGTTTATAGGCGGGATAAAATTATAAAAACATTATCGATAAATAGTGACATGAACGACATTATCATTCTAGTGGTGATAATATTGACATAAATTTTTAAAATACTGTATATTCTAGGTGCTGAATTAATTACTTTTGAGGTGACTTATTTATTATACCGACAGATTCAATAATAATTGGCAGCCGTGATCTCCACGAAGGAAGAGTTCAAGTCCTGGAAGAAGGTGATTTACTGATTGCCGGAACATCTCCATCTGATACAGGAAAATACAAGTGCATCAGAGCCAACGAAGCCGGGCAAGTGTCCGGAGAAGCATTCTTGACGGTTCTTGGTGAGACTTATGTTATTATATTATTTATATGCAGGATTTTTCTTCCCTCAAACACTTCATCGTCTAGAATTCTTATCATTCAAAAGTAGACTGTGGGGTTTATTTAACAACAGTATATTTCGAATGGCAAGGTTATGTATTCGGCGTTCATATACAAGTGCCTAATGTATGCCAGACAGCACCTAACAAATAGTGCAACTGATTCTAATGGGGCGTTTACACTCTCGCACGAGGCGCGAGGCGAGACGCAAAACCATGTTGTAAACAAACGGAACATAGACAAAGCTTCTAGCAAGTAGGTAAACATTTTGTACGCTCGTTAGAAGCTTTGCCTCTGTTCCATTTGTTTACTGATATGGTTTTGCATCTCGCCTCGCGCCTCGCGCGAGAGTGTAAACGCCCTATGAGATTCACTTTTCTCATACCCCGCTCCGCGGTAGCTCCTTTTTATGCGTACTCTGAATAATACTGGCATAGTATAGAGAAGTACTTATACCTTAGCTTTAAATGCTATGATACACTCCTTACTGGGTCATTCCGTCCTTTCGTGCAAAACAGGCGATTCCGCAGAGCAAATTTTTTTTCTTGAATTTCAGATTTATTGATATTTAATATAATTAAGACCTCCTAGTAAAGACATTTATGTGGGAGGCACTTTGGTACATAGTGTACTTTACTAATAAATGGGCGGAGGGTAATGACGATCGGGATGGTAATGAAATTTGCCAAGAAGGTAATGATACTTCAAGGGATGGTAATGACACTAGCCTGGAAGGTAATATTAGCTGAGGATGGTAATGACATGTGATATAGAAATAACATCAGTAATTTATTGTTTCTTTACAAAATATATTTATAAAAAAAATCCATAACCAAAACCAACATTAAAAGTTATGAAGCCTATTTTATAGCGGCCACTAATGAACTAAATCATCTAAGAAATTTTAAGAAATCTTTATTATTCTTTTTCGCTTTACATGAATTACATACAAAACATATTATTATAATTCTAGAAACATAAAGTATGGAATAAGAACCATGTTACCATAAAGTATGGAATCTAGTACCAAATGTAAACTTTTATGCTCTAATACTCAATCAAAAAAAAAATCTTTATAATATAAAATATCTAAAAGTTAAAAAAATAAATCAGTTACTCTAACCCTATTGTAATCTATCGTGACTCGATCGTCGATGTTATCTCGCTTAAAAACTGCTTGTAATAATAATGCAACAAAACTCTATACTAACAATATAGAACAATATAGGAAAAGTTTTCTTACTAATCGTAAGATAAAATGGAAATTATAATATCTTGAGATCAACGCTTTTATTTATAATTTTAATCAGGAAGATTTTAAAATGAATATTTTCCTCGTCTAGTAATGTAAGACATTGGCAAAGGATAGAAACTGCTAGTTTCCGCAACATTATCTTCATCGTCTACTACGGGCCAAGAAAGCATATTAGATTTATCCCAACATTTAAAAAAAAGTACGGTGTATGTGCCATTTGAGTATTCTTAATTTTTTCCTATGTACTAATACAACTTGTTTTAATAGATATTGGACTATTACCCAAATCATCAATATTGTCGGAATGTACACCATGACAAGCTACATTCTTAACATTTTCTTTTTTGGCGTTGCAATTTTTTGTATTGTCATTATCCATGTCATCAGTGTGCTTATAAACATTGTGCCGTCAGTATTCATATAAAACGGCATGACTTTTATATGTCGTTGTGTCTCAAAAACGGTAGTACACTTCCACGCTTCATTCATAATAAAAAATTTTTGTCATCCTAACTTATCGTATTTGTTGGTATTGAAATAATTATGCCTTCATTTAATGTATTTATGAAGAGCGGGTGTTTCGTTGTTCAATACATTGCTTGCTACATGAACTTTCGGTGTATCGTCTTTCATAGCATTGCTAGTAAGGTGGTTTACATTAAACACATGGTTAACTATAATTTCATCGTATTGAGTGAAGCTTTCTACAAAATCGCGATTGATTAATTCAGGTTATGTGATGTCAATCCCAACGCTTAATCTCCCCAAATGCTTGGTATGGTTGCACGGTACGTAGATGAAACTGGAGATAAAAGAGCTTAGCTCTCTTTCTTCTATAATTCTTCTCTTTTTTCTCTTTCTTCTAGAATTCTTTCATAATTTACCCCAAATACACTTAAACAGGCCAAAATTGACATATAGATAATTGACATTTATCTACTTAGCTCTTAAGTTTCCTATAAAAACCTTCAAAACCATTCAAAATTGTCAATAACTCATTGCCTTCCAAAGTTTTCATTACCATCTGACACGTTTTCATTACCTTCCAATACGTTTCATTACCATCCCACATAAATTTGGAAGGAAAGGAAGGTAATGACAAGGAGTGGAATGAAATAATGGAAGTTTATTCTGCATATTTCGCATGATTGATGACCTTGAAGTTTCAATAACAGTGGACGAAAAGACCCTACCAAAACACACCAAAGTGGATATAAACTTAGCTTTTTTTGTACTTACTGTTTGACTTGGATGGATGGTAATGACTGCTGATCGGTGACAAACTCGAAATGAAGAGAAAGAACTTAAATATCTTTTTACACGGCGACTATTCACACAGCCTTCAGAGCTTACGCGACAGACTGACCAATGAGGAGCATAATGATCTACGGTAGAAGCTTGGGCTCCTGTTGCGGAGCAAGATATACTAAAATTTTTTTTGCGCGGGAAATGATAGAATCTCTGTTGCCAAAGACAAAAGTAGAAATATTTTGTTTATATGTAATTGTAGATGTCTTATATTTTAACACCTATAGTGTGTTTACCTTATCTTTCATGTATGCTAAGACAACTAAGTATGTGTTGGCAAGTTTAGGTACAATACATCGACGAATTTGAAGTTTGTGGTTTGGAGGCGGAGAGGAATGAAATTTTTCCAGGTATTTTTAAGATTAATAAAAAACTATGTACTTTAGAATTAGATTTCCTAAAGAGCCTTCTCCCTTACACTTAGAGTAAATATATTTCAATAAAACTTTTTTTCTAAATGCGGTATGCAGTCTGATATTAGAGTTTACAGGCGATTTGCACGAAATTGCGGAATGACCCTACTACTATTAAACAGCTGTACCCAATTACTCATGACTTCAAACATTGTACTCATTTAAATGATAGTTTTATATACGTACTAGCTGCGCCCCGCGGTTTCACCCGCGTGGTGATAGAAAATTGTGATAATGATGATAGAAAGTATTTTATATTTTCGTCAATTTTTCAATGTTTTTATATTATTCTGCTATTCGGGACGGAGACAAATCCAACAAATTAAAAATCATGAAAATCATGGTTCACTATTTTGGCTTAATGGCTTATACAAAAAATATAGATATATGCTGTCGCAGGCTTTTTTGTAGGACTACTTAAGATAAACATTTCCATTATACATTATATACGTGTAACTCCAACGGTTTTTGCAGCTCACACCAGAATAGCTCGCAGATGGCAGATTTTTTTCCTACTTACTTGACACTTATCGTTATATTTTGGATAATTCATACTATATCTTTATAAATTATAGCCTATTTGTTATTCTGATGTGTAAGCTATATTATTGTAAAGTTTAATCAAAATCCATTCAGTAGTTTTTGCGTGAAAGAGTAACAAACATCCATACATACATTCTTACAAACTTTTGCGTTTATAATAGTAGTAGGATTCATGGATTCATTGTCTGACTATATTGCTTTCATATTACATAAAGCAACAGTAATTGAAAAATATCATCTGTGAAAGTAGCTACCTATTGATTATTTTTGTCATTTTTAGATATTTGGATCTTTTTTTTAGTATTTTAGCTTTTTTAAAATATTTTAACTGTTTATTTTCACCTGATTCTAACAATTCACGATTATTTTTAATTATGGTATTCGGTTATGATACTGAACTAATTTGATTTTCTATTCATATTTAAAATATATAAGATACTTAAATAGTATTGTTGGAGCCCTGTCGGTCCAACATACCCACAACAAAAAAGTAATTTCCACAGAATGGAAACCGCAAACTCGCTCAAATCTACACGAGCCAGTGCAGTTAATTTCCAACTAAATTCGGCAATTTATGCACAGTCAAGCGATGACTCATGTCATTTCTTCTGATCGATACACATATCGCACCCCACTCATAGCTATTACATCACCGCTCACGGTATAAAACGTAGTACATTTCAATCAATCGATATCATTCCCTTGGCGAATAAATACCGCGCTCTACGCATCATTCCCTTGGTGGACAAGTACACGGCTAAAATCATTTCCTTGGCGGATAGTTACCGCGACTACGCTTCATTATCAAGCAGTACCTGCATTACCCGCGATACCGATCGTCAAGCCTCGCTCCTCGACTACACACTTCGGACACACTACTACGGCTTCACCTCGCGCCCACACTAATACACTACGGCGAAATAACAATCAAGGCGTTAAGAACTGGCGACTCACTTCAACCTTCTGATTAAATACTTCTACTTCGACATCCACGACTCTCATTCACGGAGAAAACTTCACGATGAGATCCATCCTTCGCTCACAATCAGTTGGAGTCTAGTGAAGGGTGGCCACTCTCACAGTATAATGCAAAAAGCTTGTGATAACTACTTGTTACTTACAGTTGCTTGTATATATTACTAACCTATAGTATATTGTGACACAGCTAATGGCGGTATATTCGCCAATAAGGTATGAATGGATTGTAATGTAATGTTGCAATGTCATGATTGCAATATCTTTGTCAGCTGATTTTTGACAGCTCTTTGTCAGTACGCGTATGGAAGCTGCTAAATTGAACGAAAATTATGTTATTTCGTTTTTTAATAAATATGTTTAAATTCCCAGTGAGGACGCAAATTGTTTCACCGCCTGTCGATACTCGTGTCCTGTTGGGGCACACGGCTACTCTCCAATGCAAAGTGTCCAGCGATTCAAACGTACCATTTAACATTGACTGGTTTCACAATAAACAGTAAGTTTCGTAGTTTTTTGAAAGGCAAAACCATTAGATTGCTCAGTGCTGTACTACGTTTTGGCAGGTCATGTATTACTATGTAACACAATGTGTAGACAGGCACTCATAGTTCCAAACATTTGGCAGCTCATATTTTACTGTGAAACCCAGCGTGTAGATGGCACTCATAGTCTATTAATTTTCTCTTATGGTTAGTGGCCCAATAGATGGCGTTTTAAACATGCCTATATAGTATCCTATCTCAAAATAAAACGATAATATAAAAACAACAGAATTTTAAAATCCTTATGTCACTTTTAATTTGCTATAAAGTTTCAATTTATAATAATCGGGTGCTTTAAAGTTTAAATAGTCTAATAGAGGGGCATTCTAATATCTCTGTATTATTTTTGTCATGTTATCAGCCTACATGCAAATGCGATAGGATCACACTAATAATTTTATGTTATTATTATTAGCATTAGTAAAATAATGTTTTTTTATGACTATTCATTAGCCATTCAGTCATTTATAAAAACCATTCATTATCAATGTTATTATAGATATCCAAATAAATTGCTATTAGTTTCGCCGGATAATGCTATCAGCGCCACCTGCAAGTCACCATCGCAGAAGGGTTGCCAAAACGTACTATGGTTTTGAGCAATCTAATACGCTATATAATCAACAGCAAAAAAACTGTCAGTTTTGTTCTTCAGAAGGATTTATCGAATGTATTATTTTTAGGATAATGGTGGGCGGATCGCGCGTATGGGTCGGAGCCGACGGCAGCCTGGAAGTGACAGCGGTGAGAGCGGCCGACGCTGGAGAATACACCTGCGTTGTGACTTCACCTGGCGGGAATCATACGCGTCGGGCTACTCTGTCGGTATGAACTGTAAATTAAAAACGACTATGTTACATTGAGAACAGGCATTCGTCTTCAGCAACTAAAACTCTGGAACTCGAAGCGGAGTACAAGAAAGCTCAGGAAAATTCTAAAGATGACCCAGAATGACCTCGGCATTACTATATCCTGGGATCTCAAATGGGAAAACCACATAATTGATATAGTTAAGAGAGGAAACTCTTTTTTATATCTAATAAGAAAAAGTTTTCCTGCTATCACCAGCGATCTTTTCCTCGAGCTCTATAAAACCTACGTTTGCATGCTCTTCGAATACTCCTACTAAATATGGAATCCGTAGTTTGAGAAAGATATAGAGCACCTGGCAAGAGTTCAGAGAAGAACAACAAGTTGGTGCTATCACTGAAGAACAAACCGTACAAAGTACGACTGAAAGAACTCTGTCTAATAATATAAGAGAAACATAGACAGTGAGATCTAATAAAAAACGTACAAAATGCTTCTCGGCTATTATAGTGTGCCCAACCTCAAGAGCATGTATACCATGAACACCAACAAACACCTGTATAGACACTCGTTGAAATTAACCCCTCAAGACAGTAACGTCTCGAATCGGTACGATGTTTTGTAGTCAATGCTCAGTAATGTCCCAAAACGGGTACGAGCGCGGCACGACAAACCGCACTCATCGAACTGAATTTACACCAAAATCACAGTGCAACCACCCTCTCTTAGATATGTGTGAGAGACGATAAATTCTGTATTGTATGATTATTCAGTCGTGTTTCTCGCAGTCTAGAATCCCTAATATAATTGTTTGTATTGTGGGGGCACTTAGTCGAGTGCTGCCATTGCTCGGATCTGTGCTTCTCTTCGGATATTATGTAGATTCTCTTCGGATATATGTATGAAAATAAATAAAACGAATTAATAGATTTGGTAAAGCATGTAATAACGTACACAAATGTGTTTAAAATTTCTAGATAAGGTTTCGTATTTTGAGATAAAACATCGATATCGCTGAATAAGTGAGTTTTTTTCAGTTCTCCAAATGTATAATAATTTTTCATAATTATCTAATTGTATCACAAAATGAGGTTTTAATGTTTTATATTTCAAATTTCAATACGATCATTCTACAATTCTTCTTTTCATGATCCATCAAGTAGTTTCTTTCTTATGATCGTTTTTCTAAAGTGCTATATTTTTGACCTTCAACTCTCAGAAATGACAGGTGACTGCCAAGATTTACACCTGCCGCTTGAGGGGTTAAATAAAGTAATTGCAGCATTGAACCCCACGAAATACTTTTTAATAAATCGTGTAGTAGATGCTTCGAATGCATTGTCAGAGAAAGTGATAAGGGCTAAATCTGTCAACAGCTTAAAAATAAACTGGACATTTTTCTTAGTGCAAAACAGTTACAAGATTAACAACAGATGCACTGGATATACTTGCATTATCCTTACGCTGCTAGTGTACAGTATTGATAATGCTAAATATATGTTCATCATGATAGTCCAAGGACAGCAAGCAACAAACTTCAATGCCTATTGGACTAAAACTGACAGATGGCTCCAAAATGGCATATTCGTGCAAGTGCCTTAAAGTCCCATCATATTACATTTATACTTAGGAGAAAAACCGGTCCACCAGTGGAGGCTTGGAGATGTCACCCTACCTCACACAGAATATGAGAAATATCTTGGATTTCATCTGGACAGATGCCTGACTTGGAAAACCCACATTAAACACAAGAGGAATGAGGTGAAGCTCAATACCATCATCTGCATTGGGTCACGGCTAGAAACTCAATTCTATGTGTCGACTACAAACTCCTCATCTATAACACTGTACTTAAGCCTATATGGTTGTATGGCATTCAACTATGGGGTGTTTCGAGCAAAAGTAACATACTCTCTCTACAGCGCATGCAGAATACTATCGTCCGGGATATTGCGAATGCACCGTGGTTTACAAGAAATGATGAAACTCTTAACTATATGAAAGTCCCCACCATTGCCGCAGAAATTGAGCGATACATAACCAAATATGCTGAACAATTGGCATCCCATCCGAATCCCCTCCCAGCTGAGCTGCTTAATCAATCCAAGGTGGTTTACAGATTAAAGAGAAACCAAATTCTATAGAAAGGCCAATCAAAGCATTGTCCTCTTCTCTTAAACGATATTAAACATCCCTCAACAAATTCGATTATGGTCAGATGACCAATCTCAAATCTACATAGAAAAAAGAACTTTATGTTCAGAAAAGGTACTGAGGGTGATGTTATTACAGAGGCATAAGAACCTGGTGCATAAGATAAAATAACTATTTACACCAATGGGTCCAAGACAGTAAGGGGACTGCTAAGGTGGCTTGCAATGCATTGGAATAGAGATAACAAACCGTCCAACACTACTCGATCATCAACCCATAGGTTATACATTATTCTTTCATTATATATTTTTTTCTAGGTAATCGAGTTGCCTTTCGCCCCGACCAATGTAAAAGCCATCAAACTGGATTCACAGTCGCAGAGAGCCGTAAACTTATCATGGACACCGGGTTTCGATGGAAATTCTCCTATCAAGAAGTTCATTGTGCAAAAACGTGAAGTCCCTGAA
Source organism: Micropterix aruncella (assembly GCA_944548615.1). Taxonomy (NCBI): domain Eukaryota; kingdom Metazoa; phylum Arthropoda; class Insecta; order Lepidoptera; family Micropterigidae; genus Micropterix; species Micropterix aruncella. Next base: position 1,884,966 of record OX155954.1, read on the forward strand.
TTAGGTAATTGAGTTTTTTTTTATTAAACAGATCTACAAGGCATATGTGAGACATATTCTTGAGTATGGCTATCAGCTCTGGAACCCCTACTTATGCAAAGATGTAGATATCCTGGGAAAAGTACAGCGAAGGGCAACCAAAACGCCTGAAAAATAGGAATTATAAAGATCTCGTGAAATTTCTTGGACTGATTACTCTCAAACAAAGAATACAAAGATGGGACCTAAGGGGACATATACAATTCTCAAAATTATTACGATGTTTTTGCCACATGTTAGCCAGAACATCTAGTTCACATGTGGCAAGACAGCTGTCCTAAACCTACCACAGTCGGCCGTTAGTCCAGAGTCCACCGCCCACCGCCCAGAAGTATAATAATACCATTATGATGGGCCCGATTCCGGTCGGTGAATTCCATGGCAGCTCCGTTTGTATCTATTGTACAAATTCAATGTCAAAATCTTCGAGGTCACAACAAACAATTAAATCTTATCCTCTTAAAAACCTTCGGCAAACTAGAATGGTGGACCTTTGGAATAAACTAACACTTGATGTGATAAGTGCAAGTTTGGTCAATCAATTTAAAAACAGGCTCGATTTGTACCTAAAAACTTGTTTATATTGTTTAGCTTTACAACATCTGATCTGGACGTATCAGCAAAGCTGCCTGTCCTTAATAAACAATAATGATAATAATTGCGTCAATTATACATGTTTTATTCAATTATTTATGTTTTTAAATAGGTCCCATTCCCGATCCTTTGCTAAATTGGGTCACCGAGCTCAGTAATGTGTCATCCAATCAAAGATGGGTTCTGCTTACTAGTCTAAAGGCAGCGTCCGCCTACCAGTTTCGCATCTCTGCAGTCAACGCTGTCGGAGAAGGCTCACCTTCGGATCCTACCATGGTTCTTATGCTGCCACAGGAAGGTAATATTATTATATTTTTATTCTTATACTTATATAATTTACAAGGATCTGTTTGATGGAGCTGCTATGTGTTCTATATTGGGATCAAAAGATCAAAATGTCAAGTCATAAACTGTCGAGTGATAAAATCTTTTAAAAATTTGATTTTATGTGGTTTTTTTTTTAATCGTAGTCAATTTACAAAATATCTAAAGTCTTCATATAAGAGAATTTTGGAATCTATGATATTACTTTACATTAGGCACTAACTTACCATCTTTAGATTTAGCACAGTGAGACAGAAAAGATCTCAGCCTGACAGACATGTCGCTCTAACAAGAAAATGGGTGAAATTCCACCAAAGTTGCACTTTTTTAATGAATGAATTGGAGTATCCTGAGGTGATTAAATATTTGACAAACGAGGGAAAGCACCAACCAATGTCAATACCCCTTCGTTTTCTAACACAGAATTTTTGCAGAGGGTCTCAAGATAATGACCAATTATGCCTAATAATAAATCACCAAAAAAAAAAAAAATGTTAAACCGTAATAGATATTTTAGTGTATTACGCCAGGCTGCATCTTAGGTAATTTGATAGGTTTAGATTTTGATAATCCAGATTAGGTAATTTGATAGATTTGATAATTTTAATAAAACCTAGGTAATAAAACTTAAATTCCATCTATTTTAACTGTAGTTGAAAACCAAAACCAAACAAATTAAAATAAAGTTTAACATGAATAATCTAAAAATAATTAATAATATCAGGTTAAACAATCTAACTAAAAATAAGATAAAAACGAATTTACCGTGTGAATTTTGTAGCGCCCAATGTTTTTTGTAGCACTAGTTTTCGGCGACGTCGCAGCCGCTGTTGTCTAGGGTAGATTGGCAAGCTACCCTAGACAACGGCGGCTGCAACGTCGGGTGCTACGAAATTCACGCAATAAATTTGTTTTTTATCTTATTTATAATGTCAAACAACTGCGATAGTTCTCTGATTTCACAGTCTAAATAGTCATTGGAGTTGGCTGCGAATGGGTTTTTCGATAGGTGCAAGGTTGGTTCGAAAAATGATTTTCGTTGCATTAAGACATACGTCGCCTTACAATAATTATTATAACTCGATAACTCGAATTTGGTAGATCTGAGATAAACGCGTTTAATGTTTTTTTAAAGTTTCAACTCGTCCACCATTTTTGATTTGTGGAAACTAATAAGTGGACCTAAATACTAAACCTAGATAAGTGGAGATATCGAGTTTTGGCGCCTCGATAGCAGACAGCGCTACGAACTATCAGCTAGATAAGTCTACATATCAATGTTTAGTAATATAGCTGGAGCTGATTTTCAACTTATCAACCACCGTTAACTTCTAAGGGTGGGGGAATTTCAGTAATCTGATTTTAAGGGAATATAGAGTTGATATTTTTACAACTTCTGGCATACTTATCTCAAAAATTCCAATTTTCGAGTTATCAAGTTTTAATTGTAAGGCGACGATATGAAAAGTGTGTTGAGGTTCGAGGAGGTTATGTTAGAAAAAAATAAGTTTAAATAAAAACATTGGTAATCACTGTTAGGCTGGGAACTTCTCTACTACCCCATATACATTGAAAGCTTCTATGACTCAACATTATATCGACTTTCCTACAATTTTGATCACACCATGACCACCATAGCGGCTTTGTCTCCTGCTGGATTTAAACATCATTACATATCAATACATATTATAACATACTGTTATTATCCTCATTGTATGATATTTCTGTTTCTATATCGCTCTCACAGACGAAATTATATGCTGTCCAGGTATTCATATTTATTGTGTAATGAATTCATCTATGTGCGAATCACATTTAATTTTACTTATTCTTGTCTAATATTGTTAAGTATTTTTTCTCATGATAAACTCTGCTAGAAATAAGATATCGTTAGCTCTAAAGGGAATTGACAACAATGGCAAAATCCAATTTTCCTGGAAAAGCAGTAATATCAAATACTTCGCAGTTGGTATCATATACGTTGCTAGTAATATCATATACTTCAGACGATCAAAACTGCGATGGTATGATTCCGTAGTTAAGACCTAAAAGGAGGAATGGAAGAGATTCTCGACAAAGCCAAGACTCATAAGGGGCCATCCACATAGTCCGTAATCACCGAGGGAAGTGGGGGGGGTGGGTTGGAGCTGAGGCTTACGCTTGAGGGGGAGGGTGCCCATCCTGATTACGTAATCAATTTTGGTCACCGCATTGCAATTTTTTTGGTCTGAACCTGCACATTAAATGTGCATTTTTAAATGCATTCTCAAATATTTTTTCTCTCTTCAATACCGTCTTTACAGCCACTGCGGTCTGAAGATTGGGATCTGTATAATAAATAAAAGAGTTTGAGACTTTGTATTAATAAAGTACAATTGACTTTGAATTAATAAAGTACATTTTTAAAATCATTCTAAAATGTTTTTTCCCACTTCAAACACTTTACAAACGTTGGGTTCACGATTCTTCACATTTTCCGCAAATTCGGTTGATTACGTAATCTGGGGGGGAGGGGGTGAGACCGCTTATTAGGTCTGTTGACGTGGGGGAGGGGGGAGGTCGAAAATCCCAAAAACGTGATTACCTAATATGTGGACGGCCTCTAATGAGTTGTAGCATTAATGCTGATCATGGAAATTAAAACTTGCTAGGCCCAAAATTGTGTCAATTTTCTTTTGAAACAATGGTACCTGTAGTTTTTGGAATGCAGTTCATTCGGTTGGTTTTGAATTAAAAAAAAGAGTGTTTTTAATATATCTTGAATATGCATCCCGAACACATTTCCATAGTAGAGTTTATCGTTGGACAAAGGACATATCGATGCCGTCATTCTTCTTTTCACACTTTTTAAGTAGGATTAAAAATTATGGCATGAATAAGAATTTTGTGTTGTGCCGTTTTTCACTTTTAGGCGACCCGAAAAATTTAGTTTTTTAAAAACACAGGCAATTACACGCTCGGACTCTCTCTCTCTGCATGCAATTGATAGCCCAGACAAATTAGACCTTAACCGTGAATTAATTCATAACCGTGCATTCTATGATTTTGTTTTTTTGAATAGTGTACCACCTAAACCAGCGATGCACAGACCGCGGCCCGCGGGCCGCATGCGGCCCGCCGACACTTTGTAGGCGGCCCCCGTCCTCGAAATTATTTGAAAAATATTTTTTCAATATACATAGGTAGAAAACTGTGCACGCTCGCCGAGCGCCTCACCGCTACGACGTCTCGTTCGCACTTCGCAAACATTTTCAATAATGAATAATGCTAATAAATGTAAGAACCGAAATCGTCTTAACAACGAAAATCTTGAAGGCATTTTGCGCTTAGCCACTACTAAAGTGACCCCTAACATACAAAAAATTGTGTCTTCTACACAATGTCATGTATCTAACTAAGAATAAAATTTATTCTTAGTTAGATATATAGAATATTCTTAGTTAGATAATAGAATAGAATACATGTTATTCCTAGTATATTATACTGTAATATGGATAACAATGATACGTATTTGTAATCTAAAATTTTCCATTCTTTAACTATTGTATTGGCACTGATATATTTTGTATTATTATTATGACATTGATACACGTGAGGTTGAATGATCCAAATTTTTAAAGAAGCAGAAAATAAATAATTATTCGAAGACCATAACCATAACATTGTTTCATAGGCCCTCCGTTAGTTGGAAGAAGGTGATGCGGCCCTCAAGTAGAAAAAGTCTGTGCATCGCTGACCTAAACAGAACACTAACATTGAAAAATCCAAGAAATCATACTTGTGCATTTCGAGATATATTGATTCTTTAATTTATAAAATCAAAAATATGTGCAAAAAGGAAAGGTATGAGCCATAAAAGTATAAAGGATTTTTGATTTAGTTTTCTTGTATAATGATCACCCGTAAAAGAAAATGCCTATTGTCCGCAAACTTTTTTTATTTAATGACAACTTTGATTTCTTTAAATTTTATTATTCTTTAACCGTCCTACCTTTGGGCTATTATACAAAAAGTAGGTATAAAATCGTTGGTATAAAAAGTTTTTTCATTAAATTCCTTAATAACAATACTTGTTTACATATACCAATATACCAGACAATTTTTTTACACAATATACCATTTTAATATTTTCCCTTTTTGTATTTAAAATCTTATCGACAATTTAACAAATCACGTAAGCTTTATGGGTTTCTGGTTTTTTAATATTTTTTTTTGTTTTTGTACTCGAACTTGTTGCGTTCGGCTGATAATATAACAGGCGTATCACTTACGTTTATATAGGTAGGTCGGTTAATAAAGAAATAATTTGCTAAAGATATTTAAAACACTATTTGCAATATTGTATAAGTATGTATATACATCATTGATTGTTGGATTTTAATGTTTATGTACTCCAATATTAATATTTATTTACACAAACCATAAGAAAAACGTGTTATGAATTAATGCAAGGTTTTTAAGCTAATTTGACTAGGCTATAATATAACCCTTGTAAGTAACATTTACACATTTGATATTAATGATATCTAATATGTAGCTTTTTAAGTCTTCGCTGATTGATGGGTTAAGATCACGCTAGTCATCGCGTTGAACACTTGTTATTTCACCTTCGTGCACGCTCACGATCAATGCTGACTAGCCTGCTCTTAAGGGGCCGATAAAAGGGTAGTTTTTCTTACAAAATACCAATGCTAATTACTCTTGAATAAAAAGTTACAGTGTTATGAAACTTAGCATAGCGTTAGATCGCAATATCGTGCAGTGTGCTAATGAGTAAATTTTTGAAAAATGTAATTGTAATTTTTCTTTAAATCATAACTTTTGTATATTTTATTTTCAAATCTTCAAATCATAACCTTTATTTTGTTTTTTTTTTCAAATCGTAACTCCGTCCCCTTCACTCACCACTGCAAAGACACTGTGGCACTCGCCAAATTCAAACCGCCGCGGCACTTCAGATAGCATGTCCATTCCTGCCGACCCTGTCAAAATGGCCCAAAAACAGGGCACTTTAAAAATTAAAAATTTAATTTTCGAGTTTTATTTTCTCGATTATGGGTTTCTATAAGGCGATAGCCTGAAAATGGGATTACACATATATTAGCAATCGCATTCTCTCAATCGAGGAGGGGAGGGGGAGGATCTACCAATTGTAAGTACACAAAACCATAAAAAAGACTTTTTTTTAAAAAATCAGTCCTCACTTTGCATTGGTGTTTTGTATGAATAAGTATACCTTTAGCGTACTCTTTATTTATGCTCAATATTACTGTCGTATGTAATCTTAATTTTAGGAGATTATATCTAGCATTTTTTCTACATGTGTAGCGCCATCTGGGCCGCCGATAAACTTTGTGGGCTCCGCGCGCTCCTCATCGGAGATCATCACGCAGTGGCAGCCGCCACTCGAAGAGCACCGCAACGGACACATCCTCGGCTACGAGATCCGCTACCGGCTCTTCGGCTACAACCACAGCCCGTGGACGTACCAGAACATCACCAACGAAGCGCAGCGCAACTTCCTCATCCAAGATCTGATCACCTGGAAAGACTATATGGTGCAGATAGCCGCCTACAATGATAAGGGCGTCGGTGTCTTCACCGACGGGGCAAAGATCAAAACGAAGGAAGGCGTACCGGAGGCGCCGCCTGTCGATGTGAAAGCCGAACCGCTGAACTCCACATCCGTGATGGTGCGGTGGACTCCGCCCGATCCGCAGAAGATCAACGGTATCAACCAGGGCTATAAAGTGCAGGCGTGGAAGTGGTCCGACGAAGAGGAGCGGAGCATCGAAAGCAGAATAATGAGCGTGCCCCCGAGTTTGATCGACCCGCTCGCTGAACAATCTGCAGTACTCACCGGTCTTGACAAATTTACCGAGTACAATATAACAGTGGTGTGTTTTACGGATCCTGGCGATGGGGAACTCAGCGACTACGTCACCGTCGTTACCAGCCAAGATAGTAAGTCTTTTATCCGTTTTATTGAATCTTTGATAATGCCCTAATTTCCCATACTATCCGCCGTTTATTAGGGTAAGCTTCAAGCTGCCTGCATTATCTCAGATTTTTTGTATTTCTTCTCCAGAATACAGCAGCGTAAAGAATCACACTGAGAACCATCAAACACTTGTAAACTGTCTAATCATCGTATCTTGCTGCCTTTTATTATTTCTTCTCTCCATCTTTAGTCGCCAATCCAGGATGTGTCAGGTGCAAATTTCTGAAGCTGAATCTAGGAGATATATTGTTTGATCTGAGACATATAAAATTGTCACAAATTATTACGATGTACTGGGCTAAATAATATTAACAAATTTAAAGTCGATTCAAATCTTCGAGGTCACAGCAAAAACTCAACCATGCAAAATCTAAATCGTAATCATCTTAACACCTCAGGCCCCGATTGGCCGATATCGGCCACAACACGATTCAGGCCACAATAAAAAAAATATTTCATTTGTTTTATTTTATTATGTTTTAATTTGTTATATGTTTCATTTTAATTATGGGTACAGTGGTTTGGCAGTAATTAATGTTTTGATGAGACAGTGTCGTAATTAATTTTTTTTACTAATTTTTACAAAATTTTTTTGAGACAGCAACTTGTCAATCGGCTGAGGGGCCGAGGCCTGAAGGGTTAAGAACGTTCTTCAAAATAGAGTGGTGGACATTTGGAATAAACTACTATTTGAAGTGATTAGTGCAAGCTCTGTCAATCAATTTAAAAACAGACTCGATTTGTACCTAACACTTGTTAATATTTGTTATAATTAGGTGTCAATCAATTTATATACATACTCTATTTGTATCTAAAAACTTGTTGTTATTATACCTAGCTTTACAAGATCTGATCTGGACGTATCGGCAAAGCTGCCTGTCCTGAATAAATAATAATAATAATAACTAATTGCTTAATCATAGTAAATAGAAACCAGCTCATTGAAATCAATGTTCTATAGATAGCCATCCTCTATGAAAAAAATAGAGTATATAGATAATTTATAAAATGAAAATTTCCTGGTGCCAGTTACATTTTCCGTATCGACTTTATTTGGTACAGTTTTCCCCTGATACTCTTTTTACAATTACTTTTTACTCCCTTTCAGCACCCGATGAAGTAGGAAGTCTCCAATTCGATGAAATCTCTGATAGAGCCGTGAAAGTGATCTGGTCTCAGCCAAAACAGTCCAACGGAATACTCATCGGTTACAAATTAAAATATCAAATGAAAGACAAACCGGAAACTCTGCTTGAAGAGAATCTTCCCGCCAACATAACGAGTCTCATGGTGGAGCGACTACAGGTATTTATTTTATATTTATTGTTAGCAAAAAAAATCGGTTGTGTCATCCCAAGACTTTCCCGGCAAATAGCCAAGGTCGTATTTTATCTGAATATTAATTTCATAAATAAACTCGATTTAACCCCATTGGGTTCGCCGATAAACCCCATTGGGTTTGCGCGCAACCGCCTTTTGCAGCGCATTCGTTATTTGACCAAGGGCGAGTTACGGCCAAGCACCAACAAAGGTCGTATTTTTTTTATTAAACTATATGGCGGAATTTAAATATTATTAGTGTAGCTCGTATATGAAATATTCCAACCATAATTTCACAATGTGGTTTCGGCCCAAAAGGCATCTTTGCACCAAATTTAAAGTCTTAAAGTCCAATAGTTTGAGATTGAAATACGACTAATGCACTCCCTGGTGGACCAATTTCAACCACAACCTTTTCAACTCTTGCCATGACCAAATGATGCCTGCCAGTATTTGGGCGCTATCGTGGAGGAATACACACACACACACACACACACACACACACACACAGACTTCAACATGGAAATGTGGTTTTTGGATTCATGCCTGACATTTCGCAGTCACGTGATCTCGACGGTGGAGACATCTTTCAAACTATTGGACTTTGTCTTTTGCAGCTTGAAGCAGTTTACAGATTTGCGAGAAACGTACATTATATAATTGATTACATATGGTATTATATTGTTCAATGCCATAGTACTTTTCGGCAACTCTTCTGCGCCGGCGACATTCAGGTGACCCCGATAACGTTGTACAGCGAAACTAATAGCAATTTATTTAACCATATATAATAATATTGATAATTAATGATTTTTAGTAAGGACTGATTGATTATAAAAACCCATTTAATAAATAATAACAATAAAAATATTCAATTATTAGTGCCATCTATCGCATCATTCATTATCAAAAACATTCATTATTAATGTTATTATAGATGGCCAAATAAATTACTACGAGGGTCATTTGATAAGTTTCCGGTTGACAGGAGTGGGCGTCAACAGGCGTCAACCCAGCGTGCGGATAATTTTCTCATTCAAATGTTGATATAAAATTTTATGGACCCGTTCAAATGATACCCCACAAGCCTCAGCAATAACTTTATTTTTATATTTTTTATTTTATTATTATTAACCGTTTTAGTGCTAAGCAATTTTTGTGAATATATATGAAAATTGCTATACATTTTTTGATTATTTTAAAGGAAAAATAATGGTGTCAAATAAAACACTCTAATTCAGGTTTGGCATCGGGAGAAGGCGCCTGTCTAGGTCCAGGAGTCTCAAAAAAATTATTTGTTGCTTTAGAAAACACTTTTGTCGGGGGAATATTGGCAAAAGTTGGTGTTTCGTCTATTTCTGAAGATGATGATGAAATAGAAGACTCACTTGCAATTCTCAATCTTTTTTTTTTGATGCATTATAATACTGCTATTATTACTGCTTGTATCCGTTGTTTCACCGTCTGTACAATCATTAGAGACCGAATCATCGTCCGAAGTAATAGCAAGTGACATGGCTATTTTTGCTCAATAAAATATAAAAACTGTAAAAAGTTGTTTTTAAATGTATAAATATGCACTCTCGTAACAAATTATGCGCGAGATTAGAATACGTCCACTACCACGAAGCACCAAAAACACACTGTCTTTTGCGCTGCTGCGCAATTTTCGATTCAAACTATCGCATCACTTTTGCGCCGCTTAGCACTCTAACGGTTAAGGAAACTTACAGCTATTACAGGAGAAATATCTTAATTTTATTTATAGACTACAATGCCAGTTAAAAGTTTCCTTTTAAAGATCGTAAAAATATACAGTCGCCTAGGAATGGGATAGGAGGACTTTAACAGAAATGAGATAGGAGGAGATTAACAGTCAATCGATGATCTTCCATCATAGTTTGATGCACTAAATCGACCATTTAGAAAGTCGTACCGGTTTACAAGCGCCCGAAACATTCCTCGTCTAAAATGCTCGTATGACCATTTTTGTACTCGGCCACCCAATGCTTGACTTGTAAATGAAGGGGAGGCTTCACCGTATACAAATTCTAACTCATCTACTATTTACTTAGCTGTTTCCCTTTCTAATGAAGGAATTTTATCCCTGCGCGATAGTCAATTTTCTCCATTGTTGACAGACAAAGTCAGCTGAAAATTTTGGAAGAGTGCCATATACCAAATAATGATTAGAATGACTTGAAATTTGTACGGTTTACATATGTCAATGCCATCTATCGGATGGCTAAAGTTTTTTTTTTCTTCAGTTACCTTAAGTCAATAAGGCCAGAAACTTTTCAAATGACCCTCGTATTAGTTTTGCCGGGCAATGCTATCAGCGTCACCTCCGAGTCCTGCCGAGAAGTGTTGCCAAAACGTACTATGGCATAGAGCAATCTAATACCTTATATAATCAATGGTGTCATATTGTTGTTGTTCTTAGATTAAGACATCTATATTTTATTCCACAATGAATTAGGTGTTAGCATGTTGTCATTGTTGCAATTGAATAAATAAATAAAAAAAAGGTTAAGAGCACTAAATTGAATCATTATTATTTTTTCGAAAATGACAAACTTAACCGAATCACTTTTCTTTAAAATCGAATACATGCCCCCAAGACATTTTAAAATTCTTCTAAATTTAGCCATTTGAGACTTCCCGTACCACACCATATATTAAACAAACTGTATACCTGTTCAAAGTGACTATATAAAATAAAAAAACCTTAATTTGTGTGCTTGTGTTAAAAACAGTAATGAATTACACACTACAGTGTATGCAACGATGACACTTTCTGTATTGGACTACTTTACCATGGAAAAGCACATCAGAATAAAATAAAATAAAACACAAACCGAGCTGCCATGGAATTCACCGACCGGAGTCGGGCCCATCATGATACTATTTTTTTTACACTTCTGGGGGGTGAGCAGTGGATTCCGGACTAACGACCGGCTGTGGTAGGTTTAGGACAGCTGTCTTGCCACATGTGAGCGTTCACCTTACCACCCATTCACTCCCCTATCGAAGCCATAGAATTTGATGTGCAAATTGCGGTTTTAGATATTCTTTCTAGGAAAGAGTTGATTATTTTTCTGGAAAGACCAAGATCTTTAAAGAGGTGAATCAGAGATTTAGCTGGCAGGCCACGAGCGCCAACTTCCATGCGTGAAGGTGAACAGCGAAGCCGTTCCGTGTGATGGCATTTGCGAGATCATGGTATTTATTTAATGTGTACTCGTGGTCTTTTAGGATATTTGATTCCCGTGGAACAGTTAATTCTACGATAAGGGCCACCTTCCGAGATAGAGAGTAAAAAGAGTTATATCTGGACGGAGGGCTATGTATCCGAGACTTTCAGGGAATTTATTTTGCTTGGAGACCGAATCGACCTCCAGAATCCAATCTGAAGCTTTCTCGATTATTGAGAAAGGTTTTGTAGTTAAATGTTTTTTGAGAAAGGTTTTGTAGTTAAAAGTAAAAACCTAGCACTGGCGGTAGAACTAAACGATATTTCTTATTTTTTTCTAGGCTACGACTCACTATCTCTTTGAGATATGCGCTTTAACGGAAGTGGGCGCTGGCCCATTTAAATCTGCTACGATTCAATCAGGAGTGGAGCCTGTTCTACCGAAGGCGCCTTATAATCTCGCTCTGTCCAACATTGAGGCGTTCTCGGTCGTATTGCAATTCACGCCCGGGTTCGACGGAAACTCTTCTATATCCAAATGGACTATACAGGTCAGTTTATAATTTTACAGATGTCGGTATACTGAAAAATGTGACAAGTCCTAATTTTTGGGTAATGGAGCTAATGTAATGAAACATCTTCAAAAATTCTATTACGTATAAGAAAGTTCTATAAATCATTTCTAACTATAGTGAGACCGTGATATCCGAGATAAGGATATCCGAGCCCCGATTAACCGAGATACGGGTTAACCGAGGTCGAAAAGGCCGCGGCCCGGCCATTTTTTACCCCCAACGTTACCCCTCTGCTCTAATTTTACTATGCAGTACTGTATTTTATAATTTATGTATGTTTGTAATGTATTACATTTTAACTGACTGCATTTAACCGCCCTACCTTTGGGTTATTATTCAAAAAATTAAGGTTATTAGGTAAAAAATCTTTGTTTTTTTTTCATTACATTTCTTAATAACAATATTTTGTTTACAATATACCAGTCAATTTTTTCTACACAAGAGACCATTTATTACCCTTTTTTGTATTTAGAATCGTAGGAACAATTTGATGAATCAAGTACGCTTTGTGGGTTTTGGTTTTTTTTTTTGTTTTTTTTTTTTTGTTTTTTACTTGAGCGTACTTGAGCGTACTTAATACAGGTTGTTGCGTTCGGGCAATATTATAGCAGTCGTATCCGAGATACCCTCCCCTCGGTCCACATTACCTCAGTTAACCCCTAGAGCCCCAATTGGCCGATATCGGTAGGGCCACAACACGATTCAGCGTGACGGCCCCATTTTAATTTAATTTGTTTTATTTTATTATGTTTTATTATGTAAAAATGTTTTATTTTATTATGGGTACAGTGGTTTGGCAGTAATTAATGTTTTGGTGAGACAGTGTCATAATTCATTTTTTTTTACTAATTTTTACTAAAATTTTTGGGACATCAACTCTTTGTCTTGCACGTTGAAATTACCACTTTTGAATTGGAGAAACCAAGTCTCAACAGTCCTTTCTGTCGGAGTAAATTCTCCGTAAGCCTCCAGCAGCAATCTATGACATTCTGCGGCAATTTTCTTAAGATGAACACAGAAAAGCATTGCTTCCTGCAAATGACTTTTTGTCGGCTCAAATTTCGACATCTTCGAAGCTACAAAATTACCATTGTCGACACTTCAACGAAATGATACAGACTGATAATTGAAGCCTAATGATGACGCTTTGACATGAAGTATTTTGTAATTTGGTAAATGACTAGAAATATAAGTTACGGTATTTCTTAGTAAATCGAAGTTTTCAATGCAAGGTCCTAATAACTATGTTTATTGATACCCCTCGCATACTAATTTGATTTTGTTTTTTTATACAACCAGGCTCAAACCGCTCGCAACAGCAGCTGGAACACGATTTTTGAGATATCGGCGCCAGATGCGACGTCTATATCCGTCCCGGCGTTAGTTCCGTTTACGACGTATCGCCTGAGGCTGATCGCTCAGAACGTTGTCGGCGCATCTCCGCCTTCAGCGCCTTGCAAGGAATTTCAGACCATTCAGGCTCCGCCCCGACATCCCCCCAACAATGTGACCGTACGAGCCGTTAGCGCAACCGACCTGCGAGTGAGATGGATCGTAAGTAGCATTGCAACTTTGATTGCAAATGTTTCTTTGAATATTTTTTAAAACTTTAAATATTTGTTAAAGGAAATATTTAAGAAATATTTAAACACAATGATATTGCGTCACTTCCGACAGCGCCTATTTCGAGGAAGACACCAATTTTATATGATATCAATTTAAAATGTAATTTAAAAAAAATATGTTACGAAATTGTTATAGTAAAATAAAATGAGGAATAAAATTATCATTAAATAATAAAAACGTAAATAAATAAAATACAAACGGAGCTGCCATGGAATTCACCGACCGGAGTCGGGCCCATCATAGTAATATCCAACTCATTGCAGAACCAGCAGATCACTCTGGTACAAATGAAGTAAGGATATACACAGATGGCTCCAAAACCACTCAAGGTACCGGAGCCGGCGTCTTCTCAAATGATCTAAACATCAAAATATCAACTACCCTAGGCAACCTAAATACGATCTTCCAAGCAGAATGCCTTGGCATCACCAGAGCAGCACAAGCAGTTGCAGCCAAAGATGTCGGAGACCTAAGCTTGAAATTTGTCTCCGACAGTGCCTCCGTGCTACAAGCGCTAGCAAAAAATACTATAACCTCTGTCCTTGTACTGGAATGCCACAATGCGCTTCAATCCATTGCAGGGTCAAATAGAGTGACCCTGCAATGGATTGAAGGGCACAGCGACTCACTGGGAAACGACGCGGCAGACGAACTGGCCAAAAGGGGATCAAAGGAAATATTATATGGACCGGAACCCTTGATGCCCATTCCCCAGGCCCAAATAAAAACATGGCTACGCAGGAACACCGAAGAAACCCACCTTACAGAATGGAAAAAAAACGCAGGATGCAGGCAAACAAAGAACGCGGTTCCGGAAGCGTCCAAAAAACTTGCCCGCAACCTCACCAGATTAAAAAGGGACAAAATCCGCAAAGTCATAGCTACTATGACAGGCCACTGTCCCCTAAACAAACACCTGTTTACCATAGGTGTGACAGACAGCCCTCTATGCAGAGGATGCATGGAGGAAGAAGAAACGCCACAGCATGTGCTCATGGAATGCAGGAGCGTGGCAGAGCAACGGGCAAGAATACTACAATCTCCAGCATCTGTCCCGGAGGCCTGTAGCAACCCAAACAGGCTGCTAACCTTCTGGGACAGCCTGGGTTGGCTTGAGTAACTGTATATTGCTGTAGTGTAGCAATAAGTCCGCCATTGTACCTTATTTTTATTGTGCAATAAAGAGATTTTCATTCATTCATTCATTCATTCATTCATTCAGTAACATAAATAGAAACATGAGCCACGCACAACGGCCCAATCAAGAGGCCAAGTGCGGGAAAAAGCCCAGACTAACTAACTAACTAACTAATACTATTTTTTTACACTTCTGGGGGGTGAGCAGTGGATTCCGGACTTACGAACCGGCTGTGGTAGATTTAGGACAGCTGTCTTGCCACATGTGAGCGTCCACCTTACCATCCATTCACTCCCCCTTCGAAGCCATAGAATTTGAGATGCAGAAATCGCAGTTTTAGATAATTTTTCTACGAAATTCAAATACGAAATATTACGTAATCAAAATAAAAATAATTCACTCTTGTACAAATAGGTCATTTTATATTGTCAGATGAGGGTGTAAAAATTATGTGTGTAAATGCGTTGCTATTTTTAGGTATTATATAATGTGGTACCTGCACAGATCTTGTGTTCTTAATAGGGAACAATACCTCTGCTTGCGGTGTGATTGAAATATAAAGCAGTTTTTAAACAATACAGTTGCCCAATACAGTATTTTCACTTCGAGAAACAACTCATTAGAAGAATACATTTTTGGTTTTTTGAATATATAATAGTTTTTTGTACAATATGTCTTCGAATTGTAGTTGTAGTCGAATATTTACAAATTCAACTTCAACACAAATCTTCGAGGTCACGGCAAAAAGCTCAACCATGCAAAATTTAAATCTAATGATCTAAGAACGTTCCGCAAAATAAATAAAATAGTGGACATGTTGAATAAACTACCATTTGAAATGATTAGTGCAAGCTCTGTTAATCAATTTAAAAAACATGCTCGATTTGTAGCTAAAAATTTGTTATTGTTTATGACTAGCTTTACAAGAATTGATCTAGACGTGTCAGTCTAGAATAAATAATAATTATAATAATAATAATAAAAACTAATATAAAACAGCTTCCAAAATCGCTACAGCAAACAGAGCTTACCTACTGCTTAGGAGCTTACCATGTGCTGTTCGGGCAACTAATAAAAAAAAATGGCCACCCATAGAGTAGATGTTATTGTTGCAATGTTGGCTGCCTTCATTATCTGTGTTAAGAGATGTAAAAAATCTTTCTCTAATTTAATCATTTCTTTTAACTGCCATTCAGAAAGCGGGGTATGTAAACTCTTCGGAGAGTGGACCGTGGTTAATGCACTTTTTTTCGAGAACTGTGGAGCATTAGCTGCTCTTGATATTAAGACATCCAAGTTCACTAAATATTTATTATTGTGCATTCACTAAATATTTATACAAAAATATATCATTCATTTCTCCAACAGCCGCTTCAGCAGTCGGAGTGGTACGGAAATCCCCGCGGCTACAACATCACTTATAAACCCGCGAAAGAGTCTCTTATCGAGGGATTGGAGTCCTTGCGGGGTCCTCTCACCGTGCACATCGACGACCCGACGGCCAACAGTCATGTTCTGACACAACTGTACGAATGGACGCTGTATGAGATCTCTATGTCGGCTATCAACGAAGTCGGCGCCTCTACCGAGAGTCCCATCGCTCTAGAACGAACCAGAGAAGCAGGTTGGTTTTCTATTTACTATATTTTTGCACCCCTCTTCCTACTTTATGTTCACTTCACAGTAATTACCTATGAAACCATAGTTGCAATCACTAAAAGAGCCAACTCTACTTTCTATGTGATGAGGAAGGTTTTCCAACATCTGTCAATAGAGGTGTTTGTAAAGATCTACAAGGCACATGTGAGACCTATTCTTGAGTATGGATATAAGCTCTGGAATTCGTACTCAAGAATACTCCTACTTATGCATATATGTATATGTCTTGGAAAAGGTGCAGCGAAGGGCAACCAAAACGCCAGTGGACTTGAAGGATAGAAATTACGAAGATCGCTTGGAATTGCTTGGACTGACTACTCTCAAACAATGAAGAGAAAGAGGGGACGTGATTAAGACATATAAAATTGTCACAAATTGTTACCTACGTACGTATGTACCTCGGTATATTTACAAAGTCAACGTGACGGCCCCATTTTAATTTTATTTTAATTTAATTTGTTTTATTTTATTATGTTTTATTACGTTAATATGTTTCATTTTAATTATGGGTACAGTTGTTTGGCAGTAATTAATGTTTTGGTGAGACAGTGTCGTAATGAAATTTTTACTGAAATTTATTGGGACAACAACTTGTCAATCGGCTGAGGGTCGAGGCCTGAAGGGTTAAGAACTTTCTACAAAACAGAAAGGTGGACACTAAACTACCGTTTGATGTGATTAGTGCGATCTCTGTAAATCAATTTAAAAACAGACTCGATTTGTACCTATAAACTTGTTGATATTGTTTATGATTGGCTTTACAAGATCTGATCTAGATATATCAGCAAATCTGTCTTTCCAGAATAAATAATAATAATAAGGGCTTTTTTTAATAAACCATGTATTTTGCATAATGCATAGGTTGAGCGTATATTGTATCCACATGGATACATTTGCATAATGCCTAGTGGCCAGTAAGCATCCTCACTACTTTTTCCAAATTTGTCTTATAGAGGCCCAAGTTTTATGTAGAAGAAGTCAGGCTTTGCAAAGAATTAGGTTTTCTCAACACTGTTTTATAGAGTAAATAATACTTGTTTATTACAGTGCCATCTGTTGGGCCGCTCAACGTAACCGCAAATGCTACCTCGTCAACTACGATTGTGGTCGTCTGGGGAGACATTCCCCCCGAGCACCAGAACGGCTTGATCGAAGGATTCAAAGTGTGCTACGCCCCCGTCTCCCCGCCGCCACCGCCGGGAAGTCTCGCCGAGACAAGCACAAGGCACGTTTGCAAGCCGCTACCTTCCAACCAGACGCACACGGTTACGCTAACGGAATTGCGAAAGTACGTCGTCTATCAGATACAGGTCTTGGCCTACACGAGACTGGGCGACGGCACACTCAGCGAGCCGCCTGCCACCGTTCGCACTTTTGAAGACAGTAAGTCCAATATAAATTATTACACATCGCTTTCAAGTACGTTTATTCATGAATGGAGCCAGAAATAGCTTATTTCTCCAAAAATCGAAATTTAAATTCTAAGTGTCAACATATTTTAAAATTTTCTCACCTCTAAATAATAATTAAATAATAAATGTATAAGAATATAGTGCAATTCTACAGTCTGGATTCACTCGCGGTAAACACGGGACGCATCCCGAAGGATCTTATCGGTCTGAGCTGTTCACTTTAAATATTCGACCAGCGTGTCTATGGACAAAGTCGACCATCAAAAACAAGCGAGCTGTCGTTACTGGCTGAGGGCAGATCGACTTTGCTGAAGATACATCGGACGATTTACTGAAGGTGGTGGTGGATTTGATTGACCAGCCGACCTGTCGAAGACTATATGCAAAGACTCTCAGAAAGAGGTTACCGCAAGGTATAACGGACGATCAATTGTGCGCTGGAAGCTTAGAAGGAGGACGAGACTCTTGTGGAGGCGATAGTGGTGGACCTCTGCAAGTGACGATAGCTGACAACTAATGCCTCTTCAACATAATCGCCGTTACCAGTATTGGAAAGAGCCCTTGCGGAAGTGCCAAGGGACCTGGCATATACACTGGCGCGAAGAGTCATGTGAAATAAATGGCGTTTTAGGAGTATGTCTACCGCCGGGAAATTGTCCAAAAACTGATGGGGATTTGCCAAAAGGGAAACTATCATATTTTTGTATAATGTCGGAACAAGAGACTGTATGCTGTATTCAACACAGCCCCATGAGCAACAACACGAGATCATCAGAAAACTCCAATAATGCATCTTCTACATCACCGCCTACTACAACAACTACATAAGTCACCGGTCATCTCTATAATAGCTCCAGAAAAACCTTAAACATCGCCACAAACCATAACTACCAATTTTATAAATGACAGTGTGGAAAACGAACTAAATCAGAAAAAAATAGCTCTGCAATATTGAGTACAAATTTAACAATGACAGCCATTGCTGTGTTGGCGATTAATTAATTTCTTTTATTTTATCTGCATCCAAACTTTTCTCTGGTCGTAACGGTCTCCGTTCCATCGGGTTCAGAAGAGGGAGGAAGAGAGAGTGCACCCGTGGTCGCGCGCCCACCTGTGCACTATAATATAGCCTGCGCACTTGACTGCTTACGAACAATGGATTCTGAGAAGACTAAAAAAGTCACTAGAATCTACAATGCAGTCGCTATGGCCGAACACGGCTAGAAGGATATATATATTTCTCCAAATAAGAAGTGTACAGTTCTTCACATTTGACTTCCTAACAATAAAAAATATTAAAAATTTTATAGCGCCAGGAGCACCGTCTAACGTGTCATTCCCCGATGTGACTTTTACGACGGCGAGAATCATCTGGGATGTTCCTGAAGATCCAAATGGTGAAATCCTCGCTTACAAAGTCACCTACCATCTCAACAGTACCACAGAGATAATATTCTCAAAGGAATTTCTTCCGATCGATAGGACATTCAGGTATGTTAATATGTAGGTTTTTTTTAATAGAAGATGATTACATTACATTACATTACGTTACATTTGTATGCAATTGGCAAATTTACCGCTTTTGGACTTTATACTATAGGTAATAATATACATGATATATACTTATACTATAGGTATACTTATACTTATACTATAATATACATGATATTGAGTATTTTAGTTATTTTAAAGACAAGTAGAAAATCCAATGGGCTTGTACAGGCACGTATCCAGATTTCAGTTTTGGGGGTAGGAGGGGGGGGTGACATTCATTGAAACAACGGATTCGCCCTGATTCTCATTTTTTTCTCAACGTAATTTTTATTTTAAAAAAAACGGGGGACGCATCCCCTGTGTCTCCCCCCTCCCCTCCTTGGATACGTCCTTGGCTCAGTATCATAACTGTAAAAAATAAAATAATCGTGAATAGTTAAAATCAGATCATATAAACAGTCAAAATATTATTAAAAATCAGTAACTAAAATCCAAATAATTGTATATAAAGATGTAAAAAAAAAGCAATATAATCGATAGGCTACTTTTATAGACGTTTTTCAATTACTAATGCTTTATGTAATATGAATTCAATATAGTTAGACAATGAATTTATGAATACTTGTATAAAACTGTTATTTAAATGGGAGCAAAGTCATGGCCCTCGAATTCTTTCAAATCATATCAGCATCTCCTTAATGTTTTTTATTTTATTTTATGTACTCCCGCTGTTTAATAGTGGTAGAGTGTAGATTGTAGAATTTAATGTTTAGGTATAAGTAGCTTTTCTGTACTAATATTTGTATACTACCCTGCCATCATGTGTCGCCATTCCTTAGCAGAGCTGCTATATTGAACATGATGAAAAAAGACAGCGCCATCTTGCGACCTATGTCCATAAAGAACTAAGCTAGTTATATTCTCTCGTGACCTGATCTCATATTCGACTCGCTCATCTTACGATATGAGAATAGGACACCAAAAGACTATTTATCAAAGCAGTTTCTCTTACTTTACGTCGATTGTATGGAATCGATTGGATGAGACGTTAAGATCAAAATCGTTATACAGCTTCAAGAACGAATAAAAGGATCTATCGATATCTATTTATATATATTAGTAGATATTCTTATTGTAACTGGAGACTTTACTATAGGAGTCTATTCTAAACTGGCTGCAGCTTACAAACTCTTTTCACACCTATTCAGAGTATCCAAAGCAGCTATATTGTTGATGATTGAGACGCTGCGAGTGCGGGGAGTATGTTTCTGATCACTTTGCACTCGCACTTACCACTTAACGGCGTCACCGTTTTTTCGATTACTAAACTCTCACCCCCACTTTTTAATTAACAAAATGTAAATTAGCCTTTAGATTATCTAATTTATTAAGTTGTATTGGAAATAAATAAAATTAAATGAAAAAAAGTCAAATAAATTGAATATCTTGTAAAAAAATTACTTAAATTTATTCCTGCAGGGCCACTGAATTGTCATCGGAGCGCTACTACGTTTTCACGGTCAGTGGCCAGACTCGCATAGGCTGGGGAGCACGAGCCAAGGCATTAGTGTACACGACTGCCAACAGAGCGGCTCCTATGGCACCCAGTCGACCTAACGTCGCTCGCGGACTCTTGCAGCCTCATCATATCACATTCTCTTGGACACCAGGCAGTGATGGATTTGCACCACTGAGGTATTTTACACTTTTCATGTTATGACATATGTTTCATCGGTTTTGAGAAACCTTCGCATGGAGTTAGTCACAACAAGGTGACCAAAATTCTCCAAGTTTGTATTTTTTTAAAAGATTTGAGATTGGTCATCTGACCATAATCGAATTTGTTGAGTGATGTTTAATAACGTTTAAGAGACGGGGATAATGCTGTGATTCCGCTTTCTATAGAACTTGGTTTCTTTTTAATCTGTAGAACACATGATTGATTAAACAGCTCAGCTGCGAGGGGATTTGGATGGGATGCCAATCGTTCAGCACGTTGAGTTTTGTATCAGTCAGTTGTAACAAAAATCCAAATTTGCGTGGCATGTTATGTTTCAAAAACATGTTGCACGCATTGCAACATGTTTCGCTTGTATTTCTAGTGTTTTTTTGTATTGGTCTTACTCAGTTTTTGAGTTGTTTTCGGAATCAGGGTTCAAAATCGCAAAACATCTAACAATACAAAATTGCTAAAAGCTTTGACGTTTGGATCTGTCATAATAGAGATAGCCGTAATGCACAGCCCAATAAAAAATGACCCTTCTGGTGTTCTTGCCATGACAAAAAAAAAAACAAAAGATTTACTTTAAAAAAAATCAAGTTCAAAAGAATTTTAATAAATGTAATAAATATTACATAAAATATTACTATTTTAGTGAACATGAGTAGCTCCAGTCTGTCCAAACTAGCCACAGTAATTGAGGGGCATCATTTTATCCAAGATGGCGCGAGGAAGAGTACTTCTAACTCGCGCCGGGCGACAAAAAACCCACTAAAAGCAAGGTGATCCGCGAGTTGTGTGCACCAGAAGTGCGACGTTTTTAAAGTTATGTGAACAAGGTCTCATTTTTCGCGTGTTTTTGCCTGTGCCGCCTTTTATATTACAAATGTAAATTCGACTACACGAATCGGCCACCGTGCCCTGACTTTTTCTCGCCTGGATGTCCATTTGAACTGGAAAACGTATCACATGTCACATTTCTGAAGTCTGTACCACATGTCTGATAAAGAGTTCAGAGCCAAACTATTTGACTTTGGACTTGCCGATGACCCCCGGTGCGCCTGTGGGTATGGTCGCCAAACTGCGGAACACGTAATTTGGTCTTGCCCAATTCTAGCGGCTGCACGGGAGAAATTGATGGATGCAGTGGGCGCGTGCGTTGGGCGTTCTCCGATTTGGTACCCGGATTTGGTCAGTTGTAGGAGCTGCTTCCAGTCGTTTGGCGAGTTTGTGGGGCACTGGGTGGCTTCTTGGGAAAGCATGAGGCTTCGGGATACCCCCCAGGGGGTACCCTCTTCCTTGGTGGCGTGATTCGGCGGCTACTTCCAGCCCGAAGTGCCCGTCTTTTTGTCCGTCTCTTTACCGCCCCGAGGGGCGTTTCGTTCTTTGCAGGATCCAGGGATTCCTCCCCCCCGTGGCTGCTCCGAGACCTGCCCACGGACAGTGCGCCTTCACGTTCATTGTTCTGGAGCGTCCTCTACCCCGCTTACCGGCTCCTAAATTTACGATATTGTTGTTTCTTTTCTCGTAAAATTTTGTAATATTTTGTAATTTTTTTATTTTTTTTGTAAATACCTTTTATTTTTTGAATAAATGGGTTCTCGGGGCGGTACGGGGGGGGGTGGTTTACCCTATTTCACCCCCTGCGCGTTTTACCCTTCTGGTACGCGCAGGGTTGTCGTAGCACGACATCCCGGGCAGACAAGACGACCCTCGTCGTTATAACTGCCCGGGCGGTGGGCGGGGTTTGCTGCCCTCACCTATCGCCTTGAAACTCTTTACTGTCTGATAAAATAGAAGGAGGAAACTACCTGCAAAATAAAAGGATCTTGTTTTTCTAACTTTAAATTTGTAGTTTTATTTTAAAATTGCGAAGGTTTATTCTCTGTCCTGCCAAATTTAGTGACAAAGTAAATTCTTTCCCCGACCCTGTGGTTGTTTTTTTAATTTTCGATCATAACCTAACCTATAGTATTTTTTTTTTTTTTTTTAAATAAATGCGATGGCGCTCTTGTTTCTTTTTGGTATAACGCGATTGGATTACTAATCGTACGCTATAAATTGGCTGCCCAAACCTGGGGCCTATAAACTAAATTTTGGCAGGTGGAAATAGGTCTTCGCAATTTTAAAATACACGTTTTGCTTTGATAAGTGGTAGTCTTTTTCAGATATTGGTATTTTTGTGTTTTTTTTCTCAGTTTTGTATGAGAATTTTTTCCTACAGTTTCTGTGGCAGTAGTGAAGACTTTCAGGTAGTCATGAATTTTATAATTTCTTTTGAATCACAGTGCATTCGCAATATCCCATAGAATACTATTCTGCACGCGCTGCGGAGAGAGTATGTGACTTTTGCTTGCTACGCCCCACTGTTGAATGCCGTACAGCCTTATGGCTTAAGTACAAAGTTATATCCTCCAACAAGTGGGAATAGATAAAAAAGACTTGTTTTTCATTAGTAATATCTACTGGCAGCAAAGAGCGGACGTCAAAGTTGGCCAGAATATTTCTGAAGAGGTGGAGATACGGCGCTTAGTCAGACAGGGTTGCATAATATCACCTCTACTTTTCATTCTTAAAAAGGCATAAACATCAACAATATAAGACATGCGGATGGTACTATACTTGGGTTGAAGTTGAACACCACAAAGACCAAGCAAATGATATTCAGTAAAGCACCCATAAGGACCATAAGCACCTTGGAGAAGATGATAACATAATTTTTATGGGCTGCAATTTGAATGAAAACTGGGATATGAGCAACCCTCATTGAAAAATCCGAAAATTCTTTAACCCCTCAGGCCCCAATTGGCCGATATCGGCCACAACACGCTTCAGCGTGACGTTTTAATTTTATTTTAACCCGTTGAGTATGAGTCAACCAAATCTGGTCGCGAAACAATTATCCGTTGAGTACGAGTCGACCAAATCTGGTCGCGCGTTTTTTTCACTTCTTTGACGTTCTCATATTTATTCATAATTATCTAATTGTTTTACAAAATGATATTTCAATATTCTATGTTCGAAATTTCAATACAATCATTGTGCAGTTGTTCTTTTTATGATTGGTGTAGTAGTTTCGTAGTTATAGTACTTTAAGTCGAGCGCCGTCGATGTCGCCGAAAATCCTGCAGATGCATCCATGAAAATACCCACTCCAAGGGTTAATTTAATTTGTTTTATTTTATTATGTTTTAATATGTTAATATGTTTTATTTTAATTATGGGTACAGTGGCTTAGCAGTAATGAATGTTTTGGTGAGACAGTGTCATAATTCATTTTTTTTACTAATTTTTACTAAAAATTTTTGAGACATCAACTGAGGACATCGGCTGGGGGTCCGAGGCCTGAAGGGTTAATATAAAATTTTGCAGAAGAATCATCAATCTACATATGAAGAGTCAGACTTCTTAGTTGCTCTACTATTCTCATTATTATTATATGGGATGGAAAGCTGTAGAGAAACGCTGTTAAGGATGCTTGAAGTCTTCCAAATGTCAGAGGATTGATGATAACAGAGGATTATTCCATTTATTTCTGTCTTTAATACCAAGTTTTAGGTATGATTGAATTACATTTAGCCCTTCGTCCTCGATTTCAAAATGTCCTAATTTACTACAAATATTGTGGTTAACGCAGTCAAATTGCTTCTGATAGGTCACAAAATAGACCAGTAACTATT
This sequence comes from Micropterix aruncella, assembly GCA_944548615.1. Taxonomy (NCBI): domain Eukaryota; kingdom Metazoa; phylum Arthropoda; class Insecta; order Lepidoptera; family Micropterigidae; genus Micropterix; species Micropterix aruncella. Next base: position 1,909,741 of record OX155954.1, read on the forward strand.
TTTGAACCCTCTTTAATAACTTAAGTAGTGGTTTCCATACAGCATTAACGCCTCAGGCCCCGATTGGCCGATATCGGCCACAATACGATTCAGTGTGACGGCCCCGTTTCAATTTTATTTTAATTTAATTTGTTTTATTTTATTATGTTTTATTATGTTGATATGTTTTATTTTAATTATGGGTACAGTGGTTTGGCAGTAATTAATGTTTTGGTGAGACAGTATCATAATTCAATTTTTTTACTAATTTTTACTAAAATTTTTTTGGACATCAACTTGTTAATCAGCTGCGGGGCTGAGGCCTGAAGGGTTAACAGTTGATAGTCCTGCCCGAAAACCAAACTGCTGTTAATAAAGTCATGACTTTTGAAAAATTTTGTAAGGCGATTCAGTATTAACTTTTTTAAATTTTGCTTATGGCCCGTAATATAGATATCAGCCTATAATTATCAATGTTTTTGGGATACCCAAAAAAGGGTGTTCAAAAAAGAACACAGGTTTTGTTTTCGCCAATTTCAATTTGTCCAGAGAGATGCCTTTTGCTATACATGCATTAAACAGAGCGCAAAGATAGTTATTTCAGTACTTATTAAGTAATTAATTGTGTTTTTTTTAAACACATTCATTTGACAACTTTAAGTATATTACAGTGAAAGCTTTTTCTTTGAAGGTACTACACAATTCAGCAGAAGGAGAATGATGCAACCTGGCAGACTATTCCAGAAAGAGTTGATCCGTTCTCCACGAGCTATACTGCCAGCGATCTCAAGCCTTTCACCACATATCAGTTTAGAATTCGAGCGACCAATGACATCGGCCCTAGCAGATATAGCACTGAGTCAGAAAAAGTCATGACTCTACCGGCAGGTATGTATACTTATAATAGTAATAATAATGATAATAATATAACTCTTTATTGAATAAAATAAGCATTGGAAAAAATACGGCCTTATCACAATAAGGCAATCTCTTAGAGTCAACAATAGTGTTAAATTGAAAGTTGATGGATATTTCAGCCACCATCAATTACTAATTATCACTAGTAACTAGTAATTAATACATTACAGTATGACTTAGATTGAGGTCACTTAGATAGCGGTTGTTTAATGCTTGGGTGGTTTCCGAGACAGTTTTATATTTATATTGATATGACACTTAACCCCTCGCGGCCCGCGGTTTGAATTTGCGCGGTGTGCTTTACGGCCCGTAAGAAATTCGCGAGTCTCAAAAAAAAGATGGCGTTTCGAAAAAAAAACGATTACTCCGAAACTGTCACACCGATCGTCTAAAAAAGACCTGTTTTATGTTCCTATTGAAATTTGCTATTAGATATTTGTAACGTCGTTATGTAAAGCAATAAAGATTATTCATAATTATTAGTCAAAGTTGTACTAACGATAAAAATTAGCCACTGGCGATAAAAAAAATGTTTTTTTAGTCCATAAATCAGTATTTCCGGAGATTGTGAAAAGTTTTATAATAATTATAATATGCTGCATTAAAACTATGACTTCGTTTTACTTATTCCCATACAAAAATAAAAAAATAATCGGTATTTAAAATGATTTTTTTTTTTGATATTTTAGGCTATGAAAAATTTTGTTTGTCAATTATTTTGTAGTACTTACGGTTGTAACTGATAACATCTTCTTCGTTCATCCGATAAGAAATACATCCAGCTTCATATTTGTATACATAAACTTTCACTTTGGTCTTTGTCGAATTGTATATTCATAAAAATAGAACACAAGTCCTCAAAAAACAGCACTCAACTTTAAAAAATCCAAGAGTAATAACCGTGCCCACTATTACATACTTTTCGATCGATCGGCGATAAAGAAAACTTGAATTTCTATTTGTTATTCTATATAATACAACTGTTGGTACTAATAAAATAAGCTTTATATCCAAAACAAACAACACGAGAACACTTGTAATGGCGTATCGTCCGAGGTCACGACTAGGGAGGTGCATCCCGACACACCCCGTTCGTTGATGATAATCGAATAGTAAAATTTCTATTGTATCTCTAAGAGAATTTCACATGAAAATCATTTAGCACTTGTATAAATACAATTTCTCACAGAATCTACTTTGTAACATTGAAAAAACACGGCAAAATGGCAAAAATGGCCAACGCCCGTAATCCGCTCAGGATGCAATTCGCACTTGAAATATTTTTGTTCAAAATACTCATTTCGGTAAGCCCTCGGTATGAAATTTCTACTCGAATAAATAATAGTATCATTATAATATATAAAGAACTTACGATTATGACGATATAATCACTTTTAACACACAAACGAACGTTTTTTCTCTTTACGTCTCGAACGTCTTGTTTACCGGCCGAGCGATCGCGGCACTATGGATCTTCAAAAATTTGTAGTGGCTAGTCAACGTGACGAAAAATACTTATCTGGCTACCAAACGGTAGAGAATTTTCTCCGCTCCTCGCACATACTACTGGCTAAGTGGTTGGTGCGAGACAGTAAGAGTAAATAATCCATAATTAGCGGTCGGCCTCGCCTGGCCATTTCGGGCCGTCTGGGGTTTGACGGTAAATATCAATTCTGGACGTTTCGGGCCGTCTGGTACGCGAGGGGTTAATTAACCTAAAGCGTGCGCTGAAAAAGAGGGTAGTTTTTTTTATAAATCGGGAGACACATCTGTCTGGATTTTTTTGTGCCGGTCATGATGCTCATGTGCACCATTCAGTTTCATATATGTACCACTTTTAGCTGGACGTAGACTATAGTAAACCACTACAATTTAATGTTGTTTTTTCAGCTCCGAGCAAAATGGTGGAGGGCGTTCGGGTCGTCCCAATTACGACCACAAGTGTACAAGTATATTGGACACCGATAGATCGACAGTTTTGGAGTGGAGATTTAGAAACGGGTGGCTATCGAATTTTGTATCAACCCGTCACAGACTTTCCAACGCCTTTGCAGTCAGTTTTGAAGGAGGAAGTGATGGGTGTTCGGGTGAGTAATATACAATTTGGGGGTCTAATTATTAACCCCTCCTCTCGCGAAGTCGAGTACGCTAAGTAAGAAGGCTTACTTTCGATCCCGCTTTTTAGAGCTGCTCTCTAATAGTGATTTTCCCTGCCGTTTCAGAATGATACTCTGGTCCTGTCGGATTTATCAGTGGACCGCAACTACGAGATCAGCGTGGCGGCGTTCAACTCGCAGGGCGCGGGCCCCGCCTCGCGGCCCAGCGTGGCCTGGGTGGGCGAGGCGGTGCCGCGCGCGCCGCCGCGCTCGCCGCAGGCCGAGGCCCTGTCGCCCAGCGAAGTGGCCCTGCGCTGGAAGCCGCCGCAGCTCAGCCAGCAGAACGGAGACCTGCTCGGATACAAGGTGAGCCCTACACAGTGGCCGGAAATAACTGCACCATTTAACCCTTGGAGTAAATGGGTATTTTCATGGATGCATCTGTCTCTTTTGCAGGATTTTCGGCGACATCGACCTTAAAGTACTATAACTACAAAACTACTACACCAGTCATAAAAAGAACAACTGCACAATGATTGCATTGAGATTTCGAATATAGAATATTGAAATATCATTTTGTAAAACAATTAGATAATTATGAATAAATATGAGAACGTCAAAGAAGTGAAAAAAACGCGCGACCAGATTTGGTCGACTCGTACTCAACGGATAATTGTTTCGCGACCAGATTTGGTTGACTCATACTCAACGGGTTAAAGGGCTGTAAAGAAACAGCTTTTTAGAAAAACACTGATTTTATTTTCAAAAGTACATTAAAAATATTTTTAATTCAGTCGGTCTCTATTCTCTATGAAGGCTAATAAGGAAGCTCAATAGAGGTGTTTATAAAGATCTAGGAGGCATATGCGAGACCTATTATCGAGTATAGCTATCGGCTCTGGAACCCCTACTTATGCGAAGATTTTGATGCCCCGGAAACAGTACAGCGAAGGGCGACCGAAATGCCAGTGGGCCTGAACAATAGGAATTATGAAGATCGCTCGGACTCAATTATTCGGATTGACTACTTCAAACGAAGAAGACAAAGAGAGGACCCGTGCTCGCAAATTATTATGAATGTACCCGAGCTAAAGAATATTTATAAATTCAACGTCGACACAAATCTGAGTTCACAGCGAGAAACTCAACCGTGCAAAATTGAAATCTAATCCTTTTAGAACATTTTGCAAAATAGAGCGGTGGGCGTGTGGAATAAACTACCAATTAAAATGATTACTGCGAACTCTGCCAATTTATTTAAAAACAGACTCGATTTGTACCTATTAATGTTGTTTCTCCGTCTTGGCTCCGTCTCGATGGAACTGCGCATTTTTCGCCTTAATTTCATGCAGCTGAGAGACTTACTTCCGACGGAACGCTCTCTGCGTTGCTATCGCCGATTGGTCAATTTCATAACACTCGTCGACAATGAAACTCCGATGCTCGCCGGTCCAAGCCACCGCACTTACAAAAAGCTACAGAACCTCCCCTGTCAAATGTGATCTTCTCTGCCCTTACCGGCCACCTCACAGTGCCCCCTGCAATTTATCAGTTATTTCCGCCCCACACGTACCAAATACAAAAAAAAATCCTATGACTACTAACACTGCAAACGTTATTTAAAATATCATCTGTTTTATTAATCCACATATCTTTAAAATACTCGATATCTGAAATATTGATATTTTAGAACCTTACTTTTATTTAGATAGTATCGATTCTTTCGTCTCGATATTACTCGAAACCAAAAGTATCAATACTTTCCTCGATACCTTATCCCCTATCCGTCGGTGCTTTCTGCTATCCAAAAAGCTAACATCTTCTTATTTTGCAGATATTCTACCTTATGACCGACTCCCCCGAGGACCTGGACCCGACCAAGAAAATAGAAGAGGAAATCGAAGTGGTGCCGGCTACGTCCACCTCGCACAGCCTCGTCTTCTTGGACAAGTACACGCAGTACAGGATCCAGATTCTAGCCTTCAACCCCGCCGGCGACGGGCCCCGATCTTCTCCGGTGACTGTGAAAACGCTGCAGGGTCTGCCGGGTCCGCCCGTGGGCATCAACTTCACCGATATTACAATGTCAAGCATGACGGTGAGCTGGCAAACGCCTAAACGGAAGAATGGACTAATTGTTGGATATATCGTCACTTATGAGACAACACAGCAGGATGAAAGTGAGTTGTGGTGTTTTTTTACAATAATTTTAGTTATGTACATGTTATTTACGTTATTTAGCCTTGACGGTGGAAGACGTATATATCATAGCTCGAATGCCAGTAAGTTGGGAATTCTCAATGCGATCATCTCTTTTGGCTAAATTGAGTTAAATATACCATCCTGACCAGAATTTAACGCATATTCTTACTATGAAATGATCTATATGATCACCTCTGTCGCCTCGGTCATATAGATCTATATGAACAAAAATTATTGGACTTTCGGTCAAGTATAAAATGTATCTAAGTGATGAACGTCCTTACTTTTGTATTGGTGGAATAGTCAAAAGAATTGGTGAAAGAAGAATTTTCTCTAAAGACAAAAAACATTCCACTCCAAAACCTTTCTCAATAATCAAAAGCTTCAGATTGGATTCTCGGGGTCCATTCGGTCTGTAAGCAATATCAATTCCCTGAAAGTCTGAGAAGCACAGTCCTCCGCTCAGATATGACTCTTTACTCCCTATCTCGGAAGATAGCCCTTATTGTAGAATTAACTGTTGCATGGGAATCAAATATGCTAAAAGACCACAAGTACAAGCTAAATAAATACCGCGATCTCTCAAATGCTGTGAAAGTTGGCGCTTGCAGCTTGCTATCCAAATCTGTTTCACCTTTTTAAAGATCTCAGTCTCTTGGAAAATAATGACTGGAAAACGAACTGCTTCCTAACAAATCTATGGTTTCGAAGGGGGAGTGAATGCGGCGGTAAGGTGAACACTCACATATGGCAAGACAGCTGTCCTAAACCTATTGCAGCCGGTCGTCAGTTCGGAGTCCACCGCTTACCCCCCAGAAGAGTAATAATAGTATTATGATGTCCCGAATCCGGTCGGTGAATTTCACGGCAGCTTTGTTTGTATTTATATATACAATAAAAACATTGTATTTTACCGATAGGTAGGAAATTTTCTAACCTGTCGACGTAGTTGTCCAACGGGCTTACCCGTACGATGTAGCTTTTGGATATGCAACTAAACAGTCGAACGATTAAAAGTTGACTCTATAGTCTAGTTTGTATTCGATCATTCTCCAATCGCCCTTATTTATTGCAGAATTCAGCAAGCAGGTGAAGCAGAAAGTGACAGAAACCCGGCTGATCGTCAGTGGCTTGGAAGAGGAAGTGGGCTACACGTTCACGGTGCGCGCGCTGACCATCGAAGCGGGCCCGCCGGCAATTGCCACGGTCCGAACGGGCCCTCAAGTGGGCTCCCCCGCCGCCCCCAGGAACCTTCAAATCGTCCGCGGACTGGCGGCCGTCGACCTCAGGTGGCTCAACTCGCCCAGCGGAAAAGGACCTCTCTTGGGATATTACATTGAATCGAGGAAAAAAGGTAGCGTTTTTGTTTTTGGAGCTGGTTTGTCAGTTGCCTAATACCTACACTTGGTCCTCTGAGCGGGGCCTTTGTGCAAAGTAAAAGAAACAAAAGAAAAGGAAAAATCTTAGTGTGAATAAAACATAAGGAAAAAGAACTAAAAACATTACAAAAAAGCAATAAAAATTATTGATTTTTAATCAACGTAAGAATAAAATAAAATCCCTATTATGAGTCAAATGCCTTATCTATCAATACCTTATCATCGAACATGGATCGATTTGGAATCTTCTCGGGTGATAAATACCGTTCACTTCAAATTTGGCAAATGTAAAACACTACTTTCATTATACAGATGGACGGCAGCATTATTATGTACAAATCTCTAAACAGAGGCCTCGTAGGCATATCGAGTGGTTTGTGCATAATGAACGCTCTCCGTCTGTCGACTGCACTCCCCTGATTTACTCGTAATACCCAATTTACCTGAATAACTGATAAATTTCCAATTATGTAGAAATACGACAAAAAATAATTTTATTTAATTTAAAGCAATTCACAAACAATATTACAATTTACAATTTAAAACATCAAATAAAATATTACATAACCAAATTACTTGATCCACAGCATGAAATTAAACTCAATAATTAACCAGTTGGGCGCCAAAAATGCCTATCGGCATTTTACGTTGTTTGACAGATACACGCGCATAGCCCTTTCGGCTGGCCCCCATATATATTACATAAATATATAATATCCATGACTAATAAGATTAATTATTATGTAACAAGAGGGAATTCATGAAAAAACGATATTGTTAGTATTATCTACAAAATTGACCAAATTGTATTTATCTACAAAATCGACCAAAAAGTTGCGGCGTAGTTTGTTGTGCGCGAAGTCGCTCAAGTAAGCAAATCTTGGGCTTGGGCGGGCATTTTACAAACATAGAGTTACATTAATTAATTAAAACGATAAATATAAAACTTTTTGTTTCATTGATCTTTCAAATCAGCAAGTTTTGCTGCCGCATCCTGTACTGCTTAACTTATTATTAGACATATGGATACCTGCAGGGGTACGAGTAATTTGAGAGGGAAGTAAGGAATAAGCCTTTTTCTTTGAGTATTATTTTGTCTTTGCAATTGTTAATCTGATACATTATGCTTGATTTTGTGCAGCAAAAGAGAAGTGGCAATCTTGTAAGTCTTGTGATGAAATACACCTCTTACTATTTTTCACAAACTATCCACTAAATGCTCTCATATTGTTTTTTCCTAGATGACACGCGGTGGGAGACAGTCACCCGAACGGCGAGCGGATCGGCCGAAGATTTCAGCGTTTCCTATCAGAGTCTACTCCCGTCGACCGCTTACTCCTTCAGGGTCATCGCTTACAACATGTACGGCATAAGCTATCCGGCTTATTCCGAGGACATCATTCTGACCCCTTCCAAGTTGTATCTGGAGTACGGGTACTTGCAACACCGACCATTCTACAGGCAGACGTGGTTCATGGTCGCCTTGGCCGCTACGTCCATCATCATCATCATTATGGTCATTGCCATACTGTGCGTGAAGAGCAAGAGCGATAAATATAAACGTAAGTATTCTATGCTACTAAATTATTATTATTACATATTTTTTATTTATTTTTTATTCTATTTTACTTGGTAATTTACAATTATCTACAGTAAATGGACATATACAATTACAATGTTATAGCCGAGAATCCAGTAGCAAAAAACTGATAACATGTTATGCCAGAAACTGTTGCCAGTGATCCTTTTTTAATGTCGCCTAACTAGGCAATATCCTGTTCTAAGGCGGACAATACAAATTGTTGTAAATATATTTTAAACCAATATAAAAAACTAAGTAATGATAGAAAATTTGAATCTACACTAAGACCTATTATTATTAATTCTTACGAGCTGGAAAATTGAATATTTAATTTAATATATTAAAAACTTGGCCATTTAGGCCACATTAGTTAATCATCAGACGTAGTCCATGAAACATTCCAAACTGTGATAACTTTATTTTTGATTCACTAGTACGGATTTAGTGAGAGTGATCCCGTTTCCTGGCTCCCTGACGTTTTATAACTTTACCTCTGACCGTGGAAATACAGGGTAAACCTTATGTTTTTACACTTTTGATCTCGCACTTTTCAACCTCATTAAAAAACTACAAGTATGAAAATTAATGTCTATTTAAATAAAAGTAGACAAATAGGAAAATCATTTTTTAAATATTATATAATTATCCACCATCCTGACGCTGGCATTGCTCAAATCAGCCACCCAACACTTTGCAAAATTTTGTGACATAAACCGCGTGGGATGTAGGCTATCTCTTTGCGAATATTTGCCTAAGCTAAGTATTGCGGATTACCTTTGAGATAACCCCATAAAAATAAATTAGGGCAAACCAAGTCTGCGGATGGGGGTGTCACCACTGTGCAATACTAATATCGGGAACATTTTCTTCACCACCTTGTTAAATTGGATATACCTTGTGCAACTTTCTCTTTGCTCCTCCTGCTCCGTTGCTGTCCTGAATTTTTTTTCAATGTGGTTGAACTGGTCTCGAACTTCTTGATCTACGACTTCATAAAATTTACACTGAGACACTGATTTAAATTGTATAGGAACGATTTCAAAAGTACAAAAGCCTATGGCCCACCTGTGTGTTTGTGTGCGGCGGCATCGTTTGATTCATTTTAGCAAATCTTCCTAATGTCAATGGCACGTACTTGAAAACAAAAAGCTGCCAAAGATACTTTAAGTAGAAACAAACTCATAGGCTTTCTTTGAAGGGTACACTCTTGTGGTCAAAAACCTTGTATATAATACAACCAATTTCATTTCTTCATATTCATATCCAAAGATAAAGTTATCATGGGAATGAAACTTTCTCTACCTACGTAGGGAAAGTTTTCAATGGTATATCTGCCTGTGCATGCGTCTGATCCACTTGTTTTAATCCAATCCATAAAAGACAGGTTTTTGTTAAAACGACTGTACTATATTAATTTGACTTTGAATTATTGCTGTCAGGTAGAGGCCGTGTAAGTGACCTCAAATCTGTGACCAGACTAGAGGATGGAAAAATCCATCGAAATTTAGTAGTAAGGCCGTGAGGTTTGCCTGTTGGGTGCACTTCCCAGGGTCTCGTTGTAAGGCGTTGGACTCTTACGGGCAGTTGGCATAGTTTGACAAGGATCATTATGTCCACTAAGTCTTTACGTTCACTCCATGGGAGACAGAATGACACGATGTTGTTATAACTCCCTGGGGTGACAAGTTCGCCCGTTGTAATTGACACTCCTCAATGTACTTAGTTGTAATTTTTTTCAAACAGAAGAGGCGCAAAAGACACTAGAAGAATCACTGGCGATGGATGGATCGGAACGTGGGTCTTTAGCGATGGATCTCTACCGATCGCGCGGCGGCGGAGCTGTCAACATGGCCGGAGCGAACACTTCCACGGGCAGCGGATTAACTGGAACGCTCAGACGCAACCGAAACGGACCGCCTCCCTTAGGAAAATCTCCTCCCCGACCTTCTCCGGCGCAAGTGGCGTACCACAGCGACGAAGAAAGCCTCAAGGAGTACGACGAAAACCCTGATGATAGTTCAGTGACGGAGAAACCATCGGAGATGAGCTCATCAGACTCTCAGGTAAATTATCACTAAATATTTAAAATACGTAATGTCTGTGCGTTGGACTAACTACAACTCAATAAGGACAGGAAGATTTTATATTTTATTATAAGGCTGTACGAGACAGCAAGACGAATGTTTAAAGGAGTAACTCTGTTTTATGAAACTAAGTAACATTTTTTTTAAATAGGGTACTGAGGAAAAGCATTTTTTTATATTCAACTTTTGAATAAAATTCAGATTTTTACTAGTAACAAAGGCCTAAATAAAATAAAAATATTTAAAAAGGCCTACACTACCTCCGAACCTCCAATAGTTTGTGCGCGATAGTTTAAAGGCGGGTAACATTCCACTACAAAACTTTTCTCAATAATGGAGACAGCTTCAGATTCGATTCTGGAGGTCGATTTGGTCTCTGAGAAGTATCAATTCTCTGAACGTCTCAGATGCACAGCCCTCCGTCCAAATTTATAACTTTACTTCCTATCTCAGATCGTAGAATCATACATCCCAAAAGACCACGAGTACAAATTAAATAAATACCATGATCTCGCAAATGCCGTCACCTAGAACGGCTTCACTGTTCACCTTTATGCTGTGGAAGTTGTCAATCATGGGGTGCCAAATCTCTGTTTCACCTCTTTCCAATCTTACCAGCTTTATCCGGTACATTGTAATAATTTGTGAGAATTGTATATATGTCACAATTGGGTTCCCTATTTGTCTTCTTTGTTTGAGAGCAGTCAGTCCAAGTAATTCCAAACAATCTTCATAATTCCTCGCGCTTTAAATTTCCAAGCTATGGTATTTTATTATTTCATTATGGGCGAACAGTGAATTGCTAGATATGCCCATATCTGAAGTGTTCTGTTTTTAGTCTATGTTACTTTTCCCTTATACATTTATCAAAAACGTTTTTAAAATGATCGAAACTGTCATATTCTTATTATATATTTCTTTGTTATAGGGTTCCGAAAGCGAAAACGAGAGTGTTCGCTCCGACCCGCACTCCTTTGTAAACCACTATGCAAACGTCAACGATTCCTTACGTCAATCGTGGAAGCGGCAAAAGCCGGTGCGGAACTATTCCAGCTACACCGACTCGGAGCCCGAGGGCAGCGCCGTCGTCAGTTTGAACGGCGGCCAGATAATAATGAACAACATGGCGCGTTCGCGGGCGCCGCTCCCAGGCTTTTCGTCGTTCGTATGACAGGACGCCCTGATAAACAGTGATATAGTTATAACGGACACTATGCATATTTAGGCTAAGTTCAGATGGTTGCGAGTTTGTCGCGCGTCAACGAACGTTAGAACATTAAGGTGAGGAGCGGTAAAGCGCGGGCGTCGCGGGTTGACCCGCCGTGTGTCAGTCTGTTTTAGTGGAGCATACAAAATAGACGCGGAGGAAGCTTTAATTTTGTGGCTCATTTTGGGTCCATTCTGTTTTAGGAAATAGACTCTCTACAAGTGTTGTTACATTATATCCTAATCTCAAAGACAATGAATCTATGTTCTTTAATTACTGCAGAATGTGTATAAAATCATTTGATGACTTGCTTTAACTCTATGATATATCCCCTATTGCGGGCTCTTTATCGATTTCGTCAATAAGTAGATCAACATCATTATCTTCCGGAATACTCATTTCTTGCAGATGAGCAAAACCTAAAGCACAACACGATTGCGACTATAACGCACTATCAACTGAACAGTACGCTGTCATTGCCTGTATTTCTAAATGCGCATCAGCGCTTGTTGGCCGGCCTCTTGAGATTTTTTCTCTGAACGTTCATGGGAACGATTGTATGTTTTATCCACGAATGTCTTAGACGAGCGATTTAAAAATGCGCATCAGATTTTTGTCATCTGAACTTAGTCTTAGTAGGTTAAATAAATTGTTTTTAGTTGATTTAAGTAGGGAATATTTACAGTGCTTGTCATTGTTCCTGAGATGTGAAATTGTGGCACTTGTTAAACTGAACGCAATAATTGCCATATTATTTAATCGATTCGGAAAAAATGCATTTATAATGATAATAAATCAAGACTATGTAGTTATTATGTATGTAGAAAATTGTGATTCATAGGTAGGATGAATAAAAATCTTAGTTTGTAATAATTTGTAAATAAGATTACAAATTTAGTTGATTTTTAAGCCAATACTTCTATGGACCAGCGAAACTTTTGTATATAGTGTACAATTTTATTTCTAAGTATTATTTTACTGTCGCCTTTTAATGATAATAATTAAGAATTTGAAATTTGATCTCTTGTTTTTACAGCTGTTCCAAACTTTTATATAAGTTTTAATTTATACACTTTCTATAAAATATATCGACTGTTGGCAGGCAATACTAACAAACCATTTGAAGGATTAAGGGTGGGAATGATCAATATCAACTTTATCGTAATTCCATTTTTTTTTAATCAAATTTACTAACTTGAAAAAATATGGAGGAATTTGGAGTTTGCAAGGGTATGGAGTGAGAAAAAAATATATTATAAATAGGATAAAACGAATTTACAATGTGAAGTTGGTAGCACCCGACGTTCAACAACGTTGCAGCCGCCATTGTCCAGGGTAGACTGAAAAGTCTACCCTGGACAACGGCGGCTGCAACGTTGGGTGCTACAAATTTCACAAGGTAAATTCGTTTTATCCTATTTATAATGTCAAACAACGATAGTCTTCGATTTCATTAAAAAAAATCTATAGACCGAATATATTTAAGTTTCTAAAAAAAGTATCCATTTTACTTATACAAAGTATAAATTATACCTCAGAAAAGAAGCGAAAACGTGGAAAAATCATTGGTCTTGAGCAGTATTTCCCATCACAATTACTCCTAAGCGTCAAAGAACGGACCTTGATCATTCATTCCCGTCACACATTTTCTACTCCCTTCATTTGAGGGCAGATTTTGATCTTTCTTTTGAAAATGGATCAGTTTGAGAATAAGCCACAAGATGGCATTAGTATCTCATTTATACTGTTCACTGACCGGAATCGGGCCCATCATAATATTATTATTATACTTCTGAGGGGTCACCCATTCACTCCCATTTTGAAGCCATAGGATTTGAGTGACATTGATCATTTTTCCCTGTAACCCTTTATTTGTCAAAGCTCCCTTATTTAATATACAATATACAGATCGTCTGGTTAGTGATTTACATTTCAAGCCGATAACCATTTATTACTCACTGTAACATTGCGTAACTATAAAACTAGCATTACAAATAAAAATTCAAAGCACTGATTAGATATAAAACGTCTTTATTAATATTATCATTGTAGGAATTATGAAACTTCAATACACACTGCCTTCTGAAATTTAAATTTCATGTAATGAAACGTTTATTTATTTTCATAAGTTACATAAAGAGAATTGTAATGCACAATCTTATCAATCGATGACAATTTTTTTCAACAATAACGATGTTGTCATAGTAGCCATGTTAAGAGACTGAATATTGTCGAAATAAATGACGGTTTTTGAAAATCTTACGTTACTGTTTTATTTGAGAAGCGCGGTGCACCTCTGCATCCATTTCTGCACGGCCGGGTTTTTTAATTTAGGCAGATTTCCGTTTTGCAAGATGCTATACAATAACAAATCAGCGCCCGATATTTTATCGCTCACCAGCCAATCGGCCTTTGATAACCTAGCGATAATAACAGTTGAAATGAATTGCTTCTTGCTCGGCGGAGTGGATTCTCTTTGTAAGATATAGCAATTATCCAACATTGAATTTATGGCTAACGATTCGACTACGTTATCCTTGAAAGACAAAGTACTGGGAATGGACGCTATGAGAAACCGAAGGATGTTGGATTCGCCTTGAATTGGGACAGCAGCCGTCGGCGATAGAATCAATGCCGTATCCTCGCCACCTAAAATAAAATAAACAAAATGGTAATCAAACAACTGTGCTAGGATTGTTTTTTCATAAGTTAACCCTTTGCACTCGAGCGGCACCGCCTCGACGCCCGGTTAGTTTATTACGCCCACTAGTATTTTCGTAGTATTTTTTGTAGTATATTTGTACTGTTCGATGCATTCTTTTTGAGCTCTACAACTACATGCTCAGGTCACACGTATTGCATTTATTGCACTGCACTGCACACCAATGCACTGAAACCAAAAAAGGGATCGGCATATTTTATACCTGTGAGAATGACGGAGAGAGGTTGAGTTTACGCGTGACTCTAATGATTCTCGTCGAAGCCAGCCGTTTAACGGTACAGTCAGACGATTACATAACTAATAGATTCGTTTAGTGTTAAGTTGAATTGGGCTGTGATAATTTTTCAGTATATACGTGATTGTCTCAGCGGCCCGTCGTTTCGCGGTACAATCAGAAGAGTAACAAATAAATACGTTTTGTGTTGTATTTTGTCTTCGTGTTCTGTGTTGTGATCGTGCGTTCGACTGTGCTGAATCCCAGGAGGTACAGTAGGTAAATAACTTTATTTTCTATTATTTCTTGTCGTGATCGTCGTTTAATATGCCGTTAAAAACAAAATTGGGAAATAAGACGCTGAAATCACAGACAAGGGAATTAATATCAAATATTTACCATTTCATGAAAGATGAAGCGAAATTCGGAATAACAATTGAATTGCAAGCGGTCTTAAAAAGGCTTTCTGCTGCTAGTAAAATATCTATCGCGTCAATAAAAAGAGTTTTAGCCGAAAAGAGACTATAAAAGTATTGTGTTTGAGATGTACTGTTATAATTGAGGCTCCTAATATAAAAGTGGTAATAGTTTGGAAAGTGAAACATGATTGTTTTGTGTTTTTGTGTCACAATCCTAATGTTATTTTCCACATAATTATATATCACACCGTATTATAAACCAAACTAATTATCGATATTACATCATGGACGGTTATGCATGTAATGCATGTGTTAATCGCTAATGAACTTATAGTACAGTCATTCTCTAAAACAATACTGTTAGGATGGCTAGTCGATTTTGTACGTCGAAATTAAGTTTTTTTTATTTTGTATTCATCACTTCAATATTTATTTATTTTTTTATTTTATTTGATTAAAAAAATTACACCGTTTGTAGTAACAAATGGTTGCGTCGCTCCTAACTAGGCATAGCCGATCTATTTTGAATATTTATATTTTATTGTGAAATTACTTGTTTTCTGCCTGCCTTTTTTCTTTCTGTTTCATGTCTTCAATTCACGGGGACATCGATGAAGTAAATACATGGACCGGGGACATGAAATATTTTTGAATTATTGATTATATATAAATTATGGACAATAATAGTACCAAAAAAGTGGTCACTGGTTTTCTTTGGCGGTTCTTTCCAGTGGAATCTTACTTGTAGAACTCGCCGGAAAAAATAGGAAAAAGTACAATTACTGTCTTTTGACGTTCAGTATGTGTATATTATGTATTTACATTGAATAAAAATATTTGAAATTGAATTTGAATTTGTTAATTAGACTATAAAAGCCAATTTTAAATTTTCAATACATCATCACGATATCAAATATTCTGTCGTTGGCTGTACATGCCTTGGTTTTAAGCAAGACGGCGAAGTCCGTTACATATAGCGGCTCTAGTCTAGCACGAGGCCATTTGATTTTCTTTCTCATGTGCAGTTTTGACGAGGTTGTGTTTAATCTGTGTAAGCATTTTTGAGACTGTGGTCGAGAGCTCAAAAAGAATGCATCGCACTATACTATATTCCGGTATTTTTCAACATGATGTTCAGAAAAAATCAGTTGGGTCACCTTTATTCTAAGACGGGTGGGGGGTTACCTTTTCAATCTGGCATCAGTTCAGTCTGTGACGTTGGTCGGACTGACGGGAAACTGATCGTTTATCGCGTTGACTGATGAACTGAACTGATGGATTTTCATACAATTTCTATCAGTCCATCAGTCAGTTCATGGATCAAGGTCGTGGACTGAACTGATGCCAGATTGGCGTAACACCCGTTTAAGATTTTTATAGTATTCTAGTAGTATTTTTTAGTAGTATTGTCATACTATGATTTAGGTATGATTATTTTTGTGGTATTAAAATGGTATTTTTTCAATGTGATGTATTTTCTTAGATGTGAAAAAGGTCTTGAGTGAAAACAGTTAATACAGAATTACTACAGCCTAAACTCTATTTTTATTATTATATTATACACTAGCAGCGTAAGGCTGATGCGTGTATGTCACATGCCTTTTGTTTTTAAACCTGTGACTGTTTTGCACGAAAAAAAATCCAGTTTATTCTTAAAGAGTCATCACTTATCACATCCTCTGACAATGTATTCCAAGCATCCACTGCACGATTTGTTAAGTGTTTCCTGGGGTTTGATGCTGCAGTTGCTTTATTTAATTTTAATGACTGTTCACGCAGTTCTTTGTTCGTGTTCATGGTATACATGTTTACAAGGCTGGGCACACTATAATATCGGTAAAGCATTTTGTATGATCTTGCTGCCAACATTTCTCTAATGTTGTTAGACAGAGTTCTTTCGGTCGTACTTCATTCGGTTTGTTCCTCAGTGATAGCACTAACTTCGCCACTCTTCTCTGAACTCTTTCCAGGTGCTCTACATCTTTCTTTGAATAGGGATTACATACTTGCTAGGAGTATTTGAGAATGCGGCGTAGGTAGGTTTTATAGACCTTGAGGAAAAAATCGCTGGTGATAATAGAAAAAGCTTTTCTTATTAGATATAGAAGTGAGTTTGCTCTTAATAATAATAATAATAATAATAAAACTCTTTATTCTTAAGAAAAGGCGAGTTTATTGCCTGCAGGCAATAAGCTCGCCTTAACTACTTAACTATATTGATTATGTGGGTTTTCTTCCTATTGAGGTCCTAGGATATAGTGATGCCGAGGTCTTTCTGGGTCCTAACTGGCTGTCCTTTTTTCCTAGCTGTGGATTTCAAGACCCAATATGTAAAACAGTGAATTTATCTGCATTGAGAGAAAGCCACCATTCCTTGGTCCACTGCATGACATAAAAGGAAAAATGCCATCTTCGATTTGGGGACAATATTATTTTATTCGCGGAAAATGCAGAGCACCTGCAGGGAATACTCCACCAGCTAAATAGATGCACAGAGCAAAAAGTTGGTCTAGAAATTAACAGACCTTAACAACTGTTTTATAAGCCTAATATATGATATATTTGAATAGGGAAGAAATAAAGTATGTCGACGAATATTGTACAACAACCCACCCGCACAGCGAGAAGACTTACCGATGTTGCATTGAGGGGTGTCAATTGCTATTGGGCAAACCCGCCATCCCGGGAGTTATAATGACACTTGCCATTCTGTCTCCCAAGGTGTGAACGCAAAAACTGGAAAGACACAATCCACACCGGAACTTTGCAAACAGCCAGCAAGAGCCTTACCGCGAGGCACTGGAAAGTGCCAATCAGCGCCCTTACTACCTCATTTGGATAGTTATCTCCATCCTGCTGTGGGGCGGTCACCATCACCCCAGGCTGGTATAACGATATGGGAGCGTAGAAAACTTAGAGACAATACAAATCTGCTGTCGCCAACACAATCTAGCTACGCCAACACACCCAGCGGGCAGCATCGCCCCTGACTACCAGCCAGCGGGCAGCATCGCCCCTGACTACCAGCCAGCGGGCAGCATCGCCCCTGACTACCAGCCAGCGGGCAGCATCGCCCCTGACTACCAGCCAGCGGGCAGCATCGCCCCTGACTACCAGCCAGCGGGCAGCATCGCCCCTGACTACCAGCCAGCGGGCAGCATCGCCCCTGACTACCAGTTTGGAAGGATATCCCCGCCTGGAATTAACCATCAGATTACCTCCTTCCTCGTGACTGGTTACAGGTTCGAGCTCGCTTGCACGGTTCTCTCCCTTACGTAGCGGTGACAGTGTCTACCGAATCTATCGTGGACCACGGCATCTTTGCCCAGCTCTTCACCATTTCAAGAGCAGTTGCCGTAAGGTTAACAACTACCCCCGCTCTATAAGAAACAATACTGATTCCAGACTCCCCCGGCTGTCGATCGGAATGCAAAATCGATTGGCTGACGCCGCACGGTGCGCAAACTGTCCACAGGTTGAGCGCCCGAAGGTTGATTGCTAGGGGAAACTGGCCCGCAGGCCAGAGTCCTACCCGGGCCCGAACTTCTGCGAGGAGGCCGCCAGATGGGTGTTGACCCATGCGTTTAACCAACCCTACAAATGGATCTTAGTGGCCAAACTGCAACAGGGCCCATTAGGTCCCTCTCCGTCCTGCAGTTTGGTCACAGATTTGAGGTCGCTTGCGCGTTCTCTACCTGCTGTTTGCAGCGGTAATTCAGATCGAATTCGTCGCGGATCCGTCCCGCCCTTTGTCCGTCAAGCTTACTCGGGATCGGTTGCCCAACAGATCGTTTATTCGCATGGACAAGGACGGCGAGTGACTGAAGACAATGGCAGAGTCTGGAGGAAGCATACACCCAGGAGTAGGCCTCACAATAAAATTGAAAATTTGTTTTTAGGTGTTTACAAGCATACCAGGTAATATATAACTGTGGCTTATTTAATGACAGGCTTTTACCGCAGTGGGGGAAGAAATAGAGACCATAATTGAATAAATACGGATATAATGTGGATAATACGAAAAACGCCGATCGGCGTGCGTGGCCACCCAGAGGTTAAATGTGTTTTTTTTTAGTCATTATTATTATGTTGCGAATATAAAGAAGCCTACTATTCAGCGCACCAATTCACAGTGGTGGATGGAGACAGCAAGTGTACTGAATGAAATGACAATATAAGTTGCCACGGCAACCGGTTAACTGAGTTAATACTAATTTAATTATATATTTATAAACGCAGTATTGTTAAAAAAATTTGCGGATTTCATTCAACGGATATGAGCGTCTACCAAGGGAAACGACGAAGGAAATAACCGTTAAATTATTACTATTACAAATGCCGTAACCCGGAACGGCTTCACTGTTCACCTTCACGCTGTGGAAGTTGGCGCTCGTGGCCTGCCAGCTAAATCTCTATTTCACCTCTTTAAAGATCTTGGCCTTTCCAGAAAAATAATCAACTCTATCTTAGAAAAATTATCTAAAACATTTGCGCATCTCAAATTCTATGGCTTCGAAGGGGGAGTGAATGGGTGGTAAGGTGTACGCTCACATGTGGCAAGACAGCTGTCCTAAACCTACCACAGCCGGTTCGTAAGTCCGGAATCCACTGCTCACCCCCCAGAAGTGTAAAAAAAAATAGTATTATGATGGGCCCGACTCCGGTCGGTGAATTCCATGGCAGCTCCGTTTGTATTTATTTATTTATTATTTATATATAATGCTAGGCTCTACAAAATCTAAAGGACTTACTTTCTTTCCATATAAAGCGAATGCTCACAGCTGCTTGTCTGTCATCAACTTTGGCGCTCTCGCAAGCATTTTGAAACTCAATAGCTTTATTGGATAATTTCGCTACGGACGAATGCAGATGAAACGTCAATTTAAATGTTGCAGTCGCTTTTAAGATTTTACTCAGTAATAACAGTGAATATGGTGGATTATCAGGACGAGCATTCAACACCATATCGTGCGGAAGATTAACCTGAAATAATGGAAAAATAAAATATATAGTTAAGTACATTATAGTATGACGAATGTTTGACATTTAGATAAAAACGAATTTACCATTGTGCTATCCAAAGAACAATTTTACTTTCCCCGCATAATTCAGGACGCCATTAAAATAAGAAAAACCCCAAAATTCATTGAAGACGACGTTTTCAAAGTAACTACTACTTGGAACCCTCTTCTTAAAATGTTCTTGTAATTTGTAACACAAGATAGTGAGTGTTGTGTGCACGGCGGATCTTCAAAATTCGCACGCACCGAACCCGCCACCGTTATGATATGCACAGTAACAGCAGCAGTTTGCCGCTTACCCGCAGAACAATGGATGATGATTTACAGCAGTCTATCCTGGACAACGGCGGTTGCTACATTGCCGAAACAAGGACGGTGTTTGAGCCAGATTTTGGATACATTCTAATGATGCATCGTATTAACTGTAGAAGCGAAATCCAAAAACGATAATCGTTGTCACCCGTATTTACGGTAGCTACATATACGATGAAGGGAGCTGTCATTCGCGTAAGCGTTGAATCGGATATATCGAGGGTAGCTCCCTCGGTTCTTCCGGCAGAAAAAAGTTTGGTGGAATAAGTTTTTTAGCACGAAAAACGCATATTCGGACGTTTTGTCGAGGAAAGGTTTTCTTGTGCTTCATTTTCACTTCTCGGTTAACATTTCGCGACGAACAGTTTGGTGAGAAAGGTGTGTGGCAACCTGGGAAGTGAAGCAAAGGTACGACCTAATTGACGTCATAGAGCAGTCCAGACCAAGGAATATTCCAGAAATAAGGCGAAACAACTAGGTGAGCAATACAGTTATACCTTGTATTTGTTGGAGTGCATCTAAAGCCTGGAGAAAGCCCCTGGCTGAAACATTTGTGGTCCTTCGAGCCGGACCGAGGGTAGCTCCCTCGGTTCTTCCGGCAAAAAAAACTTATTCCACCAAACTTTTTTCTGCCGGAAGAACCGAGGGAGCTACCCTCGATATATCCGATTCAAAGCGTACGCAAATAATAACTCACTTCATCGTATATGTAGCTACCGTAAATACGGGTGACAACGATTATCGTTTTCGGATTTTGCTTCCACAGTTAATACAATGCATCATTAGAATGTATCCGAAATCTGGCTCAAACAGACGGGTGCTACAAACTTCACGCGGTAAATTCGTTTTTGTTATTTATATTATTATAGTATTGAACAGAATTAAGGCATTTGTGTGATAATAAGGACCACAACAAATAAGGAGTTCAAAATTAATATAGATCCAAGCCGTCTACTTTTGACAGCCAACTATTATATTGCAGCCAAGTATATTAATCCGTATCTCTATTAGAATTTAACAGAAATTTTCGATTGTATGATTGAGACAACTGCAACATCACCCCTTACCAATAAAAGATCAATATTATGTAAGGATTAGTCTTAGTGTTTTAAATTTAAACTCAAATAGTCAAAAGTCAATTTTGTAATACACCACTGGTTACTCACCTTGTTTGCGTTTTTAATTATTGTTATAGTGGCATTGCTTTTCAGTTGTCCTTTCATAGCACAAATTTGAGAATGCAAATTCTCTAATTGCTGCAGTAATTTCTCCTGCCTCGCGCCTAAAAGCGCCATATCTCGGCGGGGCGACTGAAAAAAACAATTTAAATCAATTAAAAACGGCCTAAACAGTCGAAATTCACTAGAAAACCGCGTTTTTTCATACGGGGCGCATCAATAAAAGTCACAATCGACGTGACGAGAGGCTATTTCATTTCGGCAGACATTTTAAATACTTAGAGAGTAGTCAATTCGCGTGGTTTATCCGAGGAAATGGGTCGTCCGACGAAGAGAGGCTGTTTCGCCCGAAATAAAGCGGTAAGCTCACCCCATTTCTGCATATCTTAAACGAATAAATAAATGGAAATGAAGGAAACCTTCAGTAGTCTGTTAACCTGATCGGAAACGTCTATTTTCCGGATTTTCACTAGGTGCTCGTCGACGTGCTCGATTCCGGACGACCTTTCATGGATGCTCCGGACCGAGTACATACATTTCGGCAACGATATCTCCTCCGTGTGTTTAATTAACGGTCGCAATTCGTACATCGTTTAGCTCGCAATTTTCACTCGATTAGAAAATGGGATCAGATTTGCTCGATGAGGCAACACGTCAGCAAATAAATTTACAATTGGCACTCCCGCGGGAAGGAAAAATGGCAGATCGAAATTTGTCACGGCCCGCCGCGCCGGCTACCTTCATTCATTACATTAGTGATGGGACAGACACCAATAATCGCATATCTCTTAACTATTTTTAAAGTATCGTACATGTCAAATGTACCAGCCCTTTACCAGCCTGATTAAGTATCCTACTATGCCTATGGTAATAAAAATAGACATTGGCAGCTGTTCCATATGGGCAAGAGGTACATACATATCAAATTAATATTGAACGAAAAAAAAACCTTAAATCATGTATATATATATATATATATATATATATATATATATATATATATATATATATATATATATATATATATATATATATATATATATATATATATATATATATATATATATATATATATATATATATATATATATATATATATATATATATATATATATATATATATATATATATATATATATATATATATATATATATATATATATATATATATATATATATATATATATATATATATATATATATATATATATATATATATATATATATATATATATATATATATATATATATATATATATATATATATATATATATATATATATATATATATATATATATATATATATATATATATATATATATGTATATATATATATATATATATATATATATATATATATATATATATATATATATATATATATATATATATATGTATATATATATATATATATATATATATATATATATATATATTTATATATATATATAAATATATATATATATATATATATATATATATATATATATATATTTTTGTTATCAACGAGCCATTAAATCGAATTAAAAATAAATAAAAAAACTCCATATGCTCAATGAAATGAAAGAAGAAACTTAAATCTTTATTTCTGGCAGAGAAGTTAATAACAGAAATAAAGATTTAAGTTTCTTCTTTCATTTCATTGAGCATATGGAGTTTTTTTATTTATTTTTAATTCGATTTAATGGCTCGTTGATAACAAACTCAGCCAATTGTATCATATTTTAAATGTTAGTAGCATTCGAAATTTGAATTATTTCGTAATGTCACTTTCATTTATAAAACGGCCTTGCCGAAATGATCAATATGTAGTTTAATTTTTAATTTTTTCGCTTAATTCGTCTCATTTGAAGGCATTTTGTGTTGCATAAGGATAAGCCCTATTTATGAGATATATGGATGAATAGTGATCGTTAGTCGACTGCAAAAGGACCTTTAAACTTACATTGCACCTGTCGAAAGTCGTGCACATCCGTAAGTATATCTCATTCAAACATAAGCATTTCCCAATACAACCTGGGATTTCCTTCGCTACTTTTTAAGTAGCTTTTACTAATTTTATTTTAAATAAAATATATATATATATATATATATATATATATATATATATATATATATATATATATATATATATATATATATATATATATATATATATATATATATATATATATATATATATATATATATATATATATATATATATATATATATATATATTTATTTATATATATATATATATATATATATATATATATATATATATATATATATATATATATATATATATATATATATATATATATATATATATATATATATATATATATATATATATATATATATATATATATATATATATATATATATATATATATATATATATATATATATATATATATATATATATATATATATATATATATATTAATTATAAAGAACAGGCTGCTGTTGCTAAAAAAATATGTCGTATCAACAAGTTGAAACCAGCAAATTTTAGAACGTTTTGTTCGAATGGATACTAAGTTTTCAAGAACTGCTTAATATAGTGACACCGTTTAATTGAAAAACCGGATACCTAATTTGAGAAAAGGCATACGCTAAAGGACGATTAAAGGCGGAAACAAATTATCGGACGCGGCTGACGGACTCGACTAATAGTGTCCACAGTCGTTTGGGACGCGGCTTGCGGATTTCTCGGACGTCCGAACCCTCATAGGCCGTTTACACTCTCGCGCGAGGCGCGAGGCGAGACGCAAAACCATATCGGTAAACAAATGGAACAGAGGAAAAGCTTCTAACGAGCGTACAAAATGTTTACCTACTTGTTTACCTACAGAGGCAAAGCTTCTAGCTTTGCCTCTGTTCTGTTTGTTTACGCACATGGTTTTGCGTCTCGCCTCGCGCCTCGCGCGAGAGTGTCGCCCGCCGCACAAGCTCACACTCGCATTGGCCTGCACTGACCGCGCGCGAGTGGCGGCGTATAAAACGTATGGAATAGTACCGAACTCCGCATTTGGTCTCACGTGTCGACTCAGACACGTACATGAGCGAATACGGGCGAGACGTGCGAGTGGTCCTAGGTAACTGAGACACGGTTTTCGAGTGGCAGTGCCGCCAGTGTTTGAAAACAATAACATGGAGGAAGAATTAATTGAAGCCGTTCGAAGCGAAAAATGTTTATACGACGTAAAACACCCAGACTACATGAAAATAAAATTAAAAGATTCTATTTGGAAACGAATCGCAAATTAAAAAAATAGCAAATTTTTCTTTAGTACTAATTCTTTCATGACCACCAAATCCTTGATCTTCTAAATGTGAAGCAATTAATGAATGTACTTCTTCAAATTCGTCCCTAGATAATCTAAAGTAATTCTTGAATTTTTCGTCGGAAAACTCGAAAGTTAATGTGAATTCTCCATGCGTTTTTCTTTTGAACATATAAGAGCTCTTCCAGATTTTCTTGCCAGACACTTTGTTTATTAACCGTAATCTATTTAATAATACGTTATCGTTGTCGGATTCAGAACTTAAATCTATCGCGTCCATCTTGCACGATTTGCGACGCGGCGACGCGAGCCACTGATGTACGTACACGTGTGAGCAAATGCGGGTGCACCTGCTGTCGACCAATGTCAGTGCTAATCGGCGCGGTATCGTGAACGAGTGCGAGTGTGAGCTTGTGCGGCGGGCGTGTAAACGGCCCATCACGGGCGACCCAAGATTACGTCCGCGACTTACGTCCGATAATTTGCACAGTTCATTATACAGACACCTTTAAGTCGCGTCCATAAGCCGCGTCCGTCAGCCGCGTCCAAAAATTTGTTTTCGCCCTAACCGTTACCTTACTATATTTGGCCAATGGAGGATTATTTTATAGAAAGATTATTCTACATAAAAAACTAAGTTAAAAATGATCCATTTTTTAGGACAGAGGAAATGCATCTTTTATTATCAACTGATATTCAGTATTTTTCTCTCAGTAACAAAGGCCTAAAACATAAAAAAACTTGTAGATGATTTTCGACTCAGTTTTTTACAATAATATGTTGAAAAATGTTATATGAAAGGAACCACCTAATATAAAAATAACATTTAAAAAAATACGCGTCGAAAAATGTGTTTCTTTGGTTTTATGTATTAAACATTTCGATTTATGTATAAAATTACCCACTTGTCTGGTGCTCACCAATAAAAGCTAAACTTTATAGTACACAACTTCTATCAAAAAAATATAGCAACTTAATATAAATAAATATAAAAATTACTACACGACTTCCATTAAATACTGAAATGAAAATTGCCATACACGACAGTCGCTATTTCTAGGGCGTCAGATTACCTCGTGAGTAAATATGCTTTTATACAAACTCGATCGCTTAGTAAACAATCGCATGTTTAATTAAGAAGATCGTACAGGCGACATCGATTTCATTTTATTATTGTTTTCATTGTTTATAAACAACTCACATTAGTTTTGACTTTTCCGAAATCGATAAAAAGTAAAGGTTTTTCCGAAAGTGATTTTTTCCGGAAATTCAGCTAGAAAATATTTTTATAGTGGCTGCGTTGACCGATCGATGTTCCGAAGTCAATTGAAAGTTTCTTTTTTTTCAATATTGAAGAGATTCGCGAAATTATTCTTTTAGGAAAATTGTTCATAATTCTCGCGTTTAATTTATATTTGATTTGATGGTACGTGAGATTTCTTTAGTTCAGAGGTTTTAGTTTGAATTTTATTGAAGCGTCATCACTTCAAGCGACGATACTTTTCGGGCTTTGAAAGCGGCGCTGTGATTGGCTGAAAATTTCGATTTCGCTTTGCGTCGCTTTTCAATATTTCAATTTCAGAAGAGGCAATATGGTGAATGAGGCTGTTTAATCGATTCTGTTTATTGATTGTGAATTTCTTGTGTTGTGAAAAGTTGTAAAAGAGAATTGTTAGTGCATTATTTTGTTACACAATATGGCGGCTTTCCTGTCGGCCAATGAGAGAGCGCGTTACAAGCGTATTGAGTGAGTGAAATATTCACCTTGCGTTTCGCGTCATTGAATGATTTGGTGCGTCTTTTTGGCGATTATGTGGGAAATTGTAATTGTTTGTGACAAATGAACAGTTTTTGTGTGAAACCGCTGTCAAAATGCGAGCGTCACATGAGCCAGTGCAGATTTTCGCCTCCCCGGAAAAATAACAGCCGATTTAATAATGACGGGTGCATACCCATGAATTCGATCTAGGGTAACTTGAAAATGAAGTTGTGTCATTTTGTTTTTGTATACAAGTGTGTGTTTTTATAATCCACGTGCGCCTTTCGGTTGACAGTCGCTATCGCGATGACGGGGAGGGGGGTCAAAAAGCGCGGGAGACCTCCGAAAACGGGGACTCTCGACAGAAATAGAAAATTTCAGTATCATCTGATGAAAAAGCCTACTTATTTGATGAATAATATGGGGTTCGATTCTCAAACGAGTACTCCCAGCGCGTCGCGAGCGTCGTCTCCTCAAGGAAGCGACGTTAGCAGACGCAGCAGGGGCCGTCCCAGAGGGTCTAAGAACCAGGTCCGGCCGAGAAGAGGCGGAATGGGTTCTTACTACAACCCTAGGAGAGGGTATAATCCCCACGTAGCCGACTACCACGAATCCGAGTACCACTATGGCTCCGATTTCGGGGATGAATCCAGCGATAACAAATCCGAAATGGAAGAAGACCATTTGAGCGACAGCGAATCGGAAGCGACCGCAGACGAGCAAGCCGCTACCGACAGCGACTTCTCCCTAAGCAGCTACAGTACGATCAGCGGTGCGCCTCGTAAGCTCACCGGAAGCATGCGCCCGCCGAGCCCGGAACCGTTGTGGATTCAACAGGAGCGCGATATTCCGTACCTCGATATACCCTCGTCGTCGGACGATTTACTCGCGCCTCAGCATTTAATACTACCCGTCGTTGGGATCTACGAAACGCTCCGCCGGTTCCGCCACCTCGTGCGGCTCACGCCTTTCCGGATCGAAGACTTCTGCGCGGCCCTCGCCTGCAAGGACCAGAGCAACCTCCTCGTGGAGATCCACATCATGCTGCTGAAAGCGCTGCTCCGCGAGGAGGACGCGCAGCAGACGCACTTCGGCCCCCTGGACCACAAGGACAGCGTTAACATCACGCTTTTCCTGCTGGATTCGATGACGTGGCCGCAGGTCCTGCGGCTTTACATGGAGAGTGACAAATCGTTCAGTCAGGAGGCTCTGAGGATTCTCAACGAGTGCGAATATCCTTTCACTACTATGGCGGATAGAGTCCACGTGTTGGAGTTTCTTTGCAATCAGTTCATCATGACGAATCCTGTGAGGGAGGATTTAACGAGCGAAGGTGAGTTTGCCACAAAGGATATTTCGACTACACCACAGAATACCGACTTAGAACAGTAAGCGCACTCGAGTGGCAAGGCGTTGCTGGGATAGGAAGCGAGCAGAGGGATACGTTACGACAAACGCCTGTAGTTAACGTTACGCGCCGGTGGGGGTTGACCAATTTCTCAAACATTTAAATATCTGCTTAGACGGAGTGGCGGCCATATGACGACGCACTTGCCCGCTTGCCTCTGCGAATGTTGTTTAATAGCAGCACAGCCGGTGCGGACGACGCTTGCGGTACAATGTCTAGTATCTTATTACGATTTGTGATAGCCCTTAGGACTCGTGACGTCGCTCGCTTCGATTTCTATTTTGTTCTCAGAGAAGCTACTGTCTATACTATAAGGTATTAGGGATTACAACATATAGGATCCTGAGCTTGGGGATACTAAGACCATGGTATAGAATTTCACACCATCATATGAAAATTATTTCTGGCTCATTATACTTGACCAACTCTAGAGCATGTTAAAAATATATTTAACTATTGAAATTTGAATTTAATAATTTAAAATAATAAGATCACTTACAGTGATGGTGGTTTGTATGTGATTTGACAGATTGCAAATGCAAAATTATTTTAATGAAAAATGTGGGAAATCAATATTTACTGTTAGTTTTCAGATTCTAGCAATTATTTTGTAAGGAAATTATTTTTTTGTATTTAATATGACTGGTTACTTTGGTCCTTTCTCGTGTTTTTGAATATTTCTAACTATTAATTTCCCACAAATAGGCATTTATTTCTGAGAGAATTTTTGCTTGTTTTTGTTTTGTATTATTTCAATATAGGAGTTTTACCTTAACATTAAACTTATTATGTTCTTGACGATGTCCAGGACCCTTAACCCGTCGGACGCCGGACAGTGCCTATAGGCATTTTGCGTCATTTGACAGATGAGCATGTAACCGTTTTGGCCGGACCCCATATATTATGAGTCACGGACAGAGTTTAACCTCACATGTCTAAACTCCACATCTGCCTGCAGTTTGTCACCCGACCTGTCTCAACTACTCGCGCAAATCGTATCTTTCCCTCCTCTAAAATTTTCTTCACTTGCAAAAGAGGACTGGGAATTTCACAATAGTAATTTAACTTCTTTTCCTCTTCCACAACGGACCACGAGTACAAATTAAATAAATACTATGATCTCGCAAATGCCATCACCCGAAACACCTTCATGCGGTGGAAGTTGACGCTCGTGGCCTGCCAGCCAAATCTCTGTTTCACCTATTTTAAGATCTTGGTGTTTCCAGAAAAAATATCTAAAACTGCAATTTCCGCATCTCAAATTCTATGGCTTCGAAGGGGGGAGTGAATGGGAATGGGTGGTAAGGTGTACACTCACATGTGGCAAGACATCTGTCCTAAACCTGCCATAGCCGGTCGTTGTCCGAAATCCAACGCTCACCCCCCAGAAGTGTAATAATAGTATTATGATGGGCCCGACTCCAGTCGGTGAATTCCATGGCTGCTCCGTTTGTATTTTATTTAATATGTAATATACATGACGAAGGCTGGCTTCCGACCGGTTAAGAGTGCTTTGCTTTTATTTGGCCCTATTTTTGCAATATGGCAACATTTTCCCCTTCATGCGACGCTCTGGCTGCCCCTGGCCGCAAGCCGAGCTCGTCCATTAGGCCGGGAAAACATGTCAGATTTTTTTCTATACTCTTTCTATATATTTTTTGCTATCCCGTTATATCGGCTCGGGAGATAGAAGATGTCTAGGTCGATCTGGAGGCTGTCCGTCAGTTGTAGAGGGCCTTTGGTTTTGTTCAAGAGGGCCTCGGACCTTGTTCCTCCTTTGTTTTGGATAAAGGCGACTACTGTCCTATCGTCTGATTAAATTAAGATCCTCGAGTCCAACAGGCTGTGTGCGTGTCTCTTACTGCCTGTACTGCGAAGAGCTTATTCTTTTTGGAGTGCCAGCTTCTCTGCGATTCTGTCCACGACCTGAACAAAAGGGCACTGTTTATCTGCCCCCCTATACTAGTCGGCTGGATCTGTCGTTAGGAAATCGTAGTTCTTTAGTGTGTCGAGAGGCCGGTGGATTTGAGCCACCGCGACAATCCTTTTTGGGCTCGGTCATTCAGTGGAATTTTCTGGCCGCTTAGTGGGTCTTTCGGCGCTCTTTGGAGTTCTCTCTCACTCGTACGACGAATATGGTGAAGTTTAGTTTTCCCAGCAGAGAGCGGATTTCTTTCAACCGGACCTCTGGCTTATGCAAGTTCCTTATGGCTTTTCTGATCGCCGCTTGTTTTCTTGTTACTGGGTATTTTCAGTTTTTTCAGTATTCCATGCGATGCCTAGGTACTCTAATGCTCAGCGGTTCTAGGGTCGATTTTTCTCTGTCGGCCGTCCAGCGTAAAGATTCCTGTTTCTGGAGCTCTTTCTCTCGGCTGTTTCCGGCGCTGGTTTGCCAGTAGAGGTAGACTATCGTCCGAATATATCTTTCCCTCGGGCGTCAAGACAAACAAATTTTTAAGTAACAAATTCAGTAATAATTATTATATTTATTGCCCTCCTTATTTTGTGTATCACAAAAATTTGACACATTGGAAATTTACGAAAATTCATGTTCTAAACGAACAAAATTTCAAATTTAACCCCTCACGTTGCGAGGTAAAAACTCACCTATCACTTTTGCGCGCGACATATTCGCGCAAAAAATCGACGCGAGTCAACGGCCTTGAGAAAAACGATCATAACTTATAAACCACTAATCGGATTAAAAAAAGATAAATAGAAAAATGATCGCATTGAAATTTGACATATAAAACATTATAACCTTATCTCGTAAAACAATTAAGATAATAATGAATAAATATTACAAAATTGGCAAACTGAAAAAACTCGCCTATAAAATCATTTCGATTTTTTTGTAAATACAGTTTTTGTAAATATCAAAAATTGTAAATACAGTTATGTTCTTTATTAAATGCTTTACCAAAGCGATATTTTTTTTTACTTATTTGCATACAAAAATACGGAAAAAATATTTATTTATTCAGCCAAGAAAAATTGTATGTATTCTCGTAAAAAAAAAATTTTTTTAATTTTTAATTTGTGACTACTTATGGTATTTTTTTATATGAAATTCTTTCAAAATAACTTTATTACTACATCACTTCTTCTTAGAAATCACACCAGAACTTTGAGCTTTGTCTGATATTATAGAAAAATCTAAAGTTTTGAGAGTTTCCGACTTCCGAACCTAATAATAAACTTTGAATGCCCATAATATAAAATTCGTTAGATTTTTTCAATTATATTGTCTTATCATAGACTTATTATATGTCTAATAACTAATTACTATACTCCAAAGAGTCACATTTCATCGAAAAACTATGGAAAATCGCACTTTTTTCTCTCATAGTAATTATCAAAACAAGTTTCATTTTCGCGAGCCATATTAGAAAACAACATATAATGTTCAAAATACGCCTAATTATGTGATAACTTAGGATGTAAATGAAGCAATACCTATTTTATTAGTAAATTAAAGCGACATTACGTCATGTTTCGCGATATAACGGGATATTTCACAAACATTACAAAATAAAAACGGCCAATTTTCGCGAGCCGTTTGGTTTTGCCAAAGTGTTTTCTTCGAAAATTCGTGAAAAACAGCAAATGGGCTGTGTAAATTGTTTAATCCTAAGGCCTAAACTACTTAAAAATGGAAATTACTTACTTTTATCCGGTATACACTGCACTTATATACACAAAACAATTCACAAAACAAACACGTCGCGGAATTATACGCCGCCGCGTTTGGGCCGTTCGCGACTGTCGTCAGAAATGAGGTCATCGATTTTGTAAGGGATGTAGTAATTCATATTTCTAACATCGCATGCGGCAATCGAGCAATTTCATAGTGTTGCATATTTGGCTATATTATGGCATCATTCGATAGAATATACAATCGCATTTCGAAATTTAAACGACATTTTCGTAAGAGCCGAGCGCGATATCCAAAATCGGATGTTTCGGATTGTAGGCGGCCGCCATACATGTCCCCAAATGGATGTTACGTGCTCAGCGGGTTAAACATCTAATTAAATACACTTAAACTCATCATTGCGCCCGGAGGACGGTGTCATACTGACCGTACGTGAGTTCACACTCTTACTAAAAATTGGGATGTGCAAAGAGCCACCCGTGCGAGCCTCCAATCGGTCACCCTAGAAATTGCCCCTGTAGATTGCCTCTCGAGTGGACCCCTAGATCTGAAGTGGGAGGAAAGACGGTGGCTAAGCGGTTTTTGTCCCCCAGTGGCCATCCACTACGACGACCACTGCCGCGCGTGCCACCGCCTGGGCGACCTGCTGTGCTGCGAGACGTGCCCCGCGGTGTTCCACCTGGAGTGCGTGGAGCCGCCGCTGGGCGACGTGCCGGCCGAGGACTGGCAGTGCGCGCTGTGCCGCGCCCAGCGCCTGGGCGGCGTGTCCGACTGCCTGCCCGACGCCGAGCGGCAGGGGCTGCTCGCGCGGCGCGACCGCCTGGGCCGCGACCGCCACGGACGCAAGTACTGGTTCGTCGCGCGACGCCTCTTCGTGTGAGTGTCCATTCCGTTTTATGATCTCACTCGACGAACCTTTCGAGGAGTCGATGTTTTCATAAAACTAAACAAAATCATTCGAGAAAGAAATTATGAATTTTACTGACTGAAAATACCTTTATGTTTTTGTATATTAGGAGATTTTTCTGTTATGGGAGATTTACTTTTACATCTACTTTTTTTTATTTAGGCCTCTTGGCTATCTACCAAAAAAGTTTTTTTTTGGTTTGACTATTTTTTTTTTCAATTACAAAAACCTAAATCAGAATTAATCATATGTTATATTTTAACTCAATTTTTCATGTAGAATAATGTCACGAAAGTAAATCCCGTAACATCCAAAAATTTCACTTTATTTCAAAACAATAACCTAACCCAATAGATAGACATTACTACACTTGGACGAGTCACAAAACTGAATGCTAAAACTTAAATTATTAAAAACATTCCTATTATGATGGTTGTCATGGCTATAATATTATTTTCAATATTGGCTACGTAAAAATAATGAAAATATGCTAATATGATTTAATAGTCGGAAGGAATGATAAATTAAAATAGAAATAATGGAATACAAAGTCTATGTCAAAAATATCAATATAAAAATACAATTATCATCAAATACAGCCATTTTCATTTCATATCCATATTGACAATCCATCATCAAAATCCATATTGTCAGTTCTTTTTAAAATTAATAAATGTAAATAAATTAGATGAGAATAAAAATAACAATTATGCTGTTCCAAAATGTTGTTTGTAATTTTACAAATCTTCAGTGTGAAAAATAAATTCACAGTTTTCAAACTCTTATAATTTGGGTGTATTATCAAATTATTTAAGTGGTCCCCTCTAAGGCTTTTGATTTGTACTAGATTTTTTTTGTAGCATAGATTTTTATAAATAAAATCATTTCGCACTTTGATAAATCAATGTATGCAGGTAATTTATTTTTTTATCTACCCAGTAAGTAAATGAAAATAGATAACAAAAAATAAAACGGAGAGACTATAATTAAACATACTCCTCTTTCTCGGAGAAGCAAAAATTTGGTGGAATTTGCTGCCATTCCCCAAAACATTAGGCCATACATTATTCCGGAATGGATATAGCAAAACTAACACATTTAGCAGCTTTAGGATCGCTTAAATTTCTCGATCCCATTGAATCGTGATATAAAAGCGAACAAACAAGCATCTTACTATAAGTAAAGGAATATTTTAATATCGGTTGCTATTTTGAATATGTCAATAGTTATAATTTCTCGACTGCATTCTTTTTAATTTACAGCGAGGCCGACGACGGGCAGACCTGGTACTACACGACCGTTCCCCAATTCGATCTTCTCCTGTCCGCTCTCGACGCGGACGACATGGAAGCGTCGCTCTATCGGGAACTCCTCGAAAACAAATCGGAGATCGTCCGACAGATGGAAATCACGGAAAGAATTACGAATCAAGCCAAGGGCAACCGCAAGTCGTACTTGGAAGTGGAAAATGCGAATATTTTAAAATTGAAAAAAGAAAAGTCCGACGATCCGGATCGCATGGACGATTCGAAATCCGATTTCTTCGACGACATCGACGATAAATCGAGGGAGGAGACGGTGTCCACGACGGTCCTGGAGACGAGCGGCGCGCAGCTCGGCTCCGAAGACTCGGCGGACGCCGCGGACGAGGACATGGACTGCGAGGACGGCGCGGACGGGACGGACGGGACGGACGGGACGCCCCGCAAGAGAGGGAAGAGCATCGTCACCACGCGCTCCAAGACCGGCTCGCTCACACCGCGCACGTTCAATATCGACGAGCTGAAGAAGAAGAACGGAAAGGATGATGAAAAGGGAAACGAGGGTAAGTGGTTCATTTTTTACTAGCTTTTGCTCTGACTTGCTCGTATTAATACTGAAAGGACGTATTGTTAACCTGTACATATGTACATGTGTATATAATTATGGTATGTGCCAGACTTATGGCAAGCTTATGGTATAAAAACTACCCCCCTCGCCGAGAACCCCATGTCATATTTGTAATAGACGTCAAACATACAAAATGTTGTAAACTTATAACCGCAAAATACTAATTTCCGTGTTTGAAAAAAAACACGGTAGAAACCACCAAAACCCAAAAGAATGAAAGAAAAAAAGGACGCCACCTACTTTTGAAGAAAAAGAAGGAAACTAATTATATTAAAAAAGATACCCGAAAGAAATTTTGAAAAAAAAATTACCTAAAAAAAAATCGATCTCAGAGGGTGGGTTTTATTGATCGGCACTGAATTTGGCCAACAGAAAACCCTTTTCCTCAGACACACAAAAGATTAAAGCACAAAAAGAAACACAAGGTTATGCAAAGTATCCGTGTTTATTCGCCCACAGGCACCCTTTTCTTCAAATTCCGCTTATCGGCACGTCACATGTGTTCAGTCAAATAAAGAGGTTAATTCCGGATATGAAGGCAAATTTCCTGACGTGGAGGCAAGTCTCGTCACATTTAGTGACGATTTCGTTACTTAATTAGCAGCAATTAAAATACGCATGTGTCAGAAGGTCATAGATGCCGCAAGCTGCGATCAATAAAAAAAATCCGTTAAAATCGCGAGGATCCTACTTGAAAAGCTACCCAAAAAGAGATTAAATGCTTACCAGATAAATCCACACACTTCACATAACAAATTTTTTTACCGCCAGGCGGTCACTCTCCGATTTACTCCTTACGGCGGTCGCCAATTCTCACAGCCCAATCTCTCTGTCTGTCTCTTAGCCATGTTGAAGCGAAATAGAATGATTGCAGGACGGCGGAAGTCAGCCATAACAGGTAGGGCTAGACCAGCACAACCGCGATTAATCGCCAGAATCGCCTAGAGCGATAAAAATTACGACTGCACAGCTCTATCTGTCAAAAATTTGATGTTTACGAAATTTCGTAAAAGGTTCATTTAATTGTCATAATATGGGAGAAAGTCATGAAAACAGCGAAAACCAACAGGAAACATGACTAAACACGGGGAAAACATGGAAAAACGGGTGCAGCGAACATAATCTGCACAAAGGTGCGAAAAACAAGACAACAAAATAAGCAGTTTTTGTTACAGCCCCCTCCAAAAAAAGAAATCGGAAGAGCCAACGACGATTTCAGACGAATCGTCCCGATTCAATTTATCCTACTATAGGATAACAAAAACGTCAAAGCATCAACTAACAACTCCTAACTTAACAAACCTTCTTCACGTTAACTATAATCAATTAATCCGTTCAGTAACAATAGCAGAGGCAAACTTTTACCAACTAAAACTTACACCCATTACTCTTATCACTAGAGTAAGAAAAGAAAATCAAGAAATTAAACCCAACACCAACATAACCAAAAAAAAACTTATGGAACTCCGACAACTTCCAACAACTAAGGAAGGATCAACTCATTGCGGATACCCGACTCCTACCGAAAACAACAATAACTCTAGCGTTAGACCTCGACTAAACGTTTACTTACTAAGAGACTATAGTAGTTGTCATTTACTACCTTTCATACCAATCCCCATTCATTCATCCCGGACATGAGACATTCTTACAACAATAATGCTAGATAGAAATGCTAGCATGACTGACAAAACAAAATGATTTCAGCTATTGATACCACTTGGTACAATGCCTTTGTAAAGACAATTTAAAGGGCTCATTTTAGTTTCACCCAAGATAGACAATTTTTGTAATAGAATGTTAACGCGAAGAACTCCGATACTACTATTCTGAACTATTCGGATTTAGCTTAAAATCTTTAATATGCCAGGAACCTATATTCTTCCCTGTAGCATTTTCTAACTCGTACACTAACGCAGAGAGTTTTTTAATTATTTTACATTTTTCATATTTTGGGGCAAATTTGGAAATGTAATAATTCCCAGCATTACTTAGATAATAAGTCTTTTTATAGATCGTATCGCCTACTTGAAATTCCGCAGGACGGTGTTTTCGATCATAGTAAACTTTATTATGTGCATGTAATTTTAACAATTTCTGCCGCACTACATGAAAAATGTTAGATAATTCACTCAAATTTTGAGCGTAAGACAACCTACTACCAAAAATAACCTCTGCTTGAGATTCCGGCGCCTGAGCATAAAAAGAACCATTCATTATTGGTTCACGACCATGGACTAGGAAAAATGGACTGAACCCTGTTGATTCCGAGACTGCCGCGTTAATGGCCATCTGAATCTCAGAAAGGTAGAGATCCCAGCTGCGATGATCGTCTTTTACACACAACGATAACGCAGTGACCACACCACGATTCTGACGCTCAGTTGGATTAACTTGAGGGCAATATTTCGGGTTTAAATATACTTTTGGAATTTTATATTTCGCAATCAGTTCAGTGAACTCCCTTCCGATAAACTGTTTTCCATTGTCTGAAATTAAATACTGCGGAACACCATAGCGAAGGAATACATTATGTTCAACGACGTAACTTACAAGTTTACTGGTAGCACGTTTTAACGGAAAAAGTAAACAGTATTTGCTAAAACAATCTGTCACCACGAGAATATGCATATTTCTGTTCCTCGTCATCGGATAAGGACCCAACAGATCGACCGAGACCATTTGGAACGGGAAGGCACAGGACTTAGGATTTCCTAACTGACCCAAAGGGGAAATATTTGAATGTTTGTATTGCTGACAAGTTTCACATTTAGAAACAAAGTTAACTACGTCTCCGTGTAAATTAGGCCAAAAGTAACGAAGACAAAGACGACGGTGTGTCTTAAAAATTCCAAAATGCATAGCCAAATCAGACTCATGATTTTCTCGAATAAGCTTTTCTCTAAGCTGCAACGGAACAACTAACTTCCAATCGTAACAACTGGTGAGTTGATACTTGCTTTTAGAGTACCTAAACAATTCATGGTCCTTAATCTGGAAATTTGGATATCCAGCGGGATTTTCAGACACTGCCTTAAACAAATCGTTGTACCATGAGTCGGAAACAACAGACAGAGAGGAAACGGGAAGCAACCGAGATAACGTGTCGGGAACCACATTATCGACACCTTTCTTGTGGACGATCTCGAAATCAAAAGCAGATAGACGAATACCCCATCGAGCCAGACGGCCGGTAGGATTTTTTAAGCGCAAAAACCAACGTAAGCTGGCATGATCTGTAAAGATAGTGAATTTGGGACCACCCTCCAAGTAACCGCGAAAATGCTCGACAGCATGAATAACACTTAGGGCTTCGCGTTCGGTTGCCGAATATCGCGTCTCAGCGGGTAAAAGTGTTCTACTCGTGAAAGCGATAGGATGATCGACGCCATCCACTTCCTGGGTTAAAACTCCGCCTAAACCGTACAACGATGCATCGCAATGAAGAGCGAACGGTTTTGAATAATCCGGACAGGCCAAAATCGGACTAGAAACTAAGGCCGATTTCAGTTTTTGAAATGCCTCTTCCGCCTCGGGCGTCCACTCATAAGGGGGAGCACCTTTGCGGGTACTTGTCAACCGAGATAAGGGAGCAGCAATACTAGAAAAATTTTTAATGAACCGACGATACCAACCGGCCATACCAAGAAAACTCTTTACCATTTTTGGAGAATTTGGAGTAGGAAAATCGAGAATACATTTTACCTTCTCGGGATCGGTATGTAGACCGTGAGAATCAACTACATACCCTAAATACTTCAATTCCTGACGGAAAAACTGACACTTCTTGAAGTTTATGGAAAGGTTGGCATACAACAAGCGATCTAATACTTTGTTTAACAAAGTTATATGTTCTTCAAAAGTAGCAGATACAATAATTATGTCATCTAGGTAACAAAAAACTTTGTTTTCGAAGGAGGGATCGAACAATTTGTCAGCCAGCCTTTGCATGCACGCCGGCGAGTTTCTCAGGCCGAAGGCGCAAGATCTGAAGCAGAAGAATCCTCGACCAGGAACAGTGAAGCTACACTTCTCTCGTGAAGAAGGATCCAAAGGGATTTGCCAAAAGGCAGAGGATAAGTCGATAGAAGATAAATAATTTGCATCTCTCAAACTGTCCAAGATAGTTGTAATTCTCGGCAGGGGATACGCATCCGGTTTCGTAATAGAATTCAGCTTCCTGCTATCGAGACAGAAACGAAGAGTACCATCTGACTTTGGAACAAAAATTGTTGGATTATTCCAACCCCCGGAACTAGGTTCGACAACACCTAACTCTAACATCTTATCAACTTCTTCATTCAACAGCGCCAATCTAGCTGGAGACAAAGGATAGTAACGCTGTTTCACTGGAGGATGATCTCCAGTATCAATGACCTGGGACAACAAATTAGTACGACCGAGACCTTTGACTTCGGAAGAAATTTTTTTAAAATTATTGATCATCCTGTCTGCTAGCGATCGCTGGTCTCCAGTCAATGAAGCAAAAGGCCGCAAGGCCCTCACTTCATTGACTCGACGCCAAACAATCGCATCGCAGGACTCAAACTTGACGAATTTTAATATTTCCGGAGCCAACTCAAATTCTCGGACAAAATCAATTCCCAAAATAAGGGAAGTACCTATATCAGGAGCTACAACAGCTCGAATAACCTGGCATCGATTATTGAATTTAAAAGGAAGAAACATAGACCCAATCGTCTTAACCGAACTTGCATTAGCAGTGGATAAAGTCACCAACGGAGACTTATTAAGAGTAAAACCGATATCAACTAAATATTTATGTGAATCAGCACCCAAAATCGTTACACTCGATCCAGTGTCGAGTAATCCACAAACAGTTATATCACCAAGTGAAACTTCTAAGAAAGGGCGACGGTTATCCTTCTCATTTGCAAACAATATCGAGGCAGAATGTAGAAAATCCTCTATTCTGCCCCGCCTTTCGAGTTTTTTGGCTCTGAAACCGGGGAATTACCAGGCCGGTTATTCTTAGAACATTCCGGACAAGTGGCTACC
Organism: Micropterix aruncella; assembly: GCA_944548615.1. NCBI lineage: Eukaryota > Metazoa > Arthropoda > Insecta > Lepidoptera > Micropterigidae > Micropterix > Micropterix aruncella. The sequence goes on from OX155954.1 coordinate 1,948,965, forward strand.
GTGTAGTTAAACCTACCACAACGATAGCAATATTTAGAATAGCCATGATGAGTGCCACCGCGTGAACCACGCGAACTATTATTGGCTCCTTGGTTGTAATTACCAGAAGACGAATTAGCATAAGAAAAATCATTACGGGAAAAATTTCCACGATTAAAACCGCCACGATGAAAACCACCGCGATGAGAACCACCACGATTAAAACCACCATGATTGGATGGACCAGCAGAAGAAACGTTACACTCTTTTAACTTCTGTTCAACTTTCACTTCCTCCGTCGCACATTTGGTAGGAGACTCGTCGACCGCATAAACTGCTTTCGAGCCAGAAGGCTTGACCTTCGCTTGGGCAGGAGTGGCTGCATTAGATGCGTTGATACGCTGTTGTGCATTTTCAACTTTTTTTCCTAAACGCAGAAGTTCGTCGATTGAATTTATATCAACTAGCATGAAATGTCGTTGGTAAGAAATTGAGATATTTGAAAGGATAATTCCTAATTGTTCCTCACCAGACAATGGCCTTGACAACCTGTTGAAATAGCCCAACATGACGGAAACAAAAATATGCATCCTCTCGTCCGACTTTTGCTTGCGTCCCCGTACAAACGACAAAACTTCAGCATCGTAATTTAAACTGCCAAAATCGGAGCGGAGTGCAGCAACTAACTGCTTCCAACTGGAAATGCTCGAAGCTCTAGCACGGTACCAACTAAGCGCTTGTTTCTGGAATAGTTCACAAGCCGATTTCAGCATCCTGGCATCCGAGATATTACGCGAAAACCTAATCTCATCCAATCGTTCTAAGAACTCGACCACACAGGAATCGCCGTCAAATGTGAAACCAAGATTTAAAGGTTTAAGAATGCGTTCATCAGAAATGACAAAGTTATTGTCCAAAGGAACTGGTTTCGTATCAACATGCTGTATATACGGAGCTGACGTCACTTCAGAATTCCTGCCCAAAGGAACCACCTCAGGACTAAGCTTCTCACCCTCGTGCAATGAAGTAGAAGGTATCGGAAGAACTACAGGATTTGGTAACGGGCTAGGCGAACGAACAATATCTAAATATTTTTCTAACAAAACGACAATTTCCAAAACTTCCTCCTTTAAATTATCTAATAATTTCTTGGAGTCTGAATTAGCAGGATTTATGCGTGAAATTCTATGAAAGATATGTGCAGTTTTAGTGCTAATTCGTTTATATAAAAGTTTCTGTTTGCTATTCATAAATTCCTCTATAAGTTCTTGGAGACATGAAAGTCTAATCGAACATTCTTGAAATTCTGAATCCGGATCTAAATCCGTTGAGGTAATTGATTCTGCGGGAAATTCCCTTAAGAGTGAATTAAATTGTTTTCTCATCGCTTCAACATTGGTTGGAGTGACCTCACGAATCGTGAACTCATAATCGAGTTCTGCCTTTACTAAATGTGACGCAGCATAATACACTATCGCTGGAGACGCCATCATGTCTATATATATATAATTTAAATCCCACCAAAAAAAATTAAAACCAAAATAAATAAAAAATAATAAAAAAATAAAATGGAATAAACTGACTTTTTTTTACTGCTTGCGGCACTTCTGATCACAATTTGCTGCTTACCTCCACCAAGATATGTTGCCTTCACATCTGAAAATTAACAAAAAATAATTAGTATGATATTAACAAACTTAAACGGCAAGCGTAAAACTTTTTCGCGGAAACCGCCTTAAAATAACAAAATCTGCTGCTAAACAATTGCCTTTAAATCTAAGATTCAGACAAAAAAATATAGTAACCATAAAAAAAAACGGCAAGTACAAAATACTTCTTTGCGGTAACCGCTTTAAATTACAAAAAGAATGCTGCTATATAATGACAAAAGATGATGTTCAATACAAAAAACAAAAAGACGGTGCTTATAAACCTCTTTCACGGTAATCGCTATGAATGAAAATTATATAAAAACAAAAAAAAATGCTTCTAATTTTTTTTATACAATTTTAAAACAAAGTGCTTAAAAAATCGTGCTTCAATGGCTGAGGAAAAGAATATTCTGGAAGCCAAAATCCAATTTACAGGCCTAACGTTGGAGCGCTAATTTTATAACCGCAAAATACTAATTTCCGTGTTTGAAAAAAAACACGGTAGAAACCACCAAAACCCAAAAGAATGAAAGAAAAAAAGGACGCCACCTACTTTTGAAGAAAAAGAAGGAAACTAATTATATTAAAAAAGATACCCGAAAGAAATTTTGAAAAAAAAATTACCTAAAAAAAAATCGATCTCAGAGGGTGGGTTTTATTGATCGGCACTGAATTTGGCCAACAGAAAACCCTTTTCCTCAGACACACAAAAGATTAAAGCACAAAAAGAAACACAAGGTTATGCAAAGTATCCGTGTTTATTCGCCCACAGGCACCCTTTTCTTCAAATTCCGCTTATCGGCACGTCACATGTGTTCAGTCAAATAAAGAGGTTAATTCCGGATATGAAGGCAAATTTCCTGACGTGGAGGCAAGTCTCGTCACATTTAGTGACGATTTCGTTACTTAATTAGCAGCAATTAAAATACGCATGTGTCAGAAGGTCATAGATGCCGCAAGCTGCGATCAATAAAAAAAATCCGTTAAAATCGCGAGGATCCTACTTGAAAAGCTACCCAAAAAGAGATTAAATGCTTACCAGATAAATCCACACACTTCACATAACAAATTTTTTTACCGCCAGGCGGTCACTCTCCGATTTACTCCTTACGGCGGTCGCCAATTCTCACAGCCCAATCTCTCTGTCTGTCTCTTAGCCATGTTGAAGCGAAATAGAATGATTGCAGGACGGCGGAAGTCAGCCATAACAGGTAGGGCTAGACCAGCACAACCGCGATTAATCGCCAGAATCGCCTAGAGCGATAAAAATTACGACTGCACAGCTCTATCTGTCAAAAATTTGATGTTTACGAAATTTCGTAAAAGGTTCATTTAATTGTCATAATATGGGAGAAAGTCATGAAAACAGCGAAAACCAACAGGAAACATGACTAAACACGGGGAAAACATGGAAAAACGGGTGCAGCGAACATAATCTGCACAAAGGTGCGAAAAACAAGACAACAAAATAAGCAGTTTTTGTTACAAACTCAAGTATAAAAATACATAAAAGAAAAAGGAAAGATTGTAATATACAGGGTGGGTTGTAATTAACCGGCATCCTTGAAGTGGGTGAATCGGTACGGCTAGTGCAACTTTTAATATTTTTTTTGTGAAAAAACAATTGAAAAAAAAATGTTTTTTTTTTAAAATTGTAAATTTGAACAATTTAACTCGTGATATGAACAATCTAACGCGTTGAGCGTGCAGCACCATCTAGCAGTAGGTAAAATATTGCGAAGAAACAACATTTGTGATATTTTACCTACCGCTAATTAGTGCAGCGCACTCACCGCTTATTAGTGCAGCGCACTCACCGCTTATTAGTGCAGCGCACTCACCGCTTTTTATCTAATTATTTTTTTCATTTACTTTTTTCCCACAAACTTTTATCTAAAGTTGTTTATTTGCTCGTACTGATTTACCCACTTCAAGGATACCAGTTAATTAAAACTTAATTGTATAAAAAAACAACAGTTGCAAAAACTATACAATTCCTCCATGGATTAAAATGAATTTTGAATTTCAATTATTATTATCATTATTTATTCTGGACAGGCAGCTTTACTGATAGGTCCAGATCAGATCTTGTAAAGCAAAACATTATTAACAATATAATATATACAATATTAACAAGTGTTTAGGTATGAATAAATCGAATCTGTTTTTAAATTGATTGACAGAGCTTGCACTAATCGCTTCAAGTGGTAGTTTATTCCACATGTCCGCCACTCTATTTGCAGAACTTTCTTAAGAGGATTAGATTTAAATTTTGAACGGTTGAGTTTTTTGTTGTGACCTTGAAGATTTGTGTTGACGCTGAATTTGTAAATATTCTTCAGTCCAGGTACATCGTAATAATGTGTTAGAATTTTATATGTCTCAATCAGGTCCCCTCTTTGTCTTCTTTGTTTGAGGTTAGTAATTCCAAGAATTTCCAAGCAATCTTCATAATTCCAATTCTTGAAGGCCCACTGGCATTTTGGTTGCCCTTCGCTGAACCTTTTCCAGGATATTTTTATAATTTTTATTTATTTATTAATTTTATTTTATTTATTTATTTCCATAATTCAAGTTACAAATTACAAAGAAAATCCTTATTCTAACAAAAAAATCAGTTTATAATAAGTGTATATATTATACCTAGCTTAGAAAGGAAATTTATCTTTTGACATAACGGTTTACCACCTCACTAGGTATGAACCTGTGTTGAGGTGGTACTAACATCGATGAATTCTTTTGAGACGAGAGGGCAAGTCTTATCTAATACTTGAGTACAATTTAAAATTTATTTACATCTTTGCATAAGTAGAGGCTCCAGAGCTGTTACCATTAATGTCAAAATCCACTAGATTGTGGTGGAACAATGCTAGTGGTCTATAATGTTTGCCTTTAGAAAGCGAGTTCGGTGCGCGATGGTGTGAAGGTCAGTTCGAAGACTTGTTTCCAGTCAGCCGTAAAGATATCTAAGTTTAAGTCGAGCACACAGGTCAATTCAGTCTGACTTTATTCAGCGTAGCTTAACATCCAGTTAACATTCGCAGTCGCAACTATAAAAATGCTACTTTTTGAGTGTTTCTATCAAAACCGTTTCCAATTAAAATAATCTGGCTTTTATTAGAAACTCGTTCTGCTCTGACTCTACTTTTGGTTTGTTTAGATCATCGGTTGACCCGCACAAAGCTGAATCAAACCTCCAACGGAAGTTACCTGTACAAACTGGGCAGCGACAACCACTTCAAAAACTATGTCAATCAGTATACGACCAACGCAATGGCTTTGAATAAACCTCAAAAGAACGAAGAGCGCGACAAGAAGAGGCATTTATCGCATAAGTTCTCCTTGTCCAGCTCTCAAGATTTCAAGTGGATCGGATTGTTAAACAGTAAGTTCATTTTGTCGTTGACGCATTTAATTTCTTGGTATGTAGCAAAAATCCGGAATGAGGGCTCACAGCTCCGCCCTTAAGTCTAAGCTTGAGAGGATTATCACTGAAGCGAGAGAATAGCATACCACTTTGATCCTTTGTTGAAACGGTTGCGATTGCAAATTCCCCATTTATAGGTACTCCTTGGATGCATGAATAAGCCTGCCCTGAAGATGGTCTACAGTGCATTGTTAAAGAGTCTTCTAATGTACTCGATCTTGACATGGGGAGGTACTTCGGATGCAGAAATTACACCTTTGATATAGGTACAGAAATCCATTATTGAGATTATTTCGAGGAAGCCGTTCCACTATAGCTATCTGATCTGTTATTCACTGAATTCGAAGAGTTTGATGTTGCCAGCTTTTTGTAAAATATGGTGCTCGATAAGCCAAAGAGAAGTTATCAGATCCATCAATAAGCGACCATCAGCATCCATCCATCAGAGTGTATAGTGTCTGGTATACTGTGTACATAGCTACATTACATAATTACATTGAAGCTACATTATAAATCGGGGTAAACATTTGGGGACATTGCCTTGAACATATTGCGGAAAAAGTTGAATCATTGTTATGGGGGACTGTTGAAATATTTGTTCCTATATTAATACGGCGCTTTATTGTTATTTGAACTACTGAATTTTGCTCTGCAAAATCATAGATCAGTTTTGAGACATCCATTTTTGCGGCTTCCTTAGCTTCCTAGCAGAGTTGGATGCAACGTCAATCGTAGACTGAAGTTCTATTTGGGGGCTTAGCTACGCCACTGCCCAGAGCAAATTAAATGTGGTTTGACTTTGTAGCACTGTTCTTTATTCTTCACTTGGGAGTGACACAATAAATTAAAGCAACTTACCCCATATTTTTTATTTTATTGGAAGACTCCCGGTATTTATTTGACAAAGCAATATGTTGATTTTGTAATTGTAGGTACGCGACCATTATTTGTGAACACACTCCGTCAGACGCTCTTGCAGCTGGAAAGTTTGTTAAGCGCTCCGTTTATGCATTCGAATTGGCCGCTGCTGAGGAAACCTTGGATTCAAGCCGTCCAAGCGTGTCATGGCACACGAGAATTCGCCAGGGCTATCGTCATCCTTCAGGTATGTTTATTTCTTAATAAATAAAATTAAAATACAATACAAACGGAGCTGCCATGGAATTCTCTGACCAGAGTCAGGCCCATTATAATACTATTATTATACTTCATTTCCCCCCCCCCCCCCCCTTGAAGCCATAGTAGCATTATAACTGATATAACATGTCTCCATAAGCTTTTGCACAATCGACTAGACAGCCCAGCTAGTCTAGAAAAAGTTGAATTTCGTGTGCCACCGCGACTAACGAGGAGCTCTCAAACATTTTCGGTTTTAACGCTTGCAATAACAACATCGGGTCGAATAGACCTCTTACCAGAATGTGTCGCGTTTTTGATAAATTGTGTAAAGGATTGGATATATTTTATGATTCCATTAATTTAATAAAAGACTCGATCATACCTAGCCTATCTCCTACTTCTTAAGATTTCACTTACTGCCAACCTAATGTACTGTATTATATGATTATTATATTATAACATACTATTGTATTATATCTTCTTCTTCATCAGCGCGCATTCGCCCACCGTTGGGCATACGCCTCTCCGATCACTTTCCACCCGGATCGGTTGTCTGTTTCCCTCATCCAGACTGGTCCAGTTGTCTCCTTGATGTCATCGGACCATCGGGCCGGTGGTCTGCCCACACTTCTTCTGCCTAGCCGGGGTCTCCACTCCAAAACGCGCTTGCTCCACCGTTCGTCGTGTCGTCGGGCCTCGTGACCGGCCCGAGCCCATTTCAGCTTGGCCACTCTTTGACCCACGTCGACCACCTTTGTGCGCTGTCTGATGAGCTCGTTTTGGACTCGATCGCGCAACGATATGCGAGCATGACTCACTCCATGTTACGCTGCACCACCTTAAGCTCGTGGATCATCCCAGCAGTCAGTGTCCGTGTCTCACAAGCATACGTCATAGCCGGTAACACGCACTGATTATACACCTTTGTCTTGAGCGATTGGGGAATTCTGGGCTTCAGCACGAAGCTCAGCTTCCCGAAGGCTGCCATCCCAATTGTTTTCTTCGTTTTATCTCTGCCATCATCGAGTCCCGGCTGAGCTTTATCACCTGTCCTAGGTATGTGTACTCCTGCACCTGCTCCAGCGGTTGTCCATTCGATGAAATGGGATTCGGTGTGAGATCGGCTTTCGCCATAACCTTTGTCTTGTCCATGTTCATCTTAAGACCCGTTCGCAGGGACGCGTGATATATGCATTATATCATATCATGTATAATAAATAGTATTATCCAATTATTCATACTTCTATTTTGCTCTATCCAAATAACCTTATCAACGTGTTCATGTTATTTCTGTTAATTTGTAATGCAAGCATTGCAAACTATTCATAGGATAGTAAATTTGTTTCGTTTGAATATGTTTTTAAAATACTAGTATCATATATTTACTATCTGTAAGTTATAAAATAAAATAAAATAAAATAGAATTTGAGATGCGGAAATTGTAGTTTTAGATATTTTTTCTAGGAAGAAGTTCATTATTTTCCTGAAGAGATAAATAAAACTTTAGTCACTTGTAACTTTGGACGTTGAACTATTCGTATTACATTTGTATCTATTGTTGCCTGGCAAAAAATATTTCTTGCTAATTTCTGGCCCTTAAAAGGCTATCTAACTTCTTCTCATTTGTCCATTCCCATTTATGATTTCACCAAAACTCAACCTTAGTCAAACTGGCTAACCCCTCTACTCTCTTCAGATATAATTTTGGGCTATCTCTAAAACTGCCCTCTTCTCTATGCCTACTCCAGAATAAGCAATGTTTCAATTCTGTTTGAAGCACTTAGTAAGTGGCCATAGTGAATTAAATGATCTACAAGCCCGGGTACAACCAGCCAGAATGACTCTGGTCTGGGGTATTGCAGGATAGACCCCAGTACCCTCGCTCGTTGGAGCTATTCAGACAATAGTTCATGTCTTATTTTTAGCAATACCCCTAAATACCCCACAGCTAGACATATTCTAGCTGGCTGCAAAGTGGCATCAGATCAAGAACGGTACACTTACCGCCACAACAAAGTTCTTGCTGTTATTCGCGAGGTAATTAGCCTTTCAGTGGCTTGTGCCAACAAGGGACTGACAGTACCCTCCAAACCGCATACAGTTTAAGTTGGATGGCTCTAAAGGCACAAAAACATTTCAATCCAAAACCTTGCTCAATAATAGAGAATGCTTTAGACTGGATTCTGGAGGTTGATTCGATCTCTAACCGTTATAGTGCCGAAGAGCGGCATCGCGCTTGTTGGTAGTAATGTGTAAAATGCCGGCGACGCATCATAGTTTGAAACCTAGTGAAGAGAATGTTGAAAGAAATATGAAAATTGGTGTATTTTTTGTTCATATAAATTATATATAAAAGTAGACTTTTCTTTTGAAGTTTTAGAATATTTTGGCGAAATATATTTGGCACTAAAACGGCTAAACAGTATCAATTCTCTGAAAGTCTCAGAGATGCACGGCCTTCCATCCAGATACAACTCTTTAATCCCTATCTAGGAAGATGGCCTCTCATTGTAGAATTAACTTCATGGGAATCAAATATCCCAAAAAACCCTGAGCACTAAGTAATAAATACCATGATCTCGAAAATGTCTTTTTACCCAGAATGACTTCACTTCATCACACCTTCACTTGATGAAAGTTGGTGTTCGTGCCTTGCCAGCCAAATCTCTGTCTATCCTCTTTAAAGATCTTGTCTCTCTAGGAAAACAATCAACTCATTTTTAGACAAAATATCTAAAATCACAATTTCTGCATCTCAAATTCTATAGCTTCGAAGGAGTGAAGGGTTGGTAGGGTGAACCCTCACATATAGCAAGACATCCCATATTAAACCTTCCACAGTCGGTTAGTCTGGAGTCCACAGCTCACCCCCCAGAAGTGTAATAATAGTATTATGATAGGTCGGTGATGTCCATGCCAGCTCCGTTTGTATTTATTTTATTTTGATTATGCACTATCATTTTTAATACAGTACCACTGCCTTAAGTTAACTTTTGATTTAGTAAGGTACATTTTGAGGAAGATTTGTTTTGCACTAGTAACGACCGGTGTCGTAACTCCTTTCAATGCTTACAGGCTTGCATTAAAAGCGTTGTGTTCAATCCTTGCTGGCACGAGCAGTTGGGTCATGTAAAATTAAAACGCGTGACTGCAGCGGAACGCGAAGAACGAAAGAAGCTGGATAAAAGGGAAAAGAAGGAGCGCGAAGAGGAAGAAGAGAGGAATCGCACTTACAATTTCGTAAAATACACTTTGGGTCTCAAGCATCAGGTCAGTCTCCGGCAATCTTTGGACATTAGTAGTGAATATTCTGTATATTTTAACATTTTTCCCTTGTCTAGACTTGGAAGCAAAAGGGCGAAGAATATCGCATTCACGGTCAGGGTGGCTGGTTGTGGCACTCGTCGACTCGGAGATTCAGACCCAAGCCAAATCTCAAGCGGTCGTTGAAAGATGGCGCTGTCAAATATATGGTACAGGTTCGAGACGGAGACAATGTTAAAGTTTTGGCCGTCGAGCCCAAGACCTATAACTACCTCAAAAACAAAACTGCGGCGGACGTTAGCAGCGAAGTCATCGACAAGAGTAAGAATCTATGCTTTCCTTTTTTATTTTATTTTACATTATCTAAGTTAGTATATCTAAAAACTAAAAACGGTTTGAATCAGCTGATTTATTTAACCTGAAAATAATTGTCAGATGTAAAATGCCAATTTTTCGACATGGTCGGTATGGGTTAGCTTAGTTCACCTTCAATCCAAGGCGACGATATGTACGCTAAAAAACAAGTTAGTGAAAAATAATTTTATTTCACAGTTCCTCCTGAACTACGGCATATGAAAATAGAGGAACCGCCGCAACGCTTCGAAGAAATCGATGTGGAAAAGGCTCTTGCAATGCAGACAAGACGCCACTTCCCCAAAATTGCTAAAAAGTCCCGCTTGGATGACCTATTAGCCAGGCGAATGTATCTAAAATTAATGGAAGAGAAAAAATTTGCTTTGAACGCGCAAACAAAGAAAGAAGGCTTGGAAATAAAGGCAGAGGAAGACGTGGACGTGGAAGTGGATGAAGATCACGAGAATGTGCTTCACAACATTTGCGGCGAATCGAACGATTCATCGTCATCCTCCTCCCTGATAGTTCCTAATAAAGAATTAATCGCCAGTGTCGCCAAACAGGTCGAATCAGTGAGGCAGGAGTACGCAAATATAACGCGATTATCAAAATTGTACCGTTGCTATTCTGCTGGCTGCCAGAAAACAGACAGCAACGCTCCTCCCGCCGATTGTTATTCTCCGTTTTGTATAAAGAAAACTAAAGTGAGGCTCGAACTGCTGAAGCTCTTGAAAAGTGCCCAACTTACCGTTTCCTCCACTGCGTTCAACTCTCCGAATAAAGATTTACCCAGAATGTCCATTTTAGAACAGCAATTAACGCTTAATCGGGCCGAAAATCACGAGAAATCAAATAACACCGTTTTAAAAGATCTCTTATCCGCAGTAGCGAGCGCTCAAGTTTACGACAGCCGAGAAAACGACGTTACCATCAAAGAAGAATACGATTCTTCTTTAGTGAAAATGGAAGATGGAATGGAGTGCGACTACGTCGCCAAAGCGGAGAGCACTCTCGACGAGTTCGCCGTTCCCGCCGTCGGAAACGAAATGGAATTAGACCAAAACGCGGTCGTCGAAGAAGAAATCGGACCCCTGCAAGCTCTGTCGGAAGGGCGAGACGATCAATACGACGCGAAACCGGTCGATACCGAAAATGTCATCGTAGACGATATCGGACGACCGCCGATTCCGAAATTGAGAATATCGACCCGGAAATCGACGAGAACCGTCGTGACGTCGACGACGACCGTCACGACCACCACGGTCCATTCGGTCGACGGCCGCGTAGATTCTTTCCATTCCGCATCTTCCACTTCTAAGTCTAATTCGACGATGGATTCCAACGGCCGCGTTCTACACACCTATAATTATAACCACAAATCGCACTCGAGATATCGCAACAAAAACAGACGGTTTTGCCTCCCTCGCGTTAAAAGAGAAGACAAACCTCTCAAAGCGGAGCTGACCGCGGACGGACAGGTCAGGACGTATTCTACCGCTTCGACCGCCGGCAAAATCTACTTGAAACGAGTCGCGACCAGCGCGGTCGAAAAGAAAAAGAAACGAGTCCCGGTGAAATATCCGCTCTGTTCTAACTTTCAAACGAAGGGGAAAGCGAAGACGATGATGGTGCTGCCGAACCACGAGCTGACCAAATTGGCCCGTCAATCGGGCTGCGCCAAACCGCAGGCGGTCAAACCGCACTTCCAGGCGAGCGGCTTCAATCATAATTGCAAACCGAACGCGTCGGTGTGGCCGTACCCCTGCCCTCGGCCGTTCTTCAAGACGTGCTGGCTCTACAGGATGATCAACGTCGATTCGCTGGCCGCGGTCGCTCTGCAGCTGAGGATCCTGTGGGCGTGTCTGCGCTGGGACGACATGGCCGCCAAGGCCGGCAACGCGGACGGCAAGAACCAAATCACCACGGAGACGGAGATCATCACGATGGAGCTGCTGAAGCACCGGCACGCGGGGCAGTTCGCGGAGAAGACGCAGTACCTGCGCAGGAAGATCACCATTCCGCTGGAGCTGCCGAAGACGGTGCGGGAGGTGACGTCCATCCGAAGCGGGCTGCGCAAGCGCAAGCGGGCCGAGTCTCCCCAGAGCATGGAGCCCCAGGTGGCGGAGGAGTGGGTGGACGAGGACAAGCTGGAGCTGTGGGAGGTGCGGCAGTACGGCGAGCGCGCCGAGCGCGGGCTGCCCGTCACGCGCACCGCCACCGGCAAGCTGCCGCCCGCGCGCGGCGACGCGCCCGCGCCCGCCCTAGCCCCCGCCAAGGCCAGCGCGCAGGAGATCAAGGACAAGATGGAGCAGCAGCTGCGGATGCAGAGAGCGGCTCACCAGCAGAAACGCGCACTCGAGCAAGGTAATTACCGTGTTCCATTTTTTTCATTATCGTTATCGTTATGTCCTTCGTAATTACCGATCTCGGTCCGAGTAAAATCTCAGCGAGGATGTGTGCGCGTAATTTTTTGTAGGCGGTGACGACCGGTAAAGGCGACCGGCCCGAGAAGCGCCTCCTCGGGCCGGTCGCCGCCGCGGCCTCTAGCGGGACGAATGCGTCGGTGAAGATCTTCATCGAAGCTGTTTTTTCTTTTTTAGAAATCCGCTATTCATTTGTCTTTTTATCGTTTGTTATTGACCAAATATTTTTGTGCGTGCAATCGTGAAAGCTTGCTGAAGAACTCTGAAGGTCGTTGGGATCTCTCTTCTCTTCCGTTGTCAAAATTATATTCCGCGTCCGCGACCCCATGCGGCCTACTCTGAACGCACTCGATGTCTTCGCAGGCAACTCCCAAGAGGCAAAAACGGGCGTCACCCCCGCGAACGGCGGAGCCCCCAGCGCCAACGGGACGAAGCTGACGTCGGCGCTCGCGGGTGACGCGACCGGCGGCGACCGGCGCGTCCTCGGCGCGCGGCGCATCTTCATGACCAAAGGGGCCGATGGGGCCACGCGCGTCGTCGCCGCGCCGCCCGAAGTGCGGCCCGTGCCCCGGCCCAAGGAAGGGCCGCAGAAGGTGCAGATCGTGCGCGGGCCCGACGGCAAAGTCACCGTACGCGGCCTCGTCGCCGGACAGAGCCTGCTGCAGATGCCGGACGGCAAGCTGCACGTCGTCGTCTCCGGGCAGGCCGCGCCCGCGCCGGTCGGCGGACGGGTGATCGCGTCGGGCGACGACCCGCGGCCCGACGGCGCCGACGAGCCCGCGCCAAAGGCCATCGCCGCCGCCGCGCCCCGCCCTCGCGCCCGCCGTGCGCCGCGTCGTCGCGCAGCCCGGACGCCGCCTGCTGCTGCAGGGAGCGCCGGTCCTCGCGCAGCGGCCGCAGCGCGCCGTCGCGCCGCAGCCGGCGCAGACGCAACCCGCGCGGACGGTCGTCGCAAGCGCCATCAACGCCCCTCTGCGCGTCGTCCGCGCGGCCCCGCCGCCGCTCGCGCCGCAGCCGCCCCGGCCGACGCTCGTCGCGCGGGCGCCGCTTCTCGCACGCGCGACGGCCCCCGGCCAACAGATCCCCGCGCTCGTGCAGCAGATTCAGTCGGGCAAGCTGCAGATCGCCTTCATCAACGGGCAGCAGGTGCTCATCCGGCCGACGGGCCCCGGCCAGGCGCAGATCGTGGCGCAGGTGGCGCAGGCGGTGCAGGCGCCGCGGCCGTCCGCGCCTCCGCTCACGCCGGCCGTCGCGGCGCCGGCTTCGACGCCCGTCGCGCCGCCGCCCGCGCCGCTCGCCGCACCGCCGGTCGCGCCCCCCGCCGCGCCCCCCGTTGCGCCCCCCGCCGCGCCTCCCGCGCCGCCGCCCCAGTCGGAGGAGCAGCAGACGGTGGCGCGGCTGCTGGCCGAGCAGCCGCCCGGCACGATCATCAAGACGGTGACGGCGCAGGTGATGCAGACGGCGGGCGGGCCGCGCATCGTGCTGCAGGGCCTGCATGAGAACTCGCTCACGCCGCAGCAGCTGGCCGTCGTGCAGCACCAGGTCAAGCAGCAGCTCGTCAAAGGTAGGTCGACCCTCGCCCCCCCCTACCCGCGCCTCCCCTATCCGATCGCCCGTCGCCTCCTCGACCCTCGCCTCGCCGCCCGCAACTACCCTTTTTGCTTTCCGCCCCTTACAACCCGCCGCTCGCCCTTCCGTCGCAACTCTCCCCTCTTCCCTCGTCTCCCCCTTGCTTTCTCCTCACCCCTCGCACCTCCCTTGCCCTTTGTCTCCCCCTCCCCCCTCCATCCACAATTTCCCCCGGCCGCTCCTCTTACCCTCGCTCGCAGCCTTCCGCCTCCCAGCTTGTTGCATCCCTACTCTCCTACCCCGCTTCTCGCCACTTATCTATCGCCTCCCCCTCGACTTTCACCTCTCGCCTTCGCCACTCGCCTTCCGCCATGCGCCCTTTGCCTTCGGCCACTCTAAAATCGTCCCGATCCCTTTTTTTCCCTCGTCCCTCGCCTTCCACCCCTCATTACACACCTTCCGCCACTCACTATCCGCCTCCCGCTCCTTGCCTCCCGTCCTTCGCACCCGCTACTCGTCCCTCACCTCTTCCTCGCCACTCGCCTCTGCCCCTCTCAAATCGCCCGACCCCCCCCCCGCCTTTCACCCCTGACCATACACCTTCGGCAACTCGCCATCCACCCCCCCGCTCCTCGCATCCCGCCCTTGGCACCCCGCCACTCGTTCCTCGCCTCCCCCACGCCACTCGCCTGTTGCCTTCCGCCCCCTGCGCTCGTTTTCCCTCGCCCGTGGATTTTAGCCCCTAGCCACACTCCTTCCGCCCCTCGCTCCCCGCAACTTCCGTTCTCCACTCCTCGCCTCCTGCCCCTCGCATCCTGCCCCTCGCCTTCCACCCGCTTCTCGCCTCTCACCCACCACACACTCCTCGCCACTAGCCCCTCACCCTTGCCCCCCCCCTCCGCTCATCGCCTCCATACTCTCGCACCTCGCCACTTATCTCGCCTCCCCTCGCCTCTCCTTCCCCTCGCCTCTTCTCTTCGCCACTTGCCTTCCGCCACACGCCCCTCGCCTTCCACTCCTCTAAAATTGCCCCGACCCTTGTGTCTCCTCGTCCCTCGCCTTCCACCCCTCGCCGCACACCTTCCGCCGCTCGCCTTCCGTCCCTTTCTCCTCGCCTTCCGCCCTTTGTACCCACCCACTTGTCTTTCACCTCCCACTCGCCTTATGCTTCTCGCCACTCGCCCCTCGCTCTTTATCTTCCGCCCCTGTCAACTCGTCGCCCTTCGTTTGTCCCCGCTCGTCGCCACCCGCCCTTGGCAATTTTTCACTTCCTTCCCCTACGTCCGTCGCTTTCCGCCGCTCGTTCCTCGCCTGCCCCTCGCCTTCCGTCCCTCGTCGATCGCCTTCCGCTCCTCGTCGCTCGCCTCCTCGCTCGCTCTTCGCCTGCCGCCTCTCGCCCCTCGAGACTAACGCTGTCCCTTTGCAGCGCAAGAGACGACGGGCAAGCAGGGCATGCTGGGCCCCACCAAGCTGTACCTGGCCGTGCAGCCGTCGCCGCGGCCGCCCACGCCGCCCGCTGCCGCCGCCGCTCGCGCTGCGCGAGGCCGCGCCGCCCGGCCACAGCCAGATCTCGCAGGTACTCTTCTACTACTATTGACCTCCCCTCCCCCGACGCCCCGCCCCCTTCCCGAGCCGCCCTTCGAGGCTCGCTCCGTCGACGCCGGCGTCTCTCGATGCGTTCGTCGCGTCCTTTTGAAAGAAGAAACACGCGGGACGCCGATGTCGTCGGATCCGACGACCTTTATCGTCTCGAAAGAGAGAACCTTCGTTGTAGCCTTTTAACGTGCCTCGAATGTTTAAATAGCTTAATCTCCTTCGTTACCTGACTCATTTGAGTCATTTTAAAATGTTCAATGGTAACATATTCGTAAATAGGAATTATTTTTCTCTCATATTAAAAAATGTAACTTTCGAACGAGACGATGACGGCCGTTCGTTGCCGAACTCGCTTTTAAGCTTTTGACGAAATACGTATATCTAGTCGCAAATTATTATATGTCATTTTTATCGACTGAGTAGTTCAATACCGAAACGTAGATTCCTTTTTCTTTTAACTTATTTTGAAAATATTGTATAAAATAATTATGTAAATAATATTTTAGAGTATACCTATAGTAACATTTATCACATCGATTTAGCGACTCGTTATGAATTATAGTTCCTTTTTTTGTATTATGCGATAAGTGTGTATAAAGTTAGAAATATACCTCAAATAGGATACGCTAAAGCAATTTTTATTACTGATTAATTGTATAGCATTTTTGCGGTAGTTTCCGATCGATCAATTTAATTATACGCAAAGAATGGACTGATTTTCAACGCATACATTTAGATTTAAATATAAACTATGTCATTATTGTGCTGTGAACTACTACAAATTTTCAAACACCAACATAGGTTATTATTTATTTGTGGAAGCTTACTAAGATACTCCTAAAATTGCATTACATTATTCTTTAAATGTCAGTTGTATATAAAAAAATATTGTAGAATATGCAGCAATAATTAATAGTGGACTATTTTTTAAACCGTCAATTACATACTTATTATTACGTTACAAGAAATTAAAGTAATGAATTGTAAAAAATATAACTTTTATTACATTGCATTATATTAGAAACTTGTCATTTTTACCAAAGTGATGCCAAATTTTTATTTTTTCATTTAATTATCTAGAAATAGTCAGTTTTTCTTTTAAACTATTAAAATTGTAAATTTTTATGATATCTTTTGTCTTGTATTATTTTTTTATAATGCTCAGTCATGATTTAATATTACCAGTATTTTAATTTATTATACTATTTTAATTTCTTTTTGCAATGAAGTTGACATGGATGACTGCGGCAATATGTAATATAATAATAATGTAATTTTATTTCAATGTTTGAGAGTCTATTTTTTTATATTAATTTTCACTGTTTTGTATTTGAAATTCCTATTTATTTATTAAGAATATTTTTGTGTTTATGTCGTAATTTTATGTATTTCGAGTGGTGTCTGTATTGTTGAATGAAGTACTCCGCATATTGAAAAACATGCAGTTGGTTTTGAAACATCACAGTTAGAAATTTCATTGAGATTTTTTCCTATGTTTTGAAAGGGAACAAAAACCTAAATATTTTCGCTTTATATCTACTAAATATTTTTGCTGAAAACTCTCCGAGTACATACATTTTCTATGCATACATTTTCTTTCTACATGTGAAAAATGCATTTTGTACATCCAAAAAATGAATACTTTGCAGTTTGTGTGTCAAACACGATTCTCTCGGTAGGTATAATATACTCGGAAAACAACCATCTAAATGATATTAGTATAATTTTATAAAGCCCCCCCCCCCCCCCTTATACAATGGGCTCAGAACCTAAAATACTTTTTTTTCAAGGGGGGATTGTGTGCATCAAATGGATTAAAACAAAAACATATTTTTTTTTAATCGTAGGAGGTTTTTGTTAGCGAAGATTGTTCTACACGAAAAACATTAGTTGGAAACATTCATTACTAAGAAGAAAAATATTTATTATCTAAAAGTTGAAATGAAAAATGCCTTTCACTCGCTAACTAAAGCCTAAATCCATAAAAGTTGTATGTAATATTCAATTTAGTTTTTCATGTACAATAATATCCTACAAAGAAAAAATCTCCTAACTCCTAAGATATTTATTTTAAATACACTGAATCAGCCCTGAATTGGGAGGTTGTGGGAGGAATTAACGCTAACGTTTAGTAGAGTCCGCGCAAGCGACCTTAAATCTGTGACCAGACCGGAAGAAGGAGAAATCTGTCCAAATCTGGTAGTAAGTGAGTGCGAGATTTGCTTGCTGGGTGTTTTTCTTAGTGCCTCGTGGTAAGGCGTTGGACTCTTATGAGCTGCTGGCTTTGTTTGACTGAATTTTGCTGTCCACATCCCCATGGGAGACAGAATTGCTCAATGTCGTTATGACTCCCTGGAATGACGCGTTCGCCCTTTGCAATCGACCTTCAATGTAGTTGCTAACGACAGGCGACTCCTGCTTAGTCAAGGACTTTTTCTTCAAACAATTTCAAGAGTCAAACGACTCTGAGTCGGTGGGAACTGGCAGTCGACAATCCAAGGTCACAATAGTGGATGTAGTGGGCTTAACTGACAAATGACCAGTATGGAAAATAATAAATCATGCCGAAAATGTATCTTCTATTTAGTTGTTACGCATCTAATAGTTTAGTTGTTTCTCTTCACACTCTTTCACATAATTTTAAATTTACATTTTTTTTTTACTTTTTGACAAAGTATCAACGATAATTTTTGGATGTTAACCTGATGAACCCAGAAGAATAAACAAATACTAGAATTGACTCTACGCCGACTCTCATATTCGTTCGACTCGAGTCGAATGAGTTTGACTCTTTGTTTCAAGTCGCCCATGACTAGTAGTTACCTAAAGATAAACATTCTGATGCAATTCAGCATCTCGTGTTTTACTGCTTCAGAGCTCAATTTGTAATTATTATTATTACTATTATTATTTTGTTTTACAGACATGCAGTATAATTGCCTGAATAATGTCTGAATTTAACACTGAGTTTATTTACACTATTTCAAAAAAACGTACTTCTAGCCTCTTTTTAAATACGTTTTCACTACACGCTTCAACCACTTAAGCAGGTAAACTCTTCCACTGGTCCACAGTCCGGTTGGCTAGGAAATGTTTCCTGGGATTGGTGAGGATTCGTGTTTTCTCCAGTTTGAAGTACGAATCCTCACAGATGATGCACTTGGTTCCGCTTAAAGACGACTCGGGGCAATTATAGCATCCATTGAGGATTTTATATGTCATAATGAGATCACCCCGATCCGGCGACTCTTGAGTGTGGGCAGTCGCAATCAGCGGAGTCTTTCTAAGTGTTCCAGCTGTTTGAAACTCATTGGCACCTTCGTCGCTCTGCGCTGGACTTTCTCAGAGAGATCCTCATCTTTCACAAAGTAAGGATTCCAGATCAGGAATCCTAACTCTAACATTGGTCTGATGTAGGTTTTGTTTAATGTCAAAAATAAGGCTGGTGTGATTTGCTATTGTACGTTTGTATTGCGCTTAACTTCTAAATATTCAGTATACGGAGTCTTCATTCTTCAATTGGTATCATATTTGAATTAAATGGCAATTGTGGTGTATACATTTTGCATTAAAAAAAATAGTTTCTCTCAAAGATTAGCTTCAAATCTTAACACCTGTTTGGGTGAAGAGCTTGCACCTCAGCAAGGAAGGTGAGATTTGAAACTACTTTCGTTTCTGCGGATGCCATCAATGTATTGTTAAATTGTAAGCGATTATTTGGATAGACGTTGGACGCTCATATAACCCAACAAGTTGGTATTGAAATATTTATAAATTTGTATCGATCAATAAAATGACACAATATTAACAATACATCTATGGCGTTTCATTGTTTACAACCTTTTTTCGTTTTCGTAAATATACCACATTTGCTCCCATTTAAATCCCTATTTATTTTATTATTTTTATTATTATTCATACAATCGGATAACAAACTGCTAAAAGCTCATTTTTAAAGAAATAATATGTCATATTACCGGAGATTTGTAATGGTCGAAAATGAAAACTGGATGGAAAACAGAAACAAAAATAGTCTTCACTAATATTATTTTTAATTGATGCTTCAATAGCTTTGTTCAAAAGAAAAAAGATATCTTTAACGAGCAGTGGTATTGTTTTAATTGAAGGACCGGCCCTTGGATAAAACGCCGACGAAAATTAATCAGTTGGTAAACGGGCAAGAAAACGTCGTTGTGGAAGGAATCTCCGCCGCGGCGCAGACCGCGCGCAGACATCCCAAACGGAAAGAGACCGATGTGGCTTCTGCCGACGGCACCAACCCACAGAACAAGTTTGTCCTCACTCCGGACTACATACAACAGAGTGAGTTTTAAATAGATTTTGATTTAACACGGCGAGCAGAAGAGTAAAGGGACCCTAAAGACTGTTTAGATAAAAAACTGAGAACCAATAACTATAAAAAAAAATAAACCAAAAATACATCTCAAAATGTCTCTAAAATAAATTATATCGATCAATTTGATGGAAATGTCATAAATTTGATATTCTAATTAGGGAGAAAAACTGTCTTGCTGTCTTTGGTTGTATATTTATATTGTCAATCATCTTTTGATAGGCCTGTATCCATCGATATATGATCCCCTAGATGGGCTTTTCGCCCTCGAAAATCAAAACCGCTACTGAAAGCCGGCTAGTTGTAGTTTTTTCGCAGTCTGATGTCAGACAGCCGACCGTTTCCGGTGTGAGAGCTGCTGCGAAGAATATTGGCGCGCTATTCTCTCGCATATTGTTCAATTTATTGCTTGTCACATGATTTACGAGCAAAGGATATGTGGAGCCAACTTATTTATATCTGAGGGCATATCTAGCTAATATATTGATGCCTGTATCGAGGTAATATAAAAATACATTACTTTAATTATTGACATTAACAGGTTTTCGGTGATTGATTTCACAGTATACAGATGCTAAACTATAAATATTTTACAAATATTAGATTTTTATGAAGTAAATTCACCTTTTGGTGTTTTTTGAACAATGCAGCTAAATGAAAAACACTGGTGAACTATGCTGATTT
Source organism: Micropterix aruncella (assembly GCA_944548615.1). Classification (NCBI taxonomy): domain Eukaryota; kingdom Metazoa; phylum Arthropoda; class Insecta; order Lepidoptera; family Micropterigidae; genus Micropterix; species Micropterix aruncella. Next base: position 1,969,386 of record OX155954.1, read on the forward strand.
TATAATTAATATTTTGTTTGCCATGGCGTCGAAATTTCACTCTCCATCGAGGCGTTTCGAATGCTGCCAATAGGCACGCCTAAAAGATTTTTCTCAGCACGCCTAAAAGATTTTCCATAGATGAAAACGTTTAAATTTCGAATTATTGTGGGATAATTGAGCCACAAAAAAAATGTTTCTTTGATCAGTTGCTCCATCAAATAATTATCCTCCCCGACAATTATTATTTTATTTTCACCTCTGAGAGAAAGTTCAGGGATCAAAAAAGAAACAGGCAGCACTGGCGGCATTGCAGTAGATCCTAGGTGAGTCCATCTGGTAAGTAAATGATAATGTCTTCATTCGATTATGCCTGTTGCTTTGCAAAGCAAACGTCGGAACCTCAGACTTCTGGTTACACAGCTCAGGGCGAATGTAGGCTTTTCCAGTATCAGTAATATCTTGTAGGCTTATACAGTTTCAGTAATATCTTGTAGGCTTATACAGTTTTGGTTATACCTCCAAGGCTTCTACAGTTTCAGTGATATCTTATAGGCTTATACAAATTCAGTAATATTGTGTAGGTGTGAGGGACCATCCCTCACAAGACTCCAGGTTGTTCGGTGTGAGGTGCATCCGTATTGAAAGGCGGTTTTGAATGAAGTAGAAGGAATTTATTGAAGGTTTGAATATTGCCAGTTATAACGCTTGCCGAATAGTTTACGTTGACGTGAGTGTATAGATGCGCGAATTACTTTATCGAGACGCGAGGGTTGCGCGACGGAGGTTATGTGGGAGTAGTGGATGAGGATTGTGCGTGTGCTCTTAGTATCTTGTACTGGGCGCGGCTCGAGTCTGTGGGATTACAGACTGATGCTTCGAGACTCAGGGAGAATGAGGAAAGGAAACCAAGGAGCCGGATTCGTTGACCTAACTCGTGAGAGAGAGTGCCGAATGCCGTTGCAACCTTGGGGGAAGGTGATCACTCGGGGAATGATATGTGACCGAGAAGCCGGGACACCGAAGTGTGCCGTCGCTATCTGGAGACATGACCACTCGAGGAATGATCATTTGATTGCTTTTGCGCCAGTTTATATAGGCCGATCAATGATGCAATCCAAAAATATTCCGAGTAAAAGTATTGTTTCATCGTGCTGATTCATAGCTGCACGAGTCAAAATAATAGCTGAATTGTGTCTGTGGCTTTCACTGGAAATCGATGCATTTGTTGATCGCATGTAATGGACTTAAGGTCCGTTACATAGGCATCGTTTGATCAACGTCATTGGCATAACTAAAAAATGGGCCCCAGTGCAATATTGAACAAAAGGCCTCTTCCCCTCTTACATTCGTTATAGCATATAGGATGTAATTATTGTTTATAGCTACATTACATATTCATATTGTAGCTATTGGCATATTCATTTGGGGGTATTGTCTCGAATATGTGACGGAACAAGTTTCCAAGGATTTCAGCGGTACACGCGGGATCACATAGAAACATCGTTGGGGGAGAATGTTGGAAACATTGGTGTTATATTAATGTGATGCCTTACTGTTAATTTAATTACTGAATTATATTTCTCCACTACGGAATGTTGGTCAGAAAAAAATAAAAATGTCAATATTTATAGTGCTATCAGTGCAAAACTGGTAAGATTAATACCCACATAATATTAAAAATGTACTATTTTCTGCATATATACATATTTTAATTAACTACTTAATATATTATTATAAAAAATATGAGCAAATACATTTCTAGAATGGTTTTCGATCAGTTTTAACCCTTCGATTACTAGCATAATTTCATGGGAGACCGCGGCAATTTTTTGGAATTTCTTGCAATATCACCGCGCTCAACAAAAAGTACTATAACTATGGAACTACTATATCAGTCATAAAAAGAGTAACTGTGCATTGATCGTATTAAAATTTGGTATAAAGAATATTGACATCTCATTTTGTAAAACAATTAGATAATAATAAATAAATAAATAAATACAAACGGAGCTGCCATGGAATTCACCGACCGGAGTCGGGCCCATCATAATACTATTTTTTACACTTCTGGGGGGTGAGCAGTGGATTCCGGACTTACGAACCGGCTGTGGTAGGTTTAGGACAGCTGTCTTGCCACATGTGAGCGTTCACCTTGCCACCCATTCACTCCCCCTTCGAAGCCATAGAATTTGAGATGCGCAAATCGCAGTTTTAGATAATTTTTCTAAGAAAGAGTTGATTATTTTTCTGGAAAGGCCAAGATCTTTAAAGAGGTGAAATAGAGATTTAGCTGGCAGGCCACGAGCGCCAACTTCCACCGCGTGAAGGTGAACAGTGAAGCCGTTCCGGGTTACGGCATTTGCAAGATCATGGTATTTATTTAATTTGTACTCGTGGTCTTTTGGGATATTTGATTCCCATGGAACAGTTAATTCTACAATAAGAGCCACCTTCCGAGATAGAGAGTAAAGAGTTATATCTGGACGGAGGGCTGTGCATCCGAGACTTTCAGGGAATTTATACTGCTTTGAGACCGAATCAACCTCCAGAATCCAATCTGTAGCTTTCTCGATTATTGAGAAAGGTTTTGTAGTTAAAAGTTTTTTGCCTTTAGAGCCATCCCGCACAAACTGTATTGGGGGTTTGGAGGATACTGTCAAACCCTTGTTGGCACGAGCCACTGAGAGACTAATTACCTCGCGAATAACAGCGAGAACTTTGTCATGGCGGTAAGTGTACCGTCCTTGATCTAAGGCCACCTTGCAGCCAGCTAGAATGTGTCTAGCTGTGCAAGGGGTATTGCTACAGAGGGGACAAGAACTATCCTCGGCAAAGCTCCAACGAGCGAGGTTACTGGGGTCTGGAAGTGTATGCTGAAAGGCATTCAAATAAAATTTCAGCATCTCTGGCGTCCAGTCATAGAGCATTACCTTCCAGTGCATTGGAGGCGGAATGCAAAAGTCACCAATTGTTGTCCAATCATTCTGGCATGAATAAATATGAGAAAGTCGAAAAAGTGAAAATTACTCGGCATTTCTAACTTGTACTAGTCTTATGGAAAAATACGGAACCCTATTTAGAAATTACTATCGTACTATCGTATCGTAATTAGTAAATACTATCGTAATCTTCATTAGATTCTCTATCAAATGTAATATTTCGTTTTACTTATTTACGTACAAAAATATTTAGATATTAGCCCATAAAAACCAATAAAAATATAGATGATTTCTCAAAAAAAAAAAAAAAATTATGTTTGACAATGGAATTTTACCAGAAATATCCGCGAAATGTCGTGCGAAATTATTCTAGCGGCCGTCTATGTATCTATGGTAATAAAGAGATATTTGGTATGGATTTTAGGTTGCGTTCGAATTAGAAAATAATATTACTGTGCGCTCCGGGAACAAGCCGCCAATATTGGTCGTTACGTAGTCAACGGTGTTCTGATGTGCGACCGAATTTGGTCGTTACGTAGCCGAAGGGTTAAGACATCCATTTTTTCGGACTCCTTAGATTCCTAACAGAGTTGGATTAAACATCGATCGTAGACAGAAATTCCCTTTTAGGCCATGATGCGCCGCACCGGCTGCACCGGCTTAGTTATGCCACTGATCAACTTCTTGTAGGCTTATGCAGTTTCAGGTCGTAGGCAGCTGTAGGCAATACAGGTTCGGTTATACCTCAAAGGCTTTTACAGTTTCAGTGATATCTTGTTAGCTTATACAGTTTCAGTAAAATCTTGTAGACATACCTTTTCATTAGTGTCTTATAGGCTTATACAGTATCAGTTATACCTCGAAGGTTTTCTCAGTTTCAGCAATATCTTGTGTCGGCTTATGCCATTTTATCAAAGTCTTGTAGGCTTATGCAGTTTCAGTTATACCTCGTAGGTTTTACAGTTTCAGCAATATCTTATAGGCAATACAGTTTCAGTTATCCTTGAAAGCTTTTACAGTTTCAGTGATATCTTGTAGGCTTATACAATTTCAGTAATATTTTGTAGGCTTATACAATTTCAGTAATATCTTATAGGCTTATACAATTTCAGTAATGTTACTGGAACCGTAAAAACCCACGAGGTTTTCATGAAACTGTATAATCCCACAAGAATTTGCTGAGACTGTATAAGCCTACAAAATATTACAGAAAGTATCATACTTTTGGTAATATTTTGTAACCTGCAAAATATTACTGAAGCTATATAAGCACATGAGAAATTACTGAGACATTATAAGTCCCAAAGTATAAAACTTTGTGTAATATTGTGTGGGTTTGTACATTTTCAGTAATATCTTTTAGGATTATATAGTTCTAGTAATACTTTGTAGGCTTATAAAGTTTTAGTAATATCTCGTCGGCTTATGCCGTTTCGGTAACATCTTGTAGGCTTATACCGTTTCAGTAACATCTTATAGGCTTATACCGTTTCAGTTACATTTTGTAGGCATATTATACCGTTTCAGTAATATATTATAGGCATATCCGGTTTTAGTAATAGGTATTGTATTGAAGGTTTTTAAAGTTTCATAAAATATCAGGCTTTTACCTGTTTATTACTCATTTTCACATGTCAATATATATCGTAGGTTTATAATAATAACAATAATAAAACGCTTTATTCTAAAGAAAAGGCGAGGTTAATGCCTGCAGGCACTTATCTGGTAAGGTTTAATAATATCTAAATTCGAGGCTTAGTGCAGTTTTATAGTAGGCGGCGAACACAATAGATCAGCAACGGTCGCAGTGTTACAAGGCTCATAAAAACCTTAGAAAAGCCCCATACGACAAATAATAATATCTATGTTTAGGTTTACTCGTATAGTTTCATTAATTATTTTGTGGGTTATTTAGTTTTGGAAATACCCAGAGAGTATACTGGAATAAACAGGCGGTCGCGGCGAGATTCTCCAAAACGATAGTAGGTTTTCGAGACGATAGGTACCCGCCGCGACGGACGGCCGCAAAAAGCGCCATCGAAGAAATCTTGATATATCGTATCGCAAAATGTTGCCATACATCGTAGGGTAGAATGTCCTGGTTAATTTCCAAAAGGAAAAATGAAAAAGAAACCGAGTTGCTTTTCTGGCTCGCCGCGACGGCGCAGAGCGGTAATACTAAAGTCATTGGGCGCCCGCAGCCATCAAGAACGCGCTCAAGCAAGAAAATCTGAACCCGGAGATCGAGGAGAAGCTGCTGCAGCTGCAGCGCTTCCGCGAGCGGCAGTCGGAGGGGCCCCCGGCGCCCACACCGCCCCCCCCGCCGCCCGCCCCCCCGTCGCCCCCCGCGTCGCCCCCCCGGCGCCGGGCCCCCCCGCGGCGCGACGACGACCGCGACTGGCACGAGCCCGCCTCGCCCCGCCGCCGCTCGCGCCACGACGTCAGGTGAGCCCCTGCATAATGCAAACCTACTTTTAGGCCCCGAGGCCCATTTCAAATTTACCCAGAAAATTCAATTCAATTCAAATTTACATTGACGAATGCTGATACAAATTTATCTGGAGAAAGATTTTTTATTTTATTTTGCTGACTGCACTGCATCTAGAAAAACGTCGACGATTGTGTAGAAATACAAAGAAAATTCAAGCAGTCTACTCGCTGATCGATTACTCGATTACTCTTCCGGGTCTTAACCCCTCGCGTACCAGACGGCCCGAAACGTCCAGAATTGATATTTACCGTCGAACCCCAGACGGCCCGAAATGGCCAGGCGAGGCCGACCGCTAATTATGTTAGTACAACTTTGACTAATAATTATGAATAATCTTTATTGCTTTACATAACGACGTTACAAATATCTAATAGCAAATTTCAATAGGAACATAAAACAGGTCTTTTTTAGACGATCGGTGTGACAGTTTCGGAGTAATCGTTTTTTTTCTGAAACGCCATCTTTTTTTTGAGACTCGCGAATTTCTTACGGGCCGTAAGGCACACATTAAAATTCAAACCGCTGGCCGCGAGGGGTTAAATTCCCGGATAGATCTGGATCCTTTTCTTATGATGCGAGTCGTTTCTTTCTTACGGCCCGATTGCGTTTCTTCGTGAACTTAAATTGGAAGTTAGGCAGTTCAACCGAGCAATACGTTAGAGCGGAATATGAAATAAACGATCGTCGTTTTTCCGCACCATAATTACCCGTCGAACTTATAAAAGTCCGAATAAATTTGAACACATTTCGTGCATTGTCAGATTCAGCTGTTCTGTCTTCCGATGGGAAATTTTAATGCGGTAAAGTGACAACCGTTCGTTTCACATTTCGCTCTAGCGTATTGCTCTGTCTCGTTCGCATGAACTAATTTAGTTCACGAAGAAATGCAATCGGTCGTCAGGTTGAGCGATGATTTCAGGATCGCACTGATCCTTTCCAGATCTCGAAGTTGCGTTTGAGCATTGAGGATATTTAAAACTTTCCTTTCATAATATTATATTTTTTACTAAAACGACCGTTTCTTAAAAATTGTAAGTTCAATATTATTCTACGGCCGTGCGTCCGATTTAAAAGCAGACATTGAAACGGTACACTCGCGTATCTGTAAGTAATGGCGAAAAATTAAACACATTAAATTGTTGGATTTTTTATATTTTTAGCTGAAAAAAAAATGCTAGGTAAATATTAGGAGATTTTCCATATAGCAGATTTTGCGAGAGACGTAGGCGAAGATCGTCTATAATTTTTCACTGCTGGCTTTCGTTTAGAGGAGAGAAATTACGAATATCCGAAAGTCGATAGCGAATAATGCTTTTCTTCCAAGACGAAGGTTCGAAGCGAAGACTATTTTCGATTCAGGTTTACGCGTAGCCTAAGCCGCCCGTAAAAGTAACGTCATCCAAAAAAAAAAAAAACAGAAATAGGTCAAAAATTAAAAAAAAAAGTCACGTTTTCTCGATCGCGTGCGAGCGTCTGTTTCGGTTATTGGCTTTTAAATCGGGGACGCGATGCGCGAGAGAGAGAAGGGAAAGGGTGTCCGTCGGGAAAGAGGGATCGGCGCGAGGCCTGACGTCGGTGTCTCTTTCAGACGGGAGGAAGCGTGGCCGCGAGCGGGCGAGGCGGTGGCGCGGGGCGCGCGCCCCCCGGCGCCCCCCGCGGCGGCGCCGGCGCCCCCGCCCGCGCCCCCCGCCCCCGAGGAGCGGCGCCGCGCGGCGCAGCACTCGCGCCTGCAGCTGCTGCTCTTCAAGCACAAGGAGCTGCTCAAGAAGGACATCGTCAAGAAGCGCCTGCTGCTGGAGAAGGAGCTGGGCGTCGACATACAGGTGAGCCCCCCCCCCCTTATTATCGCCCTCTCGTCTCGCTGCCGAAAACGAGCATCCGTCCGGACTCAATTATGCACGCAGCGTGTGATTCGGATCGATATAACGACCAATAATTGAGCTACACCAATATTACTACTTTCGAATCTTATAACTTTTACGACAAGTTAAATATTTTAACCTCTCGTTCTCCACCGAGAGAGATTTCAACGGTGAGAAAACTTTAACGCCGAATATAGTTTGTTATATATCGGAAAAAAAACTAATTTGAGCATTTATATGAATAAACTGCCTCTTCTCTCTTTTTCCACTCTCCGTGATCCGTTTACCCGGAACCCGAGCTCGGAGGTCTTCTTCAATTTTATTTTTGTAGTATTATTTCCTTATTTTTACATTATAAATAATTTCAACTATTATAACGTTCGATTTGGGATCCGATCGCGTTATACCGACGCAAAAAACAAGAGCGCCATCGAGTTTATTTAAAATGCGAAAAAGAAAAAATCATAACTTAGGTTATGACCAAAAAATAAAGAAACAACCACAGGGTCAGGGAAAGAATTTGGTTTGGCACTAAATTTGGCAAAACGGAGAATAAACCTTCGCAATTTTAAAATAAAACTACAAATTTGAAGTTATAAAACAAAGGTCCTTTATTCAGCAGGTAGCTCTTTCGTAAGTCTCCTCTTCCAACCGGAAATACCTGTCGTTAAACCAACTTTAGGAGATTAAAAAAAAACTCATGACAACTCATGTTCACAATAAAATAGTAATATTTTTGTAATATTTATTACATTTATTTTGAAAAAATCTTTCAAACTTAATATTTTTGAAACCTCTTGTTTTATTGTTAAGGCAAGGAAACCAGGAGGGTAGATTTTTATTGGGCAGCGCAATACGGCTATTTATAATTTGACAGGTCAAATGTCAAAGCTTTTAGCGTTTTTTTTTGTTTTGGAGAAATGCTTTAAGATTTGGAACCATGATTATGAAACAACTCAAAAACTGAATAAGACTAATATAAAAAACACGAGAAATACACGTGAAACATGTTGCATTGCGTGCAACATGTTTTTGAAACATAACATGCCACGCAAATTTGGATTTTTGTTACACTATGTACATTTTAAATTCACGATCAATTGTGCGTTACGGTCCTTCATTTTCCTAGATCTTGAACTTTTCATAAGAGAGAACTGCGCCTGCGTTTGTAGTCCGTTGGATATTTACTTTTTATTTTCATAATCGTAATTTTTTAATCGCAGTCCTGATAATTTTTTATTATTTTTTCATCAGTCCAAAGACCCACATTCTGCCGTAGTTCTCACTGCCGTTCGAGCCTAATTTTATCTGATTTCATGCAGACTAAATTTTTCTCTATAATTTCATAAATGAAATGTCGGTCCGGCAGAGGGAGTTATCGGCGGAGCTGGCGCTTCGCACGCGAGCCGAGCGCACCAAGCAGGAGGAGGTGTGCGGGGGCGGCGGCGGCCAGACGGGCGGCCAGACGGGCGGCCAGACGCCGGCCAGACGGCGGCCGGCCGGCCAGCCGCCCTCGCAGCCGCCCCGCCCGCGCAAGCAGTCGCACCGCTCCAACGCCCCGCGTCCACCCGGCAAGAAGGAAAAGCTGCTCTGCGTCTGCCGGACGCCCTACGACCAATTCAAGTAACCCGCCCTTTATTTATTATTGACGTTGCTCCTAGGCAAGGTAGCATAGCTAATTGTGAACTTGTCCAGAAGGTTTTTAAACATATTCATCGTTTTCGATTCCGCCGCACTGTCAGAGTGGCCAACGGTTTTTATTGCAGCTCGGGCCATGAGATACATTGTGTTTTTGGGTCGATCCAACTCACGATTCGGCTGCTACTCAATAGCCTCCCTTCGCGAGGAAGACTACATCGGGAAGGACTCTCGCGGCCGGTGGATCGGTTTCCCCTGGGGATTGCCTTCCGGGGCTACTGGACGGTTTGCGCACCTTGCGGCGTCAGCCGATCGGTTGTGCACTCTGACTAATTACTGAAGAAGTCGGGAGACTATTCAAATATACCGTTTCCTAAGCGGCGGGGGTGGATGTTGACCTGTCGTCGACCACTTTTGAAATGACCAATTGGATACCTGATCCTGAATTCAGAGTCAGGCAAAAGATGCCAATGGTCCGTCTGAGATAGATTCAAACTGAATCACCGCTGAATATACGGCAGGTAGAAGTCGCGCAAGCGACTTTGAACCTGATGGTTAATTCCAGACGGAGATGTCCTTCCGAAACTGGTAGTCAGGGGGTGAGGCTGCCCGCTGGGTACCGTTCCTGGTGCCTCGCCGTAAGGCATTGACCTCTGACGGGCACTTTGGCTTAACTAGACGGTAGGTTTGTATTCGTCTCTAAGTCTTCTACGCTCACCTTGCGGAAGATAGAACGATCATAATCATTTGAACTTCCTGATGTGACGGGTTCGCCCGTTGTAGTTGACACCTCCTAAGTGTCGGGTAGCTCCGCAAATCGACCGCTCCGTTGCCGTTGTAAAAATTCTCAGGATGGCAGGTGAATCACTCCTAGTCCGGTTCGAAGATACATCTTCGCATCTTGCGGTTTCGGTCAAAGCGCAAGATGAATGTAAGTGATTCGCAGTCGTAACGTCCGCTCGTTATTTTAAACCTCTCCTCCGGCTTCGGCAGATTTAGGAGTGCGAGCCTTTCCACTAGCTGTAATGGCAAAAGCTTATTATCGTTATCGTCACCCTACTCTGTACCCCTTCGTTCGGTTTTATATCTCCTACAAAATATGGACTCCATTTTTGGAAGGCGCATACTCTAGAATGAGCCTTAACCCTTCACGTTGCGAGGTAAAAAGTCACCTATCACTTTTGCGCGCGACATATTCGCGCAAAAAATCGACGCGAGTCAACGGCCTTGAGAAAAACGATCATAACTTATAAACCACTAATCGGATTAAAAAAAGATAAAGAGAAAAATGATCGCATTGAAATTTGACATATAAAACATTATAACCTTATCTCGTAAAACAATTAGGATAATAATGAATAAATATTACAAAATTGGCAAACTGAAAAAACTCGCCTATAAAATCATTTCGATTTTTTTGTAAATACAGTTTTTGTAAATATCAAAAATTGTAAATACAGTTATGTTCTCTATTAAATGCTTTACCAAAACGATATTTTTTTTTTACTTATTTGCATACAAAAATACGGAAAAAATATTTATTTATTCAGCCAAGAAAAATTGTATGTATTCTCGTAAAAAAAAATTTTTTTAATTTTTAATTTGTGACTACTTATGGTATTTTTTTATATGAAATTCTTTCAAAATAACTTTATTACTACATCACTTCTTCTTAGAAATCACACCAGAACTTTGAGCTTTGTCTGATATTATAGAAAAATCTAAAGTTTTGAGAGTTTCCGCGTCTGAACCTAATAATAAACTTTGAATGCCCATAATATAAAATTCGTTAGATTTTTTCAATTATATTGTCTTATCATAGACTTATTATATGTCTAATAACTAATTACTATACTCCAAAGAGTCACATTTCATCGAAAAACTATGGAAAATCGCACTTTTTTCTCTCATAGTAATTATCAAAACAAGTTTCATTTTCGCGAGCAATATTAGAACACAACATATAATGTTCAAAATACGCCTAATTATGTGATAACTTAGGATGTAAATGAAGCAATACCTATTTTATTAGTAAATTAAAGCGACATTACGTCATGTTTCGCGATATAACTGGATATTTCACAAACATTACAAAATAAACACGGCCATTTTTGACAAACACGGCCGGTTTGTTGACAAAGTGTTTTCTTCGAAAATTCGTGAAAAACAGCAAATGGATTGTCGAAATTATATAATCCTACTGGCTAATCTACTTAAAAAGGGAAATACTCACTTTAATCCGGTATAAACTGCACTTAAATCCAGAAAACACTTCACAACACAAACACTTCGGCGAACACCGCGCGCGCCGCCGCCATCGCGCGATCTGCGACTGTCGTCAGAAATGAGGTCATCGATTTTGTAAGGATGTAGTGATTCATATTTCTAACATCGCATGCGGCAATCGAGCAATTTCATAGTGTTGCATATTTGGCTATATTATGGCATCATTCGATAGAATATACAATCGCATTTCGAAATTTAAACGACATTTTCTTGAGCGGCGAGCGCGATATCCCGTATGGGATAGTTTGGATTTCAGCCGGCCGCCATACATATCCCGCAAGGGATGTTAAGTGCCTAGCGGGTTAAGTAGGCTTAGCGCTGATGTCATTATTTGGAAGGCTTTTCGAATATATTGTATTTGTGTACAGTGTTGTATTTGCTTTTTTTTTATATGCTGGTTCCACTTTAGGTCATTGGCTGTAACTCCCAACTTCTTCTGTGAATGGATTGTTCCGCCCTACATGCATTACTGTACATTTTTCCGTATTTGATTGAATGAGCCATTCTTCAATTCGCGCCTCGATCTAGTCGAGATCACCCAGGATTTCAGTTTTCAGAAGAGGATTACTGAAGAACTCAGTATCATCGCGTGAAGGCTGGTCGTTGACCTAAGAGAAGATTTTAAGCCGACGATTTACAGTAAAAAGATCAACGGATTCAAAAAGCTTGGGATCCGTATTTGAAAGCTATATTCCATTACAGGCCTTATGAAGCTCATAGTTTAATGAATACATTGAGAGAAACTTGTTGAAATTACTTTTTCACTGAATACACAATAGAGTTTACTCTTTTGGCAATGCTTATCTCATTTGTTGTCATCGCATATTACTATGCCAAGATCCATTTATTTGTCTATTTCATTTATGGTAATGTTTATAATTTGCAACAAGCGTAACATAAATCATAATTAATATCGACATTCAAACAAGGAATACATTTTAACTTGAAAATAATAAACCCACAGCAAGTTATGTCACGCTTATATGTGGTGACAGTCCCATGCCGCCCAACTAATAAACTTGTTCCAGGGCAAGTATTTTAAACATAGGCAAAATAGGGCCAAATGTCATACATATTTGTTTAAAATCAGAAAAGCTAATCTACAAAACGATTAAAAAAGAAGCTATGATAACTGGTTTTTGGATTGTTCTTATGAATATGTATGACTATATGATTTATATTAGAAAACTTGAATGGCTCCATGCGAAAGAACAAGAGACGGCGTCGAGGACGAACAAAAGACGATGGAATGCGGACAGATTGAGAGTACCATTCTCCGACCGACGCATAGTTGCTTAAACCTTTTTGAGACCATCCTCGGTGACCTTGGTCGTTTCTTCACAACCAAAGGTTGCGATCACCGCACAACAAACTTATTATAGGACATACAAACTACCAGTCAGCACACACTTTAAATATAAATTTCTTTTTGGAACTTCTTTTGGTTTAGATACAGGATATATGAAAACCAATGTTTTGTTTTAGGTTCTATGTTGGCTGTGAACACTGTAGTAATTGGTTCCATGGTGACTGCGTTGGCATTACCGAGGAGATGAGCAAGACAATCAATGAGTTCATCTGTCGAGACTGCAAACACGCTGAGGAGACGCAGGAGCTGTACTGTCTCTGTCGACAACCTTACGATAATTCACAGTAAGTGATTCCTATTAGTGAGTTAATCTTAATCTTAACTTAAATTAACTTAATCTTTAACCCTTGGGAGGCCATAAACGCCGATCGGAATTTGCGGTGGTTAACAAATCCGTGCGCAACCATTTCGGCCGGCCTCCATATATATAATATATATGACTAACAAGATTAATTATTACGTAACAAGAGATAATTCATAAAAAAAATATATTGTTAGTATTTATAATAGAAAATCGCCCAAATACGTGCGGCGCCGTTTTCACGCGCAAAGGCTGGCTTTCAAAAGGGCGCCGCAGGATGACTCGGGATAAGCCTCATAAAAGAAGATGTTGGGCCTCGCAGCTTTTTCTGCAGTAGAGGCACTTACTGGAGGTGCCATCGTGCCATCTCTGGTGTCCAGTCATACACATTATCTTCCAGTGCATTGGAGGAGGGATGAAAAGTCACGAACTGTTGTCCAGTCATTCTGATATTGAAAGTCAAAAACATGAGCTATACTGTCATAATCTCCTCTCAAGAGTTTTAATTCCACATCACTCAGTTAGGTCCACATCACTCAGTTGTACTGCCATACCCCTACGAACAGCACAATTTTGGCTGGTACCAGCAAGAAACTTTTTGGGAAAGTATTTGGCCTAAAGGCAAGAGACTTCCATCTTCGTCATTAATATTTCCAATTAATTGTATATCGTCGCTAGCGATTAAAATTATCAAAGAGTTGTTTGCCTGTAATTACTACTAAGCATGTAGAAGGTTTCAACTTATAAAATCATTATAATACCTACGAGATACTATAGTAACAAGAATTACAAGAAAACTAAGCAATTTGAAGTCTCGAGACATGGACAGAACAATCCGGAGCGTGATTTTACACCAATAACAATAAAAAACTTGAATTCGAATAGATTAGATATAGATTGACGATATTATCAAAGGTCGATCAGTGACTACTGTTGTGGACTGAGCTAAATGTGAGCGTGGGCTGGGGTGCGGGGACCGGCGTTCGTAGAACGCGCGTTCTTTCGTTAGCATACATACCTATTACTGTCGAGTAGCACCGGGCAAGCGATGTCACAGTACTAATGTCTGCGGTGGGGAGATCGAACACCGGTCCCCGCACCTCAGCCACCGCTTACATTTAGCTCATTTCCCAACTGTAATTGGTTTGATTCTGTCGAATATGTATCTTTGTTACAAAAGCTTCACCAATTCAGACAAAACATAAAAAAGTCAATAAAAGTGATATTTAGCCACCTAATCCAAAAGAAAAACTATCTGCGGTGATCAGCGGGACACCCACTGCCCCCCAGAAACCCCCAGATCAAATATATATTGTGACATACAGGGATGCCTGCCTACCTTAACTTAGAACTCAACGCATGCCACGTCATATTAAGCTGATTTTCATATTTTTCACTCAGGTTTTACATTTGCTGCGATCGATGTCAGGATTGGTTCCACGGCCGTTGCGTGGGCATACTGCAGTCGGAAGCGGACAATATCGACGAGTATGTCTGTCCAAATTGTCAGCGAAACAACTCTGTGAATTTCGCCAACATGAAGGAGCTGACTCCGAAAGAGTTTGAAGGTCTCCGGCGGCTGGTGAAGCAAATGCAGATGCACAAAAGCGCCTGGCCTTTTATGGAACCCGTCGATCAGCGAGAAGCACCCACCTATTACAAAGTTATAAAAGAACCTATGGGTAAGTCTCTTATCATGATTATATTCGTAATGGCAGTTTAAAAAGCTGCTCATCGTCGAGGCCTCGGCAGTAGAAGGCGGGACTAATATTACCCCTCCGCATTACTTCAATCCGTATTACCCCATGGTCCTTTTAACCGCGGCGACTACATTTTGGCGGAAGAAATAAACATTTTTTCTTGTCCGTTCCCAGATCTCCAAACGGTGGAGCGCAAAGTGGCCGAGCAGAGTTACAACACGCTCAGCGAATTCATCGGTGACATGACGAAAATATTCGATAACTGTCGATACTTCAACCCTAAGGACTCTCAGTTCTATCGCTGCGCGGAAGCGCTGGAGGCTCACTTCGCCCAGAGGGTAAAGTCGTTTCGCGAGAGACTGTTCGAGACGAATCAATCGTAGTCCCGGTGCCCGGTTCGGAAGCTTTAGTTACCGCCTAGTATTAAGAATATTGCGTATTACGAATGTTTATATATTCGCCATTTTGATTAATGCGTTTTGAATACTATAATAATTTTAAGATCAAATTTCGCAAAACGGATCCGATTGAAAATGTTCTTGTGAATATCATTAGTGATAGATCGTAGATATTTGTGTTGAACGCAAATGATCTTTTCAATTTGGTTCCATTTGTTAAACCAAAAAACTTGTATTTAAGTAGTCTAAAACAAAGAGTTTTAACTAGCTGTAAAATTACTCCACTCGTACTGTACATATTCCGCATTAATATAATAATATAAGATTAATAATAGACATTTTACAATTAATAACCTACGGAAAGTACAAGCAGCATATTGATGTTTTTATAAACTTTGTAAATAAAATTGATTGATACTCTCGTGATGTGTATAGAAATATTAATGGATTGCGACCCTTATTAATTTTTAGAAAAGTAATTTATTGGTGTCATTTAAAGAAAAACATCTATTTTTCCAGTACCATTTCTCCTGTTGACGATCTCCCTTGATCAGGATAGCAAATTGGATTTTTATATAGATTTAAGCTGTAAATATTAGCAGTATTTCACATCCGAGCCTGTCCATACACTTCCTATCGCAAAACAAAATATGGATGTTTATTACTATATTATAACCACAAATTTGGTGCCTTAGCAAACACGTTTAGGTTCTCAACATTGTAGTAGAGGGTTTAAAAGCGATTCTGATACAGAAATCGGGAGTGATAATAATAAATATTTTGGTTTCACTGTCTATATTTACTTACTTTTTTAAGAAACTAAAAACATAAACAAGGGATGAGGTCGCTATTCAGGAAAAGTAGTGGAAATGTTGCGTTTAAATGTATTTTTTCAAATATTTAGCGATGTAGATGAGGGAATGGTTCGCGGAAGAATTGCCTGTACTCTGTAAAAATGAAAAGAAATTACACATTATCCAAACGTTACTTGTTTTATTATTGAATAAGCGCAAAATTGAGGCGCTCGCGCTAAGGTCGAAATGGAGATGTGTGCCAAAGCTTTTGTAGGTGGTGTGTGCCAGTGGTGAATCAGTTCTTGAAATGCGCAAAGTGAGCAATGCACGCCCTGAGCCAGCGTACCTACTAGGCTCGATATGTGAAAAGTAAGGGAGAACATACAGTGGGTGGCCATCACATTAGGACCACTGCTAGATTTTTGCAATTATTGAGTTTGGATTTTTTTAAATGCAAGTGTGATAACAAGAGAGTATTTTATAGTTGATGTTTTCATTCATAGATCATTACTTTATTTAAATAAAATAAAAACCATTGAAAATTCACACATTTATTATGGAATTACATTTTTTATAAAATATATGTCAATATTTGGTGAAACCTCCCTTGTTGACAATTACAGCTTCAATACGCCTTGGCATGCTTGAAATATTTTTTTTATGGTTTCTGGCAAGTCAGGGTTATGGTGCCAGATTTGGATGATCTTTTCTATCAAAGGTTGCTTTGTCGTGATTACTTCTTTCCCAATTTCTCTTTTCACAAGCTCCCAAATGTTCTCAATCGGGTTAAGAACCGGCGAGTTGCAAGACCTTGTTTTTTTTTTTGTTTGAGATAAGCCAAAACACTTTTTGCCCTGTGGCAGGGTGCTCCATCCTGCATGAAGATCAGTTGCTCTCCGTTTTTTGACCAATCCGATATTTAAGGTAACAATTGGTTCTCTAGGACCTCTCTGTATTGGTCTTGTCTCATCATCCCATTCACTTTGTATAGGAGCTGTGTCCCCTGCCCACAAATGACAGACCAGATCATGACGGAGGGTGGATGCTTTACTGTCTCCACAATACAGTCAGGATGGAACTTTTCGTTGGGTCTCCGGCGAATAAAGGCTGTCTTGTCCATCATCACTTTAAATGTCGATTCATTAGAAAAGCAGACCTGAAATAATGCTTTTTTAATAAATTCAATCATTTTATGACTCATAAATCACCAAATTTTCAATAAATACCTTTTCCCATTGTTCCACAGACCAGTGGCGATGATTTCGAGCCCACTCTAGCCGCTTTTTCTTCATGGAAGAAGTGAGTTTTGGTTTTTTGGCTAGACGACGACACGTCAACCCCTCTTCTTTAAGCCTTCTGCGAATAGTTCGGTCCGATACAGCGACTGCTTCCTGTATCATCTTTGTTAAAACCTTTAAAGGTTTTTTTCGGTTCTTCAGGCAGATGTTTCGGATAGTGCGATCAGCTCTGAAGGTGGTTTTCCGTTTGGAAAGTGATCTCTTCGAAACAAATTCCTCGCCATTGTCAATTGTTTTCTTCACCCGCATCGCAGTTTGGTGAGAAATCTCAACCAATTTTGCAACTTCTCGTTAAGAATAGTGTGTATTTTGCAGGAGACATTTGATTTCTCCTACTTTTTTAGGTGAAACGTCACATTTCTTCTCCATATTTGAAAATTTCCAGTGATAACTTAAGAATAATGAGTTCGGGCCAATCACTCTAAAAATATACAGTTGTTTGGGCCAATCACTCTAAAAATATACAATTTTGATATTAAACTTACTACTTGCCTTTCAATTTACCTGGTTTAACAATATTATAAACAATAAAGTACAAAATCAGAAAAACATGGGGAAAACACACGTGCCAATTATAGCCGTCAACTTCTTAGTTATGGCAGATTGAATTTGACAGCTGACAGTTTACAGCCAGTGGTGCCAACTGTAAATTTTATGCTTACGATAGATTAATAATATAATGAACTCATCATTTAATAAATAAAAACACCACATATAATTATAAATATATGAAATTTAAGGGTTTACACTTAAAACATTGCAAAAATATTGTGTGGTCCTAATGTGATGGCCACCCACTGTAGATATGTAACCGAGGAAGAAATAAGAATACATAGCGGTTTGACGGGTGGGCAGTTTTGCAAAATGGCTAGCACATTTTCCAGCCACAATGACTAAGCAGTGGGGGTAGTTGTTGACCTGACCTGACCTAACCTTGGATCGATCGGTTGTCCAACCGATCCTGTGACAATGGCGGACAAATGACAAATGTCTCAGTCACAATAAGAATCAGTTTTCTGCTATTGCCTCAGTTACATACAGTGTGACATGGTAAAATTTAATAGTTAAATTTTGTAATACCTACTCTAAAATAAAAAAATAAAAGAGCTTCTTGGTCGGTGATAAATTCGAACTGAAGTACTGCTGTTTGGAACAAACATGACTAAGTACAATAATTCTACCAATCAGAGCGTAGCTTGGGAACATTGTGTTGATTACATGTTTGTGACAAATATGGCAAGGTCCAAACCAGTCTGGAGCAGTCGTCTAAATCCATGAGTTTAAACCAAAGATGGCTAAGTGCTGTATATTATTGGGTTTTCTTGCTGTAATTAGTGTTTGTGTTGTATATTATTAATATTTTTATAAATAATTTAAAAATTTTAATTTAAATATTTTTCAAAAAAAAAATAATCTAAAAAGTTGCTTTCTTCATTGTACCGATTCATCTACAAAAAAAATGCCCGTGCAGTAAAAACACTTTTTTATTTTTTTATTAGCTAAATGTATATTGCATCCGCGCTGTCTACTGATGGATTTTCAGCTTTTCCTAAACACTTTGGAGGTAAGTACTAATTAAAATTACACCTTACCCAGTACGTCAGCGCCAGGTGGTCTGCTGACTGTACCCCAGCATTTTATTTCCAAAATACTGTCTGATCTGAAAGTATCAGCTTTTACAAAACTCTTGCACCTTTTTGTCGCTGTATCCCCAACTTGTACTTGTAGAAATGCAAGCTCAAAAATCACATTGATTTATTATTTAAAAGTTCTTCATTGTTGAAAATATGTTCAAATATTATTGTAAATTTAAAGTCAAAGATGAAAGTTGATTTTTCAAATTCTTGGAGTTTTTATTTTAAACCTTGGGGTGCCTGCACCGAACACGAAGTCCTAGTAGTCCCTGGTCAAAAAAAAGGTTGGTAACCACCGTGTACAAGCTGTCAAGTGACGGATCGATCAACTGTCACCTTGTTATCACCGTTATCACCTTGTGCGTAAATGTGCGCGATCTAGCGGCGGAGATGTGTACTTTTCTGTTTCTGTCAAACATTGTGCTGCATTAACGCTTGCCAAGCTTTGGCAAACCATTGCAAATTCAAACGTGCAGATCGGGCGTTTGGCTTGGCTTGTGTAAGGTTGCAAGTGCTTGCCGCCGTTTTTGTGCGCAAATCAAAGGAAGCTTGCGGCAAACGCTTGCAAGCCATCCACACGCTTGCTTACTTTAGTACAGATTGTGATTGCGCGGCGGGTGCGCGCCGTTCCTTTCTCCGCTCAAGTCCGCTCTATACAATAAGTTGTAACGTAAAATGGCTGACTGGACCAACGAAACTATATTATTATTTTTGGAATACTACCAAGCGGAGTCATGTATATGGGATCCAAATGACAGATTCCATAAAGACAAGAAAAAAGTTGCCGATGCTTGGCAGCGGCTAAGCAATATTTTAAACAAATCCGTAAAGAAGCTCAAGGCGAAAAAAGAAATTCTAATGGTAACGTTTCGAAAACATTTTAAAAAGAAACAGAAATCGATACGATCTGGCGCTGACGAAATTTATGACCCAATTTGGTTTGCATACGAGGTGATGGAACAGTTTCTGCTGCCAGTGTACCTGTGTAAAAATACTTGGAATACGGAAACAGTAAGTAAAATAAACCGTAAGATTATTTTTTATATATTTATTTAGAGTGTTTGAATTTTAGAAATAAATTTATCTAAATCATTAGTCAGGGCTATTCAGAAAGGTGGTACCTACCTACCTAACTACATAGGTAACTAAGTCGCTTTACGCTAGGTTTACACGGGCTTAGTAGGTAATGACAAGTACTTGTCACTTGCACTAATACCTTGCGTGTAAACATGCTGATTCAGCATGTTAGCGCTTAATATTAATGAAACTGCAAGTGCTAGTGAATATAAGCCGATTCTATATACTAAGCGACAAGTGACTACCCCTACCACAAATTACTAAGCACTTGTCGCTTGCTGACTCGTGTGAACACTGAACAGCTGCGGCAAGAGTTAGTGACAAGGTGAAACGACAAGTTAACACACGCTTT
Organism: Micropterix aruncella; assembly: GCA_944548615.1. NCBI lineage: Eukaryota > Metazoa > Arthropoda > Insecta > Lepidoptera > Micropterigidae > Micropterix > Micropterix aruncella. Next base: position 1,989,507 of record OX155954.1, read on the forward strand.
TCTCTGTTTACGTGACATTTACTAAGTTTATGATTATGACTGCAGAAAGGTAGAATTCCGAAAGAACTAAGAAATTCACCCAGGAATTTAAATCCTGTGAAAAATAAGGCAGCGGTATTTCGAATGGAGATCATGCCACTAATACCTTTTGCTAATACCAATGTGTAATCGGTTACTTGTCGCGATCGCTAAGCAGGTCAGCGACAAGTACCTACTATTAAGTGACAAGTACTAAGCGACATGTACTAAGCCCGTATAAACCTAACATTAGAGACATAAATCGTGTATTTTTTCAATATAGAAAATAAAATCGACTTTTCCATTTAAATTAATATTTACACCTACTTATTTAGGTTTAATTAACTTGCTCGGCCCACTGGTAAGTTGGTAAGTAAAGTATAGATAGCTAGAATCAACAGAAAGGGGATTTTGCATATTTATTGGCATTTACGTGTAAACATTATACTTATTAAAAAAATATTTTACAATTATTTATGCACTCCTTTTATTTTAATTATTTATACACCCGGCCAATTTTGTATTGCATTATATTCATCATGATTTCTACGCCATGAAACAGGTCTTATCAAATTACCGTTATTATCATGCACATCAAACATTCCTGGAGAAGTATATCTAGCTTAAGAAGTTCTTCGTTTTCTTAAAAAAATATGTTTTAGTACCTACACAAGTCATTGTGATTTCAGAAACACTATTAGGATCTAAAGTAATTGGCCGTTGGAAAATTCTGAACAATGAGTTAGGAATCCAAATGTATTTTATACAACTACTCGCGACCTAGATAAACTTTATTGGTTAAATATTATTATCCTTTTTGGTGAATTAATTTCATGGTGTCTATGGTACGGCTTAATTACATTAGTACTAAGAGCAAACCCACAATTGGCTAAGAAAACGTATGGCACGTCGATATTTCATCCAGGAAGCGGACATGGTGTGCAGTAGCGTAGCTAGGTGGTCAAAGGCCCTAGTGCGAAGAGGTAATTGGTCCCCTATCACCCATATCCTCAAATCAAAACAAAACTAATAGAATTGAAAAAAAACAATATTTAATTTCTAATGTAAATGGTTGAACCAAACATTACTTGTACACATTACAATAAAATAAAAATTAGAAGCTTACTATCATATTTTAAAAAAAACATTAAATTTAAAATCGCAATTTTCATTGTGCCTTGATATTTGCGAAGCTATCAATGACTGTACTCCCACTACTTAAGACGTAGTAGGAGTAGTAGTAACAATATCTGTAGATTTCACTTTGATCAAAAATTTGTCCAATTTGGCTAACTTTTGTTTAATTTCTTCTCCTTTCTATTGCTGTTTTTGCTTAAAAGCGCCACTACTATTTTTTGTCCATATTGTTTTCCTACGTTGTACTTTACTTTTCCTACTCCACAAACAAATAAAGGAAAAAATAACTAATTGATTCAAATGATTCTTGTTTTTGTGATTATTGAAACAATACCGCAATACGCATAGCGCAAGCACCCGTACTACATACGAGACGATCATTGCTAACCGCCCGCTGCCAATATCCGAAATCCTGACCGTTCGCTGTTTTGCACAAGAAAGAGACAAAGAACGCGCGCAGTGCTCTAATTCGCCCGGCGAAGCAGCTCACGAAACGTCTAGCTCATAGTTTTTGAGCAAATTAAGATTTATTTGAATAGGTAGTCAAGATATCGTTAAAGATTGACATTATTTTAGTTAGACCAACAACCATGGGACCCCGTGGGCCCCCTAGCACTGTGGGCCCTGGTGCACTGCACCATGTCGTACCTTACTAGCTACGCCACTGATGGTGTGAGGAAAATAATTTAATTTTTACTGATCTTTTGTCATAATAATGAATACTAAAAAACACCACCATCACTCATCCTCCCTTGACTTCCTATTATCCTCAAATATGTAGTTATATTTGCTATCGGCTTATGCCATAAGAACAATGGTATAGGGTTTCTTGTAGTTGAAGCACTCAGTGCCACAGCGAAATAGGCTTTCTATAACTACATGTTTGCCATTCCGGGATTCTAGGGAATAAGGAAACTTTCTTCTGTAACCTTTTTCTATTACCATCCAACCTTCGGTTGTTTAGGGCATCTGAAATCATAACAAAGACTAGATTAGTTTAATATTCATTAGTAGCAACAAAAATTATAATAAAATGACAATTGCTTTTCTTGACCAGGCATATTTTTTATTTGTAGCAACGTTCAGCGGTATCTCCACCAGAAGCTACAAGAATCGACGACGACGCAGAATCGATAGATGATACAGATAACAAGCCGGCATCGGCTATCCCTTCTACTTCTAAGCCGAGACCCCCCCATCACCGTGCTCCGGATCTTGCCGACAGACAATTGGCTACTGCTTTTGGCCAATTAACCAATATGTTGAATAAAAAACCAAGAGAGGACGATGAGTGCGACCTTTACGGAAAGCTTTTGGCTAAAAAATTGCGGGAACTTCCCAATGAGGAAAGAAAAATATTCATGTACAATATAGACGGTCTTTTCATAAATAGAATCAGACAAAGGTCATCGACTCGTGTCAAAACATCTCCCCACTATTCAATTCCATCTCTGTCTCCATCTACACCTAGTATTTCTAACCCCACAGACCTCGATCCACTGAAACTTAATATTCCAAATCCTTGACTATGTCAAATATACGATTAATTTCAAGCCGATCTTCTTACGCTCAATCCTCATCTGCCCAAATTTCAACTGCTCAATTTTCATATTCCGAATTAATTACTTATAACAATAAGTGTGTCTGCTTTTATTTAAATACAAGGGCCAGATGTCATAATGCGTTGCGTACCTACGTTGCGTTCGTAGGACCAGCGTGCCCCACCCCTAATCCTACCTACCCAAACATTGGCACTATTCCCACCATCGATATATGAGCCCATATTATGGTTCATATCTCGATGAATCCCACCGCCCCAATTATAATAAAGTATGCATTATTAAAGCGTATGAGGTATCGAATCTTAAATGACGACACTAATGATTTGTATTTTTTTTATTTCTATTCTATTTTTCCTTTTTTATAATTTCTTTTCATTTTAGTTCCTAGGCCTCGAACATGTGATTTCTTAATAATAAAAATCATCATTAAACTAACTAGAACTCTTTTACTGTACCTTTACTTCACTTTATAAGACTTCAATAAAAGCGGCACAGACTTCACGCACAATTATACGTAGATATAGATTGACTAGATACTTTAAATAAATAATGTAAACTTTTGTAAGTATCACCAGAAGCTAAAAATCGAGATGTTATTGCGAGACGATATTTGGATGGTATAGCATCTCTAAAACTTGTATCTTGCTTTGAAATTATATGTAGCTCTAAAATATAGGTTAAGCTCTAAAATATATGTTAAGCTTTAAAATATATGTTAAACTGACATAAACTGAAATTATATGGCTAGCTCTAAAATATTACCTGCAGGCAATAAGTTCGCCTTTTCGTACGAATAAAGCGTTTTATAATTATTATTATTATATGTGATATCTTGCTTAGCAAATATAACATATAATAATTATACACAATTAAATATCAAAATAACACATTCAAAATTCATTAAAGTCATGCGGCAGAAGTTATCGAACTCTCCAAAGAAGTTCGTTAAACTTTTTATTTATTTCTTCTCTGTAACAAAAAAATCAACATCTTAGTCTATCTACATCGTCACTTTAATTAATAGATTATTTAGCTCTAAAATTCTTTTGACATTTGGAGTAAGTAGATATGTACTTAACACATACATAATTAACATACAGAAATAAACAAAGTACTGTGACTACATGGTACGATTCTATGCATTTTATCATCCATATTTTTTTACTAATGCTTCGTTTTTTCATAAATTGCTACTTTTTAAAATAAAAATGGGTTAATGCGAACATAGCGGCCGCCGTAGTTATTTTAACGTCCGACATGCTTTGAAGGCTTTGGAGCTCATGACTAACTAAAGCACTCGCAAGCGCGTGGGTCGTCGATGTTTGACTTGCCTGCACTTGCCAAGCGGCTTGTGACAAGTGTGTGGACGTATGATACACGTTCAATCTGGCATCAGTCAGTCCGTGACCCTTGGTCAGACTGACGGGAGATTTATCGTTTATCGCGTTGACTCATGGACTAAACTGATGGATTTTCATACATTTTAATAATTTCTATCAGTCCAGTCAGTTCGCAGATCAAGGTCGCGGACTGAACTGATGCCAGACTGAACGTGTAACCCCTGTCTAAGGGCTTCCTAGACGGTCAAAAGTGCTGTGGACAATGCTGGATGAACATTTATATTTTTTCAATTCTTGTCAAGCCTGGCTCGACCGCCTAGAGAAATGCTTGTCAAGCAACTCACATCCAGGGGTCTCGAACCTTCCGATTTTTCGGGATTTCTACTTCTACGGGTCTGCTACCGTAATGTTACGATTTTCCACGATTTCTGAGAATACAAGGAATTTTAAGATTAGAGTAAAAAACACTCCGGTTAAAAACTTCAACTCTTTTGGCTTGTCTATTTGAAAATTATTTTTTAATGTCGTGTCGTTATATTGCCGTAACGTATAGGGGTATTTGCGCTTATAGGCTCTTCCAGGAAAGGCCTTGAAATCCACCTCCTCACCATCCTATTCGCGAAGTTGTTTCTAGCTGCCAACAGATAGTACTAGCAGTGTTAACCCTTGACTACACTCGCGGTTTTGGCACACGTATGTCCACTAGTGGGGTTGTTTTGTACCCCTTTTCTTTTTTAGGAAAATTTTAATATCAATAAGAAATTATATATATATTTCTTATTTTAGCATAGGAATAAAACGCCATTTGAGGATCGAATGTCTTTAATATTATTCCAATTGGTAAAACATAACAACACTTATATAAAATTTTAACAAAGACAACCGGAAATGCTACATACCTTTTTCAAACAAAGTAAGTTAACCCCTCAAATGTGAGGCGTCCCTTAAGGGATGCCTTGGCAAAATGTATACAAAATGTATATAAATTTATATAAATATAAATATAAATGTAAATGTGCGCCGCTTTATAGTAATCCGCTCTATAGTAATGCTATAGCTCTATAGTAAACCCCGCTCTATGTAAATGTAAATGTAAATGTAAATATAAATTTATATACATTTTGCCGTAGGCAACCCGAGCTAATCGCCATTCATTTGAGGGGTTAAGCTAAGAACATATTATGTACTTTCACACAACCTTTAATCATGTTTAAATTCGACCTATAATCATGGGATTAAGCCTAATTTTAGAAACACATTCTCTGGCGACACTGAGATTACATGGACGCGCAACACCGACACCCGCGCGACTACAGAATTAGAGTGTGAAATAGATCTCGTGGGGTACGTTTGAACCCCGCGAGGGTAGTCAAGGGTTAATTTGTTGGAAATATGGCTAAACCTAAAACCTAAATAATATTGTTCTATAACAATTATGTAAATAATATTGTTCTATACCTACCAATCTATCTCTACCGTTTATCTAAATATCTAACGTATAAAATACATGGTGCTTACATTTAATGACTATAACGTCAATGTAAATAAATATCTACTGAACAATCGCTGCTATATACTTAAAGATTATAAATGACTAACGAAAGCGACTCCCTGGTATAAAACTGCAAAAATTGGCATTTTGGCACGAAAAAATCGCGTGCTTGACAAGCAATTTTGACCGTCTAACTCGCAAGCGAGTGGATCGTCGATGCAATCGTCGATGTTTGACTCGCCGGCACTAGCCTACGGCTGTGCCTACGGTTTGTGTGTGGCAAGCGTGTGTACGTAACATTATAAATATTAGAATTTTAAACATTGCATCGATTTCTTTAAATTATTTTAATCTTTTCTCCGCTGACTACAGCTAGTACTTACTATTATCACGACATCGTGTGATTTATTCTCGCAATAGTAACATTTTCTTTCATGTAGGTACATTGAAATGGTGGGGTAATCTGGCGAGCATGTATTATTTTCAAGGCAGCGCGCGCCGCGGCGCTTACTCACTCGATTACGTCATCGTGGTTTTGGCTGACGTCAGCGTCGAGGCACGTGCCCAATGGCGTCATCCGTCCCCTTCTGATCCCCACGAACCCCCTTCTCCTTTCTTCGAGCCTACATCGTGCCTACATCGACAGGGTCAACAGGCACCTATCTTACCGTGGAATTTTCCAAACAGAGAATCAGCCATTATAATCGCCGCTGACGAATTTGAATTTCAATTATCAATATTATGGCGCTGTTTTCTCGCGCTGGATTTTTTATTTATTTTGTTTTTGGTTCAGGCGGTATTTATTTTATCGGATTTAATAATCGTACGGTGGCGCGGCGCGCATGCGCTTGCCGACGAGCGATCGGCCATTTTAAGCTAACGTTGCCAGATAGTTCAAAAAATCTATAAAAACTTATTCCGATATTCCGACGTTTCGCAATTCGCGATTAGTAAAAAAATATAAAATTTTTAAATGTGTATTCAATAAAAGAACAATTACAATTTTATAAGGTAAGCAAAAGCGCAAATGAGCAGGCGAGAGCGGTCTCGACTGAACTCACATATTCTACTGGATGAAATGTCTGAGAAGTCCTTGTTTCACTTCTTTTATAAACTTTATACCGAGGGAAGCGATAGCTTCCATTGTTAAGTACTTTTTGAATAGCCGTGAGTCGGCCAAAGCTATAAAAATAATGCAGAGGATTTAACGTCGTCTTCCAACCAAATATCTGTTCTATTTCATAATACAATATGCGTCTTTGCTGGTTTCCCCTTTCAAGCGGGTGACTGCTGTTAGCTCTATCTAAGCGAAACGTTAAAGTTTGCACGTGTATCGTTTCTTATATAGCTCTATTTCTTATATCCTTATTTCTAGACGAAGCGCTAAACATTTAATTAACTATAAGTATGACTGTCACACAAAAAGTATGACTGTCACACAAAATTGTCTTATAAAAGTGATTATGCAAATATGTGCTTATACTAGCTTTTAAGCATCAGTCGTTAACAATCGATCTACATAGTTCACGCGGTAAGATCGTTTGATCTTATTTTTAATTAACATCTTCGATTTCATGTGCTGTCGTGGTCAAAATTTCCGGTAATATGAGCGAAATCGATTATTAGGGTCTATATGATGTAGAAATCAATACGAAAAGTTTAACGTTTTCAATACAAAAGTGCCGCATATTTTCTTAGACTTTATGTAATGTACTCTTCTAATGGAGGTGTTTTAATGTCGCCCCGCATGGAACATAGATATGTATATACCCGAGGAAAAAGAAAGAAAATGTCTTGGTTTGACTGGTAGGCAGTGTTGCAAAATAGTTACCTCATTTTCCATCTGTTAAAATCAGAAAAATCAGAAATATTCTACATAGATCTTGTAGTTTATTTATGCAGTTTAGCACTCTTCTACATTTAAGATGCCGTATTCATCACATTGATTTCGAATCGGTGAAAAACTTTTCTCTATCTCTATAAATAAGCGAGACATAGGCGTTTAAAAAAGCGTCCAACACCTGTGGCGATAGGTTGTTAGTTTTTTTAAACGATTCATACGCATTTTTTTTAAACAGTTTAGTTTTTTAAAAAGCTTCATAAACACATATTTGACGGTAGGTTTAAAAAATGACAAGGTTAGCTAACCTGGATAAATTCAATTACTTTACGGCAGGGAAAGTTTTGTGAACGCGCTAAAAAAAATGTTTCGATATGAAGACGGATACATACCTTTTGACCCCCCCCCCCCTCCCCGAGACGATTAGGACCATTTCCAGACTGAAGCCTTCCTGTGTGTATTCCTCCACTATAGCGCCTAAACGCTTCATCTGATTGAGCTGAAATTTAGCATGTAGGTATTGGCACGTATCCAGACTTCAGTTTCGGGGGGGGGGGGGGGGGGGGGTAATTCAAATAACGCGCGCGGTACCCGCTAAACTTGAATTTGCCCGTACAATGAAACGAATTACGCCGGATTACGAGGGGTTATATCCCAACTACCCCCCCCCCCCCCAAATACGTGCCTGACACTATGTACATAAGTCACGGATTCCCCCTGATTCTCATTTTCCCCCGACTTTATTTTTTACTCAAAAAAGTCGGGGTTGGGGGGGGGGGGCGCGTCCTCTGTGTCCCCACCCTAGATACGTTCTTGATAGGCATCTTTTGGTTATGATAAAAGTTGTAAAGACTGTAGTTGAATCGTAAGTTGTATAGAGCGGGGGTGGTTGCGGACCTTACGGCGACTGCTCTTGAAACGACCACCGGCCATCCGATCCTGGGTGAACAGCCGGGCAAAGGACGCTGTGGTCCGCGATAGATTCGGTATACACCGTTTCACCGCTTCGTAAGGGAGAGGACCGCGCAAGCGACCTCGAACTCGGAACCAATCGAGAGACCGGAGTAATCTGGTCATAATTGGAAGTAAGGGCGTGAGTGTCGGCCCGCCAGGTAACATCCCTGGCTATCTCGCGGTTAAGGCGTCGGCCTCTTACGGGTTTGTGACGTAGCTAGACTGGTGGACTGTTTTTGTCCCATGTCTTCTACGTTCACTCCAGGGAGATAGAACGACTAATCGTTAAAACTTCCTGAGGTTACGGGCTCGCCCGTTGTAGTCGACAACCAAAGTTGTAGTTGAAATCGGTTGGAAATGGTCACACTCACGGGTCAACACCCATCCGGCGGCCTCCACGCCTGAAGTGCGAGACCGGGTAGGACACTGGCCTTAGGGCTAGTTTCCCCTAGGAGTCAACCTTCTGGCGCTCCTGGACAGTCTGCGCACCGTGCGGCGTAAGCCAATCGATTGTGCATTCTGACTAACAGTCGGGGGAGTCTGGAAGCAGTACTGTTTCCTATAGAGCGGGGGTGGTTGCTGACCTTACGGCGGTTGCTCTTGAAACGATCATCGGCTACCCGATTCGGGGTGAACAGACGTATCAAAGGATGCCGTAGTCCGCGATAGATTCGGCTTACACCGTTTCACCGCTTCGTAAGGGAGAGGACCGCGTAAGCGACCTCGAACTCGTAACCAGTCGAGTTAATGGAGTAAACTGGTCGCAACTGGAAGTAAGGGCGTAAGTGTAAGCCCGCTGGGTAACATACCTAGTTATCTCGCGGATAAGGCGTTGGCGTCTTACGGGCATGTGGCGGAGCTTGACGGTGGACTATTTTGTCCTAAGTCTTCTGCGTTCACTTCACGGGAGATAGAACGTACATTTCGTTAAAACTTCCTGAGGTGACGGGTTCGCCCGTTGTAATTGACAACTCTAGTTGTAGTTGAAATCGGTAACACATTTTTTATTTGTTATAATTGTATTTTATTCGTTTAAAGTTGCGGGCGGCCATTGCTATCTGTTACCGCGTACATGTACCTATGGCACTACTAGCTATGACCGCGACTGCGGTTCGCGTCATTGCTTAGAAACCGAGGTGCGCTTTCGAAGCTTTTTCACTGGATTTAGGCTAGGTGATATTATGCTATTACACAAATGCTGCGATTTTGCTTGGAATAAAATAAAACGTTATTTATGGTTATACATTCCAATGTTGTTTACTGAGATAACGCATCTTCCAATATTCCTATGACAATTACTGTGATTCTAGGAAGTTTTGCCGGGAAAGTCTTGGGGTGACACAACCGATTTTTTTTATTGTTTTGAATGTCAAATTGAACGAGTGGAGTCTGGCAACGCCGTTTGGAGTGACGCGTATTTCATTGGAGATGTCGGCCAGTGACGAGGCCGCTCGTGTTTGACGTGGCTACTACGTACGATCCTGTTTGCCCACTCCGGAAGCGGCGAAGTCGGTGACGAGGAATACGTAACTGGTGAGTATCCGCCGTTCGAGAGTAGCAAAATCCGCCGTCGCCGTGCACAATCGGACCCCCGAAAAGCGCTCCGTCCGCCGCGCGCGACGTCTCGCGTCAGATCGTCGGGAATATGGCGGCGCGAAGGGAGAGAGCGATCGTTTTATATTTAGAAGCGGCGTTACGCGAGCGGGCGGCGCGCTCGCGGGAGCGTCTCGCGCGCGACATTAGCGATGGGGGCGGTCGCGGCGCGCGCGGCGGGCTCCGGAGCTGACCTCGGCCGTCGGTGTTGTGGTGTTGCAGGCGCCCCGCGGCATGGAAGGGCTGGTCGAGGGCCACGGCGGAGGCGCGGCCGGCGACGCGGACGCGCTGGACGCTGTCGGAGCGCCCGCGGCGCCCGCCCATCCGGGGCCGCACGTCGTCGCCGTCACCAACATCGTCCAGCTCACGCCCTCGCAGGCGCACTCCGCTCAGGTAAACTCTTCCCGTTCCCCTTCACTCAACTCGAACCTTTTCCGCCAAGGGTGCGATGCCATTTAAACTCGGTCTCTTATTTGACATTTAGAATGTAAACAAACCCCTGCTGAGCGATCATCTGCTTGCGGGCACAGTATACCGAGAGAACAGTAGACGCACTCTCGAGCGATAGGGGATTGTGGGGAAAGGGTGCGAGGAAAGTGAGCAGAAGGGTACGTCTCGACGTATGCCATTAGTTAGCGCTACGCGCAGAGCGAAACGCGCAGAGCGAAGGTCGGCGAATATCTCGAAACGTTTGAACATCTGCATCGGCGGAGTAGTAGACATGTGGCGGTCATTGGACTCGTGACGTAGCTCTCCTCATTTTCAATTATGTTCTAAGAGATGCTACTGTCTGGTATACTGTGCCGTGGGGGTGCATCTTTCACATGTGTGAACCTTCTGTCGTTTCTTTATTTATTGCGCATAGATACAGCTTCGAACCCTTTACATGATAAGGTTAAAAACGAACTTGTCCCACGTACGCAACGTATACGACGCAACGCTACCGAGTCGGTGTGCACACTCATCCCACGTGTGCAAAGTATACATATATGGCATCAGAAGCTACTGTCACTTCTCAGAAGGTACACTTGCATCGAGCACAACAGCTCCGGTTGTTCCGATCGAGCTCGAGCCAAACTTATTTGTCCAGACTTGTTGTTTACTTGCTATCGTTTGTCAGTGCTCTGTCATCTCTCGTGCTTACCGTTCATTGGTTTTACGACAATGTTCTTCTGTGTTCGTTACAGTATTTGTTTAACATTGTCTTTACAGTAGTTTTTTATTTCAGATAATGTTTATTTTACTGTAAATCAATATTTTTCTGTATTTTCTGATAATCTGACTTTTTTTTGCGTATCGACCAAACCTCAGTCCCAAAGGTGACGGATTGGAGGGGATCTACTGTACTCAGTTTGTTATTTTTAAATAAATATATCCGCACCGCAAGAACAAAAAAAAAAAATTAAAAAAAAGAAGATATTGGATTCATGACAGACAAAGAGAATAGTTTGAATACCATACATTAATGCAGAAATTGGAATATGATGAAGAGTGATTCCTTATTTACTTCCACATGTCTTTTCTCTGCCCATGTGTTGACGTTCTATGTGTGCCTCACGCGTCGCAAACTTTCGTTTTAGAAACACGCTGGTCTTATGCGCAGGACAGCGTACTGTCATCCCCTCCACCTTCCCTTGCACATCTGGGGATTGCAGGTCGATGTTGCGTGGGGCGCGTTTGACAGCGTTGCTTATGATGTTTCTAGAAATGGAAAATTGTGAATTTTACGATCTTTCCTACAGTGGGAGTTTTTTTAATGAATTCATACTGAAACGACCACCTTGCTAATCATCATCATCAGCCGGTAGACGTCCACCGTTGGACATAGGCCTCCCCCATAGAATGCCATGACGAGCGGTCTTGAGCCGCCTCCATCCACCTCCATCCACCTACTTCCTACGACCTTGGCAATGTCATCGGTCCATCTTGTCGATGGTCAGCTGCTTCATTCATAGCTTACTTTCAAACAGAATCCAGACACGAATAATTCGAGCCTATGATTTATTAAAATTTGTGCGAGACGACTTATCGCTCGCTCATTTTGTGGCTTTGAAAGGTTAATCTTCACTTTTACAGGTCCAATCGGTGATTCAACCCAACCAGCAGTCGGTGATCCAGACCGCGACCAACATTCAGTCGATGCAGCTTCCTAAGACCAATGTCATCCTGGTCAGCAAACCCAGCTCCGTCATTCACACCACGCAGGGCACGTTACAGGCTTTACAGGTACATTTAATTTGCATCCGCATGCTTGTTTCATCTTGGGAATCGTTGAAATGTATTCATAATTAAAATTGTTTAATATACAAATTAATATAATATACTAATTTGTTAGCATTGTTTGTGCAATAGATACTAACTTTAACTGGGATATAACAAAATATGTAACACAAATTTGACATTATATATGGACAACCGATTATATATGGTATTAGCTTGCTCAAATCCATTATACGGTTTGGCAACCTATCTGCGCCGGCAACATGCAGGTGGCGCTGATGGCATTGACGGCAATACTAATAGCAATTTAATTGGTCATTTATAATAACATTGATAATAAATAGAGTTTTTTTTTAAAGGACTGATTGATTATAAAAACCCAATAATTCAACCAATGATAACAATAATAACATACAATTATTGGTGCCATCTATCACATTTTTTATATAGGTAAAATGAAGAGATAGAGATAGAATGTCAGAAATTATTTCGGAACGGAGAATAAAAGAATGTGTGCGCCATATAAAACACTTTGTATGAAATGCGAACATTTGGGTACCGGAATAAGGAAAACGAATTCAGAAATCGAATAGGGAAACCTTACATCTGCGGCCAGCCTTAATCTTAGTAACCACCACACCAAGATAAACAATTGTCTATAGATAAGCAATGGTTTTAGGAGGAGGGGAACTTGAACCGGTATTTATGTGGAAGATTTCAGATGCTCTGTGAGTGTTTTTGAAACATGTTATACTAGACATTGTTCTAACAGTTTTCGGAAAAGCATTCCAGGGACCTTCTCCATGCTTGGTGAAAGAGAATAAAAAGTCACTGCTGTGACTAGGTATAGTGCATGGTTAGTAATGTGAACGCATGCCTAAGACAAGATGGCCATTTTAAATCTACCACCGCCGGTCATTAGTCCATAATCCACATATTCACCCCTAGCATATTTAGGATGGGCCCGATCCTGGTTGGTGAATTTCGTAGCAACTTTGTTTGTATTTTCTTCCTAGTTTGAAAAAAAAAACACATTCTGACGCTGTTGACAATGTCATAAATGACAAGCTAAAAAGCAGGAATGCGATTTACAATCTTATTGTTCGTGTTTGTTTGTTTGCATGTACTTATTTTCCTCATTTTATCTGTTAGTCTGTGGTATTTATCTTTATGGCCTTTCCCAAAAATTGCTCGTACAATATTTTTTTATTATGATGTGGTTTTTTTTTATCAATTGATGATTTAACATGGATTTTTCTTAACCTTCATGGGGTCGCATGGCGTTAAAACAATGCATCCTTATCATCCCTTCAGAAAAATATAATCATGCTTTTGATTCATTTGCCTTCTCGTTCACATTGAGTCACATTATAAAACAGTTTATATTTTATTAACGCGCTTTTATTAGATCGACCTGTATAACTATGTAATGGAATCTAAGGTAACTAATTTAACCATTTTCCAAGGATAGTAGCAATATGAAAATTGGCAGCTGTATGTAGTTCTGATGACAATACAATAATATGGTACTGTCGAACTGATCTCATGATGGAGTCGGAAGATATGAACTGGAACTTCATGATGGAACATCGTATCATAGCTGTGTTTGGACTTGTTAGAAAAGTCTTGGAATGAACTTTGACCACGATTAGGTTTCAAGGTCTGATGATGAAGCCGGTAGATAGGCACTGGCATTCCATGATGGAATATCGTATCATAGCCGTGTGTATGTGAATATCGTATCATAGCCCAAAAGCGTGTTTTTAGTGTTTTTTTTTTAAACTATTAATTATATTTTTCAAGGTTAATTATAAACTTTTGATAGGATTTAATGGATTGTTGTAAATAAACGTTTTATTTTATTTTTGTGCAACCGGTTGATGGTTAATTAATATGTTGTTTATTTACCCCATAAGTAAAACTGTGAGGGAATTCCCGTTTACTACTTAGTACCTCAATCTCTTCTGCTAACGAGATCATCCTTGAACTGAAATGAAACAGGTTTTTTCTAGGAATGAGTTGATTATTTTCCTAGAGACCAAGTTTTTAGAGAAATAAAACAGACGAGTGCCGAGTGCCAACTTCCACCGAGTGTAGGGGAACAGTGAAGCCGTTCCGGGTGATGTTGTATTTATTTGGTTTGTACTCGTGGTCTTTGCGAATATTTTAGTTAGTGAAGCCGTTTCGGGTTTTAGTTGTATTTATTTGGTTTGTATTCTTGGTCTTTGCGGATATTTGACTCAGTGAAACTGTTCCGGGTGATCGAGGTCTTAATGGATATTTTAGTTAGTGAAGCCGTTCAGGGTTTTAGCTGTATTTATTTAGTTCTACACGACTGATCAACAAAAAAGGAGTAATAAGTTCAGGGTTCATCTATGTATGTTTTTCGTTTCTTTAGTCTACCTTAACTTCTAAACGTTTGTACCGATTTAGAAGTCTGGTATTTTTAGAATCGTTGTCATCGTAAGTGTCATACGGTACCTTAACTGCCCAAATATTAACAGGTATCCTAAACCTACCACAGTCGGTCGTTAGTCCGGAGTCCACTGCTCACCCCCCAGAAGTGTAATAATAGTGATGGGCCCGACTCCGGTCGCTGACTTCCCTGGCAGCTCCGTTTATATTTTATTTCATTTATTGTTTCAGATCAAACCAGAGCCAAACTTGGTAGGTGCGACGCATTTGCACATGGAGTCGGGAAGCGACGATAGTTTTAGCGACGAAGAAAGTCCAAAGAAACGCAGAGACCTCCTCACGAGAAGACCGTCCTACAGGAAGATTCTCAACGATCTGGGTGGCGCCGAGATTGCAGGTTGGTTATCGATGAATTACCCGGTGACTCCGTTTGTATCAGGCGTTGGATGCGATAGTTTAGTTATGATAACTTTCTAGCGAGTGACAACACTTATCGAATGATTGCAGAGGGTCGCATGGAATCAAACTCGTCCTGCGAGAGCGAAGTGTCCTTGCCGCCTCCTTTGTCTTTTCCGCCAGGTCAGTCTCAACATGTTGGCAACACCGCAAACTCTCACCAACCCCGCTTTTCACATCCCCAATAAGAAAGAACCCTGTTGGGCAGACTTGCACTAAAATCCACTAAACGTTATACTTAAAATCCTTGCTCCATATCTGCTAAAGTCATTCATAAACGTGTTGACAATGAGAAGCACCCTGAGATGTAGTAAATAACCAACAAGCACAAAAGCCATATAAGAAGTGCCGAATATAGCTTTAAGCCAATTAAAAGTCATGTAAAGGCGTTCAGATTAACTCTCAGCTATGTAAAGGTGTCATTAAAGCAATTTGGCTTATATAACCTTTTAGTCATATAATTTTGTCGTATAAAGCCTTTTAGTCGAATAAGGGTGGTATAATCACTATAAAGCATATACTAATTTATAACCATTTTATAACTAACAGCTGTATATTAGTCGAATAAATAACCTTTATAAAACAAAACAAAAGCTACTACATTACCTTTAATCCACCAAAAGGCTGTATAATGGTTACAAGACCTACACTTATACAGCTTATAGTCATATTGTTGTCACTAGGACCTCACTTACGCATCTGATAGACGCATCTGATAAAGGTTATATTAGAGTTGCAGATGTCATCTAAGCAAAGCGGCCATTTTTTATCGAATATTTATAAACTAAAATTTTGGTATTATATATTTAAAGGCATTTTAGGTCATAAAATACTTGTATTATAGGTAAATCCTATTTCAAAGTGTGTGAAAAACCCAGCAAGTGTTCTTTTTTACTGCAAAGAATTAAATGAATTTACAAAAAAACTTTAAAAATAAATATGAATTAAAATTGACTTAAAATATTAATATTCTGAAGGCGCGTTAAAATTTTGTTAGACATGTTACCTAATATTGTCAATGAAATGATGTCCGCATTTTAGTCAATAAAATGCAATATATTAGTAGCCATTAGGAATTCTATGTTTGTCTTGGCAAACGATCAAACGGCTTCCTTTCGTTACCATTCTATATCATTTTAAGGCATTATCTGACTAGAAGTTGTAATGTATCAATTGGAGACACTTTTACGCCGCTGGCTATATAAGGGTGGCTTTTACCACCGAAGGTAGCCATTATGACCGCTATTCAGCCACTTTTCAGCTAAAAGCCGTATAAAAAGCGCCTAATCCGGTCATATAGCAGTCATATAAACGTTTATATGACCAGTTCTTGTGACTAAAAGCTGTAGGGATAACGTTGCCGTGACCGTTATATAGCCAATTTGTGCTACTTGGGTAATAATTGAGAATTTGCTACAGAGACGGCGCTTAAAAAAGCCATTGGCCCATACCTCTGCTCAGCTGCGTATTATATTTTTGAATATTTTATTTTTCATCATTGAAGAATAAGAACTGACGGAGGAATGCTTTGATATTATATGAAATTAGGAACAAATCAGATAGTAGAAATAATTTTTAAAAATATTTTTTTTTGGCCATATTTATGTGCTGCTACAATCGAACACAACTTATTAACAAAATTATAAACTTATGGGGATCAACGAATTTCTGAGAAAAATTTTAAGTTATATAATACAAAATAAAAATATTGTGCTAGAATAGTCAATTTTGAGTATTTCCAGAGACCTTTCTGAAATAATGTTAGTGACAAAAATGCAATAATTCGCAAACTCACTACCCGTCGTCTACCTTGTAGTAGTAGTAGTAGTAGATAGAGTGGGGGGCTTGATTCCAG
Organism: Micropterix aruncella; assembly: GCA_944548615.1. Classification (NCBI taxonomy): domain Eukaryota; kingdom Metazoa; phylum Arthropoda; class Insecta; order Lepidoptera; family Micropterigidae; genus Micropterix; species Micropterix aruncella. The sequence continues at coordinate 2,006,389 of OX155954.1, forward strand.
CCCTTGATGTCACCTAGATCTGTAAGGTCTTTTGTAACTACCCACTGTGTGGTTAGGTCAGTGGTCAGCTAGTAGCCCGGTACTTCTTACCAGTCCAAGTAGATCACTGACCTTCAAGTTGGGCAGATCGCTGGGTTCGAGAAAGGCTCGTCCCTGTAAACTGTGTCTTTTGGCGGCGAGCCCTGGACAGCGACCAACAATGTGTATGCTGTCTTCAGGTTCCTCGCCACATATTCGGCAATCCTTGCCCTCAGTCAAGCCAAGGTTGAATAGATGAGCTCTAAGGGTCGTGTGTCCGGTGAGGAGACCGATAGTGGTTCTAAGGTTCTTCTTGCTCATGTCAAGTAGGGCCTTGGTTTTTTTCTGTAGTGGTTGCTCCATCATGGCTTTTGCCTGGCGACATCCCTGACTCTGTTTCCAGGAAGCCCGATGTTCCTGCTCCAAGCAGTCCCTGATGATTTTCTTACCTGTAGCGAAGGGGACCCCTACAACTGGCTCCACTGGGCATTCCAGTGTGCCCAGTTTTGCCAGTCTGTCGGCCTCTTCGTTTCCGGGTATGCCTTGTTGTTGGATTTTCCCAATTTGTTGAGCTCCTGCATGCAGTCCCAGACCACAGAAGATTCTGTGGTGGCTTTAGCCAGAGCGTCCAGTGCTGCTCTGCTGTCAGAGCAGATGAGGATTTGTCTGTTTTTTACCTCAAGTCGACTTTGTAGTTTTATGCATTCCAATATGGCAAATACCTCGACTTGGAAAACCGTGGCGTATTGTCCAAGGGGGATGCTGATTCTGTGGTTGGGTTTGGGTCCATACACGCCTGCCCCAAAACGTCCATTTGTTCCTGGGTCTACCTTGTAACTAAATAGTTTATAACCAACATAGTTTGAAGGTAAAATTGTTACAAATTAACATAATTTAAAACTAACGGATTTCCAATTTGAAGTTTGATATCCGCAAGACACGCTCTTAATTGACTCTTTATTTTCACTTGACGACAAGTGAAATTATTGGCACATTGTAAACATTATTGCAAACAGGTGAGATTATTGCCACATTGCAATATCTTACAGCTAACCTAAATCATGATCGCATTATGGGAGACGGTTGCGCTTGTTGTCAATAGTCTCGCTGAGAACTTTCTCAGCAAAGAGCTTGTGATCTTACCAGCGGATGGAATGGCCTTGAATTCGTTATAAGGAGTTAAAAATGGTTATCGTTACCAGGTCATGACTGTTGTTTTGTTTCAAGATCGTAATGGTGAAGCCATGTTTTGTTCATAGTTATGAATCAAGCCAAAAAACGGTCAGGATCCTGTTGTAACAGATGCAAAGAGAGTTGTTAAATCTTTAGTCTGGTTTTTTTGCTCGTCAGTAAGCATTCTAGGTACCCAGCACGCGAAAACTTTTTTCATCCCTAAGCGATCATGTAAAACACTAATCGCACTATCTATCCAAATCTTCACTTCTTCAGCAATAAATCGAACCGTTACATGACGATCCGCCACAACAATTTTATCCATTTTTCAAATTAATTATTTCAGTGACTGCCATCATAGGGCGACCCGATCGAGGGTCATCGATCGAGGGTCATCGTCGGTTGAAGTTCTTTCAATCCTAAATTCAGCGCACCATCGTGCAATCCTAAATATGGGGTAGCATAAACTCCTAATGTATCTCGAATGTCTTGAATACTCGATCCAAAAGAAAAACTTTCAATTGAAGGACCGTGCGAAATTCTGTTTTTTTCATTTTCGCCAACACGCTCTGACAAGATGCAAACAAATGACTTATTTTAAAAAAGTAATAGATAAATGCCTGCCAGTATTTATTGAGATTTTTCTTTCTGTTTCTTTTAAGATTGTCTGTTTCTTTTAAGACTGTCTGTTTGTTTCTTTTAAGACTGTCTGTTTCTTTTAAGACTGTCTGTCTGGTTCTTTTAAGACTGTATGTCTGTTTCTTTTAAGACTGTCTGTCTGTTTCTTTTAAGACTTTTCTATTTTGGAACTCCTTTTTTTACGATATCATAGGTAATTAAAGGTTTTAGTAAATTATAAGGAAAAACACATGAAGCTCTGATGAATCAGGTAGGGTTACAACCACACCTGATTCATCAGAGGAAGTTTCATTGTAGCTGCAATGATCTGAGAATGTAACTAAATTGAATCACCTTTACCAGCATAACCTCGATATGCATATCAAAATGATTCTGAAATAATTTCAAATACTTTTATCGTTTTTCAAATGCCCTAACAGCATGGTGTAAGGATTTTTTGCATTAAACTCAGTTACTGTCGTTCTTCCTGAATTGATTTGTGTAAGTCGCCCATAGAATCATGCTTGTGATCATCGCAACTCCACATCGCATTGTTTACTAACAGCGTCGAGCATGGAAAGATTAACATTGTTTTTTTTGTGGATGCTCGTTACCCAAAATCCTTAAACTAACCTAAAAAATAATGTTCTGTGTTAGGAAGCGCTAGGCTTTGTCTGTTTTGTGTATTTACTTTTAACCCCAACATGTTGATACTGCCATATGTCTTCCCGATGTCTTCCCATACTCTCCTCTCGCACACTGGCTTTAATCACTCGAAAATAACTATCATTTTGGGCTAAGAACTAGCTGATCATTCCTTTTTTCTGTCGGCGGTGGGTGGCTATTCTATTCGAGGAAAAAATCAGTGTGATGCACATTACCTGTAATCATTTTGCTTATGTGTTTTGTATTCCGTTAGATTTACAAGTTTTTATTTTTAAATGAAGGCGGATTGAAGTCGTTACCATTGATTATATATGGTATTAGATTGCTCAACTCCATAGTACATTTTGGCATCCCTTCTGCGCCGGTGAAATGCAGGTGGCGCTGATAGCATTGATGGCAATACTAATTGTTATTTATTTGGTCATTTATATAGACATTGATAATGAATGGTTTTTTACACAACTGCCCAATAAAATAGGAGTGTAATGTGTTCAGGGTTCATCTATGTATGTTTTCCGTTTCTTTATTTTACCGTAAGTTCTAAACGCTAGAACCGATATAGAAGTGTGTGTGTCATAGGATACCTTAACTGTTCAAATATCAAGTAATTAGTTGTCTTAAATGTCCAAACGTCAATAAATTAACATAAATATATCGTGTTTAGTGTCAAATGAAAGGTCTGATTGAGTACATTCTGGAAATATACATGTATCTATATGGATAAATACATAAATCTTAAATATTTCATAAAAACCGTAGTAAAAATAATTATAAATACAATAGTTCATTTTCTGTAATGGCAGTCGTGTTTTTTATTCTTTTTAATATATTTACTTGTTTATAAAGAACCAATTGATTATAAAAAAAAGCAATAATTAGTGCCGTCTAACATTCAATTATTAGTGCTATCTATCGATTTTTTTAAATATAGGCTGATTACAACACAAATAATATACCATTAAAGTGGATATATATTAGGTATTAAAACGAGTATACCAAATAAAAAATGACATCCTTATGTAACTATATTAATATAATAAGAGCTATGATTTAAAAAATCATTTGTTATTATGTTACTTTATTTCGAGATAGGATACTGCATAGGCCTGTTTAGAGCGCCATCTAAAGTGCGTCGCCATACTGTTATACCACGAACGCCGCCATATTGGACATAGTGTCACCTATTTTTACTTTTAAAGCGTTGCATTTCGTAGTAAAATCCTGGCTGCCGAATCGTAGTACGGCATTGAGCAATCTAATAAGCTATATATTCAATGTCATTACTTTAGAGAATGACATGAAAGCTATGTGCATACACTCCATTGCTGCAACGATTAAACTTTTAATTGTGAAGATGAAGCAAATTTTTTAAATCCTCAGAAAAATCTTCAAATTTACCCTCAGAATGAGATCCTGCAAATTTTGTTAGGTTCCATTGCATGTGCAGAAAATTGAGTATAATAATAATAATAATAAACTCTTTATTTTAAATAAAAAAGGTGAGCTTATTGCCTTGCAGCAATGTCTATCAGCTAACCTATAGCTTAAGTTTATAACAAATTTAGAACGTTGGCTACGCAAAAGAACAATAAAAACACAAATGATAAAAAGAAACAAACAGAAACTAGAAAGAGACAGATAATAAAAAAAATAAAACAAATGACTAAAATTAAATAAGGACGCAGAGGAAAGGAAGGAGAGGAAGGAAGGAAAGGGAAGCGAAAAGGAGGGGGGATAGGTGGATTGGTTAATTTATGGATTTTAGAGTATAAAACAAACACAAAGAAAAATTTAAATAACTTAGCCCTGGATTAGGCTTTCAGCGCAGTTCACATTGCGGAGGGGTACACAAGGACTGCCCTGCGCAACACAGGTGGAGAGGTACCAACCTGAGCCAGACATAAAGGGCCATTAGGAAATCCATATTATGTTCGACAGCTGTTGGAGTAACCAGTACATTTAACAATATATCATTTTTCTTAAGGGAGTTCAGCACCTTTTTTCAAAAAAAAAATCATATGGGCTACAAATTATGATGACCGAGACAACTATGGTGTAAATCTGAATAAGAAAGAAAGCAAGAAAAATATAACCTATTTATTTCTTTCTTATTCCATACCATAAGGTACTAAAGGTACAATATTTACACTAACAATGATAAAGAAAATAGAAAAATTAAGTTCTATTGTTAATCGGTACAGACGGCAGGCTTATCGTTTCACGATTTTTTACAGCCAACTATAACAAGATGAAAAGTAGAGAACAGTGATTGTGAAAACTGATTGGATTCCGGATCTGGAATCCTTACTTTGTGAAAGACGAGGATCTCCTCGACAAAGTCCAGCGCAGAGCGACCAAGATGCCATTGGGTTTTAAAAAGCTTGAATACCCAGAAAGATCGCAGATTGCAACCGCCCACACTCAAGGATTGTCGGATCGGGGTGACCTCATTCAGACCTATAAGACCCTCAAGAGATGTTATAATTGCCCCGAGTTGTGTTCAATCTTTTAGCAGAACTACATGTATTGCATCATTTTCAAGGACACAACTTTAAACTAGAGAAAACACGATTACACACCGACACCAGGAAACACTTCCTGTCAAACCGGACTGTTGGACTAGTGGAACAGTTTACCCTGAAGTGGTTGAAGTGTGTAGTGCCAATGTGTTATAACTCAGTGTTAAATTCAAACACATCAGAAAATATGCTATGTGTCCTAGCTAATAATAATAAACAAGTTCTAAAACAATTGAGTCTTAAACAGTGTCTTGACAGTTAATGGGCATATTGGAAAATTGCTCATTTGTCCATTAACCAATAATAATAATAATACTAACTTGTTAATCAAAACAGCTGATCCGCTGACTCCAAATTTTTCTGTTGTTTTATAAACGTGTCTATGGGCCCTATGGCGTTTCTTTGTGAACTAAATCTGAAATTAGTTCAAGCGAACAAGACAGAGCAAAATACGATAGAGCGGAAAATTAAACGAACGATCGTCGATAAAAAGTACCTGTCGAACTTATACTCGTCCGAATAAATTTGAACACATTTTGTGCGGTTTTAGATTCAGATTCTTTTTGGGTAGTTTTAATGCGAAAAAGTGACGACCGTTCATTTCACATTCCACTCACGCGTATTGCCCTGTCTCGTTCAACCGGACTAATTTCCGATTTTAGTTCACTAAGAAATGCAATCGAGCCCTATAGAATATTAACGCACAGCTTTTTGTCAGACAATTAAGCAGTTGAACAATAAAAAACTGAGTGTATGTATATAGCGGTAGCTCCAATGCAGTTTTGCATAAAACTTAGTAAAGAAGTATTTTGAAACTGACAAGCAAAATCTTCAATCCGTCTCTAGCCGCAGGTTACTGATATTTTTTCCCTATTTTATTACTTTTGAATATGTAGCTGTAGTTGATTGATTTCATCTATATTATCTATTAGAGATGTAGCATTTGCGAACTGTGTCAGACATACATTGAAGAGTGACAAAATAAATTGAACTAGAAAAAAAAATATCAGTAACGTTTTTATTTTATATTTTTGTTTTTTTATTTTTATTTTGTGTAAACATGATGGGTGATAGCACGTGCGGGCATTGCAGTGATTCCAGCGGGCGCTTTGCAAGGAGACGGCAGTATACACACGCTGGCCGTTTCGGGAGGACCAGTCGTTCAGTACGCAACCAACCAGGACGGGCAATTCTACGTACCCGGTAATTAAAACATAATTTGAATCTCATACCTCTAAATTTCACGCACCGTTTTACCTTAACCATTTTAAAACTCACTCTTGAACTCTTCAAGTATGACTGACACATTTAACCCGCCTTTATAAATGCGACGTATCAATTCCGTTTGCCGTTATTACAAAACCAATCAAACATCGACTGATCTCGGCTTTGTCATCATCGGTGATATGGATCCGCCAATGTTTGATGAAAGATTAGTATTCTTTGGTCTCATTCATAGTTCCTTTAGTAATAATATTCGTAATTTTATCCGTCCTAGCATGACAGCATGACAGTACCAGTGTAAATAGAACTACCAGTGAGATTTTATGAAATACGAAGACCAAGGAACTTTAGTTTTCTTGTAAATGGACATATTTAGTTTTTAATGCATTTGGTTTTCATGGCTAGGATAGGAGCTCCACGGCTAGGTTATATCAGCCAGTTGTGACCCAGAAAGACCTCAGCTTCACTATATCCTGGGACCTCAGATGGGTGACCCGCATAATCAATATATATGACATCAAACTCACTTCTGTATCTCATAAAAGATTTTCTTTTCCTCGAGCTCTATAAAACATATGTTTGCCTGCTCCTCGAATATTACAAGGTATGGAATCCGTACTTTAGGAAAGAGTTCAGAGAAAAGCACTGAAGTTGGTGCTATCACTGATTAATAAACCGTAAGAAGTACGACTGAAAGAACTCCGTCTAACATGAGAGGGAACGTAGGCAGCGAGGTGATTTAATAGAAACATACAAAATGCTCCACGGTTATTATATTCAGTGTGCCCAACCTTGAAAACATATTATATATAGTCCGCGCGCGAGCTCCGAAGAATCTGGAGCTGGTGAAGAGGGCGAATTACGCCGTCCCCTAATGTCGCTCCACACCCCGCGCTCTCTCAGTACTAGAACTGGGAGAGTGCAGGGTATGAAGCGACGGTCGGGGGTGGCGTAATCCGGCTGCTTTTCCAGCCCCCGATTTTTCGGAGCTCGCGTGCGGACTGCGTACCATGAACACCAACAAGCGAGTGGAGGGATACAGGGAATTAAATAGAGCAATTGTAACATCGAACCCCAGGAAACAGTTTTTAACAAATTGTGTGTGGATGCCTGGAATGCGTTGCCAGAGGAAGCGATAAGTGCTGACTCTGTCGATAGCTTTAAGAATAAACCATACATTTTTTTTTGTGCAAAACAGTTAAAAGTTTAAATACACTGCTAGCAGTATGATATCATAGTAATAATAATGTATTTCCTTCAATACTAATCTAGTCAAATGAAGATTGTCGGTATCCTGACATACCCAGTTAAATGAATATAATATGCTCTCGTCTAAAACAATGATGAAACGTCGCTCGGTCTCCTCGTATTACGAAGCGTCAGGTCGGGGTCGTTCCCTTCCTGCGGGCAGTATAATAAATAAATACAAACGGAGCTGCCATGGAATTCACCGACCGGAGTCGGGCCCATCATAATACTATTTTTTTTACACTTCTGGGGGGTGAGCAGTGGATTCCGGACTTACGAACCGGCTGTGGTAGGTTTAGGACAGCTGTCTTGCCACATGTGAGCGTTCACCTTGCCACCCATTCACTCCCCCTTCGAAGCCATAGAATTTGAGATGCGCAAATCGCAGTTTTAGATAATTTTTCTAAGAAAGAGTTGATTATTTTTCTGGAAAGGCCAAGATCTTTAAAGAGGTGAAATAGAGATTTAGCTGGCAGGCCACGAGCGCCAACTTCCACCGCGTGAAGGTGAACAGTGAAGCCGTTCCGGGTTACGGCATTTGCAAGATCATGGTATTTATTTAATTTGTACTCGTGGTCTTTTGGGATATTTGATTCCCATGGAACAGTTAATTCTACGATAAGAGCCACCTTCCGAGATAGAGAGTAAAGAGTTATATCTGGACGGAGGGCTGTGCATCCGAGACTTTCAGGGAATTTATACTGCTTAGAGACCGAATCAACCTCCAGAATCCAATCTGTAGCTTTCTCGATTATTGAGAAAGGTTTTGTAGTTAAATGTTTTTTGCCTTTAGAGCCATCCCGCACAAACTGTATTGGGGGTTTGGAGGATACTGTCAAACCCTTGTTGGCACGAGCCACTGAGAGACTAATTACCTCGCGAATAACAGCGAGAACTTTGTCATGGCGGTAAGTGTACCGTCCTTGATCTAAGGCCACCTTGCAGCCAGCTAGAATGTGTCTAGCTGTGCAAGGGGTATTGCTACAGAGGGGACAAGAACTATCCTCGGCAAAGCTCCAACGAGCGAGGTTACTGGGGTCTGGAAGTGTATGCTGAAAGGCATTCAAATAAAATTTCCTGTCTATTAATCGTATACCTGTCTATTAATCGTAAACAGGTTCGTTAGCGTAATATAAAATAACTTCTGATAAAGAATACGGCGCTTTCGATATGTGGGTTACCCCTCCCTCCGATCTGTCCTAAGGGGACTTTCGTTGGCACGCTGGTAGTTCCGTTTACGCTGTAATTTTACCGTGTATTTTGGCATGTAAACGAAGGAGGAATGTATCGCGAACGCCTAACGATTTTCGTAAACGACGTTCGCTTTCTAATTCCGTTTTCAAAAGTACATCCTTGGGAAACGGTACTCGGTCTAAATATAGTTAACTAGCGGTGCCCTTGCAGGGCCCATCCTAGAAGACCAGACCCGGAAGCGCGAGATGCGCCTGCTGAAGAACCGCGAGGCGGCGCGCGAGTGCCGGCGCAAGAAGAAGGAGTACATCAAGTGCCTGGAGAACCGCGTGGCCGTGCTGGAGAACCAGAACAAGACGCTCATCGACGAGCTCAAGGCGCTCAAGGAGCTCTACTGCAAGCAGAAGACGGAATGAGAGCCGGCCCCGCAGCCGGAGGACGCTTTTGGCGCGCGAGCCGCCGAAGCGGCCCCGCGCGTCCCCGCGGGCGCAGCCCGACCCCCGCGCATCCTTTCCTTTGTTATCGCTGTTTTTTTCTTCGCGTCGGATCCGGGTTATTTTATCGTTTTAAGCTCGGAGACAAATTTGACGGGTTTTTACTTTACGACGGCGAAAGGCCGGCGACGACGGCGGTCGGATAAGCCAAAGGTATTTCGCTAGTTTTCGTGACGAATCATGCGAAAGAGAGAAATTGATTTTTGTTGTCTTAAATCATTAATGTTACAAATTTATATTAACGTTACGGTTCTATGTATAGTATGAGATATTTTAACGTTAGTCTTAAGTCTTTTGTAAAAATCGCCACTGTAGATAGTCGAGGCGTCTTTTATCCCGCGATAGTACCTTCCGTCGCGCGCTAAATTGTATTTATTTTCGGTAAACGGTCGCGATTGGCATTAGAATCGTTAGACTTTCCTCGCCCCGGAGCCGGTCGGGATCGTTCTCGGGTGGACAAACACGGTGGAGTGCCTTGAAATAAAATTATGATGTATGTATAAAAGAAACTGTTCGTATGTAAATTTGTAAAAAAAAAATAGACTACTTAATTTTAATTGTTTTCGATTGCTAAAGATTTACGCTACTGAAAATGCCCTCACAGATGAATTTATTTTTTTATAAATCCGAAGCTCGCGTACTATACGGTGCTATTCAGTTTGTTTTCTCTACCGTTTACATCGCAACGAATCAATATTTCACTTGTACCTGACCGTACGCTAAATGCTCAAGATTTGAACGAGAACTCGCTTTCTCCTGAATTCTATCGACGTTGAAGAATCCTTCAGAAAAACCATATTATATACCCAATGTGCCATCTGAATAATGGTATCTTAAAGTTTTGCCATTGTAGTTCGAAGCCAGAGTCATTGTTATTATGAGAGATGTGATTTATGCTGTATGTCGTTGTCTAAACATTTTAGATATTAAGTAATATATGTTCACAAAGATCTTTATAATGGTTCACTGGTGTGCCGAAGCTGTTGTATATTGTACATAAATATTATTAAAAGAAAAAAGAATATATGTATTTTTACATCTGATTGCGATTTTATTTTTATATGAAGCCGTAGGCGGGAAACGAGGCGTTTAAGGGATCGGTAATATCGCGCAACAAATACAGTTGTCCCGCCGAGCCTTCGAAGAGAGACGCCGGTCTGTCCGGGTCGAGGAGTTGAGTGCCGCTTTTTCGTTCGATGCACCAGTTCGCATAACAACACGCCCGATACAAATGTTTTGGATCCTGAAAAATATGAAATTTATTTATTGTACCTGACCAAACTTGTTTTTTTTTTTGCGTGGGATGAACGATTAATTCATGGCAACCGACGAATTGCACCTGGCTCGCTTTATTCAAGGGATTTTTTAGATGCGGCCTCTAAAATATCGAAAGACCAATTAGGGAACGAATGAGTAAATACTAATTCCCAAGGACGCCAACTCAGAGGAGCTTGAGGAGCTCGGGCGCTAGAGCACCCCTCAGAATTTTTGTGGGAACGCGGAGAATCCTAGAAAGACATAATAAAATAGGAATAAGAAGAAAACTAATAAAATTCAAGATTTTCATCGTATTTTTTCAAATGATAATGGGATAAAAAAAAATCCATATAAAATAATTGCTTATTGCTATTATTTAATAAGAATTGGTTTCGACTAATGTACAAAATACAAAGCTAATGTGAAACAATGGCGAACATTTTCATCAAAAGGTCGAATAACTGAAATCTTCACTTGTAACACAATAGTAAACCTCAGAAAAAAAGAAAAAACAGAAAAACGTATCTTCTGTAAAAAAAAAACAGAAAATCGTATCTTCAACAAAACAAAACCTCTGAATAAATAAAATACAAACGGAGCTGCCATGGAATTCACCGACCGAAGTCGGGCCCATCATATAGTGTTATTACACTCCTGGCGGGTGAGCAGTGGATTCCGGACTAACAACCGGCTGTGGTAGGTTTAGGACAGCTGTCTTGCCACATGTGAGCGTTCACCTTACCACCCATTCACTCCCCCTTCGAAGCCATAGAATTTCAGATGCGGAAATTGCCGTTTTAGATAATTTTTCTAAGAAGGAGTTGATTATTTTCCTGGAGAGACCAAGATCTTTAAAAAGGTGAAACAGAGATTTAGCTGGCAGGCCACAAGCGCCAACTTCCACCGCGTGAAGGTGAACAGTGAAGCCGTTCCTGGTGACGGCATTTGCGAGATCATGGTATTTATTTAACCCCTCAAGCCCCGATTGGCCGATATCGGCCACAACACGATTCAGCGTGACACCCCCGTTTTAATTTAATTTTAATTTTATTTGTTTTAGTTTATTATGTTTTATTATGTTAATATGTTTCATTTTAATTATGGGTACAGTGGTTTGGCAGTAATTAATGTTTTGGTGAGACAGTGTCGTAATTCAATTTTTTTACTAATTTTTACTAAAAAATTTTGGGACAGCAACTTGTCAATCGGCTGAGGGGCCGAGGCCTGAAGGTTAATTTGTACTCGTGGTCTTTTGGGGTATTTGATTCCCATTGTTTTAAAAAAATTGTACCTAACTAAACGCTATGATATATTTTGAAGCATTCTTTAACGCACAGAGCTCATAACAATAACTATAATTTTCATAGTTTCTTCAGCGCCAAATATGAAATATTGCTAGTAGACTATTTGTATGGTGGCTCCCATATGTAGTCTGGTGCAAAACTTCTGCATTTAATGGGTTAATATAGAATCACAACCATTGTAGACAATGCACTAGCCTGACTACACAAACCTTTAATCCTTAGGTCTCAGCAAATTTTACTATCTAATCTTGCCACAGATTTACACATTGAGCTATCCTTTCTGCGAAAGAATTTATTACTTCGTCAAAGTTTGTCTCACAGGCAGTTTTATTTTTGATGGTTAGGAGCAGGAGGCCAGATAGACGTTTTGGACTCATTGTGGAATGCAGGTAGGTTTTAATTATTTTTGGTTTGCTGAAATTTCGCTCACAGTCTGCAGATGTCATCGGTAATGTGTAGTATATGCTTAAGGCTATGCTAATATTGGCAAAAGCTTCTTGGAAGTCATGTTTGCACATATGTTGCAACAGATCGAACGCAGTTGTGCTTTCGTTGATTCCAATTAGGAGCTTGCTTTTTAAATACGGTGAGTTTCTGAGATCTTTAACCCTTCAGGCCTCGGCCCCTCAGCCGAATCACAAGTTGCTGTCCCAAAAAAATTTAGTAAAAATTAGTAAAAAAATTTAATTGCGACACTGTCTCACCAAAACATTAATTACTGCCAAACCACTGTACCCATAATTAAAATGAAACATAAAACATAATAAAATAAAACAAAATAAAATTAAAACGCCCCGTTTTGTGTCACGCTGAATCGTGTTGTGGCCGATATTGGCCAATCGGGGCTTGAGGGGTTAATGGACATATTTACGTATTATAATCGGCTCCGCTCGTGTCGCCTTGTCCCTTTCTGTCAGTGGGGCGGAATTTTTCTAGACTCAACATCAAGTAAACAATAGTACGACAAAGCTCTGGATGCTAGGCGCTTTAGGGAAATGAGTTTTTTTTCAAACATGAATTTAGCTCCCCCTTAAATTAGATATGGGACGGACTTCAGTTTTGGGGGGGGGGGGGGGCATCCATTTAAACAACGCATGCGGCACCCACCAAACTTGAATTTGCCCGTACAATGAAATGGAAATACACCAGATTTCCGGGCGTTAAATCCCATCTACCCCTCCCCTCCCCTGGATACGTGCCTGACACTAGGTACATAAGTCACGGATTCTCCCTGATTCTCAATTGAATCGCTTATTTGAGAAACCCCATAAGTCAGCTTTTTTGGGAAAATCACTTTTTTACGGGAATCTGTTCTACGAAGGTAAATACACATTTCAGAGAGAAACCACGCAAGTCAGGTGACTGGAAAGAAAGCTATAGGCGATCAAATTATTGGTTTAGTTGAGAAACACCACGAGTCAGTGACTTAAGGGATTTCTCGAATAAATGACTGGCAACACCAGACATCTGTCAGTTTGTTTTCGCTCAACCTAAGCAGTTTCCGATATCCAGGTGAAGAGGACGAAAGGCGTTGTTAATAAATCTGCATATAAATCGGAAATAATAAAATTTTCTCGAGTAATGGGACAGCAATACACCAATAATTGGAAGGGACGAGTTGTCAGCCCATTAAAACCCAAAGAAGATCGCCGGTACGGTCCTTGCCGGCAAACCTCTTGAAGGAGGTTGCAAAATTGATTTTAAAGTCAACAGCGAAAAATCAATACAGTGTTATGTTGCCTACATCTGGCGACATTATTGACTTCAAAACATGGTGGCCTAGGTTTTACAAAAAAAAATGCTCTCAGTTGACACACTAGGTAGGCAAGTATCTAAAGCCCAAAAACCCAAAAAGTACCATTCAAGATTAGCCAATATTGCTATTTTCACCATTCCCACGAAAGGGATAGAGTAGTGGTGGTAAAGGACTGACAGTCTGGTTCATCATGCTTTTGAACTTAGGAACTCCAATAACACAAATTAGCTTTACCAAGTAATACAGCTCTATAAATTTTTAATTGAAAATAAAATACTCTCAGACAATCAGTTCGGTTTTAGGGAAGGTTTAGGGACAACAGACGCTATAGCAGCCTTAACTGAATTTATAGTCAAAACGGTGGATAAAGGAGACAAGTGTCTAGGAGTTTTCCTTGACCTTGCAAAGGCTTTTGACTCCGTTCCTCATAATATATTATTATGCAAACTGAGCAGTGTAGGAATTAACTATATAAGTCTTAAATGGTTTGATAGTTACCTATCCAACAGGGTACAAAGTGTCACCATCCAGGGCCTCCAGAGTAAAAGCCAGCATCTCACGTATGGTGTGCCACAGGGTAGCGTTTTGGGACCCATTTTATTCCTCGTCTACATAAATGACCTATGTCAGTTACCAGTAGGTAAAATCATCACATATGCCGATGACACTGTTATACTATTCAAGGGTTCAAACTGGGATTACACATTTGAGAAAGCAAACGAGGGCATGGAAATTGTTAAAAATTGGCTAGGAAACTTTATGTTGACGCTTAATGTTGGCAAAACCAAATACATGCCATTTAGTATAACAACCAGAGGTCAACCCACTACTAATAAAACTATTGTAATACACGAGTGCGATAGCGTAGAGTCTTGTAACTGTCAGCCTATACAAAGAGAAATATCTTGGAAATATCTAGGCATCACTCTAGATTGCTTTCTCCGTTGGGATACTCATATACATAACGTGGCTACGAAGGTGCGAATCCTTGGATATGTTTTCAAAGAACTGAGGAATATTCTGGATTCCAAAACACTAAAAACTGTTTATTATGCTTTATGTGAATCGCTTATTACTTACGGCATAATTGGATGGGGTGGATGTGGTAAAACCCTGCTAGAGCCATTGCAAGTTGCGCAGAAATTTATATTAAAAATTATTCTACGTAGACCATATCGCCATCCCACTAATGAACTTTATAAGGAAGCTAAAGTTCTTGACTGTAGGCAACTTTTTCTAAAAACTTCCCTCTTAAGGCTATTTTTGGACAGTAACTCAAATTTAGGAATAATTCAGAACCGGCGACCAACGAGACAAGTTTTAGAAAATAGCTCAATAATACCCAGAAGGAAAACATCATTTGGACAAAGACATTACTCTTTCATTGCGCCGAGATTTTATAATCTGATCAATATGGAAATAAAAATGAACTTGACATTCAGGGAATTCAAAAATAAACTAAAGAAATGGTTATCGAATCATGACAGACTAACCATACATCAAATGTTAGAAATAATAGTATAATAAAACTTAGGTGCACAAATTATTAACATATTTTTAAACATATATGTTAAGTATATTTTAACATTGAACTAACTACCAAAAATTATTTGACTTTGACAATGAAGTATACTTTTTAGACTAGGTAATTTTATATTAATAAATATTAATGACCGTTTCTTCCTTTTCTCACATATAACTTTATTTATTTTATTTAATCGAATTTTATATGATATTTATTGCAGATTAAATAATGGAATTGCATTTTATTTATTATATTATGTTTTAATAGTTTTTTATTATTATTTTTTTTTTATTTTATTCTGAAGACCACATTTTAGGGCAATTTAGTGTCATTAGCTTTTTACTAAAACTTGTATATTTGTAAGCAACCAAGCAATCAAGCAATCTTGATTGTAATATTGGAGTCCTGTCCACCCTAGAACGGGCTAGTCCCAGTTGGGTGACAGAAACAAATAAGCAAAAGGTTAAGGGTTTGCCATTCGGTTCCTGTTATTTTTATAAGCTAATCAATGTTTCATAGTAATTAATTCTTAAATAAATAAATAAATAAATAAATAAAAGCTCATCCCGAGGGTAAAATTCCCATAAACAAAAAAAATGAAAGACTTGATAAAAAAATTTACTTGCCTGAAGAAAAAAAAAAAAAAATTTTACAAAATAATATACAAGTGGCCGGTAACGGACCGGGAAATAGATGAGACGATAGGGTAAAAGGTGTACTTGAAAATTGTAATTATTTGAATATGTTGTAATTTTCTAAAATAGTAAGTTCTATATGTTTGTCATGTATTTAATAGTGTTTAATAAATAATTATAAATAATGCAAACCTGTTTTATATTCATTTATTTGAGAAACCCCATGAGTCAAACGACTTTCATGTTTTTTTTTTACATAGAAAATGTAAGTCAAAGTTAAATTATCCATAGTAAGAAATTCAATAGTACTCCAAACAATCAAACTGCTTACTAAAATCAATTATGGTAGTGTATTTTTTTCACCAAGAAGTCTTTTTCGTCTCCTGTAAAGTTGGGCTCTGTTGACTCATGGGGTTTCTCAAATAAGCGATTCAATTTTTTCTTGACTATTATTTTTGGGAGGACATCCCCTGTGTCCAACCCCCCCCCCCCCCCCTAGATATGTCCTTGGGGATGGTACAGTCCTAGTTAGTTGGCCACTGACCATTTGTCACATTTGTGTGTTCAATTTACCGAGTTACTTTATAACATCGATAATAATGTGGCCAAATGTACATAAAAATATTAAATAAAATATTTTAAATATTAACCCTTTGCACTCGAGAGGTTACTCACTCACCATGTGGTTTGATGGTGCAACTCGATAGGTGATTCTTGCTCACCACTTAGTTTGCTGCAGTAACTCGCTGCGCGGCAGTAACTCTTCACGATTACTTTCTTAAACACGGGTTCCGAAGTGGCTCTAATTCAGATTGCAAGATTTGACGTAAACAAATATACTGACAAACATTGCAAGGTAAATAAAAGCTTGTAAAAAGGCTGCAAAATGTCTCGAGTTGCTGGTGCGCCGCGCAAAATAGGCCCCGAGTGCAAAGGGTTAAAAAAAAAAGAAAACAAATAGATTACCTTTGTGGTTTGATACAACTGCAAAAAAGTGTATGCATTGCCGGAGACGCCGTGACAGATGCTATATCCTTTACTGACTAGACCTCTCGTCCAGACTACCTCACCGCATTGCAGAGCTGCCGATAAATATTTCTCATCCTTGAAGACCTGAAATTTTTAAATGTAAATAGCTTAGGGCCCAGTGGCAGACAAAATGAACTGTCTTGAAGGGTGGTATGGCATACTTACAAATAATTTTTCTATAAATTGTGTATGGATGGAAAGCCAAAGACCCAAGGTACGACGTAAACAAAAGTACAAATTTATATTGCAATATATTTTAGGTAGCAACATTGATTATACAGAATAAGCTTTAATTAACCGGCATCCTTGAAGTGGGTGAAGCAGTACGAGCAAATAAGCAGCTTTTGATAAAAAATAGTGGCTAAAACTTTTTTTTTGAAAAAGGAAAAAAAAATTGTTTTTAAATTAGGAGGCTGCGCCATCTAGGGGTCCGTAAAATTTCGCAAATGTTGTTTATTCGCCATATTTTACCTACTGCTAGATGGCGCAGCGCCCTGAACGCTTACCAAACTTTTATTCACAAATTAACAAAAACATACCATTTTTTTTAAAACTGCTTTTATTAACAGTTGCTTATTAGCTCGTACTGATTCACCCACTTCAAGGATATCAACGGTAGTGAGAAATCTATGGATGAAATCAGAAAAAAATGCTTAAAAAGGCTTTTCCTGTGAGGATTGCTTATTGCTTTCCTGTGAGATATATAGATATAAAATAAATAGAAATAAAATAATCGCTCAGATATACAATGAAAAGTTTTCCATCTATTCCTGTAATCCTATAAGTTTGGAAGTTTCTCCTACATAAAATTGATTGTAAATTCCCTTATTTATTTATTTTTACAAAGCTTGTATTTTGCTGAATTCTGAAAGATTTCCAACTACGTTAAAGTATTTATTGACTTATGAATTGAATCAGGATGTCATTTTAAAAATCGAAATCTAAAAATCTTAGTCATTTTGGCTTGTTTCTATCAACATTTCTCAATGAGATATAGAAGATTATTAAATAAAACTTAGTCACATGAAACCAGACCTTTATCTAACTATTCATGTAACATTTCTAGTTAACATTTATAATTATACCTTTCATTTTGATAATGCAATATGATGTGGTTCTTTAAAACGAATAATAAATACAAACTGAGCTGCCATGGAATTCACCGACCAGAGTCGAGCCCATCGTAATACTAATTATTATACTTCTGGGGGGTGAAGAGTGCACTACGGACAGATTGGTAGATGTGGTAGATTTAGAACAGCTATCTTGCTATATGTGTTCACCTTACCACTTATTCACTGCCCCCTTCAGTCATAGGGATGCGGAAATTGCGGTTTTACAATAGATAGTTTTTCTAGGAAGAAGATGATTATTTTCCCGGAGAGACCAAGATCTTTAAGGAGATACAAGAGGTGAAACAGAGACTTTGCTGGCAGGCCACGAGCGCCTTCTACTGCGTTGAAGGTGAATAGTGAAGCCATTCCAGGCGACAGTATTAATTTAATTTGTACTCAGGGGTCTTTTGGGATGTTTGATTCCCATCAAACAGTTAATTCCACAATAAGAGCCATCTTCCGAGAGAGCAGAGTTATATCTGGACAGGGCTGTGCATATGAGAATTTCAGGGAATTTATATTGCTTAGAGACTGAATCAATCTCCAGAATCCAATCTGACTGAAGCTTTCTCAATTATTGGAAAAGGTTTTGTAGTGGAATTTTCCCCGCTTTTAGAGCCATCCAGTACAAACTGTATTGGGGGTTTAGAGGGTACTGTCAGACTCTTGATTGTATGAGTAGCAAGCGTAGGTTGTCATATTACGCAGGGATCACATTACCTCATACGCCAGCGCGCAGAGCTGTACGAATCCCGGTGCGCCGTGACACCATTGCACCAATCGCGCAGGTTTCCCCAAAGAAGATGGCAGATTTCCAGATTCGCAGGACAACTTCAGCAAGCCATCGAGCGTCGGAACGATCAGGGTCTTGACATCATCCTTAGATATGTAATCCCGAGCGACAAGCAGCATGTAGAGAATCCCCGCCGCGCCGTGCGCCGCCCCCAAATAGACTTTTCCGTGCCACTGCCACATGAGCGGCGTTTGCGCTTTTCTCTCCTTGGCTAGTGTCTTTCCCGAGGCGATAATCAAATTTGCAACTTTTGTAATCAGAGATGGGGGAACTGCTTCTTCAGTTGTGTATTTTCTCATGAATAATAGAGCGTATAGGTAGCCAGCTCGGCCGTAGAGGAGTTCGTCCGGAGTCTGTATTTTCGGCGACAAATTGCAAATCAATTACCCTGAAATTAATGAAAAACCAATGTAACTAATTCTGAAAATAAAGAGTTCGGCAAATCCATGCTACCACTGGCAATGGGTTTTTGCGACTCATAATTATCGAAATACTAGAATAGACCGCGGGAGTATGAAGGTGGACTGTGAGTAAATGCGATAGCTGCATATGGGCCCCCACTATCCTTGTTTAGTCGTGCATGCACGCTTGACATTCTTGCACTCACTTTATATTTATGTGTGTCCCGCTCATGTGCAACTAAAAAATAATTGAGGGTGCCCATATGCAGCTTTCTCTTTCTATTTCTCTCGATTTCTCAGGCTGGTGGTTGCTTGGTCTATTCTAGTATGTGTCTGCTTACAATAGCTTGCGCAGTCTTGCACGTGCAACACTTGTGGCATGAGCCTGTTAGGTTAGTCTATTATTTTTTAAATTACAGATTCCCTGCATATATCTTATACAGAACGCTTCGACACTTTAAAAATTGAGAAAAAATACAAGCAAGCTAGTTTTACAGCTTTAAAAAATAGGCAGTTGGCCGTCCACGATACATATATTGATTCTCCGAATGCGACAATGCGTGAAAGTAGTTAAATGTATTCGTTCTCTTCATGCGTCCTGCTTCATCAAAAAATCCACAATAGTTTAATGACTTGGCGTCTGGACTCCCATCGAGTATTGGTTATTGTTCTTATATCACTTCGGTATCCTTGCCTCGTCCCGGTCCAGCAGTTATTCTCGCTCATCGGTCTTTAAAAATGACTATTACGGACTATAAGAATCACTTTAGACTCTCGAATACCAGCGTGCTCACGGATTAAGCAACGGAATTCTCTGGCAAACGCCCAATTAGATCAAGCACCATAAAGATCTTGGAATAACAATTAGTGATGATCTCGAAGGGGAAAAAACACACAGTTGCAATCGCTGAAAGAGCCAACTCTATCTGATTAAAAGGCTTTCCAAAATCTGTCAATAGAGGGTGTTTATAAAGATCTACAAGGCAGATCTATTCTTGAGTATAGCTATCGGCTCTGAAAACCCTACTCATGCATAGATATAGATGATCTGGAAAAGGTGCAACGAAGTGCAACCAAAATGCCAGTGGGCCTGAAAATAGGACTTACGATGATTGCTTGGAATTACTTGAACTGACTACTCTCAAACAAAAAAGAGAAAGAGGGGAACTGATTGAGATATAAAAAATGTCACAAATTATTATAATGTACCTGGGCTAGACGATATTTACGAATTCAACGTCGACACAAATCTTCGAGGTCACAACAAAAAACTCAACTATACAAAATTTAAATCTAAACCTCTTAAGAACGTTCTGATAAATAGAGCGGTGGACACGTGGAATAAACTACAATTCAAAGTGTTTAGTGCAAGCTCTGTCCATCAATTTAAAAACACTTGTACCTAAACACTTCTTAATATTGTTTATGACTACTTTACATGATCTGATCTAGATGTATCGGCAAAGATGCATGCCCAGAATAAATATTAAAAATAATAGTAATCAAGCACATACATATATGATAAAGAAGGGTTATATTGATTATCCTACTTACTTCTTTATAAGTGTGTTTAATTCCGGAAAGTGTTTCGGTTTTTGCGCTCCCAGTTTTGAAGAGATAGCAGCAGCGATTGCCAAAGGTCCGGCGGCACCGCAAAGAAACGATGCCCTGTCGTAATCGAGTTTATTCAAATTTAGGTATTTCGAAGCTTCCTAAAAAACAATCTCCTTGTAAACGTAAAGTCTGGTTTCCAACCGTTTCATGCGTCGATTGCGGTGCGCCCCGAATACGATCAGTAATATTATGACTTCAGGGTCGGTGCATTACGCTCTGATCTTCAGTCGCATTGTTTGGAAAGGCTTCCATACAATCTAAAGGCTGCTTTACATTGAGTCAGTTACAGGCACCAGTGCTGGCACCTAGAACTGACTCACACTGTTTACATAGTCAGTCGTGGTTATTTTTTCATGGTCTAGGCACTTTATTATAGTCAGTGGAGAAAAATGACTTCGAAAAGTGCAGAACTTGATATGACTTTTTTTTCTAGATAGATTTAACCCCTCAGGCCTCGGCCCCTCAGTCGATTGACAAGTTGATGTCCCAAAAAATTTTAGTAAAAATTAGTAAAAAAATTGAATTATGACACTGTCTCACCAAAACATTAATTACTGCCAAAACACTGTACCCATAATTAAAATAAAACATTAACATAATAAAACATAATAAAATAAAACAAATAAAATTAAAATTAAATTAAAACGCTGAATCGTGTTTTGGCCGATATCGGCCAATCGGGGCTCTAGGGGTTAAGATTGGTCATCTGACCATAATTTAATTTGTTGGGTGATGTTTAACCCTCCAATCGCAGGAGACGCTCACTGAGCGTTACAATTTTGTACGCTATTATCGGCGTTGCATATAATTTCTGTATTTCCGCTATTTCCCTGTTGAATCTTTTTCTGTAACATCGAGAGTAGCATTTTGCACGTTTTCGAGTCGCAGGGTTAACGGGAACGGACAAGTTACGACCTGTATCTTAGAATATGGACCAAATCGATCGGAAAATTGCCCGCGGTTGGAGGGTTAATAACGTTTTAAGAGACGATGCAAATGCCTCGATTCCCCTTTCTATAGAACTTGGTTTCTCTTAAACCTGTAAACCACATTGGATTGATTAAGCAGCTCGGCTGCGAGGAGATTTGGACGGGATGTTAATCGTTCAGCATGTTGGGTTTTGTATCACTCAATTTCTGTGGCAATAGTGGGGATTTTCAGGTAGTCATGAGTTTCATAATTTCTTGTAAACCACAATGCATTCGCAATATCCCGTAGAATACTATTTTGCAAGAGCTGCAGAGAGAGTATGTTACTTTTGCTTCCTACACCCCACAGTTGAATATCTTATAACCAGTTATAGATTAGGAGTTTGTAGTCGACGCATAGAATGGAGTTTACACTGATGAACCAATCAATGCAGATTACGGTATTTGAGCTTCACCTCATCCCTCTTGTGTTTAATGTGAGTTTTCCAGGTCAGGCGTCTGTCCAGATGGGAATCCAAGATTTTTTACACATTCTGTGTGTGAGGTAGGGTGGTATCTCCAGGCCTCACTGGTGGATAGGTTTTTCTCCTAATTGTATATGTTATGTGATGAGACTTTAAGGCACTTGCAATATGGCATTTTCGGAGCCATCTGTCAGTTTCATCCAATAGGCATTGAACTTTGGTGCTTGCTGTCCTTGGATTATCATCAGTAGCCAAGAAGGCGATATTATCAGCATAGGGCGCAATAGTTACATTTTCGGCGGTAGGTAAATCCGAAGCATGTACAAATATTGTACAGGACAGGCCCAAGAACTGAGCCTTGTGGAATATTTCAAAGTGTGGATTTTTCCTCACCCTGCTTTACCTGAAATAATCTTTCACTCAGGTAAGAGTCTATAAAGTTAAACATTGAGTGCGGGAGATTCTCTTTGATCTTGCATAAAAGGCCCTTGTGCCGTACCCTGTCAAAAGCCTGTTGCACGTCTAAGAATGCTGCAGAACAGTACTTCTTTTGCTCATAGCACTGCCTGATTTCCTGACTGTGATACTTCCTTAGTAGCGATTGTTTTTGAATCGGTCCAACTGCGGAAGGCTACCGGGTAAGACTCTCGCATCTCAGGCCTCACGGCTGGTGGATCGGTTTATCCTGGGGGATTGCCTCCCGGCCCTACTCGACGGTTTGCGAATGGTTCGGTGACGCCAATCGATTGTGCACTCTGACTAATTGCTGAAGGAGTCTGGAGGCTATGGAAATATACTGTCTCCTAAGCAGCGGGGGTAGATATTGACCTGTTGTCAACCATTTGACATGACCAAATGGCTACCTGATCCTGAATTAAGAGCCCGGCAAAAGATGCCATTGGTCCGCCATAGATTCAAACTGACCAGTCTGGAGATTGGAGGTATCCTGATCGTTAATTCCAGATGTAGATATCCTTCCAAAACTGGTAGACAGGGGACGAGGCTGCCTCCTGGATACCTTTCCCGGTGCCTCTCCGTAAGGCGTTGGCCTCTGTCGAACATGTTGGCATAGCTAGACAGTAGATTTGTATTGTCTCTAAGTCTTCTACGCTCACCTCACAGGAGATAGAACAATCACTATCGATAAAACTTCCCGAGGTGACGGGTTCGCCTGTTGTAGTTGACAACTCTAACTCTAACACTGTGATACACCCCGTGAACTTGCTCGATTGTAGAGTGGGATTTGCAAAAGCCAAACTGGTGCGATGGTACAACATTGCTATCTTCCATAAATGGCTTGAGGCGGGCAAGGAAAGTTTTTTTTCCAAAGTTTGGAGAATACAGGTGTCAGGCTTATGAAACGGAAATATGAGGGTTCATGAGCAGGTTTCCTGGTTTATGAAACATAGTTATTTGAGAGATCTTCCATACAGCTGGGAAACGGCATTTTCTCAAAATACCATTGGGAAGGCAAGCTAGAAGGGAGATGTGAGCTTAATTGGCAATTCTTTAAGAATCTTGGGTTTAATTTAGTCAAAGCCCGGAGCCTTCATAAAATTTAAGGATTTAATTACTCTCCTGATTTTGCAAGACAAGATACTGTTAATCCTTCAGGCCTCGCCCCTCAGCCGAATCACAAGTTGCTGTCCCAAAAAAATTTTGTAAAAATTAGTAAAAAAATTGAATTACGACACTGTCTCACCAAAACATTAATTACTGCCAAACCATTGTACCCATAATTAAAATGAAACATATTAACATAATGAAACATAATAAAATAAAACAAATTAAATTAAAATTAAATTAAAACGGGGCAGTCACGCTGAATCGTTTTGTGGCCGATATCGGCCAATCGGGGCCTGAGGGGTTAATATGGGTACATCTGGAAATCTTGATACAGAACATTGTCTATATCAGATTCATCCGATACATTTTCATTTGGTTTTACATCCAATTAATCCTATAATAATACACAAAATTAAAAAAAAAAACCGACTACCAAATTGTTTATAAGTGCAGCAGCCATGTCATGGTGATACTTAGAAAGGGCTATCATAACTGAATGCGTATACAAAATTTTGTGTCTGTGCTGTTAAGCGTTGAGAATTTCCTCATTGGAAGCCAACCCTGGGTGCCGCAGTCGTGTTTTGGTGAAACTTAGAATGGGCTGTCGTAATTGGAAGCATATACAAAATTTCGTATCTGTGCTGTTGACCGTTGAGGAGTCCCCTCGTCGGGAGCAAACCCAGGGTGTAGAATTCAGGTCATGCTTACCATAAAAAAATGCATTGTCATTGGAATTGAGCCAACATGTAAATTTTCACCTTCATATAATATTTGAGGAGATCCTCGATTTCTAATGGATCCCATCATCAGAACAGGATTTTGACAAAAATAGGACCAATCTGTACGTATACACTTACAAATAAAAAAAGAATTTTCCAAATCGGTTCATAAATGACGGAGCTCTGAGGAAACAAACATTAAAAAAAAAACAACCGAATTGATTACCTCCTTTTTTTGAAGTCGGTTAAACATGAACCTAATGTTGAATAATTCATTAATCAATCTTTAATTTACATTTTAATTTTATTGTTATCACTTTATGAGGTTTAAAACATTAAAAAAAAACAAAAACAAAAGATTCAACTGAATTGATAACCTCCTCCATTTTCTGAAGTCAGTTAAAAACGAAAAAAAATGGTCTATTGTTTAAAAAATAAATAACTGATAGGTATATTGTGAACACAAGTGTTATTACTAAGAAATCTAATGAAAAAACCCAATGATTTTTTACCTACTGTACCTACCTACGGTTAAAGACGTTCTAAAGATACTCTGCAAAAACTTCAGCTTTTTCAGATTCGGTTCTAACATGTGGGTTTTTTTGGGTGCATATGTTTTTTTTTGGGGTACATGTGTGTTGATTTTTGGAGTAGGCATGGTAAAAAAATATAACACACTAGCAAAACTGGGCATTGTCCGATGGCTTCTTCCGATATACGGTTAACATACAGTCTGTTCAGTCGCTGTTGGTCTTGAATCGTAAACCTGAGCTACATCTTTACTCTCCTCAGTGTCTGAAACTTTCAAAGGTACATGTCGTTGGCGAGGAAGTCATAAAAATGAAAATCCCTTAGCTACCACAGGAAAAAAATCAGTTTAACATCTGTATTAATTGTCTCGCCAAGCCAATATTGCCGCCGACGCTCAAAACATTGCCTATGTCTCTCTCGGTTTTTCCACACGTTACTACCAGTGCCGACTCATTTTTCACTTGTTACCAATAGTGCCGACTCGCTTCCACCTTGGCAATGCGGCGAGTGTCGGCTAGCGTATGGACGCTGCACCACTGTCCGCCTTTTACAGGGGGAAAGGAGGCACTGACCGTTCCCTGACGTCATTCCGACACCCACCCAGGATCTGACGCAGATCTTCAAGTTAGATAGGTTTAAATCTAGAAACTCACTAAAAAGTTTTCATTTCCATTATCAGGCTTTCTCAATCCGTATAGAAAATACAACAAAGCAACACCGGCTGATCCCGTGTACACGCTGCCGCCGCGATGAAGCTCAGCTTTTAGCTTTCGTAAAAGATTATTTTCGGCGACTTTAATTTTGTGAGTAAATTCGTTGTTTAGCATTGTATATCCTTCTTGGTTTGGCTTTGATTCGTGTATGAAAGATAGCGCCGTTTCGGGAGAGTAATTCTCAAAGCGATTTGCAAACTCGTTTTCCGACATTTTGCGCACCGGTAAATATTACGCGTTCCCTAATAAGTCTGTGACACAATAAGTCTGTGTCTGTGATATCCGTATATTTTGCGTTGTTTTCTGAAAACGTCAAAACAAAAATATTGACGTTTCGCCAGTGTCGCTTTTTTTTAATTTGTCAGATCAGACTGGTGTCGAGCATAAATCCATTACACCTAATAGGCCGTTTACACGGGGGGCGCCAGTTTTGCATACGGCAATTTTGCACAAATGTCACTTTTGACAGCTCAAAATTTGTTGAGGGCAGATTTGCTGGAGGCAACCTTGCAGGCGGCAACCTTGCAGGCGGCAACCTTCAGTACAGTTTTTAAATTTTTCTGTTAGGTTAGGTTTTTCTTTCCCTAAAATCGAAGTGACATTAATTACCGGCATCCTTGTAGTGGATGACTTTTATACATCAAACTAAACATTTAAAAAAATGTTGTTTTTCTGTTAGGTTAGGTTAGGTCATTTTGACATTTGCAAAACTGCCTTCTGCAAGATTGCCTTCTGCAAAACTGCCGCCTGCAAGAATGCCGTCTGCAAGATTGCCGTCTGCAAATTTGCCTTCTGCAAGTTTGATGGACCCGTTTACACTCTCGCGATAGGCGCGAGGCGAGACGCAAAACCATATCAGTAAACAAATGGAACAGAGGCAAAGCTTCTAACGAGCGTACAAAATGTTTACCTACTTGCTAGATGTTTACCTACATACAAATAGATTATCGTAGCATTAAAGATTTGTTGTTTTTATAATACACGAATAAGAGTTGATAACTACAATATACATTAAAATCTTAAATTATACATTTCACTGCTTAAAATGTCGATGAAACATATTTGTTTGGATATCTATCGGTATTGGCATTGATTTTATATATTGGCATTGATTTTAATAAAATCAATGGTATTGGCTTCCCTTTGTAGATTTCCTGAAGTTCATGGATTAGTAGGTATAAGCCTTTCTACGTTAAACTTCGGACATTCAAAAATAATTACAAATGTTTACAGTTTACAAATGTCTATCTCAAATAAATTAATTTTATTCAATTGTTGATTGAACTGACCGTGTCCTAAGCGAAGGCGATCGCTTGATATCAATTGTTATAAATATTTCTGTATTTGTACATATGCATAGTTATTATAAAAATAAATTAGAAAGCACTTCACGTTTTTTTAAATTAAAATTATTATTGTTGTCAATCACAATTATTCTCATTTTAAGTTTATTCAAAATCGTTTAACTATATTGAGTTAAGGGTACTTTCCATCGTTGTTGAACAATATATTTATATTTCAAAATGATTTTTAATCTTTAGTTCACATCGTGCTATTAATGCCCGATTTTTTAGTTTTATTAAACTATAATTTTATATATTAAATACCTATGGCCCTCACGAACAATTTTATAATTACTGATTACAATATTATTATCGACATTATTATTACAGAAAACGATAATATATACTCGTATCAAGCGCCAGGGCATTCCGTCAACTAACCTTACGCTAGGTTTACATGAGCTCAATAACTTGTCGCTTAGTACTTGTCACTTAGTAGTACTTGTCGCTAACCTGCTTAGTGATCGCAACAAGTAACCGTTTACACATTGGTATTAGTATAGGGTATTAGTGGCAGGACATCCGTTCGAAATGGAACACCACCGCCGCCTTATTTTGAGCAGCGTGTTCAAACACTATCAAACATCATTTTACTGGATGTAATATTAAATTTGAGGATTACAAATTTTATTATGGTGATATTATATTTTGGTATAATAAAGTGGATTTAAATTACTGGTTTAATTTATTAGTTGTTTCGGAATTCCACCTTTCTGCAGTCACAATCACAAAATAAACTTAGCAATTGTCACGTAAACAGAGAAACTTGAGTGTTCACTTGTCACTAACCCTTGCTGCGGCTGTTCACACGAGTCAGCAAGAGAAGTGCTTAGTAATGTGGTGGGGATAGTCATTTCTCATTAGCTAAAAAGCCCGTGTAAACATAGCATAATGCTAGGTTTACACGGGCTTAGTAGCTAACGATAAGAGCTTGATGATTCCTGTGAACAGCCACGGCAAGGGTTTACATCTCTGGTGCTGTCATACAACATTATCTTCCAGCGCATTGGTCTCTCCAGGAAAATAATCAACTCCTTCCTAGAATAAAATACCTAAAACAAATTTCTGCATCTCAAATTCTATGGCTTCGAAGGGGAAAAGAATGGGCGGTGAATGCTCAAGACAGAGAAGAATGTGGCAAGACAGTTGTCCTAAACTCGATATTTTAATATCTTCTTTGTCTCTTTTTTTCTCAAAAAAAGGCTATCTGTTGATGGCGCCCTTTGAGAAAAATTACGACCGGAACGTAAGAAATCTAAAAAAAAACAGCAACGCTTGAACACAGCCTTTATTCCTTACAGAAAACCAAAACAATAAAAATAAAACACGAGATTGTCACGATTACTTAGATTTTTTATTTTTAGCTTTCTTTACGCCACTTTTCTTTTTAGCTTTCCTAATACCGCCGCCACTGCTTTTTTTTTGCCTTCTTTCCGCCTGTGTATTTTCTTCTGTGCAACCAAGCTGGATATTGCCCGTATTGATCTCTCATAGTTTTCGTGCTGTACGTTCGAGTTTTATCCCCTTCTTTCGCCGCGGGCACCGTCACAAGTTCCTCGTCAGAACTCTCGGGTTCGAAATCGTCCAAAGAAACATCCTTCCTTTTCCTTTTTTTCTGGAATAATACAACAATAGTATTAGTTAGTACGTATCTAGGTATTGGACAGTTAAGGTACTCTATGTCACTCGGGATGACAAACGACATTTCATATTTTCAAGCTTGCAACACAACCATCCCAAATTTTTGAAGAAGCCGTTTTCAAAAACAGGGGGCATATTCTTGAAAATATTAGTAAGCAAAATTTGTCTAAGGCCCATGTAAATCAAACGGACCTTAGACAAATTTAGCGTGCAAAATTTTTCAAGAATCACCCAGAATAGATACAAACGTAGCTGCCATAGAATTAACTAGGGCTTCCAGTTCCGCATGCCCTTACGGGATCTTGATACAGGCGAGATGAAAATTTTACAATGACGCGGGATCCCGGTATAAAGGGATCCCGGTAAAAGTGGTTATCAGTGAGTAGTTAAACATAGCATGCTTAATCCTTCGGCTACATAACGACAAATTTGGTTGCACATCAGAATCGGCGGCTTGCTCCCGGAGCGCACAGTAATATTATTTTCTAATTCGAACGCATCCTAAAATCCATACCAAATATCTCATTATTACCATAGATACATAGACGGCTGCTAGAATAATTTCGCGCGTCATTTTGCGGATATTTCTGGTGAAATGCCATTGTCGAACATCATATTTTTTTTTTCCAGAAATCATCAAAATTTTTATTGGTTTTTATGAGCTAATATCTAAATATTTTTGTATCTAAATAAGCAAAACGAAATATTACCTTTGACAGAAAATCTAATAAAGATCACAATAGTATTTACAATTTCTAAATAGGGTATTTTTCCGTAAGACAAGTACAAGTTAGAAATGCCGAGATTCTATCACTTTTTCAAATTTCTGATATTTATTCATAATTATCTAATTGTTTTACAAAATGAGATTTCAATATTCTATATATGAAATTTCAATGCGATCATTGCAGTTATTTTTTTATGATTGCTATAGTAGTTCCATAGTTATAGTACTTTTTGTCGAGCGCGGTGATATTGCAAGAAATTCCAATTAATTGCCGCGGTCTGCCATGAAATTATGCCGCTACTGGAAGGGTTAAAGTTAAAAATATTTATTTAAAAAAAACAAGCACGAAAATAAATTTACTTTGCATTTTGGAAGTATTTCCGCCGGAAACACAACATTCCCAAAGCAGTCAACTTCTTCGTATGTTATTTTGGCATGATAACCGGCAGCCGAGAACGTCCTCTTAGCTTCTACGCTTGTAGGCACTACAGACTATAGGGCATTGTGTGCTATCATTAAGTATCTACCCATTGATCCACCTGATTCATAAAGAGTCATCTCTTTCTTTATGATGGGGTTTCGATAAGAGGAATTCGAGCGGGCGATGGAAAAATACTTGTCACGGCGGAGTTCAAAGTTTGCTCTAGATCTTCTTGCAATGTCAGAGCTCGAGTAGCCGTGTTCTCTTCCGTGTTGGCAGCATCAACAGCTTGACTCTGAACATTATTTTCAGCCACAACAGAAAGAGGCAATTCGCCATCATCAGCTTCGACAAAGGATGTCGAATTAAACTTCATTTTAGTGGAATAATTTTCAATACCGCAAATCCCGCGGGATCTCGCACTCCAATCCCGCAGTGGGCGGGATTGATGAAATCATGCGGGATCTCAGTATTTCGAGATCTCGGTATACCGAGATTGGAAGCGCTAGAGTTGACCTACCGGAATAGGGACCATCATTTTACTTCAATGGAAGGAACGAGCATGTTTTGTTGCGTGAGTGTTTTAAGCCGCATGCGGGCTAAGCTTGTTTTGCCGGCTTGCAAGTTAAGTATGGCTGATCTTTGGAGTTGTCATCTACTACGGGCAAACCTGCCATCCCATGAAAGTATAACGACATACGATCTTTCAACCCTGGGGTAAACACAGGGACTTAGAGGACAAGAAAGTCCATCGACATCGACATCGTGCCCTAAATGCCAGATTTGACTGGATTTCTCCATCCTGCAGTCTGGTCGCAGATTTGAAGTCGCTCGCGCGGCTTCTACCTAATTTTAGCGATAATTCTGTTCGAATTTATCGCAGACCGTGGCGCCATTTGCCCGTCTGTTCACACAGGATCAAGTGGCCAACGGGTAGTTTTAAGAGTAGGTGACATCAGGTCAACAACCACATCCGCTTCTTCGGAAAGGTATATGATCATTCATTTCCAGCTCCTCAGGTCATCCCCCAGGGGATCCGATCTACCTGCCGTGACAAGGGAAACAGAGTCCTGTCCAGGTTTGACCCTCTTCGAGGAGGGTACCGGATGGCAGTCAAACCGTGAGTTGAGCCAACCCAAGATAACGAGCAGGTAATAGTGGCCCAAACTGCACGAAAACGTTAGCTGCTTAACTTTACCCTGCGGCTATGTAGTATGCTGATCTAACCTTACTGGCAGGCAGGTATAGCCAATTTTGGATGTTTTTAATATCTTCTCACCAGCACGTCCTTGCCTGACCCCCAATTCTTACTTACTTTTACTGTGCTAGCGTCCACTTCAATCGCCTGTTCCGAAACAATCTCCATAACCTCTTCCCCGGTTGGCTTTTGCTCCTCTTCTATGCCGAGCATCTTTTTGAGCCTGGCAAGCTCCTTCACGGCGTATCTTTCGCGTTTAATGGTTTTACACTTTCTCCGCCATTTACTGCGCAAAGATTTGGCCATCTTTGTGGAATTTTATAAATAAAAATAAATCCACGAGACCACCGAAGCACGTTGCCAAATAAAATGACAGCTTGAGTTGTGCGAGCGCTCAAAGATCGATTGCTTACATACAATCGATAGCAAAACGCAATACAACTCTACGAGTGTATTCTATATTCTATGGTTTATTAACTAGCGCCGTAAAGCAAAAAGAGGTGCCGCATACAAACTGGTTAAGCCTACACTCTGACCAGAATAGTTTTTTGATTCGGGTGATTTTTTATAATGCGTACATCATGAGACAACAATGTACAGAAATGTACAGAAAACGTAGAGAAATGTTTCCTAATTTGTTTTTTTTTTACGAAAGCGGAAAAATCTCATATAATATAATACAATGATAAGGTACCTACTTTCTTTCTTTATCAATACCAGATAAATCCTAATACTTGCATTTCTAGCATTTTATTGACCCAAAACGGACTAAATCAATATTTTAAAATTGAAAGCATTGAAATTGAAGCAAAATTGAAATCTGGTGTCACGGGTAACATACATTTCTGTAAAATAAAAAGCTAAAACATCATGCTATCATGAAAACTGGGCCAGAGATCCCATTTTAGACCAACTGCGGTTGTCAGCTTTTGTTTCCCAGTGACTTTGTCAGATTGTTAATATCAAGTAGTACAGTTGTCTTATTAGTGTTAGGGTTAATAATAGAAATAACTACGTACTTGTGCAACACCACGCCGAACGGAGCCTGTTCTAAGGTGTATTTTAATTATTAAACATGTATTTTAATTACAAAACCCTATTAAACATTATCGTACTTAAATGTAATAAAATTACTCTTATTACCTACATAAAATTCGAAATAAAACGTAATAAAAATTAACAACAAGCAATTGCAAGTAATTTAAAATACATATTTCTTAAAATCATCAATTATAGTCAAAATAGAATTACAAAAACAAAATAAGTATTAAAAAATTATCAAGAATAATCCAAAATATAATCAAAGTAATAAATGAATGCAAAACAATATAATATAATGCGTTTAAAAAAATACACACGAGGATAATAAATATATAGTTGATATATTATATTAATGTGTTTAAAACTGTACTTATTTAAAACTGTGATATCTCTTTATACCTTTTATTTATTTAATTATTTATTTATCCTATTTTTTATAGTTACATAAAAAAGATTGCGTTCATTTTTTAACACATTTTAAAAGAATACATATGATGAAAATCGCGAAAGGGCATTAACTTGTTAGGATTACCTCACCCCACTAGGTATACACCTATGTTTTTATTTTTAATATTTAATTATCTAATAAGATGTCCAATGTCTGCAGTCTTAAAATATACAATGTTTATTGTATATAAAATATTGCAGCAATATTTTAAAATAATATTGTTTAATATTAATTTATACCACACGTATGAAAATAATTATTTAAATGTCTACTTACAATGTATTCGTTACAGGGTTGCATGCGATTATGCATGCAAACGGAAGTATCTGGAAGTATTAGGTGCTGATGGAAAAACTGCCACAAACACGGCAGGTTTACCATTCGCCACCAAATAGTTTTATGCTTTTTATTTTCATTAAGTGCATGAAGTGACCTAAAATGAAATTACACGGAGAAGATCTACTATTCACTATAATAGCGATTTCATAATTAAAAATACCTACATAATGTTATCTGTCGGGTATTGTTTAAATCTGAAACATTGTTTGATACGGTGCGGCAAGATCGTAATTTTTATTTTGACTGGAAATATTTGTGCATGCGATGTAGAAAACCAACGGGCGACGACTGAAAGGTCAAAATACTGCAACGTTATTCAATGCTATACATTCTGGAACCGTACAATATTCGCTGCCACGGAAAAATGCCGTACCGAAACAAACAACAAAATATACCTAATACGGCAATTTAATTTCCTTACTACTAGGGCAAGTTATTTCGTCTATAGTCTATACTTTCACCTTGTTTTAGTAAAGCCAGCTCTACACGTTGACCAATGCTGGGGCCACATCGGTAAGGTAGAAGCGAGTCGGCACCATTGTGACGTGTAAAAATGTATGGGAAAGAGCGAGAGAAAGGCAATGGTACATATGTTGGCCAACGTTTCGAGTGGTCATAAGCCTGTGCCTTGTTCAGTTTCTTTCGTCGCAAAATGGCCGCGCGCGTAGAAATCGTCGATTGAGAAGGAAAAGAGCGTTATTATTTCCCAAGCTCGCGTATCGTGTTTATTTCTTTATTTTCGTGTTTCAGCGGCACTGTTTTATTGGTAGCTTTTAGATATGAGCAATTACGAAGACGATCAGAGCGAGGACGGCGAGTTGGCGAGGAGTCCAGTCATTCAGGACGACATGGATTTCAGGTTAGAATATTTGTCTTTTTCTGCTTGTTTTACGATGTAGGCGCTTCAAGGGTGTGTTTTTCTTGCAGTCTGTCCGACGATGAACACGATATTAGCGACGCTTTGGACATAAAGCCTCCTCAGTTGACGATTCGGGCGATCCATTCCCACAGATCTCGCCGAGGACACGGCAGGCGTCCCGGGAAAGAAGACGTACAAAAAGATAATTCTAGGAGAGATAAAAAGACCGTCTACAGGGAACGCGACAAAGACAGGAACAAAAGAGAGATGGAACATAAACACGGCGATGTAATTCACAATAAAGACCATTTTAGGAATAAGGATCATTATAGAGATAAAAATCAGTATAGAGAGAAGGATGTTTATCGGGAAAAAGAGGGGAGGGATGCTTATAACAAAGAGAAAGACGCATACCGTGATGCTGATCCTTATAGAGAAAAAGAATTCAGAAAAGAGCACAGAGACAAAGAACGAGAGTTGCATAGAGAGTCGAGACATCCCGATCCGGAGAAAAGGCACCGCCATAGGGAGATGGAAAATCGGGAATCAAGGATGCGGCACACGACAGAAGATTCCAATTTTAGGCCAGTTGAGAAGGAAAACAATGATCGTTTAACGGGAGACAAGGAATTAGAAGATTTAAGATCTCGGCTTTTGAGCAAGCGAAAGAATCAGCAGCAGCATCAAGATGGTGGGACACGAAGGCGTGACCCTGAAAATGTCGAGTCGGAGAAGGAAAGCAAACATTTTCGAGTGCCAGAATTAGATAAATCACAGCAGGAACGACGAGAGCGGCTTTTGGAAGCAGGTAAGGGAAGGGACATATTTTAATAGACCTTACTCTTGTGACACTATTTTGGTGGATTTGACATGATTTGTCAGTGTTTAGAATGAAAACTATTTAAATTACTTGCAGAATATATTATAAGAACCTTTCTCAAAAATAATACATAAAAAAATCACTACTAAATTCGATCATTGTAAGCCTTGCAGCCTAGCCGCGGCGGCCAATGAGATCCTACGAATCGCCGTCGACCGCGCGCACTTGGCCGCGCGGCCCGACATTTACTTCCAAGCTGGACCAGTTAGCTTTAAATTTTAAGCAACAATTTACAGAAGCACTACTCAGGATTACATAATAAAAATAAAATTGAAAAAAAGTAGAGATTTGGGTATTATTGCAGTATATAGCCTCTTCTAGATTGTTGATTTTTTAACGTCACCAGACTATATTCACCACGCTGATTCCGAATCTGCAATAATGTTTATTCAGTCTCAATAAATAAGCGAGATATAGGCATTCAAAAAAGCGCCAAACCCATACATTTCGGTAGGTTTTTTTTAATTTTTTAATAACACCTATTTGGCGGTAGGTTAGATTAGTTTTTTTTAAAAACTGAGTTTAAAAAAACTTTTTTTTAATGTAAATTTGGTTTTGAAATTTTACACGTCCGAAGCTTTATTCTTTCATATTTAGTATTACAATGATCGAGTCTAGTAGTATTTATTTATTTTTTCGATTTCTGAGAAAGGTTCCCATACTGCAATAATTCCGAGATTTGTAGTAACGGGAGTTAAAACACCATCACAGACTTCGTTTTTTTTGCCTTTAATTTCAAAAATATATAACAGATTTTTTTTTATTTTTCTGATAACCTAGTATGACCCGTTTCTGGCTTGACGTTGACTACTGGGACAGCCTGTAGTAATAATTTGTGATAATTTTATATGTCAAACAAGTCCCCTCTTTGTCTTTGTTTGAGAGTAGTCAGTTTAAGTAATTTCATGCAATCTTCATAATTCCTGACATATCCTTCAAATGGGGGCTGCTATTCTTTACAATACTTAATCTCATTCATAGCATTTGTGGCTCATTAAACGTAGGATAATTAAACATACATGTTTTATAAACACAACAGCTAATGACTTGTATTACAAATAAGATAAAAATGAATTTACCACCTGAAGTTTGTAGCACCAAATGTATTGGCAATTTTGCAACCACTTTTGGCCAGCGTCAGGTGCTTCAAACTTCATGAGGCCAATTCTTTTTTATCTATTTTATAATGTAAAGCAACTGTGGTAGTCTTGGATCTCATAACTTTTAGTCTAAGGCAGGACTATCATCTTCCCATGCAGCCTGATGACAATGTATAATTTTCTTGACTGATTGCATTTTTATATCAATATTTTGCTGAATTATCTCATTAGCTGTCTCATTAGTACATTTCGCCTGACAATGAAAACTACCAAATTTCAGGACCCCAATGACTGCATTCAACATACAACAGGGGGCTGAATTTATTCACATTCATAATATTAGGCTTGTTATTCTTCTTCTTCTCAAGTGCTATGCCCATTATCGGGTATTGAAGATCATTTAATAATTCCTTATTTTAAAGACTAAAAAAAAAAGCATGGAATAATTCTTCAGATTCATTGTGCACCACTGTCTCAGGTTTTTCAACCAATAGTATATTGTCTTCAGGGTTGCCATATAGGTGTAGGTCTCAAAAAAAAAACCAGACAATGCTTGACTCTACATATTTATCATTTTGCTATGAAAGACAGCATATAATTTTTAATAAGGTTTTTTTTAAACCTCGCTTACAGATAGTTTTCAGATTATTTTTTAATAAGCAGTAATTTTATTACAAACAAAATCAATTACATATCAATTAATGACGGGCGCAGACTAATTTGAAGCCAAATCTTTTTTCTTTTATTCTGTTGCATTTCCATGAGATACGTCTGTTTTACAGCTAACATCTCGTCCATTGGACAACGTGGGAGCGTTGCATCGTATGTATTGCGTACGAGGGCTCGTTTTGTTTCTACCACTTACCCAGTCACCCTGTATATTATAAAACAGAAACAGAGTAGCTGAGCATTGAAAAATGTTTCAATAAATCAGCTATTTATAAAATGAATAGTGACTCACAGATTAGCAGTAATGAGCGTTAATTAAGGCATTCATCTAAAACAGGTCTGATAGGCATTATTGTGGAGGTCTTCACCATTCTCGATAAGAGTTTTATTTGTTAATGTTTGGAGTCTACTGATGATTAATAACCCTTAAAAGCTAGCCATGGGAATGAAAATCACGAGGGCATGTTTTCAATCCTCGAAAATTTATTTGTAGGGGTGTTAGTGCATGCATACTAATGTATAATGGTGGCTTATTTAATGAAGGCGACTTTTTTTGCATATAATTACATAATTGCATAAATACGGAGATCGGCCGTCCCCAAGTTATCGCAACGGAAAACCACCGAGCGGTGGTATTGGCATTCCAGCGGATAAACCTAATAGCACAGTAAAATACCTAATAGCACACTGTTTGTCGGTAATTTTCATCGCAGTCTTTGTATGCACAGATTTTTAGGCTTAAACGATACATTCATTCTACATTCTAACATTATTCCCCTTCTACACGCTGGCCAACGCTTTGGCCAGCACGCTAACAAACGTTAGTTAGTTAGTTAGTTTTCCTGGGCTATTTCCCGCACTTGGCCTCTTGATTCGGCCGTTGTGCGTGGCTCATGTTTCTATTTATGTTACTCCAGCCAACCCAGGCTGTCTCAGAAGGTTAGCAGCCTGTTTGGATGCTACAGGCCTCCGGGACAGATGCTGGAGATTGTAGTATTCTTGCCCGTTGCTCTGCCACGCTCATGCATTCCATGAGCACATGCTGTGGCGTTTCTTCTTCCTCCATGCATCCTCTGCATAGAGGGCTGTCTGTCACACCTATGGTAAATAGGTGTTAGTTTAGGGGACAGTGTCCTGTCATAGTACCTATGACGGATTTTGTCCCTTTTTAATCTGGTGAGGTTGCGGGCAAGTTTTTTAGTCGCTTCCGGAACCGCGTTCTTTGTTTGCCTGCATCCTGCGTTTTTTTTCCATTCTTTAAGGTGGGTTTCGTCGGTGTTCCTGCGTAGCCATGTTTTTATTTGGGCCTGGGGTATGGACATCAAGGGTTCCGGTCCATACACTATGATCCCCTTTTGGCCAGTTCGTCTGCCGCGTCGTTGCCCGGTGAGTCGCTGTGCCCTTTAATCCATACGCTGACATACGTATTGGCCAGTGATTTGAGGCTCTTTACACTTTGGAATGTCGTTTAGTTTGTGTCGGTGCAGGGCAATGTGCGGACATCAAAGCGCGCATCAAAAATGGAAATCGAGCTGGCTACGGCCGCCGCAGTTTATTTATTTACTGCATTCAAGTGCAGTAACAGGGTTATCAAAAATAAATGGAATAAAAGAAGATGGACAATGCTGGTGCTCAATGTGTGCTAAACACGCGGCCAACGTGTGGACGCAATAACCAACTTTGCATCTACGCCCTTTGATTTCTGTTAAAAAATCTCATGCCAATGTATGGGCCATTTCACAATACCTACCAATGCGACCAATAACCCCCCCCCCCCTCTCTACAACATTGTCTATAATCATCGGCCAGAGCCATTGGCACATATATTAGTTAACGTGAAGAGGCGCCTTTAGTAAACATCCAAGCGACATATAAAACCGCTATGGATGGTGTGTCTTATTGCTTGTAACACCCACAACCAGTGCCGGTTTAACGGTACAGTCAACCAAGCCAAAGCCGGGGTCCTCGCTTCAAAGGGTGGTCTATGGAGGTTTGGCGGATCGGATGTCTGATTATAGTTGAACTAGAATTAATCAGTTATTCGATTATAACTGATTATTTTTGTCGTGAATTACAACTGTATAGCCTTGGATTATAAATGTGGATATTTCAAGGAGACAATGAAATCTACCTTAAGGTCGCGCGTTTTTTTCACTTCTTTGACGTTCTCATATTTATTCATAATTATCTAATTGTTTTACAAAATGATATTTCAATATTCTATATTCGAAATTTCAATGCAATCATTGTGCAGTTGTTCTTTTTATGATTGGTGTAGTAGTTTCGT
Organism: Micropterix aruncella; assembly: GCA_944548615.1. Classification (NCBI taxonomy): domain Eukaryota; kingdom Metazoa; phylum Arthropoda; class Insecta; order Lepidoptera; family Micropterigidae; genus Micropterix; species Micropterix aruncella. The sequence goes on from OX155954.1 coordinate 2,044,844, forward strand.
AGTTATAATAAATAAATACAAACGGAGCTGCCATGGAATTCACCGACCGGAGTCGGGCCCATCATAATACTATTTTTTTTACACTTCTGGGGGGTGAGCAGTGGATTCCGGACTTACGAACCGGCTGTGGTAGGTTTAGGACAGCTGTCTTGCCACATGTGAGCGTTCACCTTGCCACCCATTCACTCCCCCTTCGAAGCCATAGAATTTGAGATGCGCAACTTTAGATAATTTTTCTAAGAAAGAGTTGATTATTTTTCTGGAAAGGCCAAGATCTTTAAAGAGGTGAAATAGAGATTTAGCTGGCAGGCCACGAGCGCCAACTTCCACCGCATGAAGGTGAACAGTGATGTCGCCGAAAATCCTGAAAAAGAGACAGATGCATCCATGAAAATACCCATTTACTCCAAGGGTTAATTATTTATTTAAAAATTATTTTAACATACTGTTGTAATAAATATAGTATGTAGGTAGGTCTTTAAATTATTAGGCCTTTATTCATGCGCATGCAACATTCTATCTTTTTTTAGTATAATTATTTACCTTTATATTTTCTACACTCAGAAATGTTTTTATTAAATAAAATTTTATTTGATTGAATTTATTATATAAGAGGAGGCACATTTTTAAGTTTGAGTAGCCTTTAACCATTGGAGCTGTTTTATTTGAAAGTGGTGTAAGTGTATTTAATTTATATGGAGATATTTAAAGTTTTGTATTTGAATAATTTGAAAAATATGGATATATGTTATTACACCAGTTTTGTATTTTTAAGTATTAAATTGATTTAAATTTATAATGTAATCATTATAAATTATACTTTTACTTTACAAAATATACTTTTAATGACTTCAAAAGGACTTACGCCACTTTCAAAGTCAATAACAAGTAATTATCTTACATTTACAAAATATTAACTACGGGATCTAAATTAACGGAAACAAACCAATTTCTTTTTGTGATTTTTTATTAAATACTTCAACAATAAAACAATCACAAAATAAAAATGCTATATATTCAACATTTACCATTCAACCAAAATTATTTATACTCTCACTATTAATATATTTTAACTTTTTTTATTATGATCTTTTTTTTGAAAATAGTCATGATGTATTGGAGGGATTATTTATATAAAAAAATTCATATGGACTGAAAATCAATGCGGATAAGACCAAAGTGCTCACTACGGACGGTTTCCAAGGCCAGCGTTTACCTCGATGGAACCCAAATCGAACAGGTCCCACAATTCAAGTATTTAGGATCGTTGGTTACAGAAAAGAAAGTAGCATCGACGGCCGATGTCCATAGCCGGATCGGTCAGGCAACAGCAACATTCGCCTCGCTCAAGTGGTGCATATGGAAGCGAACGAATATTACCATCAAAACCAAAGTACGACTATACCGAATGTTGGTTCTTCCCATTCTTCTTTATGGATTGGAAACGTGGACGTTACTACAATCGGACCTCAAAAAGTCTTCCAAATGCGATGCTTGAGGCAGATTCTCGGTGTCTCACTCCGCGACCGAATTCGAAACGAGACCATTAGAGAAAGATGCGATCTAGTAATAACGATCGTAGAAGAAGTACAAAAACGTCGACTACGATGGTTCGGCCATGTTTTCCGAATGAACGATAATCGCTTGCCACGTAAATTTCTTTGGCGGGACCGTCCGACAGAATGGAGAATTCAGCGATCGGCACCGAAGAAAACCTAGCTAAATAACATCAAAGACGACCTTAAAAATCAACGATTATCGGTTAGGGATGCCCGAGACGTGGCAAAAAATCGCCAAGAATGGAAGCGAATGGTGAATGGAGTACGAGATCCAGCGGCACCCACAGCAGCGTATTGGCTGCGAGGGCGACCCCCTCCCCAATCGCCGGCTACGGAATAAATAATAATAAATAATTGGAGGGATATATAGGTAATAAATCAATCACATCTGTACATTTTTCGAATGTGTTGGGTCTGGAATAATGATATAAACGTGTTAGTACTATATTTCCAAAGTTCTGTGGTCTTTCCCATGAGGGCAGTAAATTTAGCGATTTAAAATCCTCATTCTCACTAAATTAAGTTGAATTGTATATGGTTTGCTTTTTAAAACCCTTACCCAACATATCTTCAACCAATTTACTTCTTCACCATTGATATTTTTTCGCCTTCTTAGAATTGCATCTAAGGACTTTATATTCTATAATAAACGGGGAAAACCCGAAATTCTAAGAAACTATAAAAATGTTTGTCATTTACAATGTTGCACCACATATAAAAATACACTAAAGAAATGATGTAGTTCAATTTTGAACTAAATAGTAGTATGTCTTTGAGGAAAGTGGACTTACACCATTTTCAAAGTAATTATATTTGTAATTTCATTAACTACGAAAATTTGTAATTATAACAACAATGAAAATTTTAGTAGATTTTTTTTGGAAAAAGTTCATAGTAAATTGTATCAATTTTTATTGTTAAGTAATTTTTTGTCAAAATTGACTTACACCACTTTAAAAGAAAACGGCTCATTTAACTGCGGAAATTATTTTCAAAAGTCCCTCAATTAAAATGAAAAGATGAGGAGTATGCACGTCTAATACAATACAAATGGTGCAATAATAAATTTTACGAAAAAATCAAAGTAAAACGATAAGAATTACATTTCTATTGAATATAAAACTAACATTATTGAAAACTTGAAAATTTTTAAAAATAATAAAATTCAAGAATAAAAAGTTTAGTTATTCAGATGACTCTATTGAGGTATTTTTCAAAGCAAGATACTAAAAAGTTACCATTCAATTTAAAAACTTAATATTTGATTAAGATACTACTGCTGCCGCCGCTACAGCAGTCGTACCGCCACAGCTGCCGGCAGCAGTAGTATTTTATTCAGTAGTAGTAGTAGTATCTTACTCAAATGTTGTTTTTATATCGAATGGTATTTTTTTATTTTACAGGACAGGTAGATGAAAATGGAAATATTAATTTTTACCCCCTCTGAGACGATTAGGTCCATTTCCAGACTGAAGTCTGTCTGTGAGTGTGTGTCTGTGTGTGTGCATGTGTGTATTCCTCCATGATAGCACCTAAATGCTTCTTGCGATTGAGCTAAAAATTGGCATGCAAGCATTATTCGGTCTTGGCAACGGTTGAAAAGATTGTAGTTTAAATCGGTCCACCAGAGGGCGCACTAGTCATACTTTAATCTCAAAATATTGTAAGAGACTTGAAGTTCGTTACCCAGATGCCTTGTTGGACAGAAATCGCATTGTGAAATTTTGGTTGGAATATCTCGTATGCAAGCGATGCAAACAATATTTAAAGTCCGCCATATTTAAGAATATACTACATAATTTTTGGAAAAAATACTATTTAAATACCACGGAAAATTCTATAAATGTACTTCAAATCGGCGTGCGGGGGGAGGTTGGGTTTTCGCGGTGGGGGGAGAGGGAGGAGGGTTGATGGGGTTTTTTGTCTACTTGCCGGGAAAGTCGGGGTTATACAACTGATTTTTTACATAACGACTAAAGTGGAATCACTGTTCTTTGCTTCATCTTGTGTTATAAAAAGGTCTAAAGTGGTGGTTCTCAATCATTTCTCATCGCCCTCTCACTCTATTACTGGTGGGAGTTGGGGGTGGTGGGGAGTGAGGGGGGGGGGGGTTCTTATAGCACCGTTGGCAACTATTCATGAAAATTTCTGTACAGTCCTTAGCTTTTGGGACGGTGTTAAGTTATTGTTAACATCATTGTTTCAGGTCAAACCCGAGTTGAACCTGATAGGCGTTCGACGTTAATTCGCTGGCAGCATGGTATATTGTATAATAATTACTATGATAAATATTCAATTTTCTTCTATATCTGATAAATATTGACATATAACCAATATTTTTAAATTTATTTAAATATCACAATATTTCCGAACCTTGATTATTATTGCTTGACTAGGATACGATGGACTAAATAGATGATATGCTAATGGTTAGTCGGCTAAAACAACTTATTTTTTATTCAACAATGTTTGCATTAGCATGTGTGAAAAAATATACCTTTTCTGGCCACCTTATAAGTACACTTAATCTGATCAGAAAGAGCATTCCGATATAAATTACTAACAGTCTCAATTCCTTCCCTTACCAATTTGTGATCAACCACTGGGTTATTTTTTTTGTTTATTTGTTTAGCCTTGTGCGGCTAATATCAGGTATAACTTTAATTTTATGAAATAAATAGCCAATTGAATTTCCTCCTTATATTTCTGGTAACCAAACATTGCAATGATAGCTTTTGGCCTACCAGACCGTGGATTACATTTAGCTACTCGACTGTTAAACTCCATGTTGGGGCTCGCAGAGACACAGCGCATTCCAAACTGAAGCCATTAAATCTTCTACATTTTGTCTGGTATGCCAAGAATTTTAAGATGTTGCCATCTCTCGCGATTCATTAGTAACTATGTTAACTAACATGTTTTTATCTCATCCAAGTCGCCTGTATTTATGGAAAATGCATAAACGTAATCAATCAAACCTATACTTTTAACAACCATAATTCTCTGCGAGGACGGGCTTTCACCGCTTCCTGACCCCCCCCCCCCCCTGAGGAATTTTATCCCCTTGAAAAATTTTCAGATTCATGCAAGACTCTTAGTCTTTCTAAATGGATACTCTTCAATACTAACAATGGGACTGTCCATATAAACGCAGTTCTTTGAAAAAAAAATCCTTTTGGCTCTCTTGACCAAAAAGTTTGCCAACCCGTGCCGTAAACCAACTGCTTGTAGTCTAGGAAAAGGCAGGAGCCATGTTTGTGCTGTTTGTGCTGTTAAAATTAATATTTAATTAAGTTATTTTATTTTTGATGTGGTCTATCTAGGTTAGAGGTCTATTCGAGTGCATGTTTGTTTAGATATTTGACATAATTGTTGCGGGTTAGGGATATCTCGGACCCAGTTTCACCGCTCAATACTTGACCATCGCCCCTCTCTGTACGGTAATATAATTTGTCGGAATGTGGACTTCGTCAACTTACAGGTCAGAATTACTAGACAAGATGGCCGTTTCCATCGGCATATACATAATCGGTCGAATGTGCATACTGCACATAGAGAATGAGGCCCGATACTATTCCTCGTGGGACACCTGCTTTTCTCGTATTGAATTTGTTGAATGTTGTCACAGTTGAATTTGTATCTTTGATCAGCGAGTCAAATGGCACGTCGGAAGGAGAGTTCCCAAGAGGAGCTGGAGGCTCGGCGCGAGCGCAGCCGCGGGAACAAGCGGGCCGCGCCCTCGCCCCCGCCGGAGGGCCGGCGCGTGCGGCCGGCCGCCTCGCCGCCCGCCCGCGGCTCCCCCCCGCCGCGCGCGCCCTCCCCCGCCCACCCGGAGACCGTCATCGTCTCCGACAACAGCGACGTCGACATGAAGAGCGACCATTCGCAGCACTCGGGCGCTTGTAAGTGTCTTATTACTCTTCACTTGCGGTCATACCCATATAATGGATTTCGGATGTTAAAGGGCTTTTCTATGTATTGAAGATGAAACCGAGAAATTTCTATGCTTTATCGACCGTCCCATCGGTGATAATGAAATTATTATTATTATTTATTCTGGACAGGCAGCTTTGCCGATACGTCCAGATCAGATCTCATAAAGTTTTAATTAGCAATTATCAAGTTTTACTTAACAAGTTTTTAGGTATAAATCATGCATGTTGTTAAGTGATAGGACAGCTTCACTAACCGCTCAATTGGTAGTTTATTCCACATGTCCACTGCAAAGCCTTTATCGGATAGAGTATAGTTGGCTCTTTTAGCGGCTGCAACTATATGTTTTTCCCATTTGAGATCGTCATCATTCTAAGATCTTTTTGTTGTATAACTGCTTTTAATTGGGCGTTTGCTGTAGAATGTTGCGTGTTAGAGTTGCTTTACCCGATATGAAGCATATTTCTCGGCGTTCGAGGTAAGCAACCGGTCTTCCGCCAATTAAATATTTTTAATCAAAGGTAACTCCCGGTTATCCAATCTTGTCAACTCTGTTTAGTGTAATGCTGTTGATAAAGTAGTCTAGTCGTAAAATATTTTCTTTAATAATATTTATAATCTCCAATACGCTTCGTGTGGAATGGCTCAAAAGGCAAAAAACCACTCGAAAACCTTTCTCAATAATTGAAGAAAGCATCAGACCGGATTCCAAAGGTCAATTCTGCCTTTCAGCAGTATCATTTTTCTGAGTCTCGGATGCACAGCCCTCTGTCCAAATAAACTCAATACCTCGGAAGATTAACTCTTATTGCAGAATTAACTGTTCCGAAAGAATCAAATATCCCAAAAGACCACAAGTACAAATTCAATAAATACCATGATCTTGCAAATGCTGTCTCCCTGATTGTCTTCACTGTTCAATTTCACGCAGTGGAACTGTTTCGCCTCTTCAAAGATCTCGGTCTCTCGAGGACCCTTACTCTCAGATATGACCCTTTACTCCTTATCTCGAAAGGCGATCCTTATTGTAGAATTAACAATTCCATGGGTATCAAATATCTCCAAAGCCCACAAGTACAAACTGAATAAATACCATCTTGCAAATGCCCTCACCCGGAACTTCACTGTTCACCTTCACTCTTAGTAAGCTCTCGTGGCTTCCCAGCTAATCTGTTTCATCTCTTTAACCCTTCAGGCCTCGGCCCCTCAGCCGATTGACAAGTTGATGTCCCAAAAATTTTTTGTAAAAATTAGTAAAAAAATTGAAATTTGACACTGTCTCACCAAAAACATTAATTATTGCCAAACCACTGTACCCATAATTAAAATAAAATATATTAACATAATAAAACATAATGAAATACAACAAATTAAATTAAAATAAAATTAAAACGGGCCCGCCACGCTGCATCAGTTTGTGGCCGATATCGGCCAATCGGGGCTTGAGGGGTTAAAGGTCTTGCTTTCTCTAAGAAAATAAGAAAAAAAATGTGATTTCCGTATCCCAAATTTTATGGCTTCGAAGGCAGGGCGAATGGGTGGTAAGACAAACGCTGTCATGCGGCAACACAAGTGTCCTAAATCTATCATCGGTAGCTATCTCATAAACCTTGTCCTGAGTCCACCCCTAGAATAATATTATGATGATCCTGACTACACATTTCACATGCGAGATCCTGATCCTGACAGATCCTGACTACACATTTCACAATAAAGAGTATAAACAAACAAACAAACTCTAATCGGTGAATTCCATGGAAGCTCCGTTTCTACTTATTATTGGCATTTCTCAATATCGAGCTGCATATCATTGCGTACCACACACAAGGTATTTAGGTAATTTTGAATTTTGTCACTGTCAAAAGGACAATGTAAGCTGGCACTAATCACTTCAAAATTCTTCTTAAAATTTTGAGGTCATCCATGTTAAACAAATTAGTCAATGACAATTAATTCCTGATAATAGATTTGTTCTGATGATAGATTTTTGAGAATTAAGTAGAAAAGCAAAAGGCGGCTACTGTTCTAGTTATTTCGGTAACTAATTATTTACATTATGCATTAGCAAATGAATCCGGTTCTGGCTCATCCACATCGAGCGGTTCCGGTAACGAATCGGGCAGCGGCACAGCGTCCGATTCCGAAGGGGAAGAAACGGAGCCGCAGTCCGAAGAAGAGGAGGGCGAGGTCAGCGCAGAGGAGGAAGAAGCCGCTTCCTCGGATGCATCTCGGAAAGAAAAGCGGCGCTCGCCCAACTCGGATCGCACCGTTTCCGACAAGTCCCATTCTCCTCACCGCAATCCTAGGTGAGTTTTTTTTTACCGATTAAGGGAAAATAGAAAAAGTTGTCTATTCGACCTGCGTGTGATTATGTGCATTTATTTTCATTTGTGCTATGTAATGTCTTGGGAAATGGAATGGGTAAAGTTTAGGATCTTTGGTGCTAAATTAACTACAGAGTAGTACGCAGAAATTAAACATTTAATTGTATAATTTTGTGGTTGCATAAAATCATTGGTAGCAAAATTGAGGGTTGCACAATATCATTGGTAGCAAAATTGAGGGTTGCATAATATCATTGATTATATAGGGTATTAGATTGCTCAATGCCATAGTATGCTTTGGCAACTTTTTATGCTAGTGACTTGCAGGTGGCGCTGATACCATCTTCCAACGAAACTAATAGCAATTTATTTGGCCATTTTTAATACGTTGATAATGAATGGTTGATTATAAAGTACGCCTTACGGATTGATTATAATATAATATAATAAAGGACTGATGGATTTTAGAAACCTAATAATTTAACTAATAATAACATTCCATTATTAGTGTTATCTATTGCATTTTTTTATAGGCTGATTACATCACAGAAATAATACGGAAAGGTAGAATGCCATCGATTAGTCTATTTAAACTTAAAGTGTGTTACTATTGTGTATTTAAACCTGATAACCAATTACTAATTGACATCTTTATGTAAATAATATTAAAATAATAAGAGTTAGGATTTAAACATTCGTTTGTTATATTATTATTTTATTTTGAGATAGGATTACTTATAGGCGTGCTTATAGCGCTATCTATAATGCGTCGCTATACTGCCATAACATGCACATTGCCATATTGAACATATGAGAAGATTAATCAAAGTTTGGAACGATGAGTGCCATCTATATGCTGCATTTCTTAATAAAATCCTACCTACCAAAACGTCTATGACATTGAGCAATCTGATACCCTATATAATCCATGATATTTTAAAATAAACGAAAACATGTATAATGGCAGGCTGCATAGATGCAAAGATGCTGGTCTTCCAGATCTCGGTGATTCCTCTTGGCTTCGTTTATCGTTAAATCCAGGATTGGGATGAAATGTGATGGGCGCCGCTCATAATGTCTATACCACATTCACTAATCAATTGAAAAACGAGCATGTTTTTTGAATCCTGAGTTTTTTTCCAACACTTGCATCTACAAGTTATACAATGATTATACAATTAGTTATACAATAGCGCATATACAATTACGCTACTCGCATTTTGCAATTACATTTATTTTTAGCATTAACGGCGGCAACCTCACATGTTTGTCATGTCACACACATGTCAACCTGAATGTTTTGCATCTGCATGAAATCATGCGGATGCAAAACATTAGATGTAAACAGCATACAATTAATCGGATGTTACACATACAATTAAGCAGACAATTAATCGGATGTTAACATTGTGGCCAAATATACAAAAAAAATGTAAATTAGGTATAATAAAAAAAAAACTGTCGGTAGTAATCTATCTGTCAAATGATCGAATAGCCCAACGCAAGACATGTTGCAAAAATTCTATCCTCATCTCTTTCTTACTAATGCATTTCGCATTGCAAGTAGGAGAAAAATACACTCTACAATCTGCGATGATGACATGTCACGGCCATGTCAATGTCATCATCTGAATGACACAGCCATGTCATTGTCATCAGCATATACCCGACCAGGCGGCATAGTGGTTAGGAGGTCGCCTGATCTTACATTGTAAGGTTCCGGGTTCGATTTTGGCTGGGTCACCATTTTCCCTTGTGTTAAAATTAAGAGAATTGCATTTTCAATTCTGTCAATTGAATGCAATAACAAGAGTACTGTCACACACACACACACACACACACATATAAATACTTCTTAGTAGGGTTGGTTGGATAATAAACACAATGGTTGGATAATAAACCCGCCCATTGTGAAATTTCACAATAAAGAGTAAAACAGACAAGGTTAATATTCTTTGAAGTCTTTCGGGGTCGACAACACAAGACCTCAAAATGTGTTTTTAATTTAATATTTTTTCTTTGCGCCATTCGCCAATGACGCAAGCAGTAGATCGCGATCCCGCTCGCATTCATTTTCTCCGCCTCCCAAAGAAGAAAACGGAGAAAAAGCGACTGCCGACGACGCCCAGCCCAAAGAGGAGCCCGCCAGGCCGCTCAGTCCCAAGGCCGAAGATGCCCGGGACAAACTGCCACCGTACTTCCCCGCCCTTCAGGTAAATATAACGCAATTACTTTATGTATATTTATAATACGGAATTCAATAAAAAAATATAACCTAGATTTTAGTATTCGTTTTAAAAGAGTAGTCTTAAGCTTTCGACTCCGGCTTACTCTGATCGGTGTTTGCAAAGAGTGCATAGAACTTTGATGACTTTTAAAATGAAGTTTTATTCCGTGTACTGACTTTTGACGGATCAGCAAATGTTGATAATAAAAGCAGCCAACATTAATTACCACGTAAAATAGATGGTGTTGACCTTTTTATTCTTATACAGTTGCTCAAACTTTCGACTATTGCTGTCTGTCGGTAAGCAAAGAAAAATAAGTAAAAGTTTTACTACTTAATATTTTTTATGAAATAAAGTAGGATTCTTGGAAAATACGAAATTGACTGCATCATTTGGCGGCCTTAAACTATTTCAGAACATTGTAAACAAGTTTGTTTTATGCTTGATTGTTTTTTGACATTTACTACAATTTTTTCAAAAGAACAAAGAAGTTGATTTTAAATTGGGTAAGTAAATTTGACAGTAATAAAAGTTTTTTATCTTTTCTCATTTTATAACCGACGATTTTTTAAATTCTTACTGATGCAGATATATGAGGGATGTATTAAGCTTTTAATATGTCTGTTTAAACTGTAGTACAGTAGAACCTTATTATTCAGGACTAATTTGGACTCTATTGGTCTGGCCTAAAACAAACTGTATTATGTATTATATAATAAGCCAAAGTATGATTAAAATAGCATAATTAGGTCCTCCTTTTATTAAAACATGAGAATGTTATGGGCTCATCCACACAAATTATATTTAGAATATAATATCTTAGGAATATCTTGGGCTAAGTTATGTTTGATTAAAATAAACAAAAAAATGTTTAATAAATATTAAGTAAACCATTTCAAACTTTAGTGAAAGTGATCTTATATTTTACATATTCTGAATGCAGTATACAAGGTGAGGGCATAATAGAGTCCTAAGAATCACTGAAGAGTAACCTGACTAGATAAAACGGTGCTGTCATGTCAGTCCCGTTAGGTGGGGGTGAACGATAAGGTCTCAGTAGTAAATATACGATGAACAGGTGATCAACTGGGCTCCATTGTGGAGGTTTATTTGTAATATGCTGAGTTTGTGATTGCGAAGCAGGGGGGTAATTTGCTTCCTTTAGTTTAAATCCAGGCAAGAGTGTTATTAATCGAAAAACGATTTTGAAATGGGTCCATAATTTAAGAGCAATGTGTCTGAAAATCCTGGGCGTCTCAAATCCGTGAGGACACCTAATTGTCAAAGCGTCAATAGAGCAGTCTCCAATGCGTTCTTTTTCGAAATTGGTTCGAACTTTGTATATTGGTTCGAATGGCTAAGTTAATTTTGCACACTGATATTACATACACCTTTATAAGATTTATATTACACCTTTATAAGATTACGATGCTCAAGAATTGAGTCGAGCAAATTGGGAAAGAAGTTGAGATTCCTGTAATGGGATCCTTAAAGCTGTGCCTCTCAACGGTATTGTGTGGACTAGCGATAAAGTGCATTTCCATCATTCTGGGCAGTAAAGAAACACAGTTTTCATTACTTGCCTCTGAAAATTCAGAACAACTCCAACAACGACATTTTCACAGCCCAAAAGTGACCGTTTGGTGTGCTTTGTCCTAAGGCATCATAGGCTTTATTTATTTAAAGATGGTGGCGACACTGTTGTTACTGTCACTTCGACAGATACTGTGGCATGTCAATTTTTTCATACCCAAAATGGAGGAATACGATACAGATGCCTTCTGGTATCAACAGGATGGAGCCATAGCCCATACGGCCCGGCCCGAGTTTGTTCCCTGAGAGGAAACATGATCAAATATCTCAGTCAGCGCGATCAACACGAAAAAATAAATACTGAACGGTGACCACTTTCTCTTTCAGGGATGTAGATCTGTAGAGGAATTTCAGTGCCTGAATCGAATAGAGGAGGGCACGTACGGTGTTGTTTACAGGGCGCGCGATAAGACCACCGAGGAAATCGTGGCACTTAAGCGCTTGAAAATGGAGAAAGAGAAAGAAGGCTTTCCGATCACGTCGCTGCGCGAAATCAACACGCTGCTCAAGGTAACAGCTCTCGTTTTTAATTTCATTTTATTTCCATGCAGCGATGCGAATTTTATCAGGGGGAAAGCGCAAAGCTTCCGCTGGTAAGATGAGCATTGGCGCTCCGCTCTCGCAGCTAGTTTTAATATATTTTTATGTTTTTATCCTGCAGGCCCGGCACCTCTTATCAGCAAGAGGGTAAACATTGACCTGAGTGAAGTCGTTATCCAATCTACTTCCCAGTGACAGTGGGCGGGCCTACTCAATCTTGCATCCATTTTGTCCGATTGTCGAGTGTCGCCTGGTGCGAGCGCTTCCCGCTCCATCGACACCTACTTTAACTCATTACAGTAATCCTTCAATTTGCGCATAATCCCTCAATTGATTACAAAATACCTCAATTTATTTACTGTTTTTGTATACAATTTATTTGCCGTATTTATTATACCGAGGGTTATATTCCAAGAAAAATAGTTTTAGTTAGTTTTTAGTTAGCATTATTTCGCTGGTCAATGTTATCAGCGCCATCAGGAAACTTGCTAAAACATACTTGGAATTCAATCGTTAAATTAAGCAACAGTTGGGATTAATTTTCGCATTATGATAGGTAAGTAAGTGTAGTCAAGGGCCATGATCCGTATCTACAAAACAAAATGGCCGACCTAGTAATGTGCGAAATAACGAGAATGCATGTAATAATTTACTAAAATGTATCAATCGACCTTTAAACCTATTAGAAATAAATTGACATATTATTGATTGATTATTCTAATAGTGATAAAGTATTATTGATTGATTATCCAAATAGCATCAATTATGTGTTTGAGGTTTTTTGGGCATGGCTTCCATGAGATTCCATGCAGTTTTAATGATTTACAGGTCCAGAAATCTTACTGGAATTCTGTTGTCTTTATTTTAGCCTGTTAAAGCCTCGACATACAAATAGCCCACGGGATTTAGGTTTGCTAAGTTTCCTCGCCATTCAAGCCAAATGAGCCATTTATTTTGGAAGTAATTCTTCATTCTTCTTCTCCTTTGTTTCGTAGCCGGCCATTGGAGAGGGGGTTGCCCTCGCAGCCAATACGCTGCTGTCGGTACCGCTGGATCTCGTACTCCATTCACGATTCGTTTCCATTCTTGTCAATTTTTGACGACGTCTCTAGCTTTGATAGCCGATAATCATTGATTCTTCAAGTTCACTTTGATATTCTTCAGCCAGATTTTGCTTCGAGGCCGAACGCTGAATTCTCCATTCTGTCGGACGGTCTCGCCAAAGAAGTTTACGTGACAAGCGGTTATGGTTCATTCGGCAAACATGGCCGAACCATCGTAGTCGACGTTTTTGTATTTCTTCTATGTTTTGTGTTTGTTGATTGCATCTTTCTCTAATAGTCTCGTTTCGAAGTCGGTCGTGGAATGAGACCGAGAATTTGCCTCAAACATTGCATTTAGAAGGTCTCGAGTTTGTTAAGGTCCAATTGTAGTAACGTCCATGTTTCCGATCCATAAAGAAGAATGGGAAGGACCGTTCAACGAAATGGAAATACCAATTCTTCATTACCTTGGGGCTAGTATACTATAGAGCTAATAAGTTAAGTATGGTTTTTAAACCTACAAATCATTAAAAAACTGCAAGAATCTCATGGATTCCATACCCAAACCCTCCAAAAAGTTGAAGCAAACGGAGAATATTATACTTATCAATATTATCAATAATAATATAATCAAAAGTCTTTAAAATCCATAAGGTTTTCCCTTGTTTATAGAAACATTTTTTCGCCCGCTCAAAATGAGATTTTGATGTAAGTTGTGCAATCGAAAAGGACCCGCATAAATTGAGAGATTACTGTATTCCATTGTTTCCATGTTAATCTTCATTTCAGCAGCGACTAAATAATTACCTCCTATAAATGGCAAAGTGATCCTACGTCAAATTTAATCACTGTACATTGCATTCGCAAAGGAACGGTAAGTATCTAGGGATTTACTCTTTATTAACAAAATCGTAAATAGAAATACGTTTTTGTTTCAATTTTGTCGTTCTTAATTTTTTGAAACAAGAAACAATATATGGGAGCATTGTCATTGGTTATCGAGGTAATTTTGACGGGAGTTTTGATAGTTTTATTGTAAATATATTCTGATCAATGAAAATAGATAAAAATGAAAATCGGATGTATATTTAGAGTTTTCATTGAACGGACTATATAGTATATGAAATAATTGTAATAATCTTAATGAATATTTATAAAATGGTTGTCCGGTATAAAACTGCAGTTCTTGGGGAGTTTTGATTTTCTTAAATTTATGAGACTTAAAATGGATCCTATTCTTGACCTCTGTGTAAACCGTAAAGCACGACTTTCAGACGATAGTACAAATTTATTTCAAGCTTGTAACCTTGATCAAACCATGCTTATCCAGATCACAAAAAAAAAATGCCTTCATGGAAAAGCTCTAAATACAACTTCGGCTAATTCATTCTTAACTATTAGGAGGCTATGCAAGTTAAAGCATAATGTACATAAGTGATTACAGTTCGTAATGACTTATTTACTTTGATGTTTATGATTATGTTTATTGACCGATCCCAAAAGAACTCTTTTTGAAGTCCGAAAATTGATTGCTCGGTAGAATCGCCGAAGACAACGCCGATAATGGGGTAGTTGTTAATGTTACGGCAACTGCTCTTAAAACGACCAGTCGGCTACCCGATTCCGAATGAATAGCCGGGCAAAGGATGCCATGTCCCGCGACAGATTCGGTAGACACCGTATCACCGCTACGTAAGGGAGAGAACCGCGCATGCGACCTAGAACCTGTAACTAGTGGGGAGACTGGAGTAATCTGGTTGCAACTGGAAGTAATGGGGCGAGTGTCGGCACGCTGGGTAATTAACCTGGCTATCTCGCGGTAAGGCGTTGGCTTCTTACGGGCGAGTCGCGTAACTAGACAGTGGACTGTTTCATCCTCTACGCTCACCTCACGGGAGATAAAACATTCTAATATTGTTAAAACTTCCTGAGGTGACGGGTTCGCCCATTGTAGTTGACAGCTCTAGTTATAATCACTAGTGATCGAATCGTCCGCTCCTTTGATCCTTTAGAGTTGTCAACTAGTACGGGCGAACGCGCCACCCCAGGAAGTTTTATTGATATTAGAGCATTCTTTCTTCCATTGAGTCAACTCAGAGACTTAGTAATAACACGGTCCACCATATAACTACGCCAACAAGCCCGCGAGAGTTCAACTCCTTACCCCGAGGCACTGGGAGGTGAACCTAGCAGGCCTATTGTCAGCACTCACTACCAGATTTGGGCTCACAGCACTCACTACCGCTTAATATTTCTAATATATTGGGAACCTCCTCAAGTTCAGCAGTTTTAAACCGGACATCCTGTATATTTATATCTCCTACGTTCCACAAACCAATTTTAAGTTGAGTAAT
Organism: Micropterix aruncella; assembly: GCA_944548615.1. Classification (NCBI taxonomy): domain Eukaryota; kingdom Metazoa; phylum Arthropoda; class Insecta; order Lepidoptera; family Micropterigidae; genus Micropterix; species Micropterix aruncella. Next base: position 2,060,418 of record OX155954.1, read on the forward strand.
TGGCTTGTTTTTCTAATGGAGTAGAGCATTTTGCATTAGCCGACTAGATTGGCATGGAAATACAAGGTTCGAAAATGACTTGTCATTTTTGACTCTTTTATATCCATTTGGTATTGCTAATCAATACCGGAATCTATGCACACATGAGATGGATATTAAAAATTGTAAAATTTAGGGATCCATCTGTGTATATTTAATTTTATTTTGCCAAAAAATATGAGGAACTCGAAATAGTTTGTTACATATAATGCCTTTTACTGTGAGCTTTTTTGAAGTGTCTTGTTTCAAGTTTGCAACAATGGCAAATGGCGATCAGGAATACAACCCGAGGACAGTTACACGGACTGCGGATTGAAATCATGTATAATTCCTGATTACGGATGCACTCTGGCGGTTGGAACAAACTATTTTGGTGATCTACCTCAGGTTTGTTGGCGGACTGTATTAGATTTACATAAATATTGGCTTGTTTGGAGTATGCTATAAAATAATTAAAGACAGATTTTACCGCGTACTGCTTTGGCTATGTTACAACTGCCGTTGTCCAGGGTTCACGAACTGCTGTCATTTTTTATTTGCTATTCTGTGGATAGCTGGCATATTGCTGCTGTTACTATACAAATTTAAGTAATGGTGAGGTAGTGCACGCGGATTTGAAATTTCCATATGCCCACAACACTCATCTTCATGCATCTTTACACCCGGCGTTGGGCATTGAGAACATTTTAAGAAGAGAAGGGTTCCACATAGAGAGTTTGAAGCCTTCGTTTCAATTAACCCGTCAGACGCCATCAATTCCTATAGGCATTTTGCGTCATTTGACAAATCTGTGCGTAACCGTTTTGGCCGGCCCCTATATTATCAGGGGGGAGAATTCTCACTACCTTAGTTGAAACCCCACCAAACGACATGGCGAAGATACCGGACCTTGTTTGCTCTATCTGTAATAAGAAATACAAACATCTGGCATGGCTAAACAAGCACATTGCTGGGCATGATGATAGTGACGCTGCACGGCAGTGTCTTAAACCGTCGTAAGGAGTCATGGACAGAGTCAAACCTCACACGTCCCTAGACTCATCTGCCCGCAGTTTGTCACCCGACCGGTTTCCACGACCTGCGCCAATCGTATCTTACAAGAGGATTGGGAATTTCACAACAGTAATTTAATTCTTGACCACTCTGTGAACCGTAATGCCCTGCCAGTGTTCAACTGTCGTCCTTCCAGGTGGCGGTCCGTTAATACTTCTCTGATCCGGTTCGCAGAGAAAACGCATTCAAGGTAAAGCTCCGTCGGCAGAGGAGTCGACTTTATCGCCAGCTAAGTGAAGCCAAGAAAGTCAGAGATAAGGCCCTCTGCCACAACTTCTCGTGCGCGTACCGCTCTATACTCAAACTGATACAGAGCGTAGCAACGCAAAACAACAAGCACAAGCCAATATTTCTCAAGTCCAAAGAGGAATCCCGGTTTGACAAAAACCGTTTTAACTACAGCAAAAAGGCTTTGTCTGCCGCCAAGGGCACAATCCAAATCCCGGAAGAAATGGCCACGGAATACTTTACGACCACTTACGAGGATCCATTGTGGCTTCATATGTACAACCCTCCTCTGGGCATTACACCTCCGCACCTGCCTACGGTAGCTTTTGCCTCTCAATCCCCATCTCTAGATGAGATTTTAAATCAAATTTAAAAAAAGCCGTCGGGCTCTACTCCGGGTCCCGATGGTATTCCCTACTTAGTATATAAAAGTGCCCCTGTCTTCCGCAATATTTAGGATCCATCTTTCGACATATATGGAATAGCGGTCTAGTCGCACAGAATTTGGGCCGAGCGACAGTCATCTTAATTCCGGAGGTCCCAGTTTGCACCGGACCAAAGGACTCTAGGCCCATTGCTCTGACAGATAATATAGCCAAAATCTTTTGTTGGCATAGTCCACATGAGGATGAGAGAATTTATGCACCGGAATGAGTACCTTGTGTCAGTACAAAAAGGCTTCATGCGTGGCGTCTCAGGCTGCCTCGAGCACAATTCTCTCCTGACTGCTGCCATCAGGGATGCGAGACAGCACGAGCACCAAATCAATGTATGTTGGCTCGACCTAGAGAACGCTTTTGGGTGAGTCCGACACAGTGTCCTCCACTTTGCACTCCGCTGGTACAACTTCCCACCTGTGGTGGTGACATTGTAACCTTCTATTACATCGCCTGACGTTCCACGTCAAAACGCAGGAATGGACAACCCGCTCCATATCATATTCAATTGGACTGTTTCAGGGGTGTTTGCCTCTCTCCGACGATATTTAATATCGTTTTCAATATACTGCTGGAAAGCCTGACCCAGTTCGACAACAAGTGTGGTTACCGTTTCAAATCAGACGGTCAATACACCTCGTCGTGCCTCGCTTTTGCCGACGACCTAACTTTTATCACCAGGAGCCCCAAGCAGCTTTCACTGCTATTACAGAAAGTGGAGCTGTTCTGCGACTGGTCAGGCTGTATAAAAGTGAAACCCTCCAAATGTTTTTGCCTTGGACTCGCCCGCATAGACACAAAATTTACGTCCTATGACCCCAAATTGGTCTATAAGAACTTTATTATCTCCCTTATAGACCCAAATAACCATTTCAAATTCCTTGATAGGAAAATCACCTGTCAAGGAAAAGACCTCTCTGGCGATCATGTTATAGAACATTTCAGTAGTTGTCTGGCAAAGATAGATGCCTTGCTAATTTCTGGCCCTCGTAAGGCTTGGATCTATGACAATTATCTAACTTCACGTTTGTCATGGTCCTTTCTTATTTACGATTTCACCAAAATCCAACTGTCGTCTGAATGCACTAGTGACAGCTAGTTTAAAATCCTGGTTGTCCTTAGCCAAACCAGCTGACCCCTCGACTCTTCCAAACACAATTTTGAGTTAGCTTTAAAACTGCCCTCTCTGCTCTACGCCAACTCCAAAATAACCAAAAATTCGATTCTAAGCAATTCCAAGGATCCGGCAATATCGAAGAACGTAATAAGTGACCGTAGTGAGTCAAATGATCTACAAGCCCGCATAGACTTCCAAAAAAAGTTCCTTGCTGGAATCGGCCAGAACGGCAATGGTCTGGGGTATGGCAGTATGACCATGAGCGATGTGGACATGAAGAAGTCTCTCTTGCGGGGAGATTACGACGGCAATAGTATGGCTCAAGCTATTGGCCTTCAATGCCAGAATGATTAGACAATAATTTGAGACTTGCATTTCTCCTCCAATGCACTGGAAAGTAATGTATGACTGGACGCCAGAGATGCTGAAATTTTATTTAAATGCCTTTTAGCATACACTTCCAGACCCCAGTAACCTCGCTCGTTGGAGCTATGCCCAGGATAGTTCATGTCCTCTTTGTAGCAATACCTCTTTCACAGCCAGACATATTCTAGCCGGCTGCAAGGTGGCCTTAGATCAAGGACGGTACACTTACCGCCACGACAGAGTCGTTGCTGTTATTCGCGAGGTAATTTGCCTCTCAGTGGCTAATGCCAACAAGGGTTTGACAGTACCCTCCAAACCCCCATCACAGTTTGTGCGGGATGGCTCTAAAGGCAAAAAACATTTCACTACAAAACCTTTCTGAATAATCGAGAAAGCTTCAGATTGGATCCTGGAGGTCGATTCGGTCTCTATGCAGTTTAAATTCCCTGAAAGTCTCGGATGCACAGCCCTGCATCCAGATATAACTCTACTCTCTATCTCGGAAGATGGCTCTTATCGTAAAATTAACTTCCATGGGAATCAAATATCCCAAAAGACCACGGGTACATATTAAATAAATACCATGATCTCGCAAATGCCATCACCCGGAACGGCTTCACTGTTCACCTTCACGCGATGGAAGTTGGCGCTCGTGACCTGCCAGCTAAATATCTGTTTCACCTTTTTAAAGATCTTGGTCTCTCCAGGAAAATAGTCAACTCCTTAGAAAAATTATCTAAAACTGCAATTTCCACATCTGAAATTCTATGGCTTCGAAAGGGAGTGAATGGGTGGTAAGGTGAGCGCTCACATGTGGCAAGACAGTTGTCCTAAACCTACCTCAGCCGGTCGTTAATCCGAAATCCACTGCTCACCCCAGAGAAGTTTTAATAATACTATATGATGGGCCCGACTTCGGTCGTTGAATTCCATGGCAGCTCCGTTTGTATCTTATTTATAAATATATAATATACATGACTAACGAAAGTAATTACTAGGTAACAAAAGGGAATCCATGAAAAAACGATATTGTTAGTATTTATTTACAAAATCGACCAAAAAGTTGTAGAGGAGTTTTTTACGCGCAAAGGCTGAATTTCTACCGGTTAAAGCTCGGGGTTCTTCTTATTTCTTTTGCTTCCCGGATCATTTGGGGGAAGTAGAGTTCTTTTTTTACACCCAGTGATGTTTTTCGCCCCAGTATAAGAAGTTAGAACAGTAGGCGCACTCTCGATGTCAAAGCGTTGCGTGGATAGGGTGCGCGAGAAGTGACCAGAGAGATACTTTACGGCAAATGTCTGTAGTTAGCGTTAGGTGCGGGCGGGGTTGTCAAATTTCTTGAATATCTGAATATCTGTATCGGCAGGGTGCCGGTCATATGGCGGCGATATATGTATTTCGTTCAACGGCAGCATGCAGAAGCAGTATGCAACCTACCCGCGGAATAACAGCGGACGAAAATTTACAGCACTTCAGTGTACCCTGGACGATGGTCGTTTGCTACCAAATCCGTGCGGTAAAACCCATTTATAACTATTTTATAATGTTAAACGACCGCGAATAGTTTTCGATTTCATATGTGTGAAGTATGTTTCTGAGGTTTTCTGAAATTGTCAGACTTGTTATTGTGCTATACTGATATGAAAAAATGGATGCTTCCAGCTGAAGCGCTAAGATGAATTGAGGCCATTGACGTTATAGCTGTGTAGTTAAATTCTTTTTAGGATATTCAAGTAACAAATTAGAAACTTTTGGACATTACCTGAAGGGTGGATTTCACCCAGCAACTGTGTCCGATGTAGATCTAAATGTAGGCCCAAGTGTACCCAAAAGTAAGGTTTTTTTAAAGCAAATTTTATTAACATAGTAATAAATACAAAGTTAGTTGCCTTCAAAATACTCTCCATTTGAAGCAACACATTTATCCAATCTGTGTTTCTATTGGTCAAAACATCTCTGAAACTCCCCGATTGAGATCTCCTTTAGTGCCGCCTGCGAAGTTGCTTTCACCTTCTTCACATCTTCAAATCTCTTCCCATTGAGGTTCCTTTTTATTCCCAGAAAAAGAAAGAATTCAGAGGGTGCCAGGTCCGGTGAGTAAGGTGCGTGGGGAACGACAGTTCATCTCTGAGAAGCCAAATATCGGCGAACACTCAAAGCTGTGTGGGGCACTCTTGGAACAAACTTTGCTGCAACGCGTCTCATCCCTCAAAATCGTCACTCAAAATCAGTTGACAGGTACTCCAAGAGACACCTGTGGCTTTTAAAAGTTCCACAATAGTGAATCTGCGGTCTTCATTCATCTTTTCCATTATTTTTTTTCAACGCTTTCTGGGATGTGGCTCGTTAAAGGGTGACCAGCTTGAGGCCCGTCTTTGACACTCATTTGACCTCTTTTGAAGCGACTATTCCACTCATAATCCCGTGTGCAACTCATTGCATCATCCTTATAGGCTTCTCTAAGCATTTCATAAGCCTCTGAACTTCAGATTTCTTCAACAGGAAGCAAAACCTTAAACACTCTTGTTCTTTTCGCACAATTTAGCAGAGGTTAAAAAACAAGGCTGGAAAAAAAACACTGCGCCACCTCCTAGTTCATTTAGAGTGACTGGGCTGGACGTACTGACTCCCAGGGAACACACAGCCATTCCTATACTAAGTCGGAATGGCTGTGTGCTCCCCGATTTCGACTCAGAGGTGGAGAGCTGCAACAATAGTCCCGTCACTTTTGGGTACCCCTTCGTATGGTGTGAGATAATTTTGAACTGATGTTTGAGGGGAGGTGAGACTTCGCCGTAGATGCCACGGTTTAATTTTGTACCACAGTGTTGATTTTTTTGTTTTATTTTTGTCAAATTTGTAAATCTTTTCTATTAAAGAAAAGTTTGAGAAAAGTTGAGCGCGCTGCGCCATCTAGCGGTAGGTAAAATATCGCTAATAAACAATATTAGCGATAATTTACCTACTGTTATAAAGCGTGTCATGCTCAGCTTTTTACACTATTATTCAAGAAAAAAATCCTTTTTTTTTTTAAAGTTTTTATTAAAAGTTGCTTAGTTTATCGTACTGAGTCACCCTTTACAAGGGTGTCATTAATTAAAAAACTCATATTGTATATAACCAAGAAAATCTGCACTTTGATGTTCAACCTTCATAATAATATACCTTTTATATACATATTTTAGTAGTAATTCTTGTTAATGTTGACTTTACCAAGTGTAGAAACTCCTACCTGGTAATTTTTTTATTGGCAAGCACTCCAGTTGTTTCTAGGTTTTTTGGAGGAGACTTGAGAATTCCCTATTTTATCAGCAAATAATTTAGATTTTTTATAAGCTTTATAAGTGGTTTTTAGCCCATTTCTTCCGCCGGTAATCGCTAAATATTCGAGGTAAAAATCGACGACTTCGATTAATGGGGAAAACACCAATAATCGCATAGTTGCATCTCTAGATAAGATCTTCCTCGAGGCCACATTTATATACTGAGGAGTCTAGAATCCTCAGGCTGCAAAGGCAGAGAAGGGGGGGGGGGGGGGTACGACAGTAGCCAAGTTTTATTTAATTGATGATTCTTGCCACCATGGCCAGGAAGACATTGAGTTTGTAAGTGCGATATTTGCCATCAAAAGGAACGGAGTAAATAGTAATTCCGTAATCACTGGTTTTGTTCTTCGGATTTAATCAACAATTGATGTTAAAAATATATATTACAATATATATTACACTCTCTATCTCAAAAGGTTGCCCTTATTGTACAATTAACTGCTCCATAGTTAGTTAGTTAGTTAGTTTGTCTGGGCTTTTTCCCGCACTTGACCTCTTGATTGGGCCGTTGTGCGTGGCTCATGTTTCTATTTATGTTACTCCAGCCAACCCAGGCTGTCCCAGAAGGTTAGCAGCCTGTTTGGGTTGCTACAGGCCTCCGGGACAGATGCTGGAGATTGTAGTATTCTTGCCCGTTGCTCTGCCACGCTCCTGCATTCCATGAGCACATGCTGTGGCGTTTCTTCTTCCTCCATGCATCCTCTGCATAGAGGGCTGTCTGTCACACCTATGGTAAACAGGTGTTTGTTTAGGGGACAGTGGCCTGTCATAGTACATATGACTACGGATTTTGTCCCTTTTTAATCTGGTGAGGTTGCGGGCAAGTTTTTTGGATGCTTCCGGAACCGCGTTCTTTGTTTGCCTGCATCCTGCGTTCTTTTTCCATTCTGTAAGGTGGGTTTCTTCGGTGTTCCTGCGTAGCCATGTTTTTATTTGGGCCTGGGGAATGGGCATCAAGGGTTCCGGTCCATGTAATATTTCCTTTGATCCCCTTTTGGCCAGTTCGTCTGCCGCGTCGTTTCCCAGTGAGTCGCTGTGCCCTTCAATCCATTGCAGGGTCACTCTATTTGACCCTGCAATGGATTGGAGCGCATTGTGGCATTCCAGTACAAGGACAGAGGTTATAGTATTTTTTGCTAGCGCTTGTAGCACGGAGGCACTGTCGGAGACAAATTTCAAGCTTAGGTCTCCGACATCTCAACTGCTCCATAGGAATCAAATATCCCAGAACACCACAAGTACAAATTAAATAAATACCATGATCTCGCAAATGCCGTCACCCGGAACGGCTTCACTTTTCACCTTCACGCGGTGGAAGTTGGCGCTCGCGGTCTGCCAGCCAAATCGCTGTTTCACCTCTTTAAAGATCTTTGTCTTTCCAGAAAAAATCAACCCTTTCCTGGATAAAATATCTAAAACTGTGATTTCCGCATCTAAAATTCTATGGCTTTGAAGGGGGAGTGAGTGGGTGGTAAGGTGACGCTCACATGTGGCAAGACAGTTGTCCTCAACCCTCCTCCTCAACCAAGACAGTTGTCCAAAGTGTAATAATAGTATTATGATGGGCCCTACTCTGGTCCATGAATTTCATGGCAGCTCCATTTGTATTTTATTTATATAATCCATCCAAAGTATTGTGTACTATATAAACAACTATGTTTACGGGTTTTAAAGACAATAAACATGATTTGATTTCTAGCTTAAAGAGTGTGATCATGTGTCCAAATATAGGGCACCTTTAAAGTGGTTGCCAGTATGCCAAAGGAGAAATTTCATTGACTTGCTCTCCTCTATCGGCACTTTGCCAATCAACACCATCCTATCTCTACGGCCTTTTCAAACCTCATAATTCCTCGACATAATACTGATTTCTACTCCTCTTTCTTTGTCCATGGTGCAAGACTGGAACGATCTCCCAGCAAATATACGGAACTCGCCTTCTTTAGAGCCATTTAAGACTCACCTCAAAGAGCAATTCATTTATTAAGACGTAATTTTCTTTCATTAGGCATTCTTAGTTTTAAATATAGTAGTTTGTATTTTACGCAGAGTAACTTATTTATTTAATTATCTTTAACAAATCCGGCATGTACCACTGCACCGTTGCACTTAGGTTTGTTGCAAGATGTTGCCATGTGGCAAAAAACTCGCCTTTTTGTATTTAAATATTTAAGTGCGAATAAAGTAATTTCAATTCAATAAGGGTTCTGATAAAATTAAGCAGTCTTAAGCGCAAACTAATACTCTTCTTTAACCAGGTCTATTATGAATTACTTCGGAGTATGCAATTTATTTTTCTTTGTATATTTTGGATTGACTGCTAGAGTCGGCTTCGTTGTTTTCATATTTCTAGGTTTGTTTTTACAGAACTGCTGACCTACGGTTGACTACAATTGACGAGAAAGCCGTTGTTGTATGTGACCATTTCGACAAAGGAGGCTTTAGGAGTATCGGAGGAAACAGTTGACCAAATGGCACTTGCAGCATGTGAAAGTGGCAGAATATGGCACTACTCTGCACTCCGACTGGAAACAAAACCCAGTAAAATGGTCGGTAAAGTTCTAGAAGATTAATACAACCTAGAAACACGGTGCTTCACATTAAACCGATATTTGATGGTGTCTTCGCCTTGATATTCTTGAACATTTGCAAGATACGAGACTGAATATAGCTACAATGGTGCAATTCTTTATTAAATGATTTGAAATCAATATACAAACGAACAATAAAAGGAGCATGCGGGCGAGGTATTTTCCCATTATTTGCGTGTACCTGTTAATATTCATAATGGACCTCGTTAGAAAAAGTTTTTCGTGACAAACTCAAAAAAGAGTGCGAGGTGCCTGTAAAAAGTTCCAGGAATTTATGCATAGGAAATCATTCCCTTAGGAGCAGTTGTTCGATCTAAATTGTGGTCTATAGACATTTTTATTTACACAATTGAATATAAGTCCCAATGTGTATTTGAATACTAAATTTGTTTTTGTATAAATTTGTATCAGGGATTTTCACAAATTTTGCTTTATTTCGGGTGATCTTGAAAAGATCTATTGATAATACAGTAGAAGTCCAATTAACCAAACTGACTATCCGAATCGCTGATTATTCGAATTACGATGGAAAAAAAATTAAGACAGAAACGTACTGCGATTTGCAAAATAATGATTCTGTTTTCGCACGCTATTGTCCTTAGGGATGATGAGTCACCTTCTCATAGTGCAGTTCTATTATTGGCTGTCGTCCATCGCCAGGTGGCCGGCCCGGCCCACCTGTCTGTCTGTCTGTCGATACACCAGTCAGTGTGTCGTTGACCTGCTACTGTGATGGTACTCGCGTCGGTGCGTTGTTTTACGATGTTGGACAATCATTGATTTCAGACAGCGGCTCCACTCCTGGTGGTGCCCTTCCGTCAATTCCTTTAAGTTTCAGTTTTGCAACCATACTCCCCCCGGAGCTCAAAATCTTTGGTTTCCCAAAAGCTGCCCGCCGAGAATGTGAGGCGACCAATTCTGGTTGCCTACAGCAACATGTATACAAAATGTATATAAATTTATATATATGTAAATGTGCGCCGCTCTATAGTAATCCGCTCTATAGTAATGGTATAGCTCTATAGTAAACCCTGCTCTATGTAAATGTAAATGTGTGTGTAAATATATATTTATATACATTTTGCCGTAGGCGACCCGAGCTAATCGCCATTCATTTAAGGGGTTAAACATGAGCAAACCTACACATTTAAACTACGTGTCAGTGCTTGAAAACGAAGATGGAAGTTCTTAATGCAAATTCAATTATCCAAATTTTTGATTGAATAAAATTTCCCAATCGATTCGGTTAATTGGAGTTCTACTGTATTACGATACCGTTTTAAAAGCTTGATCGTATCATTGTGTAATTCCACTTACGACTAATCTTTCACTCAAACAACTGCCCCTCGGGTGTACACTTACACTGTTTCCAGCGCTTTTTCCTTGATTTGAATTGAAGGGCTTTTGATAAGTCTGCTGAAGTGTTTCTTGTTTTGATGCAGATGTTTGCTTCGTCCTAAGATTTTTCAGTTGGTACGGACAATTCATCCAAAAAAGCACTCGAGAAGCGTACGCATAACTTCATCTGGCCGCCAGAGGATTTCAAATTCCTGAAACTTTTTGCATCATCTAATACGCACGAAAGGTATTTATTACAATGACAATGTTACCATATTGTGTGCCGAGTGTTCGAAATCGTTATGCCATGGTTCGCAGACCGTGGTAAGTACAACATTTATTAATTATTCATGCGTATTATAATTGAAGTTGAGGTTAGGATCGTTTTGCCATGATAATGATATTGTAATGGAGATGCAAGCGTAGGCTTAGCCCTTGGGGAGTATGGAAGGGTCCCGGGATTTAGGCTAATCGGGTATTCGCCCATGTTAATTTTTGCAGGGCCAGCATCCAAACATCGTCACCGTGCGGGAGATCGTCGTTGGATCAAATATGGACAAGATTTTCATCGTCATGGATTACGTGGAGCACGACTTGAAGAGCCTCATGGAGATGATGCGGCAGCGCAAACAGGCTTTTCTACCTGGTAAGTATTTATTAATTCTTATCCCTATTCGAGCCGAGATAAAAACCACTAATTTTCCTTAACCCTTCGGCTACGTAACGACCAAATTTGGTTGCACATCAGAACACCATTGACTACGTAACGACCAATATTGGCGGCTTGCTCCCGGAGCGCACAGTAATATTATTTTCTAATTCGAACGCATCCAAAAATCTATACCAAATATCCTTTTATTACCATAGATACATAGATGGCCGCTAGAATACATAGATCACGCGTCATTTCGCAGATATTTCTGGTAAAATTCCATTGTCAAACATAATTTTTTTTTCAAGAAATCAAATTTTTTATTGGTTTTTTGAGCTAATTATCTAAATATTTTTGTAAGTAAATCAGCAAAACGAAATATTAACTTTGATAGAGAATCTAATAAAGATCATGATAGTATTTACAATTTCTAAATACGGTTCCGTATTTTTCCGTAATAAATAAAATACAAACGGAGCTGCCATGGAATTTACCGACCAAAAATCGGGCCCATCATATATAATTATTACACTTCTACACTTACAAGTACAAGTTAGAAATGCCGAGTTTTTAAAATTTTTTCGACTTTCTCATATTTATTCATAATTATCTAATTGTTTTACAAAATGAGATTTCAATTTTCTATATGCCAAATTTCAATGCGATCAATTCACATTTATTCTTTTTATGATTGCTATAATAGTTCCATAGTTATAGTACTTTTTGTCAAGCGCGGCGATATTGCAAGAAATTCCAATAAATTGCCGCGGTCTGCCATGAAATTATGCCGCTACTCGAAGGGTTAAATCCAGCACTTTATCAAAAACATTCAACAAGTTCATGATCATAAGGGCAATCCTTACTTAGCAGACGGCAATTCTTCTGATATCATTCCGTACCACTATTGCAGTGTTGCCAGGTATCTGCAAATGAAAGTTGCCCATTTTCCCAACCGTGGTAGCCTATTGTCCACGACTCATTTTTTTAACAGTACGGTACGATAGCCGCGTCATAGAACAAAACTAGAGCTCTTGTCCACTGCACGGTTTTTTCGCCGTACGACGCGTTAGATACATACATTTTGTAAACTGCATTCAAGGTCAAAATAATTGTCCGCTGTAAAAATGCCTGGTGCAGTGGACAAGCTCTCATATACCGCAAATAAATTTTGCTGTAAACATGGCTCGCCGAGGGATAAATACGGTGTAACTGCGGTGGCGCCGTGCCATTTTTCCGAAGTGTCCATGAACAAGCTTCCATAGTGATCCGTACCCCACTGACGACTGCGAATTAACTGTGGATTTTCACAGCGAAGTAAACGTGTGTGGTCAAGAGGCCTAAAGTAGCCGTTTAGTTCACGAAGACACGCAATCGATCCCAATATGAACAATAAAAATAGGTATTTCTTTTTTTAATTGAAACAAAGCTGTTGCAAATAAACATACTAAAAATCAACATAACAACATGTATTCCTTCATATTAACCCTTCAGGTCTCGGCCCCTCAGCCGATTGACAAGTTGATGTCCCAAAAAATTTTAGTAAAAATTTGTAAAAAAATAGAGTTATGACACTGGGCTCGATTGCGTTTCTTCGTGAACTAAAATCGGAAATTAGTCCGTGTGAACGAGACAGGGCAATACGCTAGAGCGAAGTGTGAGATGACGGTTGTCACTTTTTCGCATTAAAACTGCCCGCCAAGGTCAAATCTTACACCGCACGAAATATGCTCGAATTTATTCGGACGAGTATAAGTTCGGCAGGTAGTATTTATCGACGATCGTTCGTTTCATATACCGCTCTAACTTATTGCTCTGTCTCGTTCGCTTGGACTAATTTTAGTTTTAGTTCACAAAGAAACGCAATCGGGCCCATTGTCTCACCAAAACATTAATTACTGCCAAACATTATCATGACTGTCCTTTTATGATTGTACCTATTTCAATGTAAACTTCGTTGTATGGTAAAACAAATTGCAACAAACACCAATAAAAAAATAATTTTTAACCTTTTTTAAAAACGAAGACGCTCTCTATTACATATAAGTGTACTTTAACCCCCTAGAGCCCCAATTGGCCGATATCGGCCACAACACGATTCAGCGTGACGGTCCCGTTTTAATTTAATTTTAATTTAAATTGTTTTATTATGTTAATATGTTTTATTTTAATGATGGATATTAACATAATAAAACATATTAAATTAAAATTAAAATAAAATGGGACCGTCACGCTGAATCGTGTTGTGGCCGATATCGGCCAATTGGGGCTCTAGGGGGTTTAAATACACTTATATGTAATAGAGAGCGTCTTCGTTTTTAAAAAAGGTTATAAATTATTTTTTTATTGGTGTTTGTTGCAATTTGTTTTACCATACAACGAAGTTTACAATGAAATAGGTACAATCATAAAAGGACAGTCATGATAATGTTTTAACCCTTCAACTGTTAAGTTCTCATATTTATATGCATGAAAGCGCTTATAAGTGCCCTCATGGATAATCCGGATTACCTAAAGGGTTAATCATATGATGTTTATTTTTTTTATCTGAATATATTATATAATTGTAGAGGGCCAGAGAAGTAGTCTAATCGGCAACATGGCAGCCGCAAATCTTTTTGAGTTGCCAGTGTAGGGTTAGAAGGTACCTAAATGGTAAAATTTAGTTTAATCTGGTAACACTCGTCATTGGTCACTACCTTGTCTTTTGGATACTGCAAGCTATCCAGATTGTCAGCGCTCAGAATTGCATCATCTGTAACAGCAATACCAGAACCATTTGTCCTTATTTTTGTGAATGGAGCTACTCACCCTGTTTAGACCCTACTTTAAGGTTTTTGGATTTATTCTGGGATGGAAGAAACAGTTTTTTGATGACCATTTGCTGTTTTCTTTAAAATTTGTTTCAATTTATTTCAGGCGAGATCAAATGTTTGATGCAGCAGTTACTGAAGGCTGTCCATCATTTGCACGACAACTGGATTCTGCACCGGGACTTAAAAACTAGCAATCTCTTACTGTCTCATAAGGGCATACTCAAGGTAAGCGCGATTTCAACGTTAAATTAACACCAATGTCTATCAAATCGAAATTGTTATGTGGTTTAGTATAGTTAATGGTTTTGTTTCCTCGTATTTAGTCTCGTATTTATGCTTCCGTTTTACTCAAGGGTCGAATTTGGGTCCTCTTCTCTTTAATATCTTCATCGACATTAACTGCATTAGTATAACCACCGCATTGTGCCTCCTATTTGCTGATGATTTGAAATCATTTCTCTAAAATGGTTTCGTCAAAACCTGTGAAGAACTAGTTGAGCGTCTGTCACAATTTGAATTTGAGCATTTAATCAGTTAGATAAATCAGCTTTATCGAGCGGTGGAAGTGACCGACCTTCAGATCTGAGACCAGATATGACACTCGTATTCTAGAAGTGGTCTTTAATATATCTCATACAAAGTGCAGAAAAGCTTTGGCATGAAACATAGTAAGATTTTGCGAATGAGATGTATTGTTAAATTTACTTTTTATTGTTCCACTTTAAATCTTGTGTGAGGATCATTTGCAAATCCTTCTGATTTGTAAATGGTTTCACTGGTCACCGTTTGTCACTATCCATGCTCAATAGCCAGTTTTTTGTCCAGTTTTGTATGCTTCTGTCTCGTTCTCTGGATCCATCTGCGATGCATGGGTTGCCGAAAACATTGGTGTCGTCAGCAAAAAATCGACAGTCCGAGAGAATGATCGATTCCATATCAGCAATGCACAAGTTAACAGTCTGGACCAAACACGAATTAGATTATTTACTATTATTATTATTGTTATTTATTCTGGACAGGCAGCTTTGTTAATACAATCAAATCAGGTCTTGCAAAGCTACCCGTAAACAATATTAACAAGTTTTTAGTTACAAATGTTTTTAAATCGATCGACAGAGCCTGCACTAATCATTTCAAATGGTTGTTTATTCCACATGTCCACCGCTCTGTTTTGCAGAACGTTGCATGGTTGTTTTTTGTTGTGACATTAAAGTGTCGATGTTGAATTTGTAAATATTGTTTAGCCTAGGTAGGTACATAGTGATAATTTATGAGAATTGTATGTCTCAATCGGGTCTTTGTCTTTGCTTTGAGATTAGGCAGTCGAAGTAATTCCAAGCAATAATTATAATTATTATTTTTCAGGCTTCATAATTCCTATTATTCTATAAGGTTGTTAATTTGTATAATAAAATAAAATATTTCGTGTTTTTCAGGTTGGCGATTTCGGTCTAGCCAGAGAGTACGGCAGCCCTCTCCGAAATTACACCCCCGTGGTGGTGACTCTGTGGTACCGAGCGCCCGAGCTGCTGCTGTGCAGCAAAAAGTATTCCACTCCCGTCGATATGTGGAGCGTGGGTTGCATATTCGCGGAATTCGTCATGATGAACGCCCTGTTTCCGGGAAAGTCGGAAGTGGACCAGCTGAACCGGATATTCAAGGAGTTGGGCACTCCGACGGAGCGCGTGTGGCCGGGCTGGAACGAGCTGCCGGCCGTGCAGAAGATGACGTTCGCGGCCTACGCGGGCGGCGGCCTGAAGACCCGCGCCGGGCCCGACTTGCTCAGCGACGCCGGCCACTGCCTGCTCGCCGGGCTGCTCACCTACGACCCCACCAAGCGACTGTCGGCCGACGTCGCTCTGCACCAAACATATTTCACTGTAAGTTTTCATTCACATTACTATTAGCTCCATACCCAATTAGTTGCCGTTTTACAAAGAAAAAAGACCAAACATTTTATATATTTTTTATTTTTTTTATTCCTTCTGCTATTGCCGCCTTTCTTCTAGGTATGACATTCAGCAATCATTGTGACTTTTGAACATTTTCACTTTGCCGTTTCTTCGATTGACTCGACTGGACTCGAATGGTACGTGTCCAATGGCCCATCTTTAATTATAGGCGCTGTTAAATTATTATGCCGGCGAGTCTTCGAAGCGCTCTCCTCTTCAATCTGCGGAAAGACCAGTTTTTCATCAGCTTTCAAACTGGTCGATTTGGGTATTGAGTCAATGTGCAATTGCTTACAATTTGTTTTAGTTATTATTTCCTCTTTCACTGTTAAGGTTTTTAGGTCGTGATGTATACGGTCATTTGTGTCATACCATGTTGCAGCAATTATAATTCTCAGCATCTTGGATTGCAACCGCTGAAAGATCTCTACGTTGAAATTGGCCGCTGTGCCCCGCAGCTATAATCCATAGGTCCAAATGAGCTTAAGGATGATAGGAAACATTTTGAAGGAAAAATATGTTTAATTAATCAAAATATTGACACCTATTATCTATTGCAGCTTTGCCATTTTAATGGAGGTTGCATAATGCATCTGCTGTAAAATTCTCATCAACAGGAATCAATGAATGCTTGGAAAGCGTTTTTCACTGCCTCTTCGGAGTATTTTTTTTTCCTCTGTAAAATTATCTGTATTCCAAAAAAAATGAAGTGTGTTGGAGCAAGGTTTCGAAAGCAGTTAAGCAACTAAAAGATCTTGGAATAACCATTAGTGATGATCTCAAATGGGAAATACAGATACATACGGTGTGAAGCGACGGTCGGGGGCGGCGTAATCCGCCCTTTTCGCTAGCTCCCGATTCTTCGGAGCTCGCGCGCGGACTGTAGTTGCAATCGCTAAAGGAGCCAACTCTACTCTGTCTGATAAGGAAGGCTTTCCAACATCTTTCAATAGAGGTGTTTATAAAAATCTACATAGCATGTGAGACTTATTCTATCAGTTCTGGAACCCCTACTTATTCAAAGATGTAGATGTACCGGAATAGGCGCAGCGAAGGGCAATCGAAACGCTAGCGGTCTGAAGAAATTAAGAAAATCGCTTGGAATTATTCGGACTGACTACTCTCAAACAGAAAAGACAAAGAGAGAACCCGATTGAGTCATATACAATTCTCACAAATGATTATGATGTACCTTTGCTAAAGTATATTTACAAATTCAACGTCGACACAAATCTTCGAGGTCACAGCGGCAAAAAACTTAAACGAGCAAAATTTAAATGTAATCCTCTTAAGAAAGTTCTGCAAAATAGAGCGGTGGACGTGTGGATGGAACGAACTAACATTTGAAGCGTAAGAGTAAATTTAGCCAATAAATAGTAAATTTAAGACCTCTAAAATATCTTACGTTTACATAGATGTAAATGTGCGCGAGTCGTTTGCCGTTCCGCTACTGCGAAGATAAAAATAAAATATTCCGCAGTAGCGCCCGACATTATCAATTGTGAAACGAGCCATCCCTGCCAATTTCCGAGTTATCAGTTACGGACGGAGGGCCGTATATCAGGCATACTTAAAAATGATTCAGTTTAGAAGCTAAATGGATGTTCCCCTCTGCAGGAGCAGCCGCTGGCCGTGGAGCCGGCCATGTTCCCCACGTGGCCGGCCAAGTCGGAGGGCGGGCGGCGCGCGCTGGGCGCAGCGCACAGCCCCAAGCCGCCCTCGGGCGGCGGCCAGTACAAGGCGCTGGCCGACGCGGACGCCGACGCCTCGCGCGGCTTCCGCATCTCCGCCCTGACCGCCGGCGGGGGCTTCTCCCTCAAGTTCTAGCGCTTTTACCTATTGTATTTATTTCGCCATTTTTGACATCGATCATTACAGGGAATAGAAGGCGAAGACGAATACTGTTTTATTTTTCCCAATGTCATTTTTTTGTATATCTCCGAGTGCGTTGCGATGAATCCCAAATTTATGTACATAATAAAAAAATATGCGCGGCGACGATGCCGAAATATGTTTCATATAAATATTTGACGATATCTTACGTTGGTTTTATTTATTCCCGCCGATGCGACTGTCCGTCCTCGGCGAAGATGAAAATTGGTATCGATCTTATGAAATTTAACATTCGACGTCGCGCGATACCCGGGGACGATTAGATATCGCCGATCCGTTCGTACCGTATTCGTTCGTATCGAATCGAAATATCGACGCCGGCGGAGCGTGTAATTTCCACCCGGGGTAAAAATCTCAGCACTTTAAGAGAGAGCTAGTCCGTTTAAAAAGAGCACTCGCCGAACGTTAAACCGGCACGACTAGTACGAGTGCCTACATAGTAATTACCAAATTAACCCAACCCCTTGCGAAGTAAAAGTTTACCCTTGCGAAGTAAAAATGTAGCAGTCACTTCTGCGCGAAACAGTTTCGCGCGTGATGTCGTTGGCCTTGAGAAAAACGACCATAACTTTTAAACCACTATACAGATCGTAAAAAGAATAACTTTAAAATGATCGCATTGAAATTTGAAATATAAAACATTATAACCTTATCTCGTAAAACTATTAAGATAATAATGAATAAATATTACAAAGTTGGCGAACTGAAAAAACTCGGTTATAAAATCATTTCGATGTTTTTATCACAAAATACGGAAAATGAACAAAAATTGTAAATACAGTTATGTTCTTTATTAAATGCATTACCAAAACTATTATTTTGTTTTACTTATTTGCATACAAAAATATTTAGTAATACAGCCAAGAAAAATTTGATGTATTTTCGTAAAAAAAAATTTTTTAAATTTTATATTTGTGACTACTTAGGCTCTTTTTTTTTATATGAATTTCTTTCAAAATAACTTTACCACTACATCACATTTCTTAGAAAATCACACCAGAACTTTGAGCATTGTCTGATATTACAGAAAAATCTAAACTTTTGTGAGTTAGCGATGTAAACATGGTAACTGACGGAAACTTTGATATTACAAAAATGGTTAAGGATTTTCAAATAATATGCCTCATTATATGCTTATTATATGTCCAGTAACTAATTATTATACTCCAAAGAGTCACGTTTCATAGAAAAACAATAGAAAATCGCACTCAAAATATTGTAATACTTTCATACTAATTGTCAAAACAAACTCCAAAGTGCGACCGCATTTTATGAAACTACTCGTAATGAAAAAAATACGGCCTATTATGTAATTACTTACGATGTAAATGAAAGAATAACTATTTTATCAGCGAATTGAAACAATATTACATCATATTTCGCGATATTTCGGGAGATTTCATAAAAATAACGGAACAAATTGCGGCCACGTATTCTGACACATATGTTTTCGCCGAAGCAATTTGCTTAAAAATACACGAAAAACAGCAAATGGACAATCTCGAATGACAAATGCTCATTCATAAACCGTTTTAAAATGCAAATTACTCACGTTTTTGAAGTATATCGAACTATAACAACAAATAAAATAAAAAATAAAAATAACACGCACTAAAACACATTAATGTTCACTACACTGCGGCATAAGAGCGGATGCACGTAATGGTGTGTGCGCGACGGCGAACGCGGTAATTACTGAGCCATAGTAAATAAAAAACATGACCGAACGTTCATCGAACGAAACGTTCGAATAGAGATGGGCATTGCGCTGTTATGTAACGCTCTCGGAAGCGAAAATAACCGTTTTTGGAGTTTTAATGAATTTTTTCGCAAACGGTGAGCATTGCATCCATTATTGGACGGCTATCGTTCCAAAGTATTTAGGCTTGCATCCAATGATGGACGGCTCACATCAGTCGGGTTAAGCAAAAACACTAGCAGTCCCCCTGAAAGAGTTTTAATCATTATTACCACAGTTTTTTAAAATAAGACATCGCGACTAAAAATGTTATATGAAAAAAAAAACATTTCTTTCTATTCTTAACCTTTCAGAAGCCAGCCTTCACGCGCAGAAACGGCGCTGCACATTTTTGGTCAATTTTGTATATATATATAGTTTTTATGGATTGTCTCTTGTTACATAATAATTAATCTTGTTAATCATGTATAACATATATTTCTGTAATATATATGGAGGCCGGCCTCGTGCCGATCTGTTAACCACCCCAACCACCGATTAGCATTTTTGACCTCCCAGTGGTTAAAGCGATTAACTCTTCCATGAAAGCATGGGTCTTTACAAATACCTACATAGATCAAACAAAATACCTAACCGAACATAGCTAACGCCAAAGGCCTCGACCATCAATTTCTTAAAATCTTAATATTCAGTTTTAATATAACTACAATTATCCAAACTTTAACTATCCGAATCGCCGATTATCCAAAATTAAAACGGAAAACAATTAGTACGGAAACGTACTGCGATTCATAAAATAATGGTTGTGTCTATGCACGCTATTGTCCTTGGGGATGATGTACTAATGTACAGCACTTTCTAAGTACACTTAATATGTAAAAGTGCAGCCTTTACATTTAATTAATATTGATATTGATATTGAATAGTTTTTTCTCCCAATTTAAACATATATACAATAAATAATTAAGATAGACCCTTTTTTCGGAATAAATCCAATTATTCGAATTTTCGATTATCGGGGTCCGAATTTTAGATTATCACAATTTATATATTTAGTAGTAACACATCTAGTAAAAAGTTAATGTCATATGTGATTAAGATGTTAGCAAGAAATTGATGCGACATTATTGATTCGGATAATTGGTGTTCTACTGTAATGGTGACGCTATCTATGTTAGAAAGTGCCAAAGGCTTAAACCGCCGATTTCTCAAAAACTTTAAAGACCACTGCTTTTTAAACAATGTTTAGTTTTAAACATAACTAGCGAGACAGTTACTTCTCTTAGAAAAAAATGAAATCAAAGCGAACGACGACACAAGTCCTAAGACCTACCACAAATCGTAATACAATTAGCAGACATTGTTCCACAAGTGTGGAACGAAATTTGCAGAAGCAAGTGCGCTATAAAACAACCACTCCACTCCGCTTAACCCGGTAACTCCCTAACATCCCTTGCGGGACCAACGGCCGACTCCCCCAATTTCCAGGTTATAATTTTTTATATGTCAAATTTCAATGCGATCATTTTACAGTAATTTTTTTAATGATCCGTATAGTGGTTTTTAAGTTATGGTCGTTTGTATCAAGGTCGTCGACTCGCGTCGATTTTACGCGCGAAAAAGTCGCGGGCAAAAGTGATAGCTGAATTTTTACTTCGCGAGAGGAGGGGTTTATAGAACTACAGATTTCGTATACTGAGCCATCTCCAGACACCGATAAGCAATGGTTTCTTCATTGCCAGTCGGACAAATATTGCCCTTCCCAAAGTGCACCTAACACAGATACAAGAATCCGGTAATTACATTAGTTTAACTGCCTCCCTCTTTAAACTAGACTTCAGGAGTTAAAAATATTCGAAAGCTTTATAGAAAGAAAATTGGCATCCACACATGGTTTCTATAAGTTGGACGAGTTCTACAGCTATGCTGAATCGTTTGTAGTCTAGATATTTTTATCGTTTGTAGGTATATATTTTTTTTCTTAAATGCGATTATTTTTGTTTGTTTTTGTTAATGTCTTTTAATTTGACACTATTGCCACTATTTCTTTTTCTATTATGTCATTCCATTTCGACCTTTATGACGTTTATTTAATATGTAATTTATTTTTTAATATTTTTTTGACGATTTCAACAGATTAGGTATCTACCTATATGATTGTGATATAGTATCTACCTATATGAGTGAGACCACCTATCACACAATTTAATTTCACGGCCACCACGCCATACGAACTACGACGCATCATCAAAAAAATACAAACTAATGCGACTGGGTGCGACAATTTAAATATTGCACTTATCAGCCCAATTATTGAGCCAATTCTTTCAGTTCTCACTCACATCATTAACTTCTCTTTCACAAATCGTAGCTTCCCTACTCTTTGGAAACGGGCCCTTATCATCGCCTTACCTAAAACATCTTCACCTCTGCTGCCCAAAGACTATAGGCCAATTTCTATATTGCCTATTTTCTCGAAGGTTATAGAACGCGTCGCATACATCCAACTAAACCACTTTCTTGTCTCTCATGGACTACTTAATTCTCTCCAATCCGGTTTTCGCCCTGGTTACAGCACTACCTCAGCTCAGGTCAAAGTCACCGATGACATTAGATGCGCTATGGACAATAGAAAACTCACAATTCTCACACTCTTAGATTTCAGTAGCGCATTTAATACGGTCGATTTTGATCTATTGCTGGAGCGGTTGCACTCTCTCAAAATCTCAGATGATGCAGTAATGTGGTTTGACTCTTATCTGAAGGGGCGCCGACAGTGTGTTAAATCAGCCGACACTTCCACCGATCTGATCGACCTTACTGCCGGCGTACCCCAGGGAGGAGTCCTTTCCCCTCTTCTCTTCTCTATATTTATCAGCCCCAAAACCGAGAACCTTACCACCTCGTATCACCTTTACGCTGATGATCTACAAGTTTATATCCACACAAAACCGGACGATATTGACTCTGCCATACTTGATATGAACTCGGCTCTTGCCCATATATCTTCTTGGGCTAAAAGTCATGGCATTGTCTTAAATCCTACTAAGACCCAATCAATTATAATTGGCAGTCAACAATTATTGTCTCCTATTTCTCTATCATCTTTACGTCAAGTAGAAATCGAGGGCAACGTCATTGGGTATTCTAAAGACGAGACATTTTCTTGGCAAGCACAAGTCAACGAAGTAAGCAGGCGAATATATAATGGCTTTCATAGCCTCCGGAGGTTGCAGAGATTCCTCCCTGTAAGCACTAAGCAAACCATAATTCAAAGTCTGCTTCTGCCGTTACTAGACTATGCCGATGTCGCATATTTGGATCTCACCGAAAACAGACTGGATAAACTTGAGCGCCTACAGAACGTTTGCATAAGGTACATATTCAATCTGAGGAAGTATGACCATGTTTCCGAGTACCGATCAAAATTGCAATGGCTTCGTATACGGGACCGGAGAAATTTGCATATCCTTTCACTTCTATATAATGTCCTACACAACCCTACATCTCCCTCCTACCTCAACGAGGCTTTTACCGGATTAGGAAGTCATGGTCTCCCACTTCGTTCAAGTCAGAATAATATCCTACGTATCCCAAAACACAATACCACTTTTTTTTCCTACTCCTCCGTACATGCAGCTCGACTGTGGAATCAGCTTCCTTTAACTATTCGAGGCGCTAGCTCGCTGTTCACCTTTAAGCAATCATTGAAAAAGCACTTCCTTTCACAATAAATATTAATCATAAATTCTAACCTTTCCGTTATCCCCTCCCTTTCCTTACCTTATTTTGGCAGTTTATTTATTTACTTATTTATTTATTTGTTAATATATCAAAATATGTATGTATATACATATACATACATATAATATGTCAAGCTCAAAAATTTATTTATATATTTACATTTTACTTTAGATACACACACAATATATATTATATGCTATAATTTCAAATTTAATTTTAGGCTATAATTTGTTGCCTACTCTTCTTTTCACACCAGCATGTTGGTTGACTGGAAGATATTGCTGTAGTGTAGCAATAAGTCCGCCATTGTACCTACCTTATTTTATTGTGCAATAAAGAGATTTTCATTTCATTTCATTTCATTGTTGTAGATACCTAGTCTTGTTTGAAAAATAAAAATGATTATGGTTATGATGGCAAGTGACCTTAAAATTAGATGGTTGAAGTTACTTATCAATCTTTTTCTTAAATTGCCATCTATAGAAAGTTGCGAAAATTATAGCTATCTTTGGGTTTGAACCTACTTCTCAAAACGGAAATATCTATTTTTTTCCACAACATGTACCGTGTAATGTAGATTTTCACTTTCTCATTCTCATGAAATGAACAAGAAAGAGAAAAGATAGTAATGTAATGTGAATTGTACACAATTTTACAGCGATCATTTGTACATCACCTTAATACATAAAAGTTTTTTTTAATACATTACATACAGTTAATTAATCAATTTATTTATGAAGCATATTTCTCTTACTAATATTCATATCCATTTATAATAAGTACATTTATTCATATATTTAAAAATATATACAGCCAATATGAGCATTAGCATATCTGTGCTCCTATATGTATCAAGGTCAAAGACGACTGGATAAACGATAACTGCATAGAAGTAGTTATGGCAAGCCAAATTTGATGCCTTCAATATGTACAACAAGATAAACGAGCTAATTTGGCAGGAGATTAGACCAAACTGTAACACTCTCCTGGATAAAGACAACTATGCCATGCACGGGCGTAGCGAGGGGGGGGGTTTTGGGGGTTCAAACCCCCCCCGAAATGTTCAAAATATGATATTAATATATATTAAATATTAACACTTGTAACAATGTCAATATCCGATGACAGGTAAACACCGTCTTCATCGATATTTTATACCCCTTTGCCGTCAGGTATAAACTGACTTGAGTCCGATGGTTGGGTCGAGTTCGCCGCGCATAAAAAATATGAAAGAGAGAGCAATACCAAACAAGAGCTCGTCGATATTTCGCGCGAGCGTGCTTCATTTTCCCGCGCGCTTGGTCCATCGGTAACCTTCGTATGTGTTCGTGCCGTACCCCCGGTACCCCGCACCGCACTGCTTGCCGTGCTCAGTCGGCTCGGTTATCGGTAGTCGCCACCGATTCACCGATTACCGAGTGAGTTCGGTCCGTGTAGACTGTTCTGTAGTGCAGTGAAGGAAGGTAAAGAAGAACGGAAAATGGAGGGAAAAAAAAGAAAAGGCGATAAGATTAAGGGTATGGACTACTGGAAAAAGTGGTGTGGTCAAGCAGTTTCTAGTAAAGAAGTGTATTTGGCTGCCGAACCTACAACTAGCGTGGATTCCGGCAATGAGACTGTGATGACGAACGAGCCTTCTACCTCAGTTACAGTATCGAACGTCGAAATTGAGTGGGTGGCGCCGGCACCCTGTTTCCTGCCTACGACCACAAAGCCTAAATTTAGTCTAGAACCGACCAGCTTGCCTGTTACGTCATCTTTTCATCCTGTAGCTAAATTGGACGTTGGTTTTTATTCGAATCAAGACGAATTCGTGGATGAATATTTAAAAGGCCAAATTTTAAAAGTGCCTTGGACCCCATCCAAAGATTATAAGTTTCCCATATCCACAAAACGAAATTTACGCTTTCAACTAACATGGATGGAGAAATTCCCCTGGCTGTCATATTCTGAATATAAAAGTGGAGCATACTGCAGAATTTGCGTCGTAATGGGACGTTCGCTTGAAGAAGGTAAAGGCGGCCATCAGCGGATCGGCCAGCTTGTAACCGAGCCTTTCCGCAGGTGGAAAAATGCACTAGAAATATTTTTGAAACTCATGCAAAATCAGGATATCATAAGCGAAATTCGGAACTGGCAGATAACTTCCTTAAAGTAATTTCTTCGCAGGCTTTTTCAGTCACTGAGCAGTTGTCTTCTGAGAGAAAGAGACAGCAACGGGAAAACCGAATGAAACTAATCCCTATCGTAAAAGGAATAATTTTTTGCGGCAAGCAAGGCATCCCTTTAAGAGGTAAAACTGATTCGGGGCGGATCCACATTACACCAGACCCTGAACAACCACTACAGAATGATGGTAATTTTCGGGCATTATTGCGGTACGGGGCTGAGTCTGGAAATAAAAATCTTTCTGAGCATTTGGTCACTTCTCAGAAGAATGCTCTTTACACAAGCCCTCAGATCCAAAACGAAATAATAGACATTTGTGGGGAAATAATTCAACGTAAGATAATCGACGAAGTAAAAAATGCCCAATTTTTTGCTATTCTCGCTGACGAAACGACTGACATCGCGCGTGTGGAGCAAGTCTCGCTGTGCTTGCGATATGTAGATTTAAAAGATGTTAAACATCATAGAGTTAAGGAGATGTTCCTCGAGTACATTCCCACTGTTGACGTCACAGGATCCGGCCTCGCAAATCTTATTATTACGGCTCTGAAAAAGCATGGTCTTGAATGTTCTCATGTGGTTGGTCAAGGTTACGACGGGGCTGCAGCTATGAGTGGGTATTTGCACGGTGCCCAGGCATATGTTCGTCAAGAATGTGCTCTTGCTCTTTATGTACACTGTAGTGCACACTCTCTTAACCTTGCTATTGCTGACTCATGTTCACGAGCAGATGTCCGAAATTGCGTTGGGAGCGTGCAGTCTGTTGGTTCCTACTTTAGACATTCTGCTCAACGCACTGCCGTTTTGAAAGATAAAATTCGAGAGCTGTTACCCGTCGATCACCAAAAAAGCCTGCTTGCAATGTGTGAAACACGGTGGGTCCACAAGCATGAAGCCATCATGAGATTCAAGGAAATCTATTCAGCGATTGTGAGTGCTATCGAAGAACTCCAATCTAGCCATAATAAGGAAACATCGCAACAAGCCGTCCAAATGCTTAACACACTTCGATCTTCGAATTTTGTGATGACCTTAGAGATTCTTCAAAAAGTCATGAGCTATACATTGTCACTATCAAAACAACTGCAAGCAACTAACACCGACCTCATCACAGCATTCCGCCACGTGGATGATGTTATTAATGCTTTGCAACTTCTGAGAGATAAAGCTGATGACGAGTATACCCATCTCTATGAAGAAGCAAAGGTTTTGCTTGAAGAAAATGGTGGTATACTGCAGATGCCACGCATCGTCGGAAGACAGTTGAACCGCTCTAACATTCCTGCATCGGATATATGCACATATTACAAAATAAATGTATTCATTCCATTCCTTGAACATACAGTTCAACAATTGATTGAAAGGTTTACAAAGCACCGTAAAGTACTTAGTATCGGCACTATCTTGTGTGTTACCTTCAAATTTTGCGGCCAATTCTGAAATTGAAGAGGCAATTTGTATGTACTCGTCAGTGCTTCCAGAAAGAAATACATCTGTGGTCAAAGCAGAACTTGATGTGTGGAAAACAGTGATGAAAAGCACTTCCACTACTCCAAAATCTGCTTTGGAATGCCTAGATAAGTGCGATCAAAAACTATATCCAAACATTTACACATTGCTACAAATTTTGGCTACCATCCCTGTTTCTACTGCTACCCCAGAAAGGACTTTCTCAAGCCTACGGAGACTTAAAAACTACTTGCGCAACACAACGAGTGAAAACAGACTGAACGGTTTGGCTCTCATGAATATCCACTATGGGGCCGAAATTAATGCGGATGAAGTAGTGGATATATTTAAACAGAAAAACAGAAGATTAGTTCTCTAATGCGTTTGCATTAGAGAATCAAATCAATGTTCTGTTTTTTTCCACATAATTTTTTTTTTCACATAATGTTATGTCCATCAATGTATATCACATAATGATATTATGCATATGACGTATCCATAATGAATATTAATTTTCATAAACTTTTTTGTTGTTTTTTTTTTCTTAAACCCCCCCCTAAACTAAAACCTGGCTACGCCCATGATGCCATGAATATTAGAGATAGACTGAGGATATGGAAGGAATACATCAAAGAGCTGTTTCACGGCCAGAGAAGTGACAGAATAAACAAAAGTACACCATTAGATGGAACACCAATCATAAAGGATGAAGTTTCCCATGCAATTAAGTCTGCGAAAAATGGAAAAGAGGTAGGACCAGATGGAATACCAGTGGAAATCCTAAAATTATTGGAGTACGTACATCTCAATGTACTTGTGCACCTTTTAAATGCCGTGTACGATACTAGCATCATTCCTTCAGAATGGCGACACTCCACATTCATACCTTTACCAAAAAAGTACCGCAAAACGCTGCAATGAATGCTGTACCATTTCATTGATGAGCCATGTCCTGAAAGTCTTTGAATATAAATAAATAAATAAATACAAACGGAGCTGCCATGGAATTCACCGACCGGAGTCGGGCCCATCATAATACTATTTTTTACACTTCTGGGGGGTGAGCAGTGGATTCCGGACTTACGAACCGGCTGTGGTAGGTTTAGGACAGCTGTCTTGCCACATGTGAGCGTTCACCTTGCCACCCATTCACTCCCCCTTCGAAGCCATAGAATTTGAGATGCGCAAATCGCAGTTTCAGATAATTTTTCTAAGAAAGAGTTGATTATTTTTCTGGAAAGGCCAAGATCTTTAAAGAGGTGAAATAGAGATTTAGCTGGCAGGCCACGAGCGCCAACTTCCACCGCGTGAAGGTGAACAGTGAAGCCGTTCCGGGTTACGGCATTTGCAAGATCATGGTATTTATTTAATTTGTACTCGTGGTCTTTTGGGATATTTGATTCCCATGGAACAGTTAATTCTACAATAAGAGCCACCTTCCGAGATAGAGAGTAAAGAGTTATATCTGGACGGAGGGCTGTGCATCCGAGACTTTCAGGGAATTTATACTGCTTAGAGACCGAATCAACCTCCAGAATCCAATCTGTAGCTTTCTCGATTATTGAGAAAGGTTTTGTAGTTAAATGTTTTTTGCCTTTAGAGCCATCCCGCACAAACTGTATTGGGGGTTTGGAGGATACTGTCAAACCCTTGTTGGCACGAGCCACTGAGAGACTAATTACCTCGCGAATAACAGCGAGAACTTTGTCATGGCGGTAAGTGTACCGTCCTTGATCTAAGGCCACCTTGCAGCCAGCTACAATGTGTCTAGCTGTGCAAGGGGTATTGCTACAGAGGGGACAAGAACTATCCTCGGCAAAGCTCCAACGAGCGAGGTTACTGGGGTCTGGAAGTGTATGCTGAAAGGCATTCAAATAAAATTTCAGCATCTCTGGCGTCCAGTCATAGAGCATTACCTTCCAGTGCATTGGAGGCGGAATGCAAAAGTCCCCAATTGTTGTCCAATCATTCTGGCATTGAAGGCCAATAGCATGAGCCATACTCTTGCTGTCGTAATCTCCCCGCAAAAGAGACTTCTTTAAGTCCACGTCGCTCGTGGTTGTACTGCCATACCCCAGTCCAGTGCCATTCTGGCTGATTCCAGTAAGGAACTTTTTGTGGAAGTCTACGCGGGCTTGTAGATCATTTGAATCACTGCCACTTATTACGTGCTTCGATATTGCTGGATCTTTGGAATTGCACAGAATCGAATTTTTGGTTATTCTGGAGTTGGCGTAGAGCAGAGAGGGCAGTTTAAGCGCTAGCCCAAAATTTTGTTTGGACCTGAAGAGAGTCGAGGGGTCAGCTGGTTTGGCTAAGGACAGCCAGGATTTTAAACTAGCTGTCACCAGCGCATCTAGACGGGACAGTTGGGTTTTGGTAAAATCGTAAATAAGAAAGGGCCATGACAAATGCGACGTTAGATAATTGTCATAGATCCAGGCCTTACGAGGGCCAGAAATTAGCAAGGCATCTATTTTCGCCAGGCAACTTTTGAAATGCTCTATAACATGATCGACCGAGACGTCTTTTCCCTGATGGGTGATTTTTCTGCCGAGGAATTTGAAATGATTGTTTGGGTCTATAAGGGAGATATTAGAGCCCTTATAGACCAATTTGGGGTCATAGGATGTAAATTTTGTGCCCATGCGGGCGAGTCCAAGGCAAAAACATTTGGAGGGCTTCACTTTTATACAGCCTGACCAGTCGCAGAAAAGCTCCACTTTCTGTAATAGCAGGGAAAGCTGCTTGGGGCTTCTGGTGATGAAAGTTAGGTCGTCGGCAAAGGCGAGGCACGACGAGGTGTATTGGCCGTCTGTTTTAAAACGGTAGCCCCACTTCCTGTCAAACTGGGTCAGGCTTTCCAGCAGTATATTAAAAACTATATTAAAAATCGTCGGGGAGAGGCAACAGCCCTGAAATAGTCCAATTGAATATGGTATAGAGCGGGTAGTCCATTCTTGCGTTTTAACAAGAAAGTTATTCATAAAACGATATACCGGAAATGTGAAGACAATATATCAGAGACATAATTAGAGTTCCGGGAAGGCTATGGTACAAGAGACGCAGTATTTACCTATCAAGTGCTGATGCAAAGATGCAGGGACATGGATCAAACCGCATACTGTTTTTATCGATTACGAGAAGGCATTTGATTGTGTAAAACACAACAAGCTTATCCAGATCTTAGAAAAAGTAGGTCTCAATTCAAAATACGTGTTAATAATAAAAAAAACCTCCACTGGCAGCACAGCAAACGTACGTGTAGAATGCAAACTTACAGATGATGTGGAGATTTTAAGAGGAGTGCGGCAGGGATGTATATTATCGCCATTGCTGTTCAATTTATACGCTGAAGAGATCTTCTCAGAAGCCCTTGAACACACAACTGAGGGGATCGTTGTAAATGGGAGACCCTTCAACAATATTCGATACGCCGATGATACTTTTCTCCTTGCCAGCTCAATCGCAGACCTACAAAGTCTGCTTAATCGGGTTGAGTTGATCAGTGCACAAAGTGGTCTGAATATAAACACCAAGAAGACCAATGGTTGTCGGAAGTAGACCGTCAGCTGCCACCCTCCACGTCAAGAACCAATCTCTGGAGAGGATTCACCAATATAAATACCTTGGCTGTATTGTGAACAATCAAGAAGGCCATAGTGTGGAAGTCATGTCGCATCGAACAAGCTAGAGCTGCGTTTATCAAAATGAGCCACCTCTTCTGCAACCGTAGTCTCATCACTCTCTACTAGATGCCACCTGGTGCGGTGCTATATATTTTCAGTCCTGTACGGAGTAGAAGCGAGGGCTCTAACCCAGAATTTGTGTAAAAGGTTAGAAGCGTTCGAAATGTGGATTTACAGGAGAATACTGAAAATATCTTGGACGGATAGTCAGAAATGAGATGGTGCTGCAAAGAATGCACGAAGGATTGGAATTACTAAAGACCATAAAGAGAAGGAAATTACAATATCATGGGCCACATAATGTGTGGTAACAAATACCACCTCCAATTAATCCTGCAAGGAAAGATAAAAGGCTGCCGAGGACCTGGCTGAAAGAGAACCCACTGACTACAAAACCACGCTGAATGGTTCAACTCAAGCACCACTGAGTTGTTCCGCGCTGCAACGTCACGGGCCCAAGTGGCCATAATGACCGCTGATCTCCGATAGGAGATAACACTTTAAGAAGAAAAGGAAGTACTCCTGCTGCCAAACTAAGTGCCAGGACTTGTTCCAAGGCAGCGAGATCTTTAGTTTTTTATGTACAAGGTTTTTAGTTTTTTATGTACGTTTATCATTAAAAAAAAACATTTTCTACCCGCAGCTTCGTCTGCGATAAAGAGAATTTTTATCAGCGGTTTAACATTTTTGATCGAAACCCTAAAAGATATAGCTTATCTAAAGTGTTAAATTGAGACAAAATGAGAATTAAACTCTATTGAGAGTTACATTTCAATTTATATCAAACTATATAAATTCAAACTATATCAATTTATCATTATTTTACTTAGGCATTTAATAAAAACTTAAGCTGAAAAGCTTTATGGTTTTACGGTATTTTAAATGTTAGGTTTGTACAAACCTGATAACCAAAATTAAAAAAAAAAATACGTGTGGCACTCGGGGACTGCCGCGGTAAAGCTATTGCATAGCATTTTTAATAACTTATGCAATTATAATTATTTATTTATTTTATTTTTTTTATTTTTTCTGATATCAGATAACTGCGGTCTATCGGAAAACGTTGAAATTATTCCGAATCATCTGCGGCTTCGGAATAATTTAAACGTCTTCCGATAGAGTGCCTCGCACGATTTTTTTATTCGGTAAAGCAAAAAAACGGATTATTCAAAAAAAAATCGTAGATAAAAAGATAGATAATTAAATTATCTTTAAAATGGTGCAGGTTTCATAATAATACGCCAGATAGTATTTGCGTTGTAGTCGTTTTTGTGTTCGGTTAGGCCTAATTTCACAAATTAATTACACTATGTAATATAAACAAAATCTAAAATATTCAAAGCTAAGAATATTAGGAAAATGTTCTTGTTTAACATATATTTTTTTCGAATCGTAAGCAGTACTCGTTTAGACGTAATTATCAGTTTAAAATCATTAATTTTCGTTTAGAAATTTCTTCATTCGGTCGCCGCGCTGGCCTTAGGCCCGCGATAAAAGCTATGCAATAGCTTAAAAATGTTTACTTAAGGACCTTTGCAGAAAATATTGATGTTTCTCCCCTCAGGTGCTAGTATAACCAGACTGCTAGGTGAGCTCACTCTGGTGGAGGGAGCAGGCCACATATTATAACTGCCCATGTGAGAAGCAGTTCTCCCTCAAGTCGATTCCTGCTGCCTTCAGTGACTACCCTTACGACTTATTGATGGTCATAGCAACGCATCATTCATTTGTACCACCGAGTCCACAGACCTACTCCATTTCTGCCCCTTCGAATGATTCAAGTAAAGTGTCTGATGACTGCAGCCTTGTTGTTCTTGGGCGGTCAGAATGACTCGCTCGCACCGGGTATATTCTGGCTGTAAGGTCTGTGAGGATCGTTCTTATACTGTGCCTAGCCCTGCACGGATTTTTTAATTTTGGTCGGTCTTTTTTCATTTCTGCACGGTCATTTTTCCCTCGCATTCGTGATATTCTCCATACCCTAATTTTAGTAGAAGTTTGAAGAATCGCCCAACTAAAGCATCACCCTTCAAGTGGACCCTCATTTATTCGCGAAGGAAAGTCACAATGAGAGGCCATAGAAGAAATATACAAATACCTTTCTCATTATTTTAAAATTAGATTTATTTTTCCCCTATTCACTTTTCTAGCTTAAAGATATATTTTTCCCGTTTGTCTTTAGTTCTTTGGGAAAAAGTCCTGAATATAATTTCTAGGCATTTATATAGGGAAATTTCAATCAAAACCGGGTTTTTATAGCTTAATAAATATTAACATATTGTTTAAATCAAGTGTTTATATTTTCCCCTTTTCAACTCCCGATTATTTATTCTCCCAGGGTTAAATTAAAAAAAAAACGCCAAATACGTAACTCATTAATAAAACAAAAGAGTATTTCCCTGAATTTCCTTTTTATAGCCTAACTGGTTATTGAGATATTGTTTTCCACTTTTTCACCCTTTTCGAAGATTCCCTAAATACCTATTACTGAATTTAAAAAGCCTCGTCTTCCTAACATTTGCTCTTCTTGCTTAAATGTATTTATTTTCACCTTTTTTCCCGACTACTTCTTTTAGGAGTTGTTTGGTACAATTTCTAGGTATTTGTATGAGGAATATTTCTGATATTTCGTCGGGCTTAAGATATAGGTAGATATAAATTGAAAGCCGTAAAGTAATATGTTATATTTTTTCCTTATCAACTCCCGATTATTTCCGTCTTGAGTTAACTTTAAAAAACCGCCATATAAGTATCTCATTATTTAATTTATTAGGTTATTTACCCTGACTTTCACGTTTATAGATAACCCCGTTATAGAGATATCGTTTCTCCCCTTTTGATCCTATAAGGGTTTAACTTTCGAAAAATCTCTATTAAGTAAGTAAATACATATTACTTGCCCTAAATGTATTTTTCTTTATTGACTTTTTATATTTTTCCGTTTTTTAACTTCCGATTATTCCCCTTAAAGAGATTATTAGATAAAATTACTAAATACAATTTGTAGGCATTTAAATAGGGAACCTTTTTAAGTAAAGCCTATCTGATATTTAATCGGGCCTAAGAGTTATTAGGAAACCTGCAAAAAACCATTTTAGCACTTTTCGATCACTTCAACCACGATTATTTCCTTCAAGATATGTTTAGGGAAAAATCCGGAATATAATTTTTAGGCATGAATTTGGGGAACCTTTTTTAAACTTATGAGATATTAAGAAAATTGCAAAATAACCAGTTTAGCTCTTTTCGATCACTTCAACCTCGATTATTCCCTTAAAGCAATCCTGAATTCAATTTTTGGGCATTTATATGGGGAATCTTTTTTGAGTAGGTATAACTTATCTGGTATATAACCGTGATTAAGAGATATTTAAAAAACGCAAAAAACATATTTAGCCCTTTTCGATCGCTACACCCCGATTATTCCTATTAATAGATGTTTAGGGAATATCCTGAATTTATTTTTTAAGCATTTATGTATGAAAACTTTTTGAGAAAAACCGACCTGATATTTAATCAGACTTAAGAGATGTTAACATGTTAAAACCGCAAAAAATTTTTTTAGCTCGTTTCGATCACTTCAACCCTGATTGGGAAAATGCGGAATAAAATTTCTAGACATTTATTTGGGGAACCTTTTCTGAGTAAAACCGATCTATGAAAACCAAAAGAAAAACATGTCAGCCCTTTTCGATCACTTCAATCCCGATTATTCCCTTCAAGAGATGTTTAGGGAAAAATCCTGAATTTCGTTTCTAGGCATTTACATGGGGAATCTTTTTTGAGTAAAACTGATCTAATATTTCATAGGGATTAGGAGATAGGTATTAGGAAAAAGTTGAATTTCGCAAAATTATTTCTTAAGGGCTCTCTAGACGATCAATCATGCTGGTCAAGCTTCGCGTCGCGGGCTGGGAGGGGATCGTAAACCGCAGGAAATATGTAAATATATATTTTAAAAAATGCCTAATTTTGTAGTTTTATACCAGTCAATTGTAGGTAATTGATTGGTTGATGATTGATTGATTGGTGATTGATTGATTGATTGATGATTGATTGATAATTTATTGATGATTGATTGATGATTTACGTCATGTGTCAAGTCACATGACTCATGTGACTTGTGATTTACGTCATGTGATTTGAAACATGACGTCACGTGAAGATATGCCACCTATGGTATTATATTTTAATAAAAATATTTGCATATTTCCTGTGGTTTAAGATCCCCTCCCGGCCCGCAATGCGAAGCTTGACAAGCATGCTTGATCGTCTAGAGAGCCCTTTAGCGAGCGCTTACCACCTAAAAGGAACCTCTGTGGAAAATTTCATATTTGTAGCTTCAGAGGGTTCGGCTCGGCGATGATGAATCAATCAGTCTTCTTTTATACATATATAGATAATTATACATATATACTTCTTATCTTTTCTTCTGATCTTTTATACATATATACTAATTAACAATAAGATATAACTAAAATAGAATACGGAAAATAGATAAATTAAAACATAAAAAACAACTAACTTGTTAGAAATGAAATTACAATTAACCCTTAAGTGCAAGCGCTTTTGAGAATCACGTTAGTGCACGCTAGCGGGGTTTATATCACTTTTCAATTTTTACATTTTTTTGTTTCTGACTTGTTTTTAATCATTTAAACTTCTAATTTCTCACTTCTTTTCTTATTATAGATCTAATTTATGAGTTTTTTTACCTTTTAATGGAGCCTTACAGCATTTGTTGATCGAAAGAATTTACAAGATTCCAAGTAAAGCCATTATTTCTGCACGGGAAGTTTCCTTACGATCCCTTTCTCTTGAGCTTGTCATTTTAGTTTTAATGTATTAGTTAGACCACTTTAGTACTTCATCTATCATTTCAATAAAAAACATCTCTAGAAAAGGTTTATTTTTTGTCGTGGCATTTTTTGCACCTCGTACCGGACCCGTTAAAATACGAAGTATGTTTGAAGCTCTTATTTTGGTATTAGAGACGGCCAATGAAGAGTTTAGCCAAAATGTATCGTTTTATTTCCTTGTCCTAAGTAAACACCCTATTCAGTTTCCATAATTTCCTCGTTTTCATCTGCAGACTGTTCACTTTCGCTGGAGTGATCATGATTTATTTGATCCTCTTCGTCATTTTTGCTCTCATCAGAAAAATCATATCCTGAGACCTGTTGATTGTTTTCTCCTGATATTAGATTGCTCTCCTAAGTAAGTTCATGCAGTATCCTTTCCAAATCACTATCACGAATCACATCATTCATTGGGTTCGACCTGTCAAAAATTGGTTCGACCTGACAAAACTCTGTAAATGCTAACAAAAAATATTTGCGGAATATCAAAGACAGACAGCTGCAGGCCATTTGTGTAGAGCGAATTGCTGCAGCTAAAGTCCGCTCTACCTTAGACCGCGGATCGCGCGCGACTTCGCGGCGCGAACTCACTCGCGATGAGGGAAACAAAGCTCCACACTCGCTATGGTTCACTGTAGTTTCACATTATAGTTCGCGCGTTTGAAGGAGATGGACGTCAAATTAGCTTCATCTGCGTCCCTCATGTCGTGCGCAATAGTGCACTATAATTATGAATATATTAAACGTAAAAACAAAATTATATCATCCATTCATTATTTCATATTCAAACCAACTGAGTTTTTTTCAAGTAGGATTTTTTACTTTAGTTTTGTAATTTCTGTAACTAGATAGCAAGGGATTCCCTTTTTTTCAAAATTTCTACATGTTTTTTCATCATGTTTGTGTCGTGATTTTTATATTTTTTCATATAATCTTTACGATTTACATCCCAAAAAACGTGTGTTTAGTAGTATTCAATAAATTGCAGCTAAAATTGTTTCATCCAGTTTACGGTAATTTTGGAGTAAATCTCAGCAACATATTATATAGGAATATGTTGCTGAGAACTGAAGTCTGTCTGTGTGTCTGCGTGTGTATTCCTCCGCGATAGCGCCCAAACGTTTAATCTCATTGAGCTGAAATTTGGGATGCAGGCATCATTCGGTCATGGCAAGAGTTGAAAAGATTGTGGTTGAAATCGGTCAACCAGGGGACGCGCTAGTCATACTTCAATCCCGAAATATTGGACTTACAGACTTGAAATTCGGTTCACAGATGCAGGGGGGGGGGGGGGGGTTTGCTTGTTTGAAAAGTCTTGGGGTGACACAACCGATTTTTTTAGAAAGGTACGCTGTACTTTGCTACTAATGTATTTCACCACCTTTTAAATCCATAATTAAAATTCTAAAAGGAAAACATTTTAATAGGAAAAACTGAATGCCTGCCTGATTGTTTTCTTTTTCATGTGAGGGAATATTGTCAAAAACAACAATATTGCAAATTGTTATCTCGCATTAAATGTTATATTTATTTCGTAGGAATTTTATTGAGGCTAATTTATAATGACAATAACAATTTTAATATTGACAATTTTATTTATGATCAATTAAATGATAGAATTTCAGATTGATATTTTTGTTATGTCGATTTTATATCATTTTTAAAACGTATTGATATTTCAGGCCTTTTTAAAATAAAAGAAAACGGAAAGATTTTTAATGTGATTTTTCTTTTTTTTAAATTTAATTATTTTATTTTTGTTAATATTAGTTACTACATAATATAGGTTCCAGTGGAATAATAATAGCAACTAATTTAACATTACAAACTTACTAAATAAGTAAAAATTGTTACCTAAAAATATTTCAAATATATTTCTATACTAGCTGCGCCCCGCGGTTTCACCCGCGTGGTGATGAAAAATTGTGATAATGATGATAGAAAATTATATATCTTTATAAATTATAGCCTATGTGTTATTCTGATGTGTAAGCTATATTATTGTAAAGTTTCATTAAAATTCATTTAGTAGTTTTTGCGTGAAAGAGTAACAAACATCCATACATATATTCTTACAAACTTTCGCGTTTATAATAGTAGTAGGATTATATTCGAAGTTTTTAAAATGATGGTAGCACTGGTTCCCGTCATTTTTCGACGGAGAAATTAAAGGCATGATTTAATATTCACAGTTGAAGTCTTTATTATATGGAAAATACATATTTCGTCTATGGCAACATTATTATAATGGTGGTAATACTGGCTCCCGCCGTTTTTGACGCGAAAAAAGCACGAAAAAAATAATAAAAGGTAAGTTTTTCTATTTTAGCGTCCGACGTCGTTCATGCTCTTCGGCAGTCCAAGCAGAGAGTTGATGATTTCCGAGTTTCTTTTGTTGGCGGTTCTGGTTATTCCCGAAGCGCACGGGGATCCCCCCGCGTATCCTACGGGAGTCCTGTCGCTTAGCGCATTTTGGAGCAGTATTGCCAGATCGCGTTGAAACTAGAAATGATAAGAAATTATATGAAATCCAAGAAATAAAAATGACGAAAATGACTTGGCCTTCACCTTGACTCCACTACACCATGGCCAATGGTTGGCCGCTACGCTGAGATGGAATCGAGTCGACACCACTCATCCGGTGTAAAAAATATATGAGAAAGAGCAAGAGACCGGCTCTACAAGTTAGCCAATGCGTTGGCTATTGCCTATGTCTCTCTCGCTCTTTCCCATATATTTTCCTATGTCACAGTGATGCCGACTTAATTTAACTTAGCGGTGCGGCCAAGCATTGGCCAATATGTAGGCAGGCAAGAGACATAGGTGATGCGGCTAAGCATTGGCCAATGTGTAGAGCGGACAAGAGGCAATAGGGCCAGCATTGGCCAGCGTGTAGAGAGGGCATTAGAGAACCTATAGGTACAAAATGAGTAGGTACTTTACTATGAGGTATCTTCTATACAAGTGAATTGTATAAAATGGTCACTATAGGGAAATCTTAAACTTTAGCAGATGGAGAAAAACGCTGAAAGGAGTTGTGACATCTAAAGTGAAAAGGACATTATTATTATAATTTTATACTCCGTATTTTTTGAGAAAATTGCAATTATTTAAACAAAAGTTTTTGTCAGTCAATCAATTTATCCATTGGGATTAAATTACCTAAACGTGCATGAAATTCTCTTATTTTTGATCTCATTCTAAACCTATGCAAAGGCCAATTTGCCTATGCTGCAACGTTGACTGTTTCAAAAACTGATTCGATTAGTATATTATTACGAAAATAAATTGCAATTTCTTTTTTTCCTAATGATGATTAATAGTGGGAAATGCAGACATCTTTCTTGTATTCAATAACAATGTGGTAGCAATATTTTTTCCAACTCAGATTCGCTGATTAAGGAGCTGACGCTTTCGATAAAAACGAGTTTACCGCGTGCAGTTTGTAGCACCCGATGATGTTGCAACCGCCGTTGTCCAGGGTGCTTGCAAAGACTGAGGTGCTTGCAATCGTCATTTGTTATTCTGCGGGTAGGCGGCAAACTGCTGCTGTTACTTCTCAGATTATAACGGTGGTGGGGCAGCGGGTTCGGCGGAATTTTGAAAATCCGCCGTGCATACAACACCCACTGTATCTTGTGTTACGTCCATGCGCTCGGCGATGGGAATTGAAGCTGTCATGCGAAGATCTGTCCGTGTGTATGGGATTCCGATAGTATTGTCAGTTCTCCTCGTGACTTTGACATTCAAAAAAGACAGAGAGCCGTGCTTTTCTGCTTCATCCGTGAATGTAATTTTTAGGTGTATGGAGTTTAGATGACATCATTCTTTAAGCGTTTGGATATTATCTAGCTTTTAGCATGCAGAAGGCGTCGTCGACATAGCGAACCCAGAGAATAGGTTTTATTTGGACGGTTTGATGGCTAGTTCCTCAAAATATCCCGTGCACAAGTCGCTAACTATCGGCGATATGGGGGCATCCCATTGCTACTCCGTCGATTTGTTTATAATAATTGCCGCTCCACAGAAATAGCAGAATGTAAGGCAATGTTGAAGCATGTCTGCGTAGATAATAGGGAGGTCTTCAGACCTTAGTTTGTCTTTCACCACTGTAAAGCCCTCCGAAATGGGTAAATTCGTAAAGAGAGACTCGACGTCAAAGCTCACCATTATTCGTCTTCGGCCAGTTATATGATTTTAACAATGCTTACGAAATGCCGTGAGACGTCGTTCTGCCCGTAAGCGGTTGGAAGACACCAGCTAAGTGTTTCGACATAGGATGTAGGGCTGTCGATTTGGCTTACAATCGAACTCAATGGTTCATTATCCTTATGGATATCCTTATGGTAAGCCATAGGTCCTTATGGATATCCTTATGGATTATCCTTATGGTAAGCCATATAATTATGAAGGCTGTACGATGCGTGGTTTGGGGAGATATGCTATTTCTCAGAGGGAAGTGAAAGATTTATTGATTCTGTCTCTCGTTTGCCTGATAATTCTGGCAGTGGGATTATAATTCACATTCTCTATGTGTTGGTGCCTTCTAGGAGCGTCTCTAGTTTTTGCAAGTAATTGACAGTATCAATAACGGTTCAAAAATCAAAATCAAAATCAAAATGTTCTTTATTCATATAGACACAATTAAATATTATTTTTAATTTATGTTCTTATGATGCGTCCAAGCCTTACTCCCAAGCCGTTTTGTCATTTACATAATCAGATATTGTATAGTATGCTTTTTTATACAATTTTGCTTTGATGGTGGCTTTAAACTTATTTACAGATAGTTCTCTAACAGTATGAGGAAGTTTGTTATAGAAGCCTATACATTGTCCCAAAAAAGAATTGCTTATTTTGTGGAGACGAGTATTAACATTATGAGTGTTGCTTTTTTTTAAAACTTGTCAATATTCTTGTGGACATACAACATATTTTCGTATATATATTGTGATTTCGTATATACATTGCCTTCATCGGCCCGCAAAACAACTATAGTATATCCGCAGAGATTTCGACTCTTTTCTCTGGGCGGCTGTGGTGTTCGGATTTGGGAGCTTGGCCTTGCGTACAAAGACAGCCACATTCTGTTTGCTCACATCCCGCTTGTTAGAGAACTTCTTCTATGTCTGACTCTATCGAACGACTCATCTTTTTGTGTCTGACTTTATCGAAAACCTTCTCGACGTCGACGAAACTTACCTCCCTGTCTGGAAAGCGATCTGCGAGGCCGTAGTCTGGTTGCTGCATCGGCGCTGATAGTGTAAGGGTTACTCCAACGAGCAAGGCACTCGCGGTCATCAAACCCCGAAAGATGTCCGCACTATAACTGGAATGCATGCTTCCCTGTACAACAATAGACAACATTGTTAAGTGCTCAAATCCGGTCAAGCTTTGATGAAGCAAAATAGGGAGAAAGATTTATTTTTACGCAGTCTTTAACGATGCCCCTTGTCTCTCGTTACCTATATGGTTCCTAATGGTTTCGTTCAGCTTGGGTCTGGTGGCCTGTCTGGGGTCTGTCGGCACAACTCACGGCTCAGGTCCCATTCGGGAGCCTCCTCGAAGAGGGACTTAACCTGGAAGGGCCGCCGTGATATCTGCCACCAACCTGCAGTCTAAGATAGTTGGGATCGGAAGTGCGTATTTAGGGGAACACCACGGGTGGAACTGGAAGGTTTTCGCACCGTGGATGGCAACCTAGCTTGCACGAGTTAGGCGCAATCCAGCGAATTGCACAATCGGCGTGACGGGTTCGCCCGTTGTGGTTGACATCTCAATCAATATGCTCCAAGCAGTCCCTGATGATTTTCTTACCTGTAGCGAAGATTCTTATCTTATATTTAAATATTTAGATTCTTCTTGGACAAAGTATTTAGATTCTTCTTGGACAAAACATTACAAAAATTAGTTTGATTGATTATCTGATTATTGTTGATTATTGCGTTTGATTGATCATTTCTGATATTGATTATTTTAATTGTTGATGGTTTTAGTTTTACTGCTTGTTGATTGCGCCTTATATAGCTTC
Organism: Micropterix aruncella; assembly: GCA_944548615.1. Lineage (NCBI taxonomy): Eukaryota > Metazoa > Arthropoda > Insecta > Lepidoptera > Micropterigidae > Micropterix > Micropterix aruncella. The sequence goes on from OX155954.1 coordinate 2,101,863, forward strand.
TACTTTATGAAGTTTCTTCTAAAACGAAATGTCGTATGCTCTCTGGGCAGTTTGTTACTTAAACATTGTATGTTTTTTTAATAATTCACACAATAAAGACCTTGAACTTCAACTTGTTCCTTGAAGTTTCATTGCATTCTCACCAGCATATTTGATCATCACACGGCTTCAACCGGCCCGGCGGTATAGTGGTTAAAGCTCCTAATCTTACATTTAACGGTCTCCTCATGAACGGCCTCCTTAAGTTCTTCTCAGGTTCGAGGACGATGTATAGAAACCTTGAGGTACCCGGATAAGAAAAAAAACGAAGGGGTTCGATGGGGATAAGGAGAGCGATGGGGCTATTGATAGGCTTCTCGCAATCTGTATCGTATTCCTCCACTTTGGGGTGCAAAAAATCTCCAACATGTCATCATTGATTATATATGGTATTAGGTTGCTCAACTCCATAGTAAGATTTGGCAATTCTTCTGAAACAGCGAAATGCAGATGGCGCTGACAGAACTGACGGCCTAACTAATAGCAATTTTTATTTATTTATTTTATTGGAATTATCAAATTAACCATTTACAATAAGTATAATATTAAAACAAATGGCAAAAACTTTCCTCTTTCATTCACTGGCTAGTGCTGCCCAACTGGGATATACCCGTTCCAGGGCGAGCAATTTATATTTTTACATTTAAAACGAGGGTCGATGAACCAACCAAACAAAATAATAATAATAATAATAAAGAAATATATATAATAATAATAAATATATATAATAATAAAAATTTAATAAAAATTACAATATTATGTAGGAAATAGAAATACTAAATACATTAGAATACACGTATACACGCATACATACATATAAACACAATATATGTTAACTCGACTTCAACTTATTCTACTACATCGATCATGGCATGGGTAGATAAACGCTCTTCTTGCAACAGCCATTTATTTATTTTGCTTTTAAACAAATGAAAATTGGGGCTGGTTTTTATGTCACTGCTTAATTTATTGTAAAGTCTTGTAGCTATGAAAGAGTAGTGTCGCTGTCCGAAAGTCGTCTTCATCCTAGGTACATTCAAATTATCACTCAGGAGGAATTAATTTGGCCATTTATAATAATATTGATAATGAATGTTTTTTTGTAAAGTACTGATTGATTATAAAAACCTAGTAATTTAACCAATAATAAAAATAATAACATTGAATTATTATCACAGGGAGATATATAATAATGAGAGATAGAGCCATCTATTACTTGAATTGAATAACGCCTATCTCAACAACTTGGGTTGTCAACTACAACGGGCAAACCCGTCACCTCAAGTAGTTTTAACGATAATGATCGTTCTATGTCCCGTGAGGTGAGCGTAAATGACTTAGAGACGATACAAATCTACCACCTAGCTAATCCAACATTGACTGTTTTGTCGTAAGTCTTCTGCATTCACTTCACGGGAGATAGAACGAACATTTCGTTAAAACTTCCTGAGGTGACGTGTTCGCCCGTTGAAGTTGACAACTCTAGTTGGCTACCCTCGTAGTTGGGCCATTATAACCCATGGGTCGGCCCAACTAACAGGTCAGTACCCATCCGGTAGCCTACAAGCAAAAGTGCAAGCCCGGGCAGAACTCTGTGTCTGCGGGCCAGTTTCCTTGGGTATCGTCCTTCGGGTGCTCCTGGACGGTTTGCGCACCGTGCGGCGTCATCCAATCGACTGTGCATTCCGAGGACGCCGTGGTCCGTGATAAATTCGGTAGATACCGAATCACCGCTACGTAAGGGAAAAGACCGCGTAAGCGACCTCGAACCCGTAACCGGTCGGGTTGCCAGTGAAATATGTCCGAAACTGGATGTAAAGGCGCGAGTTCGGTTCGCTGGGTGCACACCCGGCGTCTCGCCGTAAGGCGTTGGTCTCTTAGGGCTCCCTAGACGATCAACCGCAGGAATTATGCAAATATATATTTTTAATATTTACTAAAAATGCCTAATTTTGTAGTTTATAACCAAGGAGTCACGTTAATTAGACGTAATTGATTGATGAATGACGTGACTCCCTGGTATAAAACTACAAAATTAGGCATTTTTAGTACTTAAATATTTAAAAAAACATTTGCAATTGTCTGCGGTTTACGATCCTCTCCCAGAGGGTTTCCCAACCTTTTTTGCATGGTGCCCCCCCGGATTATAAAAAAAAATCATGCCCCCTTATATTTTTCTTCATTGCTTCGATAAAAACACAAATTATTTTTACGATATTTATTTCCCACGATTTTTTATTTATTATTGGTATGTTTGCGCATGCATTTTTTGAACCAGTTGGTCGATATCAGGTTCGTTTTAGCTTTTTCGGCCGCTATTAATTTCATGCCCATTGCAATTTATCTAATTGACATTTTAACCATAGGTATTGAGACATTCAATTCAAGAAAAGTATAGTTATAGGTACTCTTTGATTTCTGTAATGTTAAAAATGGCATCTCTCTTTTGCTCGTTCTATAAACAGAGACAGATACCACTTAGCGAGTTATTTTTCGATCAAGATTCGCAGAACCCAAACTCTGAATTTTCCATTTCGGCTCTTCGTGTTGTCTTCTTTCGTTCGTCAAGTGGCCGCAATTTGCGGCTTTTTTTCAAGCTTTTTTAGGAATGTTCGTTTTGGATTTAAAAAAAAAAAACATAATTTGCTTGCATTGTTTTGCAATTATCTACCTTTTAAAGTATCCGAACACTTCATGCCCCCCTAAGATCTCTCTACACCCCCCAGGGGGGGGGGGGGGCACGCCCCACCGGTTGGGAAGTCCTGGTCTAGAGAGCCCTTTAGGGGCGAGTGGGGTAACTAGACAGTGGACTGCTTCGTCCCTAAGTCTTCTACGCTCACCTCAGGGTAGACAGAACGATCAATATAGTTAAAACTTTCTGAGGTGACGGGTTCGCCCATTGTAGTCGACACGTCTAAGTGTCTACCTACCCTAAAAAGCTCAAAAGTCACCTGTTACGCTGCGGCTGCGGTTGCGGCTGCGGTCGTCTCAGATCCGGCGGTCGTAATTCCGTTCAGAGTCTGTAAATCCACTGGCGACTGAAGTGGAAAGCTCTCACTTTTATACGGACGTCTGAAAGGGGGTGAATCGTTTCACGCAATCGGCCTTATTTACCCGGCGATAAAACCTATTTTGTTTAGAGACGGAATGAATGTCATCGCGTCCGCTTCGCTTGACACTAGTCAATCGCATACATCTCTCGGAGAGCCCTGCGCGGGATCGGCTTCAAGCATCTGAAGCACAGCAGTGAGAACTAAATAAATTAACAGTTAAAAAAAAACACTAAAAGCACGCTATTGGGCTATGATACGATATTCACATACACACGGCTATGATACGATATTCCATCATGGAATGCCAGTGCCTATCTTCCGGCTTCATCATCCGACCTTGAAACCTAATCGTGGTCAAAGTTCATTCCAAGACTTCTCTAACAAGTCCAAACACAGCTATGATACGATGCTCCATCATGAAGTTCCAGTTCATATCTTCCGACTCCAACATCAGATCAGTTCGACAGTACCATATTATTGTATTGTCATCAGAACTGCATACAGCTGCCAATTTTCCAAGCTTGGAAGATGGTTAAATTAGTTACCTTAGATTCCATTACATAGTTACATACAGGTCGACCTAATAAAAGCGTGTTAAAAACGGTTGTGTCACCACAAGACTTTATAATAAATTAAGCAGTGACATAAAAACCAGCCCCAATTGCCATTTGTTTAAAAGCAAAATAAATAAATGGCTGTTGCAAGAAGAGATCATGCCATGCCATGATCGATGTAGTAGAATAAAGTATTGTGTTTATATGTATGTAATGTAGTTCTAATGTATTTAGTATTTTTATTTCCTATATAATATTGTAATTTTTATTAAATTTTTATTATTATATAATTTTTTACATTATTATTATTATTATTGTGTTTGGTTGGTTCATCGACCCTCGTTTTTAAATGTAAAAATATAAATTGCTTGTCCTGAAACGGGTATATCCCAGTTGGGCAGCACTAGCCAGTGAATGAAAGAGGAAAGTTTTTGCCACTTATTTTAATATTATACTTATTGTAAATGGTTAATTTGATAATTCCAATAAAATAAATAGAAATAAAAATATAATATTTTGTCTAAATATAGAGCCACGCTACAGCAGCAATGCATATAAAGCAATGCTCCATTATGTTACACTTACCAACTTTAGAAAAAGGAAAAACACAATACATATGCACAAGTCTACCTTCGTACGGGCATCACTCCAGCAAGGTAGATTTTAAACTTAATACCTAGTATTTTAAATATGTGTCAAATCTTAATAAATTAAAAAAAAATAATAAATAAGCTACACTAATAGTACCTACTTAAATTTCGCCATAGATTTTATATGTAATACGACATATGTTGGCGCTTGGCCCAAACCAGGCCTTAGCCGAGAAACGAACCGCACCGCATAAGGCGTCTCAATGGAAATCTAGATGGAAATTGTCAGTAATTCGTTAATTCGTTAGTATTATATAATTCTCTCGCAATAAGGTAGCCTTTTAATTTCGATTTAAATTGGGTTATTTTTCCGTTTCTACATATAATTTTGATATTCTCAGGCAGTTTATTGTAACACGCCATTCCAACGTAATTTGGATCCCTTTTGAATAATTCCAGAGATGGACGGGGTAATGCTAAATTGGGCCTACATCTGGTGAAATGCGAGTGAATTTCTTTTTGGGTCTTCATCTTTCCTATGATATGTATAGTGATGGTAGCGTTAGAATACTGAGATTTTTGAAGTGACCACGACATGATTCATTATGTTTAAGGTTTATCAATATTCTTACGGCTCGTTTTTGGAGAGAGAAAATATGTTGCCTTAAAACTACTGTACTGTGTAGGTACTTGCTGGGAAAGTCTTGGAGTGACACAGACGATTCTTTTCCCTCTGGACCCCGATAATTTTACTTTCCCGTAAGAGGAAAGTATTGTGAACGCACTTTTGTGTGTCTCTGTGTGTGTTTTTTTTCCTCCACGATAGCGCCCAAGCACTTAATCCGATTGAGCTGAAATTTGGCATGCAGGAATCATTTGATCATGGCAACAGTTGAGAAGATTGTGGTTGTAATCGGTTTTAATATGGTGTAATAGTCATACTTCAATCTCGAAATATAACTAATGCGCCAACAGTGATACCATTGATTTTAATCAATGGTGATACTAATGGCCCCTCCACACGTTGACGAATGTTCGTGTCCGAGTGGGTGTAAACAACTACTAGGAAACATTATGGAAAACTCTTATGGCAGATATGCCAACGTCACCGTACCACAAAATATGAGCTGTGGTTGTCAGCCTGCGAGCTGCGCCTGCACAGTACTGCGCACTCTTCACACCTCTACTATTTTTGACGTGATTTTGACAGCTCCGATCTGTCAGCTGGCTGTCTTTTTTTTCTTTGAAAATCCTCATCTTATACGTTACCTAATCTGTAACACGAACATTCGCCAACGTGTGGATGCGGCAATATATGTAACATCCTCGAAAGATTAGACTAAGAAATTTTAAATTTGATACAGGTGCCTTGTTGAGGCGAAATCACATTGTCAAACTCATATATTAGCTACACTAATAATATTTAAAACGTTATACATTGTGACGGGGGGTTGGGAAGCTGTTTATGGCGGAAGGGGGAGGGTGCTTGTAGGGGGGAGGGGGGAAGGAGTTTGACAGGGTGGTTGAGGTGGAAGAGGAGGGGGGGTTGTCTGCTTGCAGGTCTAGGACAACGATACTTATAAAAAGACGGTTTGTGTCACCCTAAGACTTTTCAGACAACCCCCCCCCCCCGCATCAATCCCCTCCCTCAATCTCCATCCCGCCCTCCTTTCACCCCCCTTTTCCCCGCTAAATCAGTGTAGCTAGTTACCAACTCTTCTTTTAGAGTTGGTAAGAATTCTAATTTCTTGTTCAAAAATCTAAAATTCATTGCAGTGCTCTCTAATAAAGATACTAAGAGCCGAGGCTAGAATGGTTGTCGTTTGGATAAAACTACAACTTTATCGGTTTCAGGAATCCAGAGAAACGTCACCAATTACAAAAACTGATTTACACAAAAATAAAACCAACTGATAGCAATGGTGGGTATAATCTATCAAGGTATATAGAAAATGAAGGACACGGTTCATTGATTATATTTTATATGCTATTAGATTTTTTTTTTTTTTTCAGATTGTGCAACCCTATATGACGATTTGGAAACCTTTCTGTGCCGGAGAAATGCAAGTGGCGCTGAAAGCATCGACGGCTAAACTAATAGCAATTCATTTGACCATCTATAATAATGAATGTTTTTTTAGGACGGATGGAAAATCAAAACCTGACATTTAACCAATGATAACAAAGATAACATTCAATTATTGCCATCTACAGCATTTTTTTATATAGGCTGATTACATCACATAAATAGGTAATAGGGAGAGATAGACTGCCATCTATTAGTCTGAATCATACACATCTGAACTTTAAAGTGCGTAATTATTACGTATTGAAACCTGTAGACCAAATCGGTCAAATTGATCAACCCCAAGGTTTTCCCGGCATGTAGACAGTCCCCCTCCCGTAACCCCTCCCCCATCCCCACCCCACAAACTCACCCTTCGCTAACCCTTCCTTGCACGCCCCCTTTCCCCTCCACCCCACGTACCCCCATCTCCACGCCAAAACCCCTTGTAACCCCCCACCCCCCGCGCCAATCCCCAACCCCCTCATCCCGCGCGTGGATTCCCCCCCCCCCAGTAGTATTTTAGTAATGTTAGATGTACTATATTTGTAATATTTTCCGTGGTATTAAAATTCTGTTTTTTCCATTTAAGTTTAAAAATTATTTGCGTCGCTTTTGTATGAGATATTCAACCACATTTTAACCGACTGATTTTAACCACACTCTTTTCAACACTTGCCATGAACAAATGATGCCTGCATGCCAAATTTCAGGTCAATGGGATGAAGCGTTTGGGCGGTATCGTGGAGGAATACACACACAGCCTCACGTAAGTGCATTCACAATACTTGTCCTCTGCCAGAATAGCAATTAACATATTTATGTGCTATGATTTGAAAATTCGTTTGGAATTGTAATATTATTATGTTATATTATTTGTCATATTATTATGTTACATCGTATAGGCGTGTCTAGAGCGCCATCTACAGTGATCCGCCACATCTGTTACACTACGAAAGTCGCAATTGATTATAATAATCAATTTTAGGAACTATGAGTGCCATCTACACGTTGCGATTTGTAGTAAAATACTGGTTTCAAAATCGTAGTAAGTCGTTGAGAAATTTATCTAACCAATGATAAAGGATAGGTAAACACAGTTCGGCTATATACCTATCTAGGTATGAATAAAATGAAGGAGGGGGCGGTTGAGAGAGGATGTGGGTGTATGAGATAGAGGAAGTTGACCAATATTTACCTGAATCTAATCCAATTCACGACATATTTATTAGGTATATCGTCGCGTATTGCGGACACGTTTTAATCTTGGTTTGCTTCATGACTGATTGATCCGTGACGTAGATAATGTCATACCTTATTTTAGATTTATCATAGTGTCTCCATCGATCATAATAATACTTGTATTAATGAGAAGTATCCTTAGTTATGATATACGTATACGTCAGTTGGAGTTGTCGACTACAACGGGCTAACTCGTCACCCCAGGAAGTTTTAACAATAATAATCGTTCTGTCTCCCGTGAGGTAAACGTAGAAGACATGAGGAGGAGTACAAACCTATCATCCAACAAACCCAGTATATCCGTCAGAGGCACTGGGAACTTAGGGCACAGTATACCAACCAGTAACTTTACTCTCAAGCTACAACTAGAGTTGTCGACTACAGCGGGTGAGCCCGTCACCTCAGGAAGTTTTAACGATTAGTCGTTCTATCTCCCTGGAGTGAGCGCAGAAGACTTAGGACAAAAACAGTCCACGGTCTAGCTCCGCCACAAACCCGTAGGAGGCCAACGCCTTAACCGCGAGATAGCCAGGAGTGTTACCCAGCGGGCTTACACTCACGCCCTTACTTCCAATTGCGACCAGATTACTCCAGTCTCTCGATTGGTTACGAGTTCGAGGTCGCTTGCGCGGTCCTCTCCCTTACGAAGCGGCGAAACGGTGTATACCGAATCTATCGCGGACCACGGCATCCTTTGCCCGGCTTTTCACCCAGGATCGGGTAGCCAATGGTCGTTTCAAGAGCAGTCGCCGTAAGGTCCGCAACCACCCCCGCTCTATAGGAAACAGTACTGCTTCGTCAGAGTGCGCAATCGATTGGCTTACGCCGCACGGTGCGCAGACCGTCCAGGAGCGCCAGAAGGTTGATTCCCAGGGGAAACTAACCATAAGGCTAGAGTCCTACCCAGGCTCGCACTTCATGCGTGGAGGCCCGTGACCCGTGAGTGTGACCAACCCTGAACAGAATGGGTCTTCGTGGCCAACTCAGCAAGGGCCCATTAACCCCTTAAGCTCAAGCTACAGGGCAATGCGGAAAGAGGGTGCGAGGAATATAGGCATAGGGGTACGTCCTGACGAACGCGAACATTACGAGCAGGTAAAGGCTGGCGACGATTTCGAGCGTTCGGATATCTGCGTAGGCCAAGTAGCGAAACATCTGACGACCATATCCAAACCCTTACGACTCGTGACGTATTCGCTTTGATTTCAATTTTGTTTTAAGAGTCTGGGTATACATGTGCTTAGGGCGAGGCGCCGGGAAGGCTCAATGGATTGGTTCAGCCATTTCTATTGGACATATATTTTTTGAATTTCAATTTAATTCGTTTTGTTTTGATTTGTGGGGAATGGTGATGGGGGCCCATTTTTTTTCTTCGTATTAGGGCCTTTAACCAATTTTTTTTTTTTTTCAATTTCAATTTATTTCCAAAAAATCTTAACAGATTGTAGAAACTTAAAATTTAGGTACATTTAAATTACAGTATATTAGTTCGTTTTTACAATATTTAAATTTATCACCACGTACATACAGTTACTTCTTTATTGCTTTTAGTATATTAGTTCAGTAATTAATACAGTATATTAGTTCGTTTTTACAATATTTAAATTTATCACCACGTACATACAGTTACTTCTTTATTGCTTTTAGGGCATCCAAATCATTTTTAAGATTTATTTACTAAAACCACAAATTAAAATAATTGATAAAAATAATCAAGAAATTAAAATCAGAAAAAGTCAGAATAATTAAAAAATACTACTTAAAATTGTCAAAAAAATGACCAAAAAATTTAAAAAAATATTTAAAATTAACAAACTCATCGATCGAGTAAAAAGCTTTGTCTAATAAGAATTCTTTAAGTAACTTTTTGAATAAGCTTTCCACTTGAATAGTTTTTAAACTTTCTGGTAGCCTGTTAAAGTAATATGGCCCTGAGTATTTTGTGTCTTGCCTTGCTGTGTTTAGTTTAATACATGGTATAAAAATGTTTAATTTATTTCTCGTCGAACCTCCAAGCTACGTCACTGATATCAAGCCTAGCAGAGACTACGAGTCGTCTCGATTTTAGGCCAAAATCTTTTCTCTCTCTGTTTGATTATATCGTTATACCTACAGTTAGGTAGCTCACTACGTAGGTAAACCAGAACAAGAAGATGTACTGCGAAATGCTGTGACAGGACGGGCTTAGCGTATTGCCGAAGGAGTCTGCCGTTGAGTGGCTTTGATGACGTAAGCGGAGGCGATTTTATATTTAGGACAAACAGCCGCAAATAAATCGAAGACATATATTAAAAAATGTCGGCCACGTGACTAGGGCTACCACCTGCCATTTCTTGATGTATGTGTTACCAGCCCACTAAATATTACACAAACGCACTAAATAATGGGCCCGATTGCGTTTCTTTGTGAACTACAACTGATATTAGCTCAAGCGAACTAGATACGTTAGACCGGAATATGAAACGAACGATCGTCGATAAAAATTATCTGTCGAACTTATAATCGTCCGAATAGATTTGAACACATTTCGTGCGGTGTTAGATTCAGATGCTTTATCTTTGGTGTGTTTTTAATGCGAAAAAGTGACAACCGTTCATTTCACATTCCGCTCTAGCGTATTGCCCTGTCTCGTTCACACGAACTAATTTCCGATTTAAGTTCACGAAGAAACGCAATCGAGCCCAATATCAAGCGGCCTTTTATGATGCTTTGTCATGAAAAACAAACAGTTGTATAAACCCAAGTTTTATATAAAATACCCAAATGTTAAAATTAAATATTAATAAACAGCCTCAATAACCTAGTCACTTCTTGAAATTCTTTAAACAATTAAAAGGTCATGAAAAAACATAATTTTATGTACCCCCAATAATAATATAAAAATATGGGTTTAGGATATAAAGCTAAAATCAAAACAAATGTAGGATTTAAAACTAACAACATAAAAAAATATCCAGGTGCCTGGATCAACATATCGTCGCTCTGTATGAGACCTCGTACAGATTATTGAATATTTTTGGATAACACTTTGACACTTCAGGACTGACACGTGCGGTTCTAAAGAACGCCTCATTCAGTGGTTCATTAGTAAAGATAGAATGGAAACTGGAAGTCATGGCATTTCAAAAAAAGCAACACATTTACATACACATAGGGCCCGATTGCGTTTCTCCATGAACTAAAACTGAAATTAGTTCAAGCGAACGAGATAGAGCAATACGTTAAAGCGAAATATGAAATGAACGATCGTCGATTTTCCTGCTTTAAAACTACCTGTCGAACTTATAGTCGTCCGAATACGTTTGAACACGTTTCGTGCGGTCTTAGATTCAGATGCTTTATCTTGGGTGGGTAGTTTTAATGCGAATAAGTGACAACCGTTCATTTCACATTCAGCTCTAGCGTATTGCCCTGTCTCGTTCAAATGAACTAATTTCCGATTTTAGTTCACGAAGAAACGCAATCGAGCCCATAATTTACACACCTTGACATCCCTAACAATAAAAAATATCTGTATGTAAGTAAACATGTCTGAAAAAGATTTTTATTTTTATTATACAATATTTTGTATTTGGGTTTATTTTATAATTATTATCGACTACTTTTATTATTAAAAAAAAACCTTAACATTTTCATAAAACTAAATTTTAAATTTATATCATATAAACTTGGCGTTTTCTTTGGAACAGGCAATGCCTAGTTAGAAGAGACGCAAAATCATTGGGGAAAAATAATTTCAACTTATTTTTTTGGATAAATATATAAATAAAATAAAAAGTACATGCCAGCAAAAAACTTTTCAGGGCATCGAAAACACTGAATTACCTTGTTCACGCGATGTTTTTTTTGGTTGTGTAAATGGGACACAAATTAAAAAAAAAACGTTTACTGTACTAACGGTTACTGTATTACGGTAACTAACGGGAGTTAATGGGCCCTTGCTGATTTGGCCACGAAGACCTTCTGTTCAGGGTTGGTCACCCTCACGGGTCAACACCTATCCGACGGTCTCCACGCCTGGGTAGGACTCTGGCCCTATGGTTAGTTTCCCCTGGGAATCAACCTTCTGGCGCTCCTGGACGGTCTGCGCACCGTGCTGCATAAGCCAATCGATTGCGCACTCTGACTAACAGTTGGGGGAGTCTGGAAGCAATACTGTTTCCTATAGAGCGGGGGTGGTTGCAGACCTTACGGCGACTGCTCTTGAAACGACCATCGGCTACCCGATACTGGGTGAACAGCCGGGCAAAGGATGCCATGGTCCGCGATAGATTCGGTATACACCGTTTCACCGCTTCGTAAGGGTGAGAACCGCGCAAGCGACCTCGAACTTGTAACCAATTGAGAGACTGGAGTAATCTGGTCGCAATTGGAAGAAAGGGCGTGAGTGTAAGCCCGCTGGGTAACACTCCTGCCTATCTCGCGGTTAAGGTGTTGGCCTCTTACGGGTTTGTGGCGGAGCTTGACGGTGGACTGTTTTTGTCCTAATTCTTCCGCGCTCACTCCAGATAGATAGAACGACTAATCACTAAAACTTCCCAAGGTGACGGGCTCGCCCGCTGTAGTCGACAACTCTAGTTGTACTAACGGTTAAAACTGTCAAGGGTTAAGTTGTTTGCGAGGAATCACTACTATGCACGTAGAGGTGTCACATCTCGTAAGCATAAGTTGATGAATATTCCTCAAGTTATGTCTACGGGATGCCACTGCAATTTGAATTACAAGAAAAAAATGCGATTTAAGACCGCGGGACATGTACAGAACGATCCAGAGCATGATTTTACACTAATAGCAATAAAAACGCCAATTCGGATTTTTGGCGCTTATGAGGTGTCACATATTGCTCGACGATCCAAATTTCAATAAATTTGTTTGTGGTCGTTAAGTGAATATGTGAAAATCTATTAGAATATGTAAACAAAGTGTCACCCCAAGACTTTCCCAGCAATAATACACTCCCCCCACCCCGTATCTACATTAAAAAGGTTCTTAAACAAGGAAGTTTAGGAAAAACAAACAAGGTATAAGAAAATCTTGTATTTGTACGTAGAATACATACTATATCAACAAAATTGCCTATGACCAAATTTTGTTATTTCTGCTATATGCCTCTGGCCAAATATTTAAGCTTTATTTACCCCGTATATTATTTTCGCTATGATGGGTTTTAATATTGCTATAGCCTGAAAAACGGGGTGACCCAGAAAATACAGGACATCTGGCAACCCTTCACGTGGCGCACACGTGATTATCCCACTGACAGACCCACTTTATCAGTGGCTTAGTTGCCCCCCTAAGGAATAGATAAATATAAACGATAACTCAACCCAGACCCGTCTCAAAAATAAATCCTTACTGTTGCGGCGCGTCGCGTCATTTCAAAAAATAAGATTGAAAGGAATAGTTAGCGACGAGCGCGGATAGTGAGAGTGCAACGCATTAAACACGTTCGATTCAATCGTTTACTCAAATATACTGACCGGCGATAATTCAATGGGATTTCGGGCGAATAAAACATCTGTTTCTTTTTGCGTTCTTAATCACGAATCTGTCACGAATCAGACAAGAATCTGTTTCTTTTTCAAGCACATTAATTTGACGCTCCCTTGAATTGTCGCCCGGGGCAAGCACCTCAGTCCCCCCTCCCCTTCTCCCTCCCCTAGATCCGGGGATGAAAAAAATGGAATATAGGCACTAATAATTCTTCAGTGGACATATTTACATATTATATTCTGATTTACACGGCTTCGCTCGTGTCCCCGTCGTTCGCCCGACCTCTTTTGCCTATGGGGAGGATTTTTTCTAAACGCGACGGGAATTTCCTTGGCAGATACATCACACACGCGCACGCGTTCAAAAATCAACTTAGGATGCGTTCAAAATCAAATGAACAATCGATAGTACGACGCGCCCTGGATGCTTGGCGATTTACTAAAAGTTTTTTTTCATAAACTTGAATTTTGCTCCCACTTAAATTGCCGCCCGGGGCAGGTACCATGGTTCCCCTCCACCCCCCCCCCCTCCCTGTATCCGGGGCTGTCGACATAGCGTGATAATACTTTCAATGGCTACTCTGTACCGTTTATTTTGCATATTTCCACTCCCTAATAACGTATGGCCTACTGTTTTGGGCAATGGCACCAAACTCAAAAAGAATTTTTCTCCTCCAGAAAAGAGCGGTACGCAGTTTATATAGAGTCTCACCAAGAAGTTCTTGTAAGCCGCTATTTGTAAAATCAGGAATAATGACTCTATTTTCTTCTTACATCTACCAAAATATTATGTACACTCGTAGACACCTAACAGAAGCTCCGGTGAATAGTGATTTTCATCATCACGATACGAGGAATAAATCCAATCTCCACATAAACCGACAGCGACTTAGCAAAGTGCGATACAGTTTTATTCACCAAAATTTGTCCTTCTATAATAAGATTCCAGAGCAAATAAAAAGCCTTGGAGAGGACCAGTTTAAAAAGATAATTATACATAATTTGGTAATAAACCCAATTTATGGTATAAGGGAGTTTGAAAATTCTGAGTTTATTTTCCATGTTGATGATTAATGAAATGCGTAAAGTTTTAAACGTAATGGTATTATGATAGCTGACATTCTAATTTTCATATAATTTATTATACATCTATTAATTTAGAAAAAAATTAGAAGGCATATTGCTGGATTGACAATAAAATATATATTTTTTGATTATTCTACATAGAATTTACATTTCTATTTTGATATATTATTCTCCCTGACTCTTGAATCACATTAGTATATTTTGATTATTTGTATGTAGGTAATATTCAATATAATATTACAGCCATGACAACTATCACGATAGCTATGTTTTTAATAAATAAATTTTTAGCATTTAATTTTGTGACGCATCCAAGTGTAGGAATGCCTATCTACTGGAGTAGTTGATTGTATTGTATTATATTGTATTGTACTATTTTTTAACTAGGTACTTAACAATATTTTTTTCTGAAAAAGAATATTTCTGTAAAATTATTTTGTTCTACGTATAATGTTCTACATTTGTATGCACAAACAAACAAAGTATATAGAACATCAACTCTAATGATATTGTTACGCGATACAATCTGCAGGTAGGTTATATCGGATGGGATGAGAGCTCACACCGCATTGCAACATTAAAAAAAACAAATTTGTGCGAATTGGCGATTCAGGCTGATGACCCGCCGATACAAAACACGCATTGGCAGTCTCCGAAATGGCAAATGCTCTCATTTTTAGATAGCTGCAGGGTCAACCACCTGTGTGACATGTCACCCCACGTAAATAATGGTCGGATTATCGAAGTCGTGACGGACACATGAGGACAGAGGCTCAGGGGATACAAACAGCACGAATCACCAGCGCTCCAGTCCGCGCCGGCGAGACACCCGACGACGCACACTGGAATTATAGCGATTATCAAAGATGTGGAACACTACGAAGAACGTCTTGCGTAGAAAGTTGAATACTAGATACAGTAAAATTTCGATTTCCCGGCACTATTTTATCCGTCCCTTTCTCATTAACTTCATAACGGTCACAACTGATTTGTTTCTGTTTTACTTTACAGGCCTACCAACCGACATGAAGGTAAAGAATTGCGATCGCGCCAAAAAATTTTTTCGACATGAAGACGGATATGTAGCGACTTATGATGATGAACCATGTAACATTTTAATCAACAAACATTTTCAATTTTGAGAGACGGTTGACGTAATAAAACAGGCAAAAATGTCGACTTGTCTAATGATTAATATCATTCAAAGAAATAATAATTTCGTCTTTCAAATGCAGTTCAGCATTGTATAGTATCAGTTTTTCGTCTTTCAAAATCATTAGTTTTTATTTATAGAAACTTAGAACGGGCTATCATAATTCAATGCGTATACAAAATTTCGTGTCTGTGCTGTTGACCGTTGAAGAGTTCCCTCGTTGGAAGCCGATCCTGGGTGCCGCCATCCTGTCTTGGTGAAACTTACAACGGGCTGTCGTAATTGAATGCATATACAAAATTTCGTGTATGTGCTTGTTGACCGTTGAGGAGTCTCGTAGGGAGCCAACCCTGGGTGCAGCAGCTGTGTCATGATAGAACTAAATACGTATACAAAATTTCGTGTCTGTGCTGTTGATCTTTAAGGATACCCCTCGTCGGGAGCAAACCCCAGGTGAAGAATTAGGTTATGCTTACCATAAAAAAATGCATTTTCATCGAAACTGAGATCAGATCATGTAAATTTTCAACTTCATATGATAATATTTGAGGAGTTCCCTTAATTCCTCATGGATCCCATCAACAGAACCGGATTTTTATAAAAATGGGACCAATCTGGAAGCATATCTCTTCAAATAAAAAAAGAATTTACCAAATCGGTGCATAATTGACGGAGTTATGAGGTAAGAAACATTAAAAAAATACCACCGAATTGATAACCTCCTCATTTTTTTAAGTCGGTTTAAAATACTAATTTAATACCACGGAAAAAATTACAAAAATAGTTCGGAAAAACTGCTAAAATACTTCGAAAATACTAGGTACTGGGGGAAATTGGCGCGCGGGGGTAGAAGGTTGGGGTTGGCGCGAAAGGTAGGTGGCGGGGTAAGAAAGAGGGTATGGCGGCGGCGGGGAGAGGGGGGGGGGGGGGGGTGGCGGTGGGGTTGTCTACCGTTTTTTTTATATAATTCCGTTTTTATCAATAGATAAAACCCTGAAAGAACCAATTATGTGATTTAAAACCAAGTTTTAAGTTACCGGCATCGCTGAAGTATGTGAACCAGTAAGAGCAAAAAGCAACTTTTGATAAAAATTGTGAGAAAAAGAAATCGGTTGTCTGTAAAGTCGGTTTACTGACGATTGTTGAACTTGACAACGTCATAAGAAAATACTGATGGAATGGTTGCATTTGAAGCAGTTTCATTTAAGATTCTGATATTGTTTATTACAAATACCCATAAATATATGCTTTTATACTCACCGATTTGACTACAACATGTAAATGTATTATTGTATAGCAGTATAATTGTATAATTGTTTATTGTTTAAAGTTTATTGTTTTTTTTTTAATGTGAAAGTTTGAAATCTCAAACTGTTAAATAACGGGTTGAGAAGCGTTTGAGCACGTTGCGCCATCTAGCGGTAGGTAATACGTCGTAAATAAACAATATCAGCGACATTTTACCAACCACTAGATAGCGCATCGTAATGATAGCTTTTCATACTTTTTTTTTAAATAAAAGTTGCTTACTTTGTTGTACCCACAAGAAAATTGTCCGTTCAGTAATAACATTCCGTATATCAAGAATACATATAAAATTATGTCAAGAATTTAAATCAATCTAGTGATTTTCATTCGTACTATTTTAGACTGAGGTTAGTAAATAATTCTTGTCGTAACCGGTAGATGGCAGCATTTATATTGAATAATAAATATAATAAATGGAACGCCTCAGAGCGAGGTAACGCCGTATGAGTCATGTTTTTTCGTGCGTGCAGCCGGCTCCATCGAATTATAAGACGTTGTCACGTCAAAAAATATTTTCTAAGAAAATTGTTGAGCACAATGAGAACTCTAGCGGTAGGTAAAATATTGCTAATATTGTTTATTAGCATTATTTACCTACCGCTAGATGGCGCAGCGCGCTTAACGCTTCCCAAACTTTTTTCAATAGATATGATTTACAAATTTGTCAAAAAGAAAAAAAAAATCTATCGAAAGTTGCTTATTTGCTCGTACTGATTTACCCCCTTCAAGGATTCCTGCAGTAACTAAAAAGTCACTGTATATGTGTGGCGGTTAAAAAGTCTTATTTTTTTGAGATGGCGCTGGAAACAAGGGTTGGTTCACAGTCTTAATCTCTTGTGTCATTTTGTTGCTATGACAGTACATTTCAAACGCCACTAGCGTTTAAAGTTTTAAACGATTTCGGTTTAAGTTTATATTATTTCGTTTTTCGAGCCAAATATAGAGCATTTGCGGCTCGTACTGCTTTTCTTGTTGAATCAATAGAAAAACGTGAAAGCCGACGTATACTTGTGGAAACTTACGGTGACAATGTCCTAACGCAAAATGCTTGTGTGCGTTGGTTTTTACTTAGACGATTCAAAAGTAGTTTTTTCGACTTGAAAGACAAAGAACGCCCAGGTCGACTGTAAAAAAGCCAAGATGCCGATTTGCTGGCGTTTTTGGACGAATACGATACGCAAACTCAACATCAAATGGCAGAGAGGTTGAATGTGAGAGACAGATGGAAAAGCAAAATATGGTGTGCGAAATTTTGTTTTCTCGGCATACAAGAAAGACTTTTTTGCATCGGATCTTGGCTGGAAACGAAAAATAGATATACCTATGTCGAGGACCCAAAACGCAGAAAATCATGGGTTGACCCAAAACAATCATCTACAATAATCTACATCGACCGCAAGACCGAATCGCTTTGGAAAGAAGACAATGCTGTGTTTGGAAGGGTGTCGTGTACCATACGCTTCTGAAACCGGGTGAAACAGTTTGCTACAGTTGAAACAATTTGAATCATATATCGATCGAAAAGCGACCAGAATGGGCTACAAGACACGGAAAAGTAATTTTGCAGAACGACAATGCCTCATCACACACAACGGCAGCGGTCAAAGACACAATTTCTACACTTGGCTGAGAACTCTTGCCTCACCCACCGTACTCACTAGACATGGCCCCTTCCGACTACTACTTGTTTTAATCTCTGCATGAAACACCAACGACTCTGCATGAAACACCAACGATTACTGAGATGTCGAAAAATGGCTTGATGACTGGATCACCTCAAAAGATGTACGATTTTTTTCTTCTGGAAGTGCATCCAATTGTTAGGGAGATAAGAAAATGTGTAACTAGCGATGGTGCATACTTTTTCAAAGAAAATATTCAGAATTATTATTAATTATGATTTCGAGAAAGCTCTTGCAACCCTTTCATACAAACGACACACTGTGCGACGCCCGGCTCGCTGGTGCGGGAGCTCGTTGCTAATTTCGCTAATCATCGGGCACACTAGTCAAACCGTAGCTGCGTTGCCCACAATCTTATAAGCTATACCACAGTTTTGCTATCGGCCACGCTACAGAGAGTGCAGGATTTACGTATAAGCTACACAACCTATAGCTTACAGCCCCCACTTTCTTGGTAGACCTCAAAAAAATTAGTAAGCAATGGTCATATATACTTAAATATACTGCAGCAAAAGCTCAAATAGCTTACGCGCCGGTCGAGACAGACGTACCTACTCATGTTCGAGTGTTCTTGTTGATCGTGCTGTGACTTCGTAATTATCGCGTTTGTGAGCTGGCCAGCTGAAGATTTGGAGACATTCGGAGTGAAATTACAGCAAGGAATCGCGCGAAAAATAGAAAGGTGCGTAAACTTTGATTCCCTCTCCTCTCCACAATGATG
Organism: Micropterix aruncella; assembly: GCA_944548615.1. Classification (NCBI taxonomy): domain Eukaryota; kingdom Metazoa; phylum Arthropoda; class Insecta; order Lepidoptera; family Micropterigidae; genus Micropterix; species Micropterix aruncella. The sequence goes on from OX155954.1 coordinate 2,120,848, forward strand.
ATTATAATTCTATAAAATAACCAACCTTCCTTTCAGTCCATTCGCTATATATTATTAAACTTAAACCCAACAATCATACTATGACATTGAACAATCTACTGCCACGATGATAATCAATGATATAATGGTTGGGTCTTGGACTGCTAGCGAAATATAGAATATTACGAGTCGTATGCCCGATGACGTAGAATAATCTACTATAGGCTCCCGGCCTACCGTCGTTCCAATCGTGAAATATGCTGATGAGCCCCTCGGTCCAGGTGGCCGCGGCGTCTCTGATCGACAAATGGCAACGCACCACCTTGAACTTGGTGCACTACATCACCTCACTCACCCACCTCCTCAAATAAGGTGGCTAACTACTTGCCAGCCGCGAATCGCGATGTCCCCATCCATCACGACGGGGGCCCGGGAAAAAATATGACTTAATTTCGGTGGTCGGCCTCATTCTCAAACTGTTAAAAAGTCTGGGACGTACCTTCCGAACTTCCTCGTGATAGTTTTATTTATTCAGGAATAGAATTGATTATATGCTGTTATTAGATTATTCAACGCCGCTTTGGCAGCTTGGATTTTACTACGTCATCCTTCATATTCTACATAACCACCTAGATAGGTAGGTATATACCCAAACTGTGTTTATCTATCCTTTATCATTGATTATATAGCATATTAGACAGCTTAACAACGTACAACTATTTGGAAACCAGTAATTTACTACGAAGCTCAAAGTAAAGATGGCACTCATAGTTCCAAACATTGATTAATCTTCTCTTATGTTCAGTACGGCGGCGTTCGCGGTATGGCTGCTCAGTACGGTATGGCTGCTCAGTACAGATGGCGTTCGAAACGTTCTAGCGTTTGAAATAAAATAATAATATAATGACAACTGAATGTTTAAATCATTGCTCTTATTATTTTATTATTACTTACCTAAAGATGTCAAATTTGAATTTGGTATGCAGGTTTCACTACGTAATATTTACGCACTTTATTGTACAGATAGACAAATTATATACGACATTCTATCTCACCTTAGATAGAATGTTACGTTAGAATGTTAGATAGAATGTTAGTATTTCTGTGATGTATCAGTCTATATCAAAATAAGATAGATAGTACTAATAATTGAATGTTATTATTGTTATCATTGTTTAAATTGTTAAGGTTCATTTAATCAATCATTTTGAGATGTCGACTACAACGGAGGAACCCGTCCCCGCAGGATGTTTTAACGATAATGATCGTTCGGTCTCTCGTGAGGTTAACGTAGAAGACTTTGGGACGATACAAATCCACCGTCCAGCAAAGCCACAAACCCACCAGAGGCCAACGCCTTATGGCGAGGCACTAGGAAGGTAACCAGGAAGGCATCAGTGTGGCCACCTCGCCCCCTGGCTACTAGTTTTGGCAGGATATCTCAGTCTGAAATTAACCTCCAGGATACCTCCGTTCTCCTGACTGGTTACGGGAACGAAGCCGCTAGCGCGGCCTCTACCTGCTGTATTATAGCGGTAATTAAATATGAATTAAAAGAAAGATAACGGTTGAAACAAATTTTAACATTCCATTGTTTCTAATTGGAGTGAACAAATATAGATGAATCTTTTTTTTAAATATTTAAGAACAATATAATCATGTTTGCACAAAGTACTGTAGGTAAAGGTAAAACAGCGAAAACAAATATCAAAGGAATTGTTTACTAGTGTTTACTAGTTTACTCGTCGGGATTTGAAAGATTTTTCTTCGAAGTCTCTATTGTGGGGGCCCCTTGTCTGTGGAGGCTCCGGGGCTGTAGCCCCGGATGCCCTCCCCTAAATTCGGCCCTGATTTTATGAACCAAAAATACTTAATCAGTCCCCACTTCGTCTTCTTTTTGTCCCTTACAATGATGTGACTATAAATTTGCACTATTAGGGCAAGCAGCGATAGATCTGTATTTATTTTATTTCTAGAGGAACTAACAAGATCTCAACAAACTTGAAAATGTATGCATATGATTCATCTTTGGTCTACGTAAGTATGATCACATGTTCGAATATAGGGCACGGATAAAGTGGTTGCCAGTAAGCCAAAGGAGAAATATTCAAATACTTTCTTTCCTCTACCGATGTCGAATATCGATCGACAGGCCCTGTATATAGGTCTGTGACTTCTTCCAATTCTCGTACTGTTAGGTGGGATTTCGTGTGAGCCGGGTCCATTGGCCCGGCTTTCGAGCATATGGCGTCTCAGGGCTGTTAACCCTGAGGCAGGATTCTTAGAAGGTGTAAGAACAATCTTACACTCCTTTACTCGAGGCACGTCGTGGTAGGTCCGTTATGAGGAAAATATTGAGGAGCATAATATTTTACTCTTTGTGCCGATTTGGCTCTCGTGTATCAGGTCCAGCAACTGAGACACCGTGATCGGGGCCTGCTCGTCTTCCTCGAGAAAGCGCATTTCGTCCAGGTATTCCGGCTCTTCAGGCTGGGGTTGTGGGGGCGGTGTGGACAGCCACTCTTCGTCCGTTTGAGTGGAGGCGGACGCTGTGGTTGCTCTCACTGGCTGGGAGCAAGTGGGTGGGTCGGTCGCTTCGACCTCCATCTTCTCCTACTGCGGTGGATGGGGCCTGGTTGACTGCTGCTGCAGTGGCTTCGACCGACGCCGTCGTTTTGACTTCTTCTCCACAGCTGGTTGCTGCGGAGCGGCCGGCGGCGCTGGCTTCTGTCTCCATGACAGGGACGCGTTGCGTTGCGGGGCGACAACGGGCTGGAGTTTATCTTCTGTAGGCTGAGTAGCAGCTCGCGGCGGGGCGGCGACGACCACTGCGTGCGGGACGCCCTGCTGCTACCGTGTAGTCTGGCGGATTTCCGCCAGGAAGCTGCGGCATCTCCTGTTATCCGCAGGATGGTCCTCTCTCCTCTACCGTGTGCTCTCGCAATCAACGCCATCCTATCTCCACTAGGTTGTCGAACCATTAAGTTCCCACGGTTTCGTACTTCGGTCAGCTTCTGACAATTTAATCAAAATTCCTGTTTACTCTTACTCTTTCTGAGTCCATGGTGCAAGGCTTCGGAACGATCTTCCGTCAAATATATGAAACTCGCCTTCATCAGAATCACTCAAGACTCACCTCAAAAAGTACTACATTTCTAATAAGTTACTAGTTTTTCCCTTTCTCTCTCCTTCTTCTCCCAATCTTCTCTCCTTATGAATTCTTGGTTCTAAGTAAAGTAGTTTTTATTTTATGCAGACAAATTTATTTGTTTAAAAATCTTTATACCACTGCGCTGTCATTAGATTAGTTGCAATATATTGTAATGTGGCAATAAGTTCGCCTTTTTCTATTTATTTTGTTTTAATGCAAAAAAAGAGGTTATTAGTATTATGATTATAACGTTTACCTTAGAACTAACGTTTACCTTAGAACAGGTCCCGGCCTAGTTAGGTGACGTTGCCACTAGACTATGCATTGTATTCTTTTTTCTGCTTTTGATTCAATTTTGAAAGTATTCCTATGCTGAAATTGTTTACTTTTTAATTATTTGCATTACTTATAAAATAAATAAATAAAAATAAATAGATTATTTTTTGTCTTTAACTAAAAAGGTATAAAAAGCATGAAGCATATTTTTGCAGAAAAAAATCTCAAAGCCATAGAATTCACGGTTTTCCAGCAATAACTTGCTAAACATTTTCGTGAATAACATTCCAGTCATTAAAATTATTTTCGAATACCTAAGTCTTAAAAATCAATTAAATTAACCTGATACAACAGCGCTATTATCAAAACTCGATAACTTTATCTAATATAATCGATATACAAGTCATTAATGTCACATTATTCAGGATTCCAATAGGTAACTCTATAAATATTGCCTATCAATTAGGTAATGATAACTTTACGAAATTCAAGTTTGGGAAGTCATCGCTCAGTCAACAGTGAGCCAAGCGTAATTTGCAATTATAAACAAACTATAAACACATGCGAATCGATATTATTAACCATGCTTTTCGGAAAATTTATCACTTCCTCCTGAGACGAGACTTGCTTATTTTGGTTGCATTCAATAAGATCGTTCGATAAAGATCTACGGAGTCCACGTTACTACACAATACGGTATATGCAAAGGATATATATCAGAACAGAGAAGACACTGGGGGTTGAGGTGGTGATTCCTATTGACAGCCGATACGTAAAGGCACTTTTCACGATGGTGTTATTAGCTTACAAATGCTATAAATTAGATAGCCAAAGACCTTACAAACACAGAAAGGTATAAATGATGTAAACAAACAAACAAACAAACATACTTACCTTTGTTGTTTGTACGATGGAAACAAACATTTATACCGCAGTATCTTCTATATTATGAGCACAAATTCAATCCAATTCCAAAAGGGGGTGAGACAGGTAGACGTTATTTCTCAGAACTGTTCGCCTCTGCATTAAAGGACGTTTTCAAGCTTTTGAACAGGGACGAATATGGCATCAACATCAATGGCGAATACATCACTCACCTCTGATTCGCCGATGATATAGTCATCACGGGTAAATCGATGGACGATCTTGGCACAATGCTCAGATACCTCAATACCGTCTTCTAACATGTAAGTCTAAAAATGAACGTGGTCAAGACAAAAACATGTCAAATGCCCATGGGCATTTCACATGATTTTTGTACATGTTAGGAACGGTGCCATATCGGTACATGTTGGGAACGATGTTACTGATGCTACTGAAGCTATCCGTATGTTTATTTGGGTCAGAAGATCAAACTAGGCAGACTCAACTTCGACAAGGAGGTCTGCCCAACTCGGATGAGCAGCGTTCGACAAACTAAGCCATATCTCCTCGTAACAAATGCCGCAGGGCCTCACGATGAAATTATACAAGATATATAATAATAAACATAATTGAATATAATCTAATATAGGAATAACACTATAATATATTTAGATCGTTATATTTATATGTGTGTATGTACGAGTATGTATGTGTGTATGTGTATATGTATGTATATGAGTACCTACGTCAGTTATGCTTCTCCAGCAGAAAATAATTCGTATGCCTAGATATAGGCTATATTCAGCCTAGTTGGGTATGCGCTGAGCATGGTCATTTGAATGTGGGCCGTTGTTTACTTCAAACCATTACGTCATAGGACCATTACTTCGAACATTACTAAAATCATGATGTAAAAAATAAATATTGTACGCCGAAAAGGCAGGTTGTGCGGCACTGAATAAATTGTAAAACTCTATGTTACTACACCACAATCACAATAATATAAATTGAATAAATTGAAATGTAGTTTTTTTATAATCCCCTCTCCCTATAATCCTCCTTCCATGCCGACACCAATATGGCCTACTTATCAATTACAATTTCGATGTTTTTCTTTCTCAGAGGTTTCTTAAAGCTCGCATGCTGCATTATTTTACGCGAAGAATGTTCAAAATATCTAAAGTCTAATCCCAAATAAAACTTCATATAACAAATAGCTACTGTTTCTATATTTTTTATAGCTACTGTTTCTATATATTTCTATATTTAAGTAAGGTATACCTTTTCGAGTAACATCGACCCAAACACAAATGCAGACTTTAGTTTTTATTTATTTTCTTAATAAAGGAATATAAATACCAAAAAACTACAACGGGCAAACCCGTCACCTCAGGAAGTTTTAACGATTAGTCGTTCTCTCTCCCGTGAAGTGAACACAGAAGACTTCCACACACAATCCAATCAAAACAATCCACCGCCAAGCTCCGCCACATGCCCGCAAAAGGGATAGCCAGGAGTGTTACCCAGCGGGCTTACACTCCCGCCCTTGCTTCCAATTGCGACTAGATTACTCCGGTCTCTCGATTGGTTACGAGTTCGAGGTCCCTTGCGCGGTCCTCTCCCTTACGAAGCGGTGAAACGGTGTATACCGAATCTATCGCGGACCACGGCAAACTTTGCCCGGCTGTTCACCCAGGATCGGGTAGCCGATAGTCGTTTTAAGAGCAGTCGCCGTAAGGTCCGCAAACACCCCCGCTCTATAGGAAACAGTACTGCTCCCAGACTCCTCAGACTGGGAGTTTGAGGGACGTAGAACGACTAATCGTTAAAACTCCCTGTGGTGACGGGCTCGCCCGTTGTAGTCGACACCTCAAGATGTTAGTCAGAGCGCCAGAAGGTTGATTCCTAGGGGAAACTAGCCCTAAGGCCAGAGTCCTACCCAGGCTCGCACTTCATGCGTGGAGGCCGCCGGATGGGTGTTGACCCGTGAGTGTGACCAACCCTGAACAGAATGGGTCTTCGTGGCCAACTCAGCAAGGGCCCATTATGAAGTCGTCACTGAATGGTATTGACACTAAAAACTGTAAAACGATAGCTTACATAGTACATAGCGCTAACGGCGAAACTAATAGCAATTTATTTGGCTATCTATAATATTGATTAAAAAATCGATTGATTTTAAAAACCCAATAATTTAACTAATGATAACAGTAATAACATTCAATTATTAGTGCCATCGATCGCATTTTTATATAGGCTGATCACATGACAGACACCATACAAAGAGATAGAATACCATATATTAGTATATCTAAACAATAAAGTACATAATTATTACTTATTGAAACTTATATAACAAATGAAATTATGTAAATAACTAGCTGCGCCCGCGGTTTCACCCGTGTGTGGTGATGGAAAATTGTGATAATGATGTTAGTAAGTATTTTATATTTTCGTCAATTTTTCAATGTTTTTTTTCTGCTATTCGGGACGGAGACAAATCAAAAAATAAAAAATCATGAAAATCATGGTTCACTATTTTGTCAATAATGGCATACACATAAAATATAGATATATGCTGTCGCGGGCTATTTTGTAGGACTATTTAAGATAAACATTTCCATTATACATTATACATTATACACATTTCCAGTGAAGCTTTTCGTATTATGCTGCGGTTGTATGGAATCGGTTGGGAATGGCTTTGCGATCGAAATCAATTGCAGTGTTTAAGGACCACTTTAAAAGTTTATTATTAAAGGAAGATATTTAGATTGTCATAATTTGATTTTATTTTAAAATAACTATTTGCTAATTGGATTATTACTATTGTCTTCGTTTATTTATTAATTTGTAACGTGATTATTCGATGTTAAATATTTTGATTTTGATTATTTTTGATTTATTATATGTAGATTTTTAAAGTTATGTAATTACGTAATTTTCTTTTAATATCATTTGATGTTAAATATTTTGATTTTGATTATTTCGATTTGTGTATTTATTTGATTATGATTATTTGGATTTTTTATTTTAAGATTTATTTGATTTGGTTATTTTATGTACCTACCAATAATTAATAGGTGTGTCCTGAAAACCAGGATAAGAGATATCCTGAGGATATTAGGGGAATTTGCAGCGTTTGTAGCTTTATTTCATAGTCTTTGTCTATTTACAGTTTTAATTTTTAATCTGTGTGTTCTTGTTTTTTTGTATATGTTTTTTATAACGACAGCTGCAAATAAATAAATAAATATACGTGTAACTCCAACGGTTCTTGCGGCGCACGCCAGAATAGCTCGCAGATGGCAGATTTTTTTCCTACTTACTTGACACTTATCGTTATATTTTGGATAATTTATACTATATATTTATAAATTATAGCCTATGTGTTATTCTGATATGTAAGCTATATGTATTATTGTAAAGTTTCATCAAAATCCATTCAGTAGTTTTTGCGTGAAAGAGTAACAAACATCCATACATACATTGTTACAAAATTTTGCGTTTATAATAGTAGTAGGATATTAAAATAATAAGAGCTATGATTTACAAATTCGTTTGTTATTTATATTGGTATTTTGTTTCGAGATAGGATACCGTAAAGGCGTGTTTACAGCGCCATCTAGAGTGCGCCGCCATACTCCCATACCACGAACGCCGCCGTATTGAACAAAAGCAAACAACAATCAGTTTTTAGATCTATGATAATGATCAATTTTATGATCTATGGAGGTATATCCTAGCTACCAAATCATAGTACGGAATTAAGCAATTTAATACGCTATATCATCTATGGTAAAATCAAGGGCAACACATTCAAATGCTTTATTTACCTCATTAATAATAATCGAATGACAGTTTTTGTGGTTTTCTCCACTTGAAATAAAGTGGATACGTTTGCTTTTGCATATTTGACCATCGAATACGGTGATGCCACCATACAGTCATTCAGGTACACAGTCATGACTCATTTTCTGACGACTCACTATGGCTAGATCACCCAACTTGACCACAACATAAATCAATTTGGTGTGCAAGGATATTTAACAGTCAAATACTTTCGCCGATCCTGTTTAAGAAAGCGTACAAAACGAAACGAAAATATAAGAATCAGTGGTGTACCTACCCAAGATTATTTGGGGGCGTGGCATGTATGGATGGGTCTAGCACGGAATTCCAGCGTCGGGACCGCCTGCACTACGAAAGACACTAGACATGAAAGTTGATGAATGCTGAGGTATAGCCAGTAATAGATTTTCCTGAGAGCGCAGTGGAAGGCCATGTGATGAAAGCGGAGAGAAGAGATTATACAAATAAGTAGGACAGTTTGACTGTAGTACGCGGAAGAGTACTACAGTCACTTGGGGCACACCGCGTTAATTTTCGACCAACTCGAGAGCAAGCTTTTGACCGATACCCGTTGTTCGCGTCCGTGTAAGTCGAAATGAAACCAGGCAGTGACTGAAGGAGATAGGTTTAAACTATAAAAGCAGGTCAAAATCCACCGAGTTGAAAGCACTGCTGAAGTCGAGGAGGATTAAGACCGTCCGCTGACGGCGATCCATAGCAACTCGGAAGTCCTCAGTAATTTTAGTGAGAGCGGTTGTAGTACCTGTGGCTAGAGCGGAAACCCGACTGCAGAGGGTTAAGTATGCTATGTTGATCGGCGGTTGGACATCGCCAAAACATCGGGTGCTACGAAACTTAACCCTGTAAATTCGTTCTATATCCTATTTATAATCGTAAAACAATATTGTACAGCGGTTGTATATAATACTAGTGCACCTTCTGATAAGTGACAACAGCTTCTGATTCCATATATACGTTGTGTGGACAAGTGTGCACACCAACGTGGGAGCGTTGCATCGTATAGGTTGTGTACGTGGGCTCAGTCTGTCCTTACCATAAAATCCAAAAATGTCCGCAGAGCCCGTCGTCTAAAACAGCCAAATGTCACATTTGTCCTCAGTTAGGTAGGTACAAATTGTTCCAAAAAAATGAGTTTATTAGATCTGTGATCGTAGGTAGCTAGGTAAATGCTTTTGTGCCACTTGAGCATTAAAGTCGACAAAGATGACGTTTCGTTGATTTTTCATTACAATGTCGACCTAATAGTGGGTGGGAATGTCCTCGTTTTTGACACTTGCCCTATAAGGGCCAAGAAGAGATTAATTAAGTCCATATAGCTAAAAACAATATTTTTTTCCAATTTTAATTATATTTTTCTAATACAATATCATGCCTTAATATAGCCGTTTTTAATAACGAACGAAAGACGAATTTGTTTTAAAAACAAATGAAAAAATCCATGACAGTGGCGCCCGACGTTGGGCTATTATAGAGTGGAAACCTTTAAGAACCCCCACGTTGGGCGCCACTATCAAGGATTTTTTCATTTGGACTTTGGATTTCTGGGGTACAAAACAAATATGATATTGTGGTGAAACAAGCGCTGGCCACAATAATTTCTAAGATTGGAGCGGCGGATCGGACTTCAAACTACAAAGTACCTAACATCGAATTGTCGCCAATTTCGTGGAATTGTTTATGAAGCTTTACTAGTAATACAAGTCAAGTTTAATCACCCCACCAGAGCGGCGCGGGCGAATCAGCCTCAAAATCAAGTAGGTACCTACTAGAGCCACGAATAAAATCACTTCTGAAGTCGCGGAAGCCAGGACATTCTGGAAGCATGGCAGCGACTCCGGACAGCGCGAGTCGTAAGAGAGACGACGACATCATCTCACTAGTAAAGCTGCTTGCGTGCGGGCTCCGCTGATATTCGATAAAGATTGGGTGGGCAACGAACCGATGCGAGTAAATTTAGTAATTAAAAGTCGAGCAAACGTACTGTGCAAGAGCGAAACGTCGATCGGCCTCTCAAAAACGTATATGCTGTTTTCAGTGACTATTACGGCGACACGTGACATCAATGGCGAATCGTCGTGGCGGAGTCGTCGCGACGCGTAGTGACGAGTGACACGTTTTGGACGCTCGCAGCACATATATACCTAAACACATACAAATTTTAAGCTATTCATGTTAAAATGGGCAACTGCAGCTCCACCATTTTGAATAACACAGTATTCTTAAAAAGTTGTCAAATCGCGTAGGTACTCAAGTACTAAATCGAATTGCGGTTTTTCCTAAGGTGAAGGCCCTCAGCTGCAAAAGACATCATCGCCGAACAAACCACAACAAAACAATTAATAAAATCCTGCCCCCCCCTTCCCTCACCCCTCCCGCACCCTGGTCTTTAGAGACGAAATATTTGAAGGGCTACGGGGGAAAACGATCTATGTCGATTTCTTAAAAAATTTTGGTAATTTACATTTTTAAAATCTACTAACATAAAATAAGACATCGAAGACTATCGCGGGTGTTTGACATCATAAAAGGTTTAAAAAAGAATTTACCGAGTAAATTTTGTAGAACCCGACGTTTCGGCGATGTTGCAACCGCCGTTGTCCATTCTACCCTAGATTCTACCCCCATTCTACACTCGGTAAATTCGTTTATAAACCTTTTATATTAAAATATGACCTTTTTAAACAGGGTTTGTTTGAGTGAGAATTCAATGTATTTTGTCTGTAATCCAATTGAGTTTCTAAATAATACATTTTACTTAAATTTATATCTCAGGAAAAAAATGTCTCATCTTAAAAACTAAAATTGACATTAATCGTTTTTCCCCCTAACCCTTCATTTATTTTCAACTCCTGTCAAAGATAATTCACTTTTTGGTCGAAGGTTATCGAATCAATCTGTGATTCATTCATCCACTTCCGCGGAAATAGAGTCGCCGCGCGCATACCGCGGGTCGGCGGGGTTACGGTAATAGTGACCGAGACCCATTGCCAAAGAAAAAACAAGGATGAGCCACCTGAACAGGTTTCATATTTCTTTCAGGCTTCCAAACTAATTGACATATTTATTCTTCGGTTTTTCGCTACAGCGAAATTTCACTTCAGCATTAATATACCAGTGTTTAATGTATGCTAAACTGCAAATAATGCGAACATTCACTCGCACCATACCCGCGGTAGCTCTCTTTTATGCATACCCCGAATACGACTGACGAAATTACAGAAAAGTAACTAAGATGTAAGTACCTTAGCATTAAATTCTGTAATCTACTCTCTACCACTCTAAAACAGCTGGAGGACATAAAATTAAAAAATAACATCAAGGAGATGCTGATAGGCCACTATTTCTATGATTTGGCCGAATTTGAGGGCCATGACTTTTCGAATATTGTGCCCATTTAAATAACTTATAAAAGTAGAGCCTTATTGTCTGGTTATTTTATTTGATATTATATGTGTACTTTTAATTTTTAAATGCATGGCGTAGCTTTTGACATTTTACTGACTATTTGAATATTACGATGAATATTTTTTACTATGCATCTTTTCGAATTACTGACTATTTTAAATGGGATTTAATGGGCCCTTGCTGAGTTGGCCACGAAGACCCATTCTGTTCAGAGTTGGTCACACTCACGGGTCAACACCTATCCGACGGCCTCCACGCATGAAGTGCGAACCTGGGTAGGACTCTGGCCTTAGGGTTAGTTTCCCCTAGGAATCAACCTTCTGGCGCTCCTGGACGGTCTGCGCACCGTGCGGCATAAGCCAATCGATTGCGCACTCTGATTAACAGTCGGGGGAGTCTGGAAGCAGTACTGTTTCCTATAGAGCGGGGGTGGTTGCGGACCTTACGGCGACTGCTCTTGAAACGACCATCGGCTACCCGATCCTGGGTGAACAGCCGGGCAAAGGATGCCGTGGTCCGCGATAGATTTGGTATACAACGTTTCATCGCTTCGTAAGGGAGAGGACCGCGCAAGCGACCTCGAACTCGTAACCAATCGAGAGACTGGAGTAATCTGGTGGCAATTGGAAGTAAGGGCGTGAGTGTAAGCCCACTGGGTAACACTTCTGGCTATCTCGTGGTTAAGGAGTTCAAATAAGCAATATCCATCTCTAACCATTGTAAATATATAAGCCCTTCCGTTTTCATACCTGAGTATGTAATTTTCTGCATTTTCAATTCCCATATATTGTGTGTATCCCTTCATTCCTTCCATATGTTGCTGTTCTGTCAAATTATAAATTGCAAGAGGAAGTATATTATAGAATAATCGGCTGTTACCTTTACATTATACTTTCGGCTAAAAACACGCTCTTGGACATGTCAAAATAATTGTGTTAGGTAGTAAGTCTCGTTACTACTCTTTACTTAACATGCATAGGTAGTCATTAATTCAACTACTAGATTGTCACAATTTCAATATAAATATAAATAATCAAATTAGAAACCTGATATTTAAAATAGTCAACTAGAGTTGTCGTCTACAGCGGGCGAGCCCGTCACCTCAGGAAGTTTTAACGATTGGTCGTTCTATCTCCCTGGATAAAGCGCAGAAGACTTGGACAAAACAGTCCACCGTCAAGCTCCGCCAAAAACCCGTAAGTGGCCAACGCCTTACCGCGAGATGACCAGGTTAATCAACCAGCTGGCCGACTCTCGCGCCCTTACTTCCAGTTGCAACCAGATTAATCCGGTCTCATGACTAGTTTTAGGTTTGAGGTAGCTTGCGCGGTTCTCTCCCTTACGTAGCGGTGATTCGGCGTTTACCGAATCTATCGCGGACCACGGCATCCTTTGCCCGGCTGTTTACCTGGTATCGGGTAGCCGATTGGTCGTTTCAAGAGTAGTAGCCGTAAGGTTAACAACCACCCCCGCTCTATAGGAAACAAGGCCTTTTTCAGACTCCCCCGGCTATCAGTCAGAATGCACAATCGATTAGCTGACACCGCACGGTGCGCAGACCCTACACACATGGGTCCTAGTGGCCTATCTGCAACCTGGTTTATTAGGCCCGTCGACCGTGCGTAATGAGACTTAAGGTAGGTTTACAATTGAATGGAATTAGGTTGGTGTTAAAAGTTTTGAATATTTTGCACATAGTAGATAGTCATATACAACCTAAATAGCATCGTATTTCTGTTATCAATCATAAATCAATCAAGGCTTAATTTATGACCATGAAATTCTTCTTTTTTATGGCAAAGTTTTATTTTTATGGCAAAATAGTCATGTTTTAAAGACGATCGAATAACAAAAGAAGTGGTCAGTAATTGATATTACTATTTAAACACTTGTCAGCACCCGAATGTTAGAAAATTTCAGGCAAAAATTGATCAAATTAGTGAGATACGTGTAATTTAACATAATATTATTCCTATTTTTGAGTTCTCATTTTTTGCTAAATTTTACTGAAGACCTAATGAATGTCGAAAGATGTTCAACCCCTTTAAAGAATTCATTTACTTAGTGACTTACTTTCTATTACTTAGGGATTAATGGCGGCCTATCTTGTTTCTTCTCACATGACGGGACCCGACCTCCGCGTGCTCCGCATACAATTAGCGATTATTTCGTTGGCATTATGGCATACAGGTGCACGGGGACACGGGAGGGCACGTTATCAGCGAAACGCGAGAGCTTTTTCAATCGCATCCGACCGTTAACCGCGTCTATATAAGCAACGCGCCGGTGCGTCGCTCAAATCAGACAGTGGGACGCACCGAACCGCGAGCCAAGTCGCAAGTTTCCCGCGCGCGCGCAAACCGACACGTGAACTCTGTTGTCGATGGTCGCCACTTCCGGTCGACTTAAAAACGAAAGAAGAAGAAGAAGACGACTTAGTTTTTAAATAAATAAACACTTAAGAGGCAGTTTAAATAATTTAGTGTTTTTTTGGATTACGGTAAGTGATAATAATTAATTAGCAATAATCAATTTTCAATGTACGTAATTACTGTTTTTTCACACTGGTCACTTAAACTTGAATTTGAGTTGAGATGAAATGCTCCGGTTTAACCGCTCGAAAGCCAGGCTCACGCGTAAAAAACTGCGCCGCAACATTTGTGTGAATAAATACTAACAATATCGTTTTTTCGTGAATTCCCTCTTGTTACCTAGTAATTAATTTTGTTAGTCATGTATATTATATATTTATATAATATATGTGGGCGCCGGCCGAAACGGTTACGCGCGGAACTGTCAAACGACGCAAAACTCATATAGGCGCTGTCGGCGTCCGACGGGTTAAGTTGCAATTTCAAATTCAAATAAATGTTACTTCAAAGATAATTTTAAATTTTACTTCTTTTCAAAATCAGATATTCATTTGTGTCTTTGTCGTTTCCTGTTGCTCGGATTTAATTATAAATTATTTAATTGTAGCTGTCAAAACAATAAATAGACAAAAAACCATAAATTTGAAACTGAAAATAGAAAAATACTATATAATAAAATACAAACGCTTCAAATTAAGGATTCTTAGAATATCCCTTAACCTGGTTTTCAGGAGACACCTATTATTTGTACTGGACCCAATTATTTTTAAAATAAAATATTATAAATCAAAAAATAAATATCAATAATTTATAAACAAATGAAAAAACAATTTCGTATGTGCAATCATGGATAAGTTGAAAATTCTCATTATTTTTAAATATGAGGTCGTGTACCAGTTATCCGTTACGGCTTCTGCCAGCCTGGCACAACAGTTGACGCAAATTGTACTGTCAAGAATTGCGAACAATGATCGAGAAGCTTACGAATAAACAAGTCAATACCTCTTCGCCACTTGACGATGTAAATACACTATAGCCCACGGCCACACATTTCACAACAAACAGGCGCAAAGTTGCAGGAGTTTGGATTAGAGACTCATGATCGTCCACCATACTCGCCAGATCTTGCTCAAACTGATTGAATATTTTTTTTCTGGTGAAAGAAATGTTGTTTTCCATTTTTAATGTTTAATTTGCTAGATTGTGGACGAAATTTGATTTTATTAATTTTTTTTTTTTTGATTCAGTTAATTGTCTATTAGATTTCTACATTTTTCTACCTACACTATAGACACTATACACTTTTCTACACCTCAATCGATCTTCGATTACATTTTTACAGACTATAGGCAGTGTTAATTTTTATTTTGAATACCAAATCCATGTAAAAGTACCATGGTAAACATAATAACATTGTCAAGTAGGCATAAGCCTACGTTATAATATTATAATACCATTTTCGTAGGCATAAACCTACGCTACTTTCTAAATTAAATGTAAAATAAATTAGTTTAATTAAAAATGTCAATAACGCTAATAATAATATTATAAAATTTATTTGCAACAACATATAAATACAAAGTGACAATCAAAATAATGTACAAAATAACAAAGACTACGTTTTAGAACTACATAGACGCTGCAAAAAGGAATGACCTGAAAACAAAAAAACCCTTTCAGGACATTTCTATGGTATAGTCGCCGGTTATATATAGGCTGCAACACCTTGCAGCCTATATGTAGCCTTGCACCTTGCAGCCTATATGAGCTGTCTTCTTTTCCTCATATTAAATCTGCAAGCAGACGTTCTCATGATGTGATGAAGTTAAGGAAAAATCGCTGGAGGCACTGAGGCACTGCACTGAGGTATAACGAATGAATAAAATATAATGTATTTGCCAAAAGTATCCGTTTGCTTGCAGTTATTTTGACCACCTAGGCCACCTACTAACCTCGACTACTTGAATTGTTGAGATCTCCTTAACCGGTGGATTCACACCTCGGGTGGTCAACAACTTCAATCAATGTTTGATCATTCAGATTTGCGCGGTGTTTACTTAACTGGATTCAACGATGGCGTTCACTAATAATTCCAAAACTATATAACAGTGCAGAGCATGTAACTGTACAATATATTAATATTATTATTAGATTATTTCGATTTATATACCACGAAACTGAATGCACTGGTATACGAAACATACACTACAAAACTAAATTCGGTTATTAACTCTGTCATTAATAAAGCTGTGCCGCCTATACCACTCTCGGACCTCTTCCCTGCTATAGATAAAAAGCTCACTAGCAAATGGGCCCGGAGGTGGCAAGAGTCCTCATTGGTCAAAGGTACGAGATACTCCCAAATCCAAACAGAAATAAGGACCAAACCCTGGTTCCACCACCTACCTCTCACCCGTAAGGAAATCTCCACCCTCTGCAGGATGCGCATCGGTCATTGCTGCACTCCCGCTCACCTCAACCGAATACATGTCCTCCCTTCTCCTCAGTGCGACTGCGGTCATGCGTTTTGCACTCTGGACCATCTCTTTTTTAATTGTCCCATTGTTAATAACTATCCTAACTTCATTTCGGACCTCTTAAATCTCAAAATTCAGCTCCCTATTAGTATAGACCTTTTATTATCTCTCAACTCCCCCAACGTCTACAAATTCCTCTGTAAATATATTAAACTCAACAGTACGTCCCTTTAATAATAATTAATGAATGTTCCTCCATAGAGTTTTTGTGTTAAACGCATATATGTATTTCACTATATCTTACATTATTATTCGATTTTGTGTTCCCGACGGAGTGATGTCTTACTTGTTTCAGTGACGTCCACTAACATAATAAGTTTCTTCCTATTTCAACGCCACACTTAGCAGAAATCACCCTCTTTGGGTGGAGCCATCAAATCAAAAAAGAAGAAGAATTAATAAAGCTTTCGAGGTAAGACAAGGGAGCTTTATTATTGTACGTAAAGATCTACTAAGTATCTGTTTTAAAAGCGAAACCACATTTTTAACACGATTTTATTAGCTTGATATAGCTATATTAGCTATATTTTATTAGCTTAACAGTGTATACAATCATCTCAGTACCAACCAATATGCCAAGTAGTTGCCGGCCTATAACATGGGCCCCGCGACATGGGATCTTATAATTATAATTTTAAAAATTGTTTCTAATAGACAGAAAAAACCATTTAATTGAAATTCTAAGAAAAAACTATTTAGTACACTTTTCGACCCGATTTAGAATAATTGTATTTTGTTTATTTGCGCATCTTTGCTACGCCAATAAGCGTCGTCAGAAATGTGTAATGAAAGTTGCGATCGTGTTTTGTTTGAATACACGTCTATTCTGCACTATATCGTTGTCAGAATTTTTGACAGCCCAAAGGGGGGCCCAAGATTTCGACGGCCAATCTTACAGACAAAGCTTGCTACTTTGTGTTGGGAAATTTAAAAAATGAGAGAGGTGTCATCTGCAAATAAAACTATATTCTAACTTATTTTGTACTGTATATGGCAGATGGCTAATATTGGCTCCTTACCTATGTAATTGCTGTTTTTTCACATTGGCCTCTTTGAACTTGTATAACTTGGGTTTTAGAGTTGGAATATCAAATTTAAAAAAAACAAGGCCACGTTATTCTTTTTAAAGAGTCAGCTGTTTATTTGTATTTCCGTCGTTCGTTTTTGCTCAAAGATTTTCGTTTGTGAAACCATGGCAAACTTGAAAATTTGCATTATTTTCAAATATGAGATCATGTGCCGGTGTTTTCTATTACAGCTTCTTGCAGTCTGGCTATACAGTTACCGTAAATGTGTAGTGTTAAGAACAGCAAACAATGACGGAGAAGCTCGTGATTAAATAGCCAATCCTAGTCGATCGCTCATCGCCACTGCTTTTGCATGACGACGTATAACCACAGATTTTACTGCAAACAGTCGCAAAGTTGTAGGAGTTGCGGCTGGAGACTCTTGGTCACCCACCGTGCTTGCCAGACCTTGCTCCAATATAGTTTTTGTATATCAGAATTTAGATAATTTTTACAATGGAAAAAAACAACTTTGAAGAGTCGGTGAAAAACGCCATCAAAACTTTCATTGGTTCCTGTCCACGAGTGTTTTACAGGAGAGGAATTAAGCAACTCCCATTAAAATGACAAATCTGCATATATAATAGGGGTTAATATTTCTATTAATTAAATTTATATTTTTCATACAAAGTTTTCGGCCTTAAATTTCCTTTATAAAACAGCAACTTCATATATATAAACAACCCAATATAAACAAGAAATAAAAATGGGTCTTTCAAGAGCGACACACCGCATTTCCCAGTAAACTGAGTCCCATTGTGCGGTATTGCTCTAAATGTATTCAATTCCGAACTGCCGAAACCTGTTTATCACTCAAGTCAACGCACTACTCTCCTGTTTTCAAATCACCAATCTTTCTCATTTTTATGTCAACGATTTAACCGTGAAATCGCTGCTATCTGGAGAATGAGATTTATGGGAATGGATTACTTAAGTAGCTGTGTAAGTCCACTAACAAAGGTCGATAGTCTTTCGGCCTTCGAGGTTCTGCCTCCTGAATTTGACGTTTGGATCTCGTTAGTCATCATTTCAATTATTTACTTATTTTTATAAACCAATTAGTTATTAATTAATTTTCAGAAATGACAATATAAATGCCAATTTAGACTTAATGGTTTATTTTAATGAATAAATATATCTGGATACATAATTTTCACTAATTTAGTATTCCCTACCAGCCCTAGCAATAGCGCTAGTGGTGTCAGTATTCAAATAAAAAATAAATACGTGTGGCACTCGGGGACTGCCGCGGTATAGCATTTTTAACAACTTATGCAATTATAATTATTTATTTATTTTATTTATTCTGATATCAGATAACTGCGCTCTATCGGAAAACGTTGAAATTTGCGGCTGCGGTAGCAAATGATTCGGAATAATTTAAACGTCTTCCGATAGAGCGCCGAGCGCGATTTTTTTATTCGATAAAGCAAAAAAAACCGGATTATTCAAAAACATTCGTAGATAAAAAGATAGATAATTAAATTATCTTTAAAATGGTGCAGGTTTCATAATAATACGCCAGATAGTATTTGCGTAGTATTCGTTTTTGTGTTCGGTTAGACCTAATTTCACAAATTAATTACACTATGTAATATAAAAAAATCTAAAATATTCACAGCTAAGAATATTAGGAAAATGTTCTTGTTTAACATATATTTTTTTCGAATCGTAAGCAGTACTCGTTTAGACGTAATTATCAGTTTAAAATCATTAATTTTTGTTAAGAAATTTCTTCATTCGGTCGCCGCGCTGGCCCTAGGCCCGCGATAAAAGCTATGCAATAGCTTAAAAATACTCCAAAATAACATTTTTGTGCTTTCTTCTCCGGGTCACGGGTCAAAAAGGAAAAGTATTGTCAACGCGCTTCTGTGTGCCTGTCTGTGTGAAATCCTCCACGAGAGCGCTTAAACGATTAATTCGATTGAGCTGACATTTGGCATGCCGGCATCATTTGGTTATTGACGGTTGTGGTCAAAATTGTTTGACCAAGGGTTTCAATAGGGTCATTGACAAAGATCGACTACAGATGAACAATATTTCCATTATGTCATCTATCGCGTAATGGGTATTAATAGTTAAATGAATTTTCATTATTTCTCCCATTAGGCAAGAATCTGTGATAAACAAAACCAGCTCGTCTGTTAACGGAGGTTCATAGAAAAATGTTGACCAAAGTACATAGGTAGGTACCCAATGCAATTAGTATCATCTGTTTCCAAGTATGTAATTAATTTATCATTTCTTATCTCAATTGGTTTTTGTTCTAATCGCTGTTATATTTTTAGCGTTGTGTAAGTAATAATAATAATAACAATAATAATAAAAATCTGGCTATCATAAATGAACGCGTATACAAATTTTCGTGTATGTGCTGTTGACCGTTGAGGAGTCTCCTCGTCGGGAGTCAACCTGGGTGTAGAATCAGGTCATGCTTACTATAAAATGCATTGTCATCGGAACTGACCAACATGTAAATTTTCAATTTCATATGGTAATATTTGAGGAGTTCCCTCAATTCCTCATGGATCCCGTCATCAAAACAGGATTGTGATAATAAATTAATAGTTTAAAAAAAACAGTAAAAACACGCTTTTATAAATGCACGTAAAAACCATTCTCACAAGTGCAAACACGACTATGATACGATATTCCATCATGGAATGCCAGTTCCTGTCTTCCGGCTTCATCATCAGACCTTGAAACGTAATCGTGGTCACAAAGTTCATTACAAGACCTTTCTAACAAGTCCAAACACGGCTATGATACGATATTCCATCATGGAATGCCAGTGCCTATCTTCCGGCTTCATCATCAGACCTTGAAACCTAATCGTGGTCAAAATTCATTCCAAGACTTTTCTAACAAGTCCAAACACAGCTATGATACGATGTTCCATCATGAAGTTCCAGTTCATATCTTCCGACTCCATCATCAGATCAGTTCGACAATACCATATTATTGTATTGTCATCAGAACTACATACAGCTGCCAATTTTCATGACGCTACGATCCTTGGAAGATGGTTAAATTAGTTCCCTTCGATTCCATTACATAGTTAGTTACATACAGGTCGACCTAATAAAAGCGTGTTAAAAATTCATTGTCATCGGAACTGACCAACATGTAAATTTTCAACTTCATAAGGTAATATTTGAGGAGTTCCCTCAATTCCTCATGGATCCCGTCATCAGAACAGGATTGTGATTAAAATGGGACCAATCTGGAAGTGATACAGAACCAATCTGGACAGAACAGGATTGTGATAAAAATGGGACCAATATCCTTTCAAATAAAAAAAGAATTTTTCAAATCGGTTTATAAATGGTGAAGTTCTGAGGTAACAAACATTTAAAAAATTCAACCGAATTAATACCCTCCTCCTTTTTTGAAGTCGGTTAAAAAGAAGGTAAGGTAAGGTGTAAACAAAAGGGAATGTGTCGACGTTGAATCATTGGTCCCAGAACGTGGATAATTTTAGTATCTTTAGTCTCGCATCCCGCTGGGCCCAATTTGAATACATTTGGGAAACTGCCAGGGGGTAGGAATTTCGGTATAATTAAGATAAACTCGACAGAATCATTTGATTATCAGCGTTTATTTATAGAATACGGTTACCGTCAGCATTGACTGCGCTTGAGGTTAAACGTAGGCTTATGGTTGTGAATTCGTAATTAACGTAGCAATGTCGCTTGGGACGCAGCCGCCATCTACAATTGCTAAAGGCAATGAATCTTTATTTGATTTGGCTTTGGAAGATCTGTGTCCATTCAATAATAATGATTTAATAATTTGCAGTTCTTAACAGAGACAGAAATTAAAGAAAAAAATAATGAAACAAAATTACGCACCTAGCAATCAATTTAATTATTTTATTTATTTATTGACATACTTATGATTAGGTATACAGTTCATTGATCATGTAACGGTTGCTTCTTATAATAATTATATAAATTATTTAATAATTAATATAGGGAGGTTAACCACATCTTACATGACATTTCCTGCCAATAGCACATCTAACTAGGCGATAATTTGGCCCGTCTCTAGAAGTGCATATTTTTATGCAATTTTACGAAATTAAATGTTTTTTTAACAATAAATTATTTGGACCCACCACCTGTATATACACATAAATATACCAATTTTAGAAAATATATAGCTATGTAATAAATAAATACATTTATAGTTCAAATTTAATAAAATTTAATTAGGAATAATAGATAAGTGATACTAAATAAATTGTCTTGCGTTGCGAAGAAGTTGATCAGATTTTACATATCCCTTGTTAAATATTATTAAGGTTTGCTTTAAATATTTTTATGTTAGAATAATTTTTCATGTCTTCACTTAGGGAATTATATAATTTTGGGGCCATGTAGAATATATGTCTCTGGGCAAATGTTGTCCTGACTAACGGAATTATATAATTGATACTCGCGTACATTCTTGTGTTCATATTGTTTTGAGTTCGAGCATGGTCATCTCTAGATTTGTAGAATGCAACAAGCGCTTGCTTAATAAATAACTGTTTAGCTGACACATGGGATTGGGAAAATAACAAGGCAGATGGATGACACCGGTTTTTCCTGTGTATTACTCTCAATAATAATTTCTGCTCTTTTGTCAATCTATCCAGATTATCATTAGTAGTAGCGCCCCATGCCGCGACTCCGTAGGACAAAATACTCTGACACATGTAAAGAGTTAGTCAAAATAAAAGAAAGCTACATTACCTCACTACAAATACTACAAATGAAATGATTCCTCAGGTATATAGCCAGATATTAAGGAGTCACCTCTTCAATAAAAAAAGCAAAGAAAGATTATTACACGTAGATGAGAGGGAAGAAAGAAAAGACGTCGTATCTGGACTCTTTATTCGGCGTTTAAGTCACATTAACGAGCGAAGTACGTAGACAATGGGCTCGATTGCGTTTCTACGTGAACTAAAATCGGAAATTACTTCACGTGAACGAGACAGGGCAATACGCTAGAGCGGAATGTGAAATGAACGGTTGTCACTTTTTCTCATTAAAACTACCCAGCAAATATAGAGCATCTGAATCTAAGACCGCACGAAATGTGTTCAAATTTATTCGGGCGAGTATAAGTTCGACAGGTAGTTTTTATCGACGATCGTTCGTTTCATATTCCGATCGAACGTATTGCTCTATCTCGTTCGCTTGAACTAATTTCAGAACAGACAGACAGACACACAGTTGGTGGGTAAGGAAAGCAAAAAGTTAGTTAATGCAAATACTGCAAATGAGGTGAATCATCAGATAAAAAATATGTTTAATTGCTGCTACTTGAGTAGCCTTTATCATTTTTTTTCTTCATCAAAGCATCATCCTATAATATAATTTTTTCAAAAATTTTAAAAAGAAGTAATCGAATAATAATATTCTTATAAACTATATTATTATTCATCTACATTCTACTAAACTACTAAATATACTAAAAAAACTTGTACTAAACTATTATACGTGTACTATAACTTCGCGCATATTTCCCTGGGCAAAAAGAAAAACAAAATGATAATTTGTAACTTTTAAAGTTAACTCATTGGTATATATTTGTATTAGTTTATTTTAAATTTTATTCAACTTAAACTTTATTACTTCAATGTGTACTGTAAGTTTATAATTAAACATTAGGGTATCAAATGGTCGACTGTAAGATATCCTATGGTGATAAGTACACTTATTTTTGTGCATATTTTTGTTAAACCAGTGTAATGTTACTCTTAGCACAATAATATTATAGCACATTTTATTATATTCCATTTATCTGGTAAATAGCCTACCCTATCATATATTCATTTTGTTCAGAGGTTAAAATTGTTTTGTTACATGTTTTTATAATGTTGTTTGTTGTGATAAAAATCTCTTTCCCCTCTTATTTTAGATGCATGTAGCATAATTCTGTAAGGTTTTCCCCAAAGTCATCCATTTTTCAAATTGAGGCTTCATTATTGCCACTTGTATTCAAAACGACACTAAAGTAGATTGTCATCGGCTCGGTCCCGGTCACTGCCAATTTAAAGGAAAACGATAGATAAGGTTTTGCAAGCGCGGCTGAATTTGTTACTATTTTTGTTTGGATTTTAGATAATTGTATGGTAACTTTGGAGATGTATATGTTTGGATAGCCTCTAAAATTATTATTCTAATGCTTCTGGCCTATTAAGGAACAGTGACAGGCAAAAAGCAACTCCCGTGAGGGTATTAGCATTCTTACTGCTATAAATTGTATTATAGAATTGCTATACAAAAATAAAAATAAAATATAATTGTAAGTTTAGGGTTTTGTACTACGGCGTATAAACCTGAGACTACGCTGTCCATCTGTCTATATATAACCCTATCGACCGACATGAAAATAAAATTCCTTTGCCCGCACCTAACTTTAGAGTCAATAATGAAAAAAATCATTTTTATCTGGCTATTGAGGGCGGAGGGGGAGAAGGGGGGGGGGGAGGGGGAAAAACTACTGATACTTTTTGATATGGGCCTATCACCAACTTTTGCCTAAAAGCATTTGATTTTCGCAGAAAGCAGTCATTGCTAGAAACATTTATCATTCCTCTTCCTTTAAATAGGCGAAAATACCTAAAGAATTAAAAATAGAAAATAATTTATGTAATTTGTTTTTTTTAATAGGTAGCCAAAGACACAAGGTACGGTGTAAACAAATATATATATATATATATATATATATATATATACGCAGTGTGTTATATATATATATATATTTATATATATATATATATATATATATATATATATATATATATATATATATATATATATATATATATATATATATATATATATATATATATATATATATATATATATATATATATATATATATATATATATATATATATATATATATATATATATATATATATATATATATATATATATATATATATATATATATAGCGATAAATCCGTTGATGAAATTCGGCAAAAATGCCCAAATAGGGTTTTCCTGCGATGATTACATTAATCGTTATGGAGATAGAAAATTAAAAATGTTTCGGTAATCTCTGAGTCAAAGAGTAAAGTTCTGAAAGAATTTCAGAGTTTTGAATAAATTTCTACCCCTTTAAGGGATAAATTAACTCGTTGACTTAAAATTGTCACTGTCATGTTATTTAAAAAATTAGATGTTAAAAATAATTATAGCCTTCTTTGTTCGTTTTAATCGATATTTATCGGCGTATTCATTAAAAGATACGGAAAGATTATCAAATAAAACTCTTGTCAAATGAAACTAAACCTTTATCTAACTATTCGTAGGTATGACATTTGTAGACCTATATAGTGCGCAGGCATAGAGTCCAACCATGGGCGCCCGCAGAAAATTTTCTAGGGGGGGGAGCAAAATATTTTTAGTAATCCTAATGTAGTTTCTTAGTAATCTTAGTAATATTAATGTAGTTTTAATTTACTTAAGCGTATTTGTATGGTGAACGAACGGACAGGACACTGTAGTAATGATGGGCATACTGTAGCAACATGTCTTTATTAATTCAATTCAATTCAATTCAATTCTTTATTAAGAAATCACACAGTATTACAGTATAATATATTTTTAAATGTATGCAGATTTACAACAAATAAAACCGGTTACGGATTTCATTAAAAGTACATATATTACGTTTTTTTTAAAACTACTTTATACAGTTAGTATATACATATATTAACACAATATATGTATATAACAAAAAATATTACAACATAAATTTAAAATAAAATTTATTCTTTAAACAAGAACTGGAGTCGTCTGTTATCGCTACCAAACATATCTAAAATTTTGTCCATAAAGTCTTTTTTGTTGCAGTTCACTTTGTCTCTGTGTACGCTTAAACATGCACAATCCAGACAGACGTTCATCTGACATTGTAGATCTAAGCCATGTTTTTACACGAGTAATGTGCTGAACGATCGCTCCAGCGTACCTACATGTTGTGGCTGGTAATGCTAGTAAAACTAGTAAGGCATACCTGACACTCGGATAAAACTTTGTAAAAGGTAACAAGTCTTGGCTACTTTTGTATTCTCGCGTTTTCCAAAAATCAAACCAACTCAAGGCTTCAGTTTCAAAATTATCAATGTGGTATACCTGATTAATAGTAGACATTGTATCCTTAAACTGTTGACGATTCAGTTTGCACAATTTCGAAGGATGTAGCAACGCTAAGTTAAATTGTGCACTGTTGGCTTCACAAAATCGACTCTCCATTGAGTTAATTAGAGAATCTAAGTATGGAATGTAAACTGTTTGTTTGAAGTACTCCAACACTTATAGTTCCCGGATTACTTCGATGCTTTTGTCTTCCACACTGTCTTGGGATAATCAGTTAAATATCCACTTTCTCTGCGAGTTGTACTGTTTTCTCAAAAAATATCCCTGAAAATTTATCGGAATCACCTCGGTGAAGTTTTACTACACTGAACAGGTTTTGAACTTGCAGTTGGACTTCTGAAAGATCAACTTGAACAGCTTGAAGAGCCTGAGTAACTGGTTCCAGTATGGCAGAGTACTGTGAAATAATATTGAGACAAAATAAACACGTGATGAACAATATAACTGATGTGCAGCCTGTCGTGTATTTCCACTTGCATGCAATGCAAATTCTTCCAGTTGACAATAAATATCTTCAAATTTACTAGCAAAAATCCGACGCCGTCTCACCGCTTCGTAAGGGAGAGGACCGCGTAAGCGACCTCGAACTCGTAACCAATCGAGAGACCGGAGTAATCTGTTCACAATTGGAAGGGCGTGAGTGTGAGCCCGCTGGGTAACCCACCTAGCTATCTCGCGGTTAAGGCGTTGGCCTCTTACGGGAGTGTGGCGGAGTTTGACTGTGGACTGTTTTTGTCCAAGTCTTCTGCGTTCACCTCACGGGGGATAGAACGACTAATCGTTAAAACTTCCTGAGGTGACGGGTTCGCCCGTTGTAGTTGATAACTCTATTTGGCCAATGTTCTATCTCTCCACACTTTCTTTATGCTAACACAAAATGATTTAAAATAAAAGTAACATTATTTATTTGACTATTTTCAATCAATCCAGGGGGGGCAAGTGCCCCCCTTGCCCCTCCCTGTGGGCGCCCATGAGTCCAACATAGTTAAAATATCACAAAAACCCATTTTGCAGGTCGATGAAGCAAAAAAAATGTTTATAATGGGTAATAATCCCAAAACGCCAAAAAAGCATATGACGGATTTTGCGCGTCCAAAGACGTTATACTCGTTATCCGAAGGCTTATTCGCCGTCTTCGATACACAGCTGATCATGTTCATTGTTCACTATTTTGTCATTAAATGAAAAATGTTAGGCTGAGTACCTATATCTTATTCTTTTTAACAATTACCAAGTAACCGCGACCTAGTCGGCTATGTATGGAGATACTTTAAATGTATATTCTTCGACGTGTGATGAATTACGAATACAAATTGTGTAAATAATAATATACTTACTTCTTATTTTTTTTTTTTGTAGAACGGCAGGGGTATGAAACAATATGAAGCACAATTGTGGACCCGCAAAATGCGAAATGCATTTTGTTCTAAACCAAAATTTTCAGAAATGGCTAAAAACCATACCTCGAAATCTTTCTCGAAAGCTTTTTCTCGACAACCTAAAAGATGTGATCTTAAAATGGCTATGTACAAAAAATAGTTGTTTGTTTTTGTTGTTTTAGAGTTGCCAAAAACAGTGGACAAAAACGTAAATTTAATTTTTCTGACTATTGATTATTTTATTTTGAATTTTTACTACATTTTTATATTTGTCTAACATTTTTTTTTATAATTTTAGAAATGTAAATCAGAAATTTAATTGTATGAAAAAATCGATTTTTTTTATTTTAATTACATTTGAATTTTTCTGGATGATATTTCATAATTTTAAAAAAAACTTTTAGTTACCTACCTAATTTGATTTCTGTTCATTTCGAAAAAAAATATGTTTTAGTCAGAACTATAAAATAAAAATGTTATTATACAAAAAAGGTTTTATTATACTATAATATAATTGAAATTATAACACAATAAGTAATCACATCAATAAACTGATACCTACTCAGACAAAAATAGTTCACACTTATAATAAACATTTAGGAATAACCAGAAAAATAAAATACAAATAAAAATAGAAATTAAACAATAAAAACATAAAAAAAATACAAATCAAACTAGTCTGTCAAATAATTTATAACTCTATTCCCGAGCTCCTTTAATTGACAGCTTTTTGAAGAGGCTTTAGTATAAAATTATCTTCTAATAAGTTGAATAATTGATTGTTTCTTTATTAATATATTAATTTCACTATTTTTGAGTAAGGAGGTGACGGGGAATTATGATCAATTACATATTTTTTTTTAAATATCGGTAATTCTATTTTTTAAATTTACAAACTCAAAAAATGTCATTTTAGCAAAGGTTTGAGTGACAAAAAAATATATTTTGTCCATAAACCAAATATATTTGAGTTCCTAATAATATATATTTAGGTTAAATTACACCTCAGTAATAAAGCGAAAACTATTATATAACAATAATATAATTTCAAAAAATAGTTTCTAAAAAAAAGTACATTTTACTTTAAAAATACCTCAGTAAAAAGCGAGGACGTGGAAAAGTAATTGGCCTCGATCAGTATTTCCCATCATAGTTCCTCCTCAGCGTCAATCGGAGGGTCAATGAGGTACCCCACCTCTGGACCTGACGGGGAAGGCCGATCAAGGTACACCGTCACCGCGTGGACCTTGATGATTCTTTCCCGTCACACGTTTTCGAAAATCGATTCATCCTTCGATTCGTTTGAGAACGACTCACAAAATGGCATTAGTACCTCATTTTCACAAAAAAAATGATATTGATCTTTTTCCCCTTAACCATGCAGACATATTTAGGTATGTAATTTTAAAAGAGTAGTCATTTTATTTATTACTAGCTACGCCCCGCGGTTTCACCCGCGTGGTGATGGAAAATTGTGATAATGATGAGAGAAAACCATATATCTTTATAAATTACAGCCTATGTGTTATTCTGATGTGTAAGCTATATTACTGTAAAGTTTCATAAAAATCCATTCAGTAGTTTTTGTGTGAAAGAGTTACAAACATCAATACAAACATTCTTACAAACTTTCGCGTTTATATAGTAGTAGGAAGTAGGATGTTAAGAAATTTTAATAATCAACATCCTGAATCATAAACCTCACCCCCCCCCCCCCCTTCCCCCTCCCGTAGTTTTCGGCTATCACCGTGGTCATCTGTTAAACTATGAAGTCATGCTCATTCAAAAATATATGAGGAGTCGGCGAACAAAACGATCTAAGTCGGTTTTGGACCCAAATATGTTTTTTTAATCGGTACGCCTTGGGCCATTCTATCGATTGGTAAAACTATTTACTACCAAAACCTTAGAAAATGAGGTAGAAATCACCAATTTCGTTCAAAACGATCTATCGCTAGTTAAAAATGGTTCATTATTTGGAATTAATATGAATTTCTTTTAAAAAGACCTAAACCTCATACTCGAACAAACAAATGGATGTATGCTATTTAGTTTTGTGCCTCTCCTGTTTTGTTCGCCGACTGTTCATATATATATACATATATATATATATATATATATATATATATATATATATATATATATATATATATATATATATATATATATATATATATATATATATATATATATTTATATATATATATATATATATATATATATATATATATATATATATATATATATATATATATATATATATATATATATATATATATATATATATATATATATATATATATATATATATATATATATATATATATATATATATATATATATATATATATATATATATATATATATATATATATATATATATATATATATATAATTGTAAATGTGTAAATTATTATTTTTCAAATTGAAATTATGTTAATCACTAAATAAATGAAATGATAAAATAATGAAAGGGCACTTATCTGGTCTGTGGTGACCAGGAGTGACTCCACGCCTTCTTCTTCTCCTCACTCAGTGTTTGCTGGTGCTTCCTGCTGTGGCACTAGAACCCGATCAAAATGGCAGTCTTTCACAGCGGCACACAACAATGCGAGACGAGAATGAATGCTGGAAAATAATAGGCGATTAGTGTTTCTTAAATATTAATGATTGTTATAAAATGTATATCAATATTTCGGCTCAGCCGTCGTCAAGATCTTGACTAAATTCTATATACACTTTTATATATACAGGACAATAAAAAGTGTGTACGGTATACAATATTTATTGGTTATAGTTTGACATATTGTTGAAAGTAACAAAATAATTTATATCACAACAACTTTTCTGGCCTTCGTGAATAAGTTATTAAGTTCTGCTTAATACCCTGAGGCATTTATGCGTAAATAGGTGGTCATGCCCAAAATATCTAGGCTGTTGTTTATTCGTATAAAACAACAGCCTTGCCAATGATGTTTAATTATTTATATCCCAGAGAATCCAATCATGCGCGGATGGCAAGTAAAGGCAGAACGAATATTCTTTTTCGTTTTTATACCCAGTAAGTTCGAGTGGAATTGAATACAGAGTTGTTTAGTTGCATCCACAGATATGTGAATGTTCAGTTGTAATCAGAGGGGAGCCTGGTTTAGATGGCAAAAGAAAAATGTTTTTTATGTTTTTTTTCTTTAACTTAAAGTTAAAATCTATGAATCTTTTACCTCTGGAATCGCTGATAGTTGCAGACTGCTGAAAAGTGAAGAAAACTTACTACTGCTCCAGAAAAGTTTATACGCGTTTTTCTCAAAACCATATTTTTTTGCTCTGCGCCGGTGATAAAAAAAACTATTTGAAGGATCGAGTTGTTCCAAAAGAAAAAAAAAGATTATTAAATTCTCTTCTATATGAACTAAAAAGAGTAAAAAAGTATTATTATATATTTTTTATTAGTTAAAGACAACATTTTGGGGCGAAAATCGATTTACTTTTTAAAAATTCTTGAACAAATAAAACAATAATTAGTTTTTGTATTCTTTTTACTTCATCTAGAACAGGGGTCATCAACCTTTTTGAGGTCAAGGGCCGACAATACTTTGATTTTGGTTCGGCTGGCCGCAAACAAACAAAATATTCCAATATAAACTTAAGTAATTGAAGAACAATAATCGTTAAAGTTATTTAATATACAATTTTACCAACAAATCTGCTAATTTTACCAAAAAAGGTCTCAAGGTTGCAAGTTGCAACGTGTTTTCTATTCGATTCTCATTAACGCACTGAGCGAGCTAACGAAACGAGTGTGTCCGTCGCAACCCGCCGTAGTAGTAAAACTGCGGGCGGGCGGGCGCGGGCGCGAGCGGGCCGCCAAGAACGCTACCGCGGGTCGCGGGATGAAGACCCATGATCTAGAAATACAAATGTAAAAATTAATACCAAAGTTTACTTTTTTTGGTTCAGGCAAAATTACACCTGCTATTACCGGCGCAAACAGATACCGTCATGTCTGCAGCGTTAGAAACTTTTGCAATTCAATACCTAAAAATAGTTTTTTTTACTATAGCATAAAATAATTCTATTTTTATGTAAAAGATTTATGATATGATTTTTATGTAAAACATTTATAGATATATAAAAGATTTATGATCAGACTTCAACTACAAGTTAAAAAAAACATGAACTACTTGTTTTTTGTGGCTTTCTAAACCAGCCCCCCCCCCCCTTTAAAGTTTGGAAGTGCCATAGCATAGTATAGTAACGAGTACTTCGGCCCTTGGCTAATTATAGTTTTATGTATTTTAACTAGAAAATAAGCCAATTCAAAAGGAAGTGATTGCTATGAATGGAGCCAGATTTTGATTTAAGGTTACTGAACAGAATAGAATGATTTATCTTTATTGTGCTAAAGAGAGACAACATACATAGTGAACATTACACTGCTTTAAAAAAAACTACTAATGCACAAATGGCGGACTTATTACTGTAGCGATATCTTACAGTCATCCATTTGATAAACTATTTTTTAATGGCCATCGTACAGTACACATAGAATTAATAAATAGGATAGAAACAAATTTACCGCGTGAAATTCGAGCACCCGACGTTTCGGTGACGTTGCAGCCGCCGTTTTCCAGGGTAGACTTGTAGATGTCTACCCTGGACAACGGCGGCTGCAACGTCACCGAAACGTCGGGTGCTACAAATTTCAAGCGGTAAATTCGTTTCTATCCTATTTATAATGTCAAACAACCGCGATAGTCTTTGATTTTATATCACATAGAATTAAGTTAAATTTATAATAAACTAATATTAATATATGTCAATAACTTATGCTTAAGTTTCAATATACCAATTTTTACTATTTTTGAGAAAGGAAAGGATAAAGACGAGGATAATTTAAGGTATTTGGTTAGTGGTTTTGGACAACTTTTTGAAAGTGAGCAAGGAAGGTGCATGCCTGACAGAGTGTGGGAGCTGTTTCCATAATCGAGCAGAATGGACCGTAAAAGAGTACGTTTCTATCATTTAAGCTTGTAGCAATACTGGCCTAATTTAAGCCTGTAGTAAGACCAGCAGTAATACTGCTGTGCATTGTTTTTTATATTATTAAGTGTAAGACTAGTGTAGTGTAAGAGTTTGTCTCGCCAACAAACTGTATACCAGTTTTGCGAGATTGTAATATTAAAAAAAATGTATCTTTTTCTTTGAATAAATTTAATAAAAAAAACTTGTAAACAGAAGAGTGATTTAAAGGAATGGCGAGTGTGTTGTCCCGGGCTTGATCGAAGTGGAAGACCGTGGCTTCCTAAAGGGTGGATTTTCTCCTTGAGATAGGAGGGCGAAGTGGGGTTGTTGAGGATGTTGTAGAGTAGTGACAACGTATGAAAATTTCTTCGATCGCGAATCGTTCTTCGATCGATTTATTGACCGATTCAAATTAGGATTAAGAACTCTTTTTAAAGTGAATTGTGCGAAAAATCGATCGCTACGTACTAACATCGTCAATGACAGAAGCAGAGATTTCTTGACATGAACTTCATTGGGATACTTCGTTTCATGACATTGGGATGCTGTCTTAAAAATCAGAATCTGAAAATCGTTAGTCATTTTGGTTCATTTGTATCGATATTTCTCTGCATAATTCTCATAAAATACAGACTTTTATTAAATAGATCGATCGTCACAGAAACCTTTAGAATATTTGCAGTTACGACATTAGTTCACGTATTATCTTTTAATATTATCCTTAACAATTTAGTGGCGATTTTATTTATTTTTTTTTAAAGTTGTGTTGCTCAATTTAGTTTTTTAGTGGTGATTCTATTTATTTTTCAAAATGTTGCGTTGCGCGGTCTCTATCCGCAGTAATGCAAGAGCAAGTGCATTTTTCTTTCTTTGCTTATATCGCTAGTTCCGCGGACGCAGCCTCGCGGCAAAGATGCTTTCTTTCGCGTGACAGTGAAACTGGCGGGAAATTTTGGCGGGAAAAATTGACGTTTCTACCATAAATTATAGTCACAATAGGGAGTGACATATATTTTTTTTTATTTTCAACAGAATTGAGGCACCGCTAGAAGAAACGGGGTGGCCAGCCCCTCATCCCTGCCATGGAGCGGCGAATGCTATTGGTGAGATTAATTAGTATTATCGTACTTTATATAAGTCGCTAACTGCAGAAAGAAACCGATTGATTTAAAAAATATATATATTTTAAAGGAGACACAAAAAACAGTGCACTGTAAAAATCTTAGGTAACCCAAATAGAAAAAAAAGTCGGTTGTGTCATCCCAATACATTCCCGGCAATATGCCAAGAACGACATCTCATTCAATAGCAAACGCGCGTCGCCGTAAAATTCGCCGATAAATATTCGAATTTCGAACGAGCGACACAACGCGATGAAGATTTAATAGGATAATAACTAATTTACCGCGTGAGTTGTAGCACCCGACGTTGCAGCCGCCGTTGTCTAGGGTATACTGAAAGAGCTGTCAATCCGTTGTTCCGCGGGTAGGCCGCATACCGCTGCCGCCACTGCGTAGATTATAACGGTGGTGAGGGGGGGGGGGGGGGGCGGACTCGGAGCGCGCGAATTTCGAAACGCTGTATCCTGTCTTACGTCCTTGCGTTCGACGGTGGGAACATTTTAGGTAGAGGATTTCACGTAGAAGAGAGTTTATAACCGTCGTCTTTATCGAAGTTCGGGGTTCGTCTTATTTCAATGGCTTCCGGATTATGCGAGATAAGTAGAATTGTTCCTTGGATAGCACAATGGGATTTTGAAACTGCAGCCTGTGGTTATTTACTCTATCCAATATATCTATGTTCGCAGATCGCCGATTTTTCTCGCTGAACGTTTTTAACAGCTTTGATGTGTTCTTTCAGTCGGGTGGCTATGGGCCGTTTCGTTTATCCAACGTAGGCTTTACCACAGTTGCATTCGACTTTATACACACGCGGGTTTGCAGTGGTATTACATTACAAACGTCGGTTGCTACAAACCTTACGCGGTAAATTCGTTATTATCCTATTTATACTGTCAAACAACCGCGATAGTCTTCGATTTCATGAAGATTTAAATTTCGAACGTTCGTTGCGCGATATCAAAGCGCGACGCCACAAATTTAAATATTTCATTCCCTCATACATTTGTATAGCGAAATAGAAATATTATTTGTTCAACTTGTATATGAGATATTCCAATTAAATTTTTCCAAGATATTCCAATCACAGTGTGATTTCGGGCCAGCAAGGCAACTGTGTACTAAATTCCAAGTCTCTACGTCCAATATTTCGAGATTGAATTATGACTAGTCCACCGAACCGATTTGAACCACAATCTTTTCAACCCTTGTCATGACCAAATGATGCTTGATTACCAAATTTCAGCTAAATCGGCTCAGGCTTTTGGGCGCTTTTCGTGGAGGAATTGGTACATGCACACGGATACACACACAGGCAGACTTCAGTCTGGAAATGTTTTTAATCCCCCCCCCCCCCTCCGAGACGCTTAAATACGAAAAACAATAATAACAACCAGGATAATATAAAATCAGAAGAAGTCAAAATAATTCTAAATCTATACTAATATTATAAAGAGGTAAAGTTTGTGACGTTGTAGGAAGTAATCTCTGGATCTACTGAACCGATTTTGAATTCTTTTACCAATAGATAGCTACGTTATTTGTGAGTGTCATAGGCTATATATTAATACGAAAAATAAAAAGATTTTTTCGTGGTAGTCGTATTTTTAAAGTAAGTCGAAAAAAACGGTCGAACGAAAACGTTTCTAACTAACGCTGCCTTAACGATGAGAGATATATGATTAAGTTTTAGAAAAAACTTGTAGAGCTTGATAATGCCTACAAAAAAGTCAGCGACAGCATATGTGTAACTTTTATGTTTAAGTCACAAAAAGTAGTTTTTCAAATTATAAAAATAATTTAAATCGTTAGGTCATGTTTATTGGTCATATTATCAACAATTATGAATTATTATCAAAATAAGTAAATTTATCGTCTCAAGTATTTAAAACAAAATACTTTTCTCTTTTACTGCATATAATTTCCCTTTTACTGCATAAATAGTTAAAGAGATAATACGCTCACAAATAAGACACTCACAAGAAGACACTCACAAATAACGGTATTGTAGTCAAATTGGCATGCAAATACATACATACATACGCAGTAAAAATATAACCCTTCTTTTGGCAGTCAGAAAATAAATCATAGCACTCAGTACCTATTAACCGAACCACACTCATAGGGCCCGATTGCGTTTCTTTGTGAACTAAAACTAAAATTAGTCCAAGCGAACGAGACAGAGCAATACGTTAGAGCGGAATATGAAATGAACGATCGTCGATAAATACTACCTGCCGAACTTATACTCGTCCGAATAAATTCGAGCATATTTCGTGCGGTGCAAGATTTGACCTTGGCGGGCAGTTTTAATGCGAAAAAGTGACAACCGGTCATCCCACACTCCGCTCTAGCGTATTGCACTGTCTCGTTCACACGGACTAATCTCCGATTTTAGTTCACGAAGAAACGCAATCGAGCCCATAATTTCATCACAAGTAAAAAAGTTTTACCGCCCAACGAACAACTAAAATTAAATTTTTAAATTAAAATCGGACTTAATTGTGTCCCAATTGAAAAAACAAATGTTCAAATAACCAATATATAAAATATCACAATGTACTTACATAAAATATTGGTTTGAAAATAATCCGGTAAAAATCAAACATATCGGTTTTAAAATTATATCATCCTAAGAAGTAACAACTCATTTTCGATTTTAAAAAGGTTACCTACGTGTTTACAGTAGGTAAACATAAAAATGTCACCTTTTACCGTAAACGTGAATCAAATGTGACCTTTCTGCAGCAATTATGTTGATAGTAATTATGTTATTACATTCCATTATGCATTTAACGCCTTATGATAAAACGTCCGGATTTTATAAAATCAGTAGCTTTCTAGGATAGTGTTCGAGCTGGAATGAAAAGCAATAAAGAATTGTACATATTATATTTGTGGAAAAGGAAACTTCAATAACGTGTTTAGATTATCGTTTCAAAGCAACAAAAGAGTAGCTTTAATCCATCAAAAAATCAGCGAGGGCAGCGTCCGTCTAGATATTAATGGCCTCGATTTAAAGTTTAGCGATCTTTGCAGCGTGCTGCATGCTAATCAGACGGGCTGGATGACAAATGACTCACGTGTGCGCCTACAAAACAACGCACGACATCGATCACCCGTCAAAAAGAGAACAATGAGATATTATTGTGACATTTGACGAGTTTTTTCTGTTTCCCGCCATTTGATGTGTCGAATCGAAACATGTTATATGAATGATTTTTTATAAAAAGCTATGCTAGCTAATGGACCCTGTTTCAGTTAGGCCACTAAGACCCGTACGTTTAGGGTCGGTCAAACTTACGGGTTAACACCCATCCGGCGGCCTCCACTCAGAAGTAGGAGTCCGGGTAGGACTCCGGCCTGTGGATCGGTCAACCAACCTTCGGGTGCTCCTGGACGGTTTCCGCACCGTGCGGCGCCAGCCAATCGATCGTGCATTCCTACCGACAGCCGGGCGAGTCTGGAAACAGTACTGTCTCTTATAGAGCGGGGGTAGTTGTTAACCTTGCGGCAACTGCTCTTGAAACGGCCTATCGGCTATCCGATTCCGGGTGAACAGCCAAGCAAAGTATGGCGAGGTCCGCGATAGATTCGGTAGACACCGTATCACCGCTACGTAAGGGAGAGGACCGCGCAAGCCACCTCAAACCTGTAACCAGTCGGGAGACCGGAGTAATTTGGTTGCAAACGGAAGTAAGGGAGCGATTGTCGGCCCGCTGGGTGATTAACCTGGTTATCTCGCGGTAAGGCGTTGGTCCCTTAAGGGCGAGTGGCGTCGTACCTAGGCAGTGGACTGTTTTCGTCCCAAGCTTTCTACGCTCACCTCACGGGAGACAGAACGATCTACTATCGTTAAAACTTCCTGAGGAGACAGGTTTGCCCGCTGAAGTTGACAGCTCTAGTTGCAGCATTATAAATAGGTATTCGTGTTTGGACCAGTATCAAAAAAACAAAACAAACTGCAGCATCTTGATCACTACGTCAACGCCGCCTTACTAGGCCTAGGCCTGTGCTGAGGCAGGTGTACTAGAAAATTGTTCTACCTGTGCAAACGTTTAGTTATAATTTAAAGACAAAAAAACAAAAGTAAACAAATTAGCCAATTAGAAGCATATAAAAAAATATATAAAAATAGATTAAGATGGAATTAAAAATTAAAGAATTCGATGAAAATAGTCAAAAGTATTTCAAATTAATAAATATCACATTTAGTTTTCTAAAACAATCTTAAAAAACGTGTTAGTAAAATTATTAAAATGTAGTCAAAAATATAAATTAGGTCTTAGTCAGAACTATAAAATAAAATATATTAATATACAAAATATATATGAAAATATTGAGAATATAATTAAATTAGCATCGAGTAAATAAATAAAAATTAAGATCATAATTATAAAGTGATACCTACTCAGTCAATTTAAAAAAAATAAACTGGAGAGTCGTGGATGAAGAATCTTATAACAGACTTGGCTTTCTTTTTCGGTTATTTCTTTCTCATTCACTTCATTATTTTAGATATTTCATCAAACAGCGATGACGCGTTTCAATTAGTGTCCCTATTTTCCAATCTGCATATATCGCCTTTTGGATGGCCGAGTAAATAAACGGGGCAACGAACTTCTCTAAATTGCTAGTACGTAATACAGATCTTCAATTACAGATAAGCCTTCGATATTTTCGAAAATAATAATAGCTGTGATTTGCCGCTTTTTACGGTGCGATTTGTTACGCCCGCAGGAATGTTCACCCGCCCACTCCAATACGATTAGCATAAGAATCGGCATTCGACAATGCCCGGCACAATTTTGCCGATCTGCTTTTCCTCTTCTGCGGTCGTCAACCGCTAGGTATGATTCGATTTGGATCAAAAGTACGGCATGCGGCAACGACCCTTCGCGCGCACCCCGCCAAATTCGACAACACCGCCCTCTGTCAGACAGTAGCATAATTACAACAGTTCTAAAACATTGCACTAGATGGTACTAATTTAATTTTCTTTTTTTTCAGGAATGGACGATCGGATGTTTATTAATTTCTTCATCGTTAACAGCATCTGATAATCAAATTAATAGACAATCACAAAGATTGGCTGAAAATGACAATCAAGACGGGAAAAGAGACGATGCAAATAATGATTTCGGGACGAGATCGCTACCACTACGAGCTGCAGTAGAAAGTGTACCACCAAAGTAATGAAACAGACTTTAACTAAAAGTCACTGACATATATATGTAAACATGGCATTCAATGCAAATTGCGGGCCACACTCAATGTCGTTCTTCACGTTGAACATAAATGAATGCAAAAGCTTCACTAACGCTACAGAATACCTTCTGAATCTTGAGAAAAATATATAAAAAAAATACGTGTGGCACTCGGGGACTGCCTCGGTAAAGCTATTGCATAGCATTTTTAACAACTTATGCAATTATAATTATTTATTTATTTTATTTTTTCTGATATCAGATAACTGCGCTCTATCGGAAAACGTTGAAATTATTCCGAATTATTTGCGGCTGCGGAAGCAAATGATTCGGAATAATTTAAACGTCTTTCGATAGAGCGCCGCGCACGAATTTTTTATTCAATAAAGCAAAAAAACCGAATTATTCGAAAAAAATCGTAAATAAAAAGATAGATAATTAAATTATCTTTAAAATGGTGCAGGTTTCATAATAATACGCCAGATAGTATTTGCGTAGTAGTCGTTTTTGTGTTCTGTTAGACCTAATTTAACAAATTAATTACACTATGTAATATAAACAAAATCTAAAATATTCAAAGCTATGAATATTAGGAAAATGTTCTTGTTTAACATATATTTTTTTCGAATCGTAAGCAGTACTCATTTAGACGTAATTATCAGTTTAAAATCATTAATTTTCGTTAAGAATTTCTTCATTCGGTCGCCGCGCTGGCCTAGGCCCGCGATAAAAGCTATGCAATAGCTTAAAATCTTGTGTATAAACACTTGTGATATGTAATTCCAACTCCTTGCTAAAACTATTCTTGCGATTTTCTCGATACACAAGAAGGTTAATCATAGAACGGTTAAAAACACAATAGGCCCGATTGCGTTTCTTTGTGAACTAAAATCGGAATTAGTTCATGCAAGTGAGACAGGCCAATACGTTATAGCGGAATATAAAATGAATGATTTGTCACTTTCTTAGCATAAAACTACCAATCGAACATAAAGCCGTATAATTTAAGACCGGATGAAATGTTTTCAAACTAATTCAGATACTTTTAAGTTAGGCAGCTAGTTTTTATACCATAAAAGATATAATCGTTCGTTTTACATTTTACTTTAATGTACTGCTCTGTCTCGATTGCATGAACTACTTTCCGATATTAGTATACAAAGAAACGCAATCGAGCCCAATGTAAGCGTATACTTTAATCGCGCAACTGACAAGCGGCCTTCCTCGAAGAAGCCAACTGTCCAGTTTTCCGCGACATAGCTGCCGATGTTCGATATATATATATATATATATATATATATATATATATATATATATATATATATATATATATATATATATATATATATATATATATATATATATATATATATATATATATATATATATATATATATATATTTATACCAATTTAAAAAAAACTATTTAAGCATTTTTTTTTTTTGATGAATAGGTTGCTGCGGAGTGCCGATTCCTTTGAGCGTCTACCCTTGCGTGATGCGGTAGAACGAAGACCGCCAGCATACGACGATGACTTATACGCTCTTACAGATGAATTAGAATCACTAGGAATCGATCCGTGGGCTTATACCGAACAGGAAAGAAAAAATGTTCCGGAACGATACCAGTCGGCGCAGGAATACCCAGAAGTCGAGCACCATTACAAGATTGAACAGCTACAAAGCGCTCGTACAAAATTCGACAATAAAGAAAAAACCGTGCGGACCGGCCTGTCGATGGTCGACGGCAAAGGATTCCGAGGAAATCAAAATCGACAAACGCCGCTGGTCGTATGCTTCGTCGAGGGCTGGGCGTCGTTTCGCATGGAGCCGATGGCGTTCAACCCCACGATGCTGCCCGCCGATATCTGCACTAACGTTCTATACGCTTTCGCCACCCTCGACCCCGACACGTACAAAATCGTACCGCAGAACGAAGAATACGATATAATCAAAGGCGGTTACAAGACGGTGACGGGATTGAAGCGAGAGCAGCCCAAGCTGAAGGTTTCCATAAGCATCGGCGGAGCGGGAGGGGCGAGATGGCTGTCGGCGATGGCCGCCGCTAAAGAGACGCGTAAAGCCTTCGTAGAAAACGCTTTGCAATTCGTTAGAATGCATAATTTCGACGGAATCGACTTGCACTGGCAATACCCGGGCGACGAAGAAGCTGGGGGGAACATAGTAGACAAAGAAAATTTATCATATTTGCTTAAAGAATTGAAAACCGCCTTCGCGCCGTATAACCTACTCGTCAGTATGGCCGTCGCCGCAAACAGGTGAGACAAACGACGACAATATAATGGCTATGCGTTTTATTGATGGATCTTTAAAATTTAAACTCTTTATATTTCTTGGATTGTTTGTTTTCTCCTTGCTGCTGCTGTCGCTTTCGTTTCGTTTTCTGTCTGGCGACGTGCTCGGCGAGCATATCGGACAGATCTTCGTGGTGGGCCTCTCCTCGCTGTTCGCGCACTTGCCGCTCGTAGCGAGCGGCCATCTGGTCGGCGTCCAGCTCCAGCTCGGAGGGGTCGAGCGCCAGCTCCACGCTGCCCGCTTCCGGAGCGGCGGGCGGCGCGGCGGGCGGCGCTGCGGCCCTCCGAGGGACGTCGTAGACGTGCGTGGAGGCCATCATGCCGCTCGTGATCCCCACGCGCCGCTCCGGCAACACGTGGTACAGCTGCGGCTGCGGCGTATCTTCTCCGCCCTCTTCCATATCGGCGTCGACTTTGCGCTTCCGCAGCTGAATCGTATCGGGCGTTTCCATCCCGAGCGGAATGGACGCCATTCCGGAGGGAGTGGCGAGTCCGGCCGCGCCGCCGCTCGGCGTGGCCAGGCCGGCCGCGTCCACGGCGCCCTCCTCGTCTCCCGACTCGCCGCCCTCGCCCTCCTCCTCTCCCTCGGACGACGACGCCTCGCTGTCGTCCGCCTCCAGCTCGCCCCACAGATTGGCTCGCAGCTCCGCCGCCTCCGCTTCTTCGGCTAGATCTTCGGCGTTGTTCGCGTTGTGTCCGAACACGTCGCCGTACAGCGGACGGCCGATTTCGTCGACGGGAGGTTTACCCCAGCCGCCGGCGTGATATCCGAAACAGCAACTGGGAGGCAACGGCGCGTTTAAACCGGGAATGCGTAGCCCGGGATACGACGGAGGCGGGCCGTAGCGTTGCTGAGCGATCAACCACGGCGGCGGGATTTTGTGACTGCCCGGACCGACCGGCATTCCGAGAGCGGTCCGCAGCTCGTCGCTCAAATCTCCGGGCTTTTTCTCGCGCAGCCTCGTCTCGAATTCCTTTCCTTCGTAATACAGATCGCCGTGGATTGTCATTCTCGGTTTCGTTTGCCATTTGAAGAATGCGTCGTGCAGCTTTTGATAATCGATGTCGATTTTTCCTAGTTTCGGGCGCGCTCGCTCCCGCATCTTCGCTTTCAGCGATTTGGTCTCTTCCTTATCCTGAAGAGAAGCCCGCATCTCCATAATTCCCGTCTTTTTGATAAAATCCGGCAGATCGAACGCCGGCTTCTCGATTCCTCTCTTTCCTTGGAGATATTTGCGTTTGTAGCACCAGTGGCGCGGGACCTGCACCGTGTTACGATGCGCTTTCAGCTGTACGAGTAGTTTGGGATCGCGAGCGGTCACGTCGTACATTTCCACTACGTCCGGCCGGGAAACTAATTGTTTGAGCTCGGCGACGGATAAACGCGAGAGCTTTTTTAATTTCCGTTTCGACATGCGTTCCGCTTCGTCCGTCGCCCGCTTCTCTTCGACCTCTTCTTCCGGTTCGAACTGATCCTGCACTTTCTCGGGCTGCTTCGCAAATTTCGGAGCGTTTGCCCCGAGTTCGATGTCCTTGATGTCCTCTTTCTGATCGCTGATCTTAAACGCTTCAAAGATGCGGTGAAACTGGCGATACATTGGCTCTAATTCGTGGAATTTGATTGACTCCTGGACGTACTCGACGAGAGCTTCGACCTTCTCGCCTTCTTCGGCCTCCGCTTTTTCCTCGTTTTCTTTTCCTTTCGCTTTGTTGGCTTTAGCGGCCTTTCTGCGTTTCTTCCGCTGGCGGTTTTTGGCGACGCGGTTTGCACCGTCTTGCGAGATGACCGGCGGTCGCGGCGGCTCCGGCGCGGTTTCTTCATCGGAATCGGCAAAGTCACCGCCGTAGTCGGAGCTGATGACGGGCGCTGGCGGCGCGTGCGGTAATTCGCGATCCGCGTTGTCCGACCGGCCGACTTCGGACGCTCTCTGATCTTTAAAAGCGAGCGCCTCTTCTAAAGCGCGCGGCAGCACGAACGCTCCCTGGTTCTGTTTGCGTTCTTTAAGCTCCTCGGGTTTGGAGACTTTTAGGGTGAGCAGCGACGGCAGTTTCGATGAGTCGGAGATGCGAGGATGCGAGACGCCCGGCGGCTCCGAGTCGTCCTGATCGCCGTAATCATCTTCGTTCCAGTTTGGATGCGGTGGCGGGGGCGGCATGCCCATCGGCGGCATCATTCCCATACCGGGTG
Organism: Micropterix aruncella; assembly: GCA_944548615.1. Classification (NCBI taxonomy): domain Eukaryota; kingdom Metazoa; phylum Arthropoda; class Insecta; order Lepidoptera; family Micropterigidae; genus Micropterix; species Micropterix aruncella. Next base: position 2,163,763 of record OX155954.1, read on the forward strand.
GGCCATCTTGCGGGTTGAATCCCGGAGGCAGAGGCATCATAGGACCGCCCATCATCGGCCTCATCATAAAATTAGGTCCGGGGCCGCTTCCCGGCGGCATCGGCTGCGTGCCCGGCGGACCCATATTCATATTATAAGCATCTTCACCATAACCATCATCGTGATCCGGCATGTCCGATTCCGGATCGTAACGCATGTTTTCACGATCCAAATCATCGGAACGATTATCGTCGTCCATTTTCAATGGAATCAAATACTTATATTGCACAGTATCAATAAAAACGACGACCCGTCCATGCGAAACCACAAAATACAAGCGGCTCGATTGACGTTTACCGGCAAGATGGCCGCCGCGCACCCATCGACAAAAGAATAATAATCGAATGTTAGAAACAGCGTTGCCAGTATTTACTATTACAAAACCTGCTTTTTATAGTACGGATACACGGCCACGGCCTTGGTCACGGCTTGTGACACTTTTAGATAAAATATCGTCGGTTTCCCGCAAAAAGTAATTATTCTGGTGTCCCGACAAAAAATCATTTTTTTTTATAACATAGGATTATCATTATATATAATGAATGTATGCGCTTACCAGTGGTAGGTAGGTACAGATTGTCACATTCTTTACAAAATTAGCTTAACTTGAGCGGTGCACATGAGTGCCACTGGACGTTTGCTAAAATCACTAAAGATGCCTCTGCAAAACAAATTAAATTGTTATAAACCAAACCACCCTTTTCTCCAAACATTATATAGATTAAAAGTCATTATGCATTTATTTAAGTGACATATATGATAAAGAAACCATTAAGCGTTAAATGTTTTATATTAGGTGATATAATAGAGTTACATAGATTTGTTAAAAATCATTATTTCGTACAAACCCTTATTTTAATATGGATGACAACCTAGCAAGCCAGTCATCTCAAAGTAGTAAAATGTACCATAATGACTTCTTACAACAAACCGACGCCTTTATAAGCTCAGTTACTCACGGGTTCCGTTTTTTCAATAATAATCAATAAGTTACAGCCTTTCTCGCCTACAGGCTATTACTGGGATGTTTAAATTCACAGCCATGGTGTGACTTGAAAACATTGTAGGTACAGTGTGTTGGTTTTCCTACGCCGATTTTAGATTCCACTGCGCCCGTTCCACGTCCGGTCAACCCGAGAATCGCGCTCTGTTGCAGCATCCGACTTTTAGATGAGATAGGCCCTACTGCCACTTTTTAAGATGGGTTTTAATTAGATTTATTTATTTGAAAATGAATGGTACCTACATCGAGCATTAAAAAATAGTAACTACGATATTATTATAACTACAATTTTAGACCACTTACTGGCAACGCTGATTACGACCATTTCTGTAATCCTTGGTTTGGTTTTTGACGTTTGGTTTTGAATTGACAGTTTCGTGTTTGAATTTTGTTTATTTTCTTCTAAAAGGTATCGCGTTGAAGATGGATACGATGTGGCTGCAGTAAGTAATCTAGTTGATTTTGTAACGTTGCAAGCGTGGGATCTTCACGAAGATGACGAGCTTTGCGACGCTGCCGACCATCACAGTCCAATCACAAGCCGCCCGCACGATCGCCATTCGCACATATTCAACAATGTGGTATGTACACTTTCTATTTTCAAAAAAAACAGTTCCCGATATTTGAAATAAAATATATATTTCAGGAATATGCTACTCAATATTGGCTCCGTCGTGGAATGGCTAAAAGTAAGTTGGTGCTTGGAGTGCCGTTCTTCGGACGCTCGTACACATTGCAGGCGAAGAACATCACCGCACCCGGATCACCAGCTTCTGATCTCGGGCAGCAAGGCAAATACACACAAACGAAAGGATTGCTTGCGTATTTTGAAGTGAGTTCCTGTGGGATTTTTTTATTTTTTATTTTATTCACCTTCAAAGGAAACCTCGTTTGATTAACAGATTTAGACCTATCCATGCAGTTAGTAAAATGGGAGATGAAAATGTACAATGTACTGAGCGTACGGACCTGCCCAGACATTCACGAGACTTATAGCGACTTATCCCGTTCTATAATAAAACAACCCTCTTTACAGGGACATCGTTCAGGTTAAATAAATCATCTTGAAATAAATCATCCTCTTTAAAATCTATACAAATCTACTTCAAACCCGATTCAAAGTATTAGGACATCGTGTTACACGAAGAGCTATCGATCCAATTCTTTACTATTGTGTTCTCTCACGATTTTCAAATTTGGAACATCACCGTCTCTGACGCACTGCATAACTTCGTCTCTCTCGCATGATTTTAATACGGCTTCTTCACCCCCGATGACTTCCTCTCACAGTATGGACTCCTAATCCTAGATTCAAGCGGCGAAGCCACGCACTACATCCTACTAATATTATAAACGCGAAAGTTTGTATGTATGTATGGATGTTTGTTATTCTTTCACGCAAAAACTACTGAATGGATTTTGATGAAACTTTACAATAATATAGCTTAAACATCAGAATAACACATAGGCTATAATTTATAAAGATATATGGTTTTCTATCATCATTATCACAATTTTCCATCACCACGCGGGTGAAACCGCTGGGCGCAGCTAGTTACTAAATAAACCTTCTTGGTCACACCACAATAATAGTTTTTTCTACTCTTGATTGTGAAATTTCACAATAAGCAGGTTTATTAATACGACTATATCTTACAACCAACCCTACTATGAAGTGTTTATAAATGTGTGCGAGTAATATGTGTGTTAGTGTGTCTCTTGTTATTGCATTCTATGGACAGAATTGAAATGCAATTCTGTTAATTTTATTTAAACGGACAATGCTAACCCAGCCTGGTATCAAGCTCGGAACCTCACAATGTAAGATAAGATGACCTAGCCACTGTGTAATATATGAATTTAAACTATTTTATTTCTTTTTACTACAGATCTGTATGTCTCTGCATCAAGATAATGCTAAAGCGAGTCACGATGCTGTTGGTAGTCCATATGCGGTCTTTGACGATCAATGGGTTGGTTACGACAATGTCGATTCAGTGAAAGAAAAGGTTAGTTTTATTTTAGGTTTCCATAAAGTCCAATTAACCCCTCAGGCCTCGATTGGCCGATATCGGTCACAACTCGATTCAGCGTGACGGCCCCGTTTTAATTTAATTTGTTTTATTTTATTATGTTAATATGTTTTATTTTAATTATGGATACAGTGGTTTGGCAGTAATTAATGTTTTGGTGAGACAGTGTTATAATTCAATTTTTTTACTAATTTTTACTAAAAATTTTTGGGACATCAACTTTTCAATCGGCTGAGGGGCCGAGGCCTGAAGGGTTAAGTATGGATAAGAAAACAAGACGTTCTTATCAGTGTGTTTGGGGATGTGCAGCCAAAACTTTATATAGGTGTCACCAGCGGCGACTGTTCATGAAAGTTGTATATTTACGTGAAACCTATTATTGAGTATGGCTATCAGCTCTTGAGTATGGCTATCAGCCCTACTTACACAGACATGTAGATGTCCTGGAAAAGGTGTAGCGAAAGGCAACCAAAACGCCAGTGGGCCTGAAGAATAGGAATTATGTAGATCAATTGGAATTACTTAGACTGACCTCTCTTAACCCTTCAGGCCTCGGCCCCTCAGCCGATTGACAAGTTGATGTCCCAAAAAATTTTAGTAAAAATTAGTAAAAAAAAATTATTATGACACTGTCTCACCAAAACATTAACCCTTGGAGTAAATGGGTATTTTCATGGATGCATCTGTCTCTTTTGCAGGATTTTCGGCGACATCGACCTTAAAGTACTATAACTACGAAATTACTACACCAATCATAAAAAGAACAACTGCACAATGATTGCATTGAAATTTCGAATATAGAATATTGAAATATCATTTTGTAAACAATTAGATAATTATGAATAAATATGAGAACGTCAAAGAAGTGAAAAAAACGCGCGACCAGATTTGGTCGACTCGTACTCAACGGATAATTGTTTCGCGACCAGATTTGGTTGACTCATACTCAACGGGTTAATTACTGCCAAACCACTGTACCCATAATTAAAAAAAAAGATATTGACATAATAAAATAACACAAATTAAATTAAAATAAAATAAAAACGGGGCGGCCATCACGCTGAATCGTGTTGTGGCCGATATCGGCCAATTGGGGCTCTAAGTGTTAAACAAAGAAGACAAAGAGGGGACCTGATTTGGTTGAGACATGTAAAATTCTCAGTAATTATTACAATTTACAAATTCAACAAAAACATAAATATTGGCGGTCACAGCTAAAAACACAACCGTGCCAAATTTAAATCTAATCCTCTTAATAACGTTCTGCAAAATAAAGTGGTGGACATGTGGAATAAACTACCATTTGAAGTGATTAGAGCAAGCTCTGTCAATCAATTTAAAAACAGACTCGATTTGTACCTAAAAACTTGTTTATATTATTTATGGCTAGCTTTACAAGATCTGAAGTGGACGTATCAGCAAAGCTGCCTGTCTAGAATATATAATAATAATAATAATATTAATGAGCGATACACTGACCAAGTGAGCATTCGTACGAAGTATTTACTTAAGGAAGAAGAAAGAAAACATGGCGGTTGACAGTGCGAGATGGCTGGCACATTTTCCATTCATAAATACTTTTCAAAGGCTGTAAAAATGGCAGTCTCCTAGACCTCTTCTTTATATGGTAACATTAGACTCAATAGATATTGATGATTGCCTCAACTGCATTTCTTCGTGAACTAATATCGGAAAATATTCCTTGCGTACGAGACAGAGCAGTGCGTTAGAGCAGAATGTAAAATAAACGATCTTATCTTTCCCGCACAAAAACTACCTACCGCACATAAAATAATCTGAATTAGTTTGAAAACATTTCGTCTGGTCTTACATGATGCCGCTCTATGTTTGATTGGTAGCTTTATGCTGGAAAATTTTATATTATTCTCTATTTTATTGGTCTGTCTATTCCGATTTTAGTTCATGAAGAAACGCAATCAGGCCGATTAGTTGAAATATTTAAAGTGTTAGGATCTTTTAACGTTTGTATTTTTAAAAATTTTTACCAGCATTATGGCTGGAAAATGTGCCAGCCATTTAGAAACGCTCGACTGAACTGAGACTTTATGCAAATCTATTGTATCAACAATCAACCTATTGTATCCCCATCTATCAACAAAATAGACAACCCACACCTCAAACCGATGATCTCAGTTTTGCGAAAAGCACAACTGCTTGAGACAAATATACATCACATTTGTTTCTTGTCCTAGAGCTAAAGCCATCAAAACTCCTGTTTTTAGAAATAATATGAATCTTACTGCAAGCTCATAATATATTAACCCTTCAGGCCTCGGCCCCTCAGCCGATTGACAAGTTGATGTCCCAAAAAATTTTAGTAAAAATTTGTAAAAAAATTGAATTATGACACAGTCTCACCAAAACATTAATTACTGCCAAACCACTGTACCCATAATTAAAATAAAACATATTAACATAATAAAACATAATTTAAATAAAACAAATTAAATTAAAACGGGGCCGTCACGCTGAATCGTGTTGTGGCCGATATCGGCTAATCGGGGCTCTAGGGGTTAATAGGTTCCGCCAATATTGCATTAATGCTGACCTTTTATGCTCATTTTGCAGATGCTTTATGTACTGGAGATGGGTCTAGCAGGAGCTGCTGCTTGGACGGCCGATATGGATGACTTCCGAGGAGTTTGCGGAGACCGGTGGCCACTGCTCACTACTATGTCAAATACTTTGAAAGGTAGTTGAAAAATTACCTTGTTCAAAAAATAGACCTTGTTTGAATTCGACCCCAATTTGAATTCGGACCAATATATTGACATCTTATCAACCATATAATAGGGGAGCTCCACAAGGTCGATGTGAGAATCAGCATTTATGTATTGCTGCTGCCCAACTAAGTGTCAGGACTCGTTCGAAGGCAGCGAGCTCTCTAGTTATATATGCACATATATTCAGTAAATTGAAAAAGATTGGTGAGGTACAAAATAAGCGGAAGTGTCCATTGATTTTGTTTTAGGCAAGTCCGCAGACGCAGTAAGTGGCCCGGTCCGTCCGACGGGCTCCTGCCTTCCCGGTGAAGAAATCCTGCTATCAGATCCAAACAATTGCGCATCGTTCTATCTCTGCCGTGGCGGATTCAAATATCATTTGGCTTGTGAGGACGGCATGGTGTTCGATACTTCCTCTGGACTCTGCAGGTATTTTTATTAACCGCTTACCTACAATATAGTTGAAAACTTTGCCCACTGCCCCAATAGGTGCCTCGTTTAAGGGATGAGGCCCTCCCGAGATGCAATGGGATTGAACCACGCACTCCGCATCATTTTCTTAATATGAAATGTAAACGGCTATATTTACTAAACGAATATATAAATCTAAGAGGTGTAGGTTTGACATGTTCTTATTAGTATCAAAGAAACTGTCGTACAATATAATAAAGTTTTCCAAAAATACTGTTGTCCTATGTATACTAATGTAGACTAATGTAACTTTAGAAGTTAAAAAATGGAATAATATGTATTTTTTTTCTTTCATTGTTATCATTTTTTATAGCCACAATTCAGTTGATTCATTACAATGTTTATTCATTGTTGATTCATTACAGTTGATTCATTACAATTCATTACATTACAATGATTCATTACAATTCATTACACAGCAATTTAGACCAGACTTTCATCTTTATATTCGTAGCGGTTAAGCAAATATTTGCTGAAAAATAACATGACAGTTAACTAAAACCTATCAAGATAATTTTGGAAATGCATTTCCAAACTTTAAAAAAAACCTTATTGTACTTTTTAATTTATTGGGAATGCTAAAAGAAGTCAATAACAAATAATTACTCAAAAGGTGCGACGAGTCAAATTTGGTCGTAAAATTAGTCAAAACTGCATTTGCACAGCGTCAGTTCGATTACATCAGGCCTAAATTATTTAACTCTACCAGATAACACGTTAAAAATCTTTATTTAAATTCAAAATGGACAAGATACTGCGGAACTTGAGCGTAATGAATTTTAAAGTAATTTAAGTACATATACGTTCATACGAATGAACAAAATAGTGTATTTTTTATTTATATCTTTTCTTTAGGTTAAATTGTCTTTGTGTTAAAACTTCCCAAATTAGAATAGTAATTCAGATTTTCCAATCTACCTTAAAATACCTTAAAATGTCATTTTCTGTATCTTATTTTTTTTGTTGATATAAATAGTTTGATCACTAACTCGAATCTTAAATTTTAAAATAGAATAAGAAGAGCCTTGAACTCTGTCTCAATTATGTTTTTTTAAGGCAGTCATGAAAAGTGAACCGGAAAAATCGCTTTTTGAGGTACAAGATGGGAAATTCTCAAAGACGAAATATATAAACTATTATAATTGATTATATAGGGTATAAGATTGCTCAATACCATAGTACGATTCGGCAGCTGCGATTTTCCTACGAATAGCATCATGTAGATCAGGGCTGTCCAACTGCAAGTGTTCCAAGGGCCGCTAAAAAAAATGCAGTTTGGAGAGCCGCACTACAAAATACTTCTTATACAACTTTATCAGTGAGTTTTAAAAGGTATAGCATACAATTAAAAAAATTGTTTGTAATATTAGTTAAATTTATTAAACAAATATCAAATTACAAGTATATAATAACTGAAATCTCTTTCGATTTTTTTAAAGTCGCTAAATTGATTTTGGAATTCTTCTGCAATTGTGTCATTGTAATTTATTTCTTTAAAATAACACGTAAGCCGCAAAAAGTAAGGTCACGGGCCGCATGCGGCCCTCAGGTTTCATGTTGGACAGCCCTGATGTAGATGACACTCATAGTTCCAAATATTGATTAATCTTATCTTATGTTCAATATGGCAGCGTTCGTGGTGTTCAGCATTTGTGTAAATGGCACTGAAAGTTACAAACATTGATTATTCATCTATGTTCGGTAGCCCAAAAAGATGGCGTTTTAAAGACACCATTACAATATCCTATCTCATAGTAAAATATATTATATAATAACAAAGAAATTTTTAAATCGTATCTTTTATTATTTTAATATTATTTACATAAAGACGTCAATTTTTAATTTAGTATCCAGGTTTCAGTACGTAATTACGGTCAAATAGACTAATAGATGGCAATCTAATCTCTATATTTTTTCTGTTATGTAATCAGCCTAGATAAACATTCGATAGACAACACTAATAATTGAATGCTATTATTATCATATCTATACTAATATTATAAAGAGGTAAAGTTTGTGACGTTGTAGGAAGTAATCTCTAGATCTACTGAACCGATTTTGAAAATTCTTTTACCAATAGAAAGCCTCGGTATTTGTGAGTGTTATAGGCTATATAATAATCCGAAAAATGAAAAGACTTTTTCGTGGTAGTCGTATTTCTAAGTAAGTCGGAAAAAACGGTCGAACGAAAACGTTTTTAACTAACGCTGCCTTAACGATGAGAGATATAAGATTAAGTTCTAGAGAAAAGTTGTAGAGCTTAATAATGCCTACAAAAAAGTCAGCGACAGCATATTATGTCTAACTTTTATATTGAAAAAGTAACAAAAAGTAGTATTTTATATTAAAAAAATAATTTTAATCGTTAGGTCATGTTTATTGGTCATATTATCAACAATTATGAATGAATGAATGAATGAAAATCTCTTTATTGCACAATAAAATAAGGTACAATGGCGGACTTATTGCTACACTACAGCAATATCTTCCAGTCAACCAAAGTTATGAATTATTATCAAAATAACTAAATTTATCGTCTCAAGTGTTTAAAACAAAAGACTTTTCCCTATTACTGCATATAATTTCCCTTTTACTGCATAAATAGTTAAAGAGATAATAGGATCACAAATAAGACACTCACAAGAAGACACTTACAAATAACGGTATTATAGTCAAATTGGCATGCAAATACATATATACATATGCAGTAAAAATATAACCCTTTTTTTTGCAGTCAGGAAATAAATCATAGCACTCAGTACTAACCGAACCACACTCATAATTTCATCACAGGTAAAAAGTTTTACCACCCAACGAAGTGGGCACGGGTCAGCTAGTGTTAAACAAAAGGTTTTTATAAATAGGATAGAAAACGAATTTACCGCGTGAAATTTGTAGGACCCGACGTTTCGGTGACGTTGCAGCCGCCGTTGTCTAGGGTAGACTACCCTAGTTGTCAGTCTACCCTAGACAACGGCGGCTGCAACGTCACCGAAACGTCGGGTCCTACAAATTTCACGCGGTAAATTCGTTTTCTATAATAAATACAAACGGAGCTGCCATGGAATTCACCGACCGGAGTCGGGCCCATCATAATACTATTTTTTACACTTCTGGGGGGTGAGCAGTGGATTCCGGACTTACGAACCGGCTGTGGTAGGTTTAGGACAGCTGTCTTGCCACATGTGAGCGTTCACCTTGCCACCCATTCACTCCCCCTTCGAAGCCATAGAATTTGAGATGCGCAAATCGCAGTTTTAGATAATTTTTCTAAGAAAGAGTTGATTATTTTTCTGGAAAGGCCAAGATCTTTAAAGAGGTGAAATAGAGATTTAGCTGGCAGGCCACGAGCGCCAACTTCCACCGCGTGAAGGTGAACAGTGAAGCCGTTCCGGGTTACGGCATTTGCAAGATCATGGTATTTATTTAATTTGTACTCGTGGTCTTTTGGGATATTTGATTCCCATGGAACAGTTAATTCTACAATAAGAGCCACCTTCCGAGATAGAGAGTAAAGAGTTATATCTGGACGGAGGGCTGTGCATCCGAGACTTTCAGGGAATTTATACTGCTTAGAGACCGAATCAACCTCCAGAATCCAATCTGTAGCTTTCTCGATTATTGAGAAAGGTTTTGTAGTTAAAAGTTTTTTGCCTTTAGAGCCATCCCGCACAAACTGTATTGGGGGTTTGGAGGATACTGTCAAACCCTTGTTGGCACGAGCCACTGAGAGACTAATTACCTCGCGAATAACAGCGAGAACTTTGTCATGGCGGTAAGTGTACCGTCCTTGATCTATTTATAATGTCAAACAACCGCGATAGTCTTCGAAAAGGTTTTTATCATCAATCAGTCCTTTTTTTAAAAATATTCATTATCTATGTTGTTATAGATGACCAAATAAAAAGTTTTGCTGGACAATGCTATTAGTGCCACCTGCAACGCATAGAAGGATTGCCAAAACGTACTAAGGCATTAAGCAATCTAATGCCCCATGTATTTAACCCCTCCTCTCGCGAAGTAAAAATTCAGCTATCACTTGCCCGCGACATTTTCGCGCGTAAAATCGACGCGAGTCGACGACCTTGATACAAACGACCATAACTTGTAAACCACTATACGGATCATAAAAAAAATTACTGTAAAATGATCGCATTGAATTTGACATAAAAAAATATAACCTGGAAATTGGGGGAGTCGGCCATTTGTCCCGCAAGGGATGTTAGGGAGTTACCGGGTTAATAGTATTGGGTACTTATATTTTAATATTTCACATTATATTATAATTTATAATTTCTAGGTTGAAGGAGAGTGTGCAATGTATGCCCGGTCAATCATTTAAAATATACATAAGCGCCTCGCTGGAGGAAATAAACCCCGGTATTAAACACCCCGGAGATGATCTGACATCCTTATTTGGTACTTCTTCCGGTTCCGAAGAAATCAACTCTTTCATCGATCACTTTGTCACCGGGCAAAACGGGGCAATAAAAACATCAGAGCCTGACATGCACGGCGCAAATACCAAAAATAATCCAAGTAAGTAAAATTAAGGCCTTGTAGTGCCGTCTTCTATTGAAGATTGCCGATCGTCGCAGCTATCTTCACTTTCAAAGCTGCTGCACAAAATAGAGATTTGTACTTTGTCCACACCATTCTCTTAGGTTTTTGAGCCAGGATCACCCCCTTGCATTTTCCTCTTGCTTTTTTTGCATGCCTTCAATGTAATGTTGTGTTTGAAGTCGGGTCACCATTCCCTGTACTGATATTGTAGAAGGTTGTGAAAATCATCCAGAAGCTCCTGTTAAAGCATCTAGGGTGTCTAGCGGTGTGCTCGATGATCCTGTTCAGCGTTCCGTGATTCTTGTGGTTGTATTCAAAGTCGGGCCAACAGTTTGGTGTACTGGTGCTGTAGAAGGTTGTAAGAATTGTCCAGAAGTTCCTGAGGGTCCATTGAGCATCTAGGGTGTCTAGCTGCATATTCCATGGTCCTGTTCAGTGTTCCGTGGATTCTCAAGGTTGTGTTTGAAGTTGGGTCGGGTCATTAATTCCGTGTACTGGTGTTGTAGAAGGTTGTGAGAATTGTCCAAAAGTTCCTGAGGGTCCGTTGAGCGTCTAGGGTGCCTTACTGCATACTCAATGGTCCTGTTCAGTGTTCCGTGGATTCTTGTGGTCATGTTCAAAGTCAGGTCACCAGTATCGCGTTTAAAGGGGTAGCTCTTTTTCGGTGACATTGCACCTAGTCACCGGCCTCCTTTTCCTCATATTGTCATAATACTGCGACAATGCATCCGCTACCGCCGTATGTACCTCTTTCCCTCACCCGGCTGTTGTCTCCGCTAGTCTTCATCTCTTCCTCGGTTGGTTTCTTGCAGGATCAACTTCAGTCTCAGATTATCACTTAGATGATTTACTGGGGATTTATGAAACTCTACGTTAGTGATAGTCGTGCATTGGTGAGTGTGTGGTATAGAGCTGCGGAATGTTTCTTCTGGTCCTCTCTTGCTTAGTTTTGTTAGCTTATGTAGGGGTTTTAGTGTGCTGAGTATTGTGGTTTGCTACACATTCTTCTTCTTATTTTGCCCTTTAGAGCAATCACCAATATACGGTGCTTCTCTGCCAGGTCATTTTTGGAGGGCAATGTATGACAATGTATCTCAAGACTAAAACAATGAAAAAGAAGAATATAATAATATACAGGGGGACATATAATATAAAACAATGTTATAAGACAGTACAAAAATAGAGACAAAAATAGAGATAGTACAAAAATAGAGACATACAGGGGAAGCTCTCATAACGAGCATAATTTGTTCCAGACTCTTACTCAAGCAAAACACTCATTAAGCGAATCAATTTTTCCCATACTCTTTATGAGAGGTGCGAATTACTCGTTATGAGGAGTTACTGCGAATTATTCGTTATGAGAGGTTCCACTGTAATTATACATAGATATATTCTTCATAAGAGATATATTGACTTAATACTTTATGTATTTTAGGAGAGTTGCGGGATAGCAAAAGGAGAATACATAGGGTAGTTAGATTTTATGATTGATTAGGTCTGGCATGAAATTAGAATAGTTATTAACCTGCATGACAAGTGCCCCTAAAAGTCACAAGAGTAGTCATGAGGGGAAAGAGAGCGAACGGAGCAGATTTGGTCAATTTAATATAATTAAAATTGTCAATATGTCAAATAAAAATACGCTTATAATCTATTTATTTATTTTTTTAGCCATAACTTAGTAAACTAATTTTTACTTTTGGTGTTAGTAAGTAATGCATAAAAATCAAAATATCTCTTTTACAATTATGACCAAAACTTGCTAAAATATGATTTAAATATATTTATCGGCTATGCTTCACTTTTGAATTATACTTATGAATCTGTATAGCTTTTGGATAGATCAAAACATGGCAACAATAATATTTTTTTCATACTTTCTCTTCATATAACGCTAAAACCACAACTGCAGCTCGTTTATACTGTGTAAAGTCTGGCGAGCAACTGATGGCGCCATTATTCGGACCTCCCACGCCCAAAGAGAATTCCAGGACTAACTGGGGCTTAATGTTACCACTCCAGGAGATATTTAACAAAATGCATCTGAGTCTTCGCAGGGTTAAGATCAGGGCAGTTGAAGAATAAGTGATCCAGCAATCTTTGTGATTCAGCTATCCAGCAGTCTTCGTATGCGCGTGACGTCTTGTCTCGCTCTCTCCAACATGTCCTTCGCTTGTGGGCGCTCGTATAACGCCACGGCTTTACTGACCGCTGCCCTAAAATATACCGTTTTAGGAATCTGTACTATTTCAGCAGTGTAATAATTCTTGTTGTCATTGCAGGTAATAAACTCGTTGTTTGCTATGTTACTAACTGGTCTTTCTACCGCAAAGGCGAAGGAAAATTCGTGCCGGAAAATATAGATCCGTCATTGTGCACGCACGTCGTGTATGCGTATGCAAGTCTCGATCCAGAGACGCTGATAGCAAAGGAATTTGATCCGTGGACCGATGTTGACAATCGTAAGTGTTATATATGTTAAAAGAAATTACCTTTAAGACTTGATCCCATATAAATCAGACCAGACATTCACATTTTGGCGTGTCCAGTGCCTCCTGACCCCTCTCAGCTACTGATAATAATATATTCCTGAATAACTGCTGAGCCGCTCTTTCCAATGCTACCCATGCCGTTTATTTCAGGTTGGATTTTATTTATTTTTTAATTTATTTTCTATAAATAGCTTTTTACTCTTCAAAATTGATTAACTGCTTCAATTTGCATATTTTACCTTGTAGATCCAATCGAAAGCTATATTTTGTGAACAAAACTAGTGTCGTAGCTGATTTGAGTATATAGTCTCTATGACCTGAATATAGTCATTGTGAGATGTCCCCCTCTCCCTCCGCCTGTCCCTGTCCTGTCTTGGCAGTGGCTCAATATTTGAGTGAACCGAAACTATGCGCCGATTAGAATGATACTAAAAACATCCCCGTCTGACTTTTAGTTTCTGATTTATTCAATCGTTTTGCACCGTCATGAAAACATTATATCAGATTTTTTAAAGTTTTCATGCCTATAGTATCTGGCATGAACTTCTATTACTTATACAGTGGCGGCGCTAGGCGTCGGCGACGTCGGCGACCGCCGACGGCCTCGCACCTGAGGGGACCTCGCAAAAGTTTTACAAATTATTTATATTTCATTTATTTATTCTTATTTATTTTCATACACTTGCGTGAGTGAAGTGAGTGAGTAGTACTTTAGGCGTATTATACAGAGTCCTCTGGCAACACTATGAAAGTTCGCGCGCGAGAAACAGTGTTAACTTTTTTAACACAATGATAGATGCTATTTAGTCGACACCGAATGTCGATTTAAAGCGCTCAATGAATATTTTGAACAATTTGATTTTATTTATGATATCAGTTATTTGAAATCGATATCAAAAGAGGACCTTCTCAAGCATTGTAATGATTTAGGTACAATACTGCGGGAAGGCGACGGCGAAAACAGTGACATACAGCCTTTCGAGCTATATGAAGAGCTACAGCTTTTAAAAGCGAATTCCCTTGACTCTGTCAACGGCGCGAAATGTAATCTAACGTTTTCTTTTTGACTGGGAAATAAAAAAGGCCTCGCGAACCTAATTTCGCCGACGTCCAAGTGTGGTCTAGCGCCGCCACTGTACTTATACTTCTATTCACAATAAAACATCACTTCCTAGTCTCACTTTTTCAGCAATATTATGAACTGTTTAAATTTAATTTATACAAGGATAGGTGAGGTTATATATTTATATGTCAGTGGTGATTTTGTATAGATTGACCCCTGCAGATTTCTTAATTACTAAATTAAATGAAGAACCTGAAGAAAAATGTTTCGTCTTACAGAGTTATATGAACGAATAACTGCACTGAAAGATGTCACCGTACTGCTGGGATTAGGAGGCTGGACGGACTCTGCGGGGGATAAGTACTCTCGCCTCGTTTCTTCGGGCGCCACTCGTCGGACATTCGTCACTCAACTGGTCGCATTCTTGAGGCGCTACAACTTCCAAGGAGTTCAGCTCGACTGGAACTACCCCGTCTGCTGGCAGAGCGACTGCAACAAGGGACCTGCATCCGATAAGCACAATCTTGTTAAACTCGCTCAGGTCAGTTGCTATTGTCTTCTTCTTCGAGTTCCTTTCTTCTTTCTCTGATTGGAAAGTGATCAATATGTTGGCCTTCCGGATGTATGCTGTATATTTTCGGGTGTCATTTTGTCTGAGGTCATCTGAAGTGTTGGTAAGTGGTAAGTAGTGTTAGCATTAATGCTAACAATTATTGATTTTAATTAACACCATCACATTGTGGTGAGAGACGGTTAGCATGCTAACCGCTTTTACTAATACTAATATTGAATCCTCTATTTAAATATCATAATGAGATTGCTAACCTTTCCTCTTCTCCACTGTCATGATTATTATACCAAATTCTGTCCAAAATATCATATGTTCGAAAACTTGCACAATTAAAAGGAGAATAAGAAGAAGAAACATTGTAAACTCTCCTCACGGTCATGACTTTTACTTAAAATTCAATTCAAAATACCATAATAATTACCTCCCTAACTTGCTCAATCGAAAGAAGAAGAGGAAACATAGAGATCGTCCATTTTAATCCTATTTCAACACTGTCTGTCATTAACCTTTCGGAAGCCAGCCTTCTTGCGCAAAAATGTCACAGCACCTCTTTTGGTTGATTTTGTATATAAATACGTTGTTTTCTTAATTATCTCTTGTTACCTAATAATTAATCTAGTTAGTCATGATTATACATTTATATAATATATTTGGAGGCCAGCGGAAATGGCTACGTGCGGCCTTTTTGGCACACCAGCGGTTAAATCATGATAAAAATTTATTTAAAAAAATCAACAGTCATATAAAATTCAATGATTCACAGAATTCCATTTTCTATTTCCCGTTTTTATAGACTTTTCCCATTATTTCACAGTTGAGTATGAAAGTAAACAGTCCCATTTCGTGCAGATGGTTTTTAATTTGAGCCTTAGTAGAACTTTTTTTGGTGAAGAATTTTATCACAGTGTGGTTTTCAGTATAACATTTTGAAAAACTTGTTGACACTTCTGCTTGGAATTCAAATTTTGTCACACTTTGTCAACTTTGAGCAGGATAATCACTTCTATGCCTATATTTTAATATATTTCTGGTCCATTTACATCAATAATGAACTTTAGTTAAATTATAAAATATACCTACCTTTTTCGATTTTTGATCGAATATCACAAACGACATGGCACTTGTTCACGTACAGCCGACTTGTGTACAAACGGCGGGCGACTAACACTTTGAAATATGATTAATCACGTCTCTCTTCATATTATTTATTGAATGTAGTATGTTCAGATCATTGCAAGGGATTAAAGTCAGTATTACTTTGTAGGGAATGGGTATTAATATCCAAATGGTGCAAATTCGGCCAGGTCGTTACCCCATAGAGTTCATGGCACATTAGAGGTTAAATCAGAAATATTACGATTTTTGTACATTTTCTGCATGGCGCCAATGTATCACACTACAAAGTTTGGCAGCTTTTGTAATTTTATTTTATTTTAATTTTATAAAATCATCCAATACAAAAAAAATATATATTTTGGCAAAAAAAAAACAATAATGTTTGTCTGTCATAGGAACTGTCGGCGGAATTCAAGAAGCAAAGCCCCCCGATGACTCTCGGCCTCGCAATATCCGGTTACAAGGAAGTGATAGAGGTGGCTTATGATTTGCCCATGCTCTCGAAAGCTGCCGATTTCTTGTCGGCTATGACCTACGATTATCATGGCGGTTGGGAACGCAGCACCGCCCACGGCAGTCCCCTTTTTCCGCAACCGGGAGACGATATGCCCCAATATTCCGTCGTAAGTATTTCATTGCTAAAAAAAATGGTTTGATTCAAGGAGTGTCGGAACAGAAGCAATTATCTCCAAATAGCAAAATGTTCAGAAACCAGAAAAAAAAGATAGAAGACTCCTTCGGTTATTCGCCGGATTACACAAGCGTAGCTGACACAGCTTGGTATGCAAACCGCCCTGTTCTGCCCGAGGTGTTCCTGCGGATTGAAGTCTACGACTGCAGGTTGAAGCCGCATTCACAGCGGCCTTTCCTGGATAAGTCCCTCTTCGAGGAGGCTACCAGATGGGAGTTGAACTGTGTGTTGGGCCAACCTATGAAACACAAGCAGGCCATCAGCCCCAAGAGAATCAAATCAAATAATAGAAACTGCGGATTTAACCTTTTATGTTTCGACTACTCTATTTAAGCATCATTATGAGGAGGAAATAGTCTCTTTTAATCTTATGTTATGCCGGATGTAGTTGCCTTGTAATAAACCCACCCGAGAAGATTTATAATTTCAATATCGTAAAAACTGGAGATAATCGTTTTCGTTTTGTCACTCCTCATTTTATGAATGATGTTTTATTATATTTGGTAATTTTTAGGAATTCGCAATAAAATATTTAATAGAGAAGGGCGCTGATCCCTCTAAGCTCCTGCTAGGGTTGGCTTTCTATGGCCAATCATACCGCCTGCAAAACAGTGCTCTCCGTGCGCCAAAACCCGTGAGAGGAACATCCACCATCGGAGGACCTGGCTCTCCCGCTGCCGGGCCCGGAGATGCCGGTGAATCCACCAAGCAACCTGGAATGCTGTCATATGGCGAAATTTGCTTCAGAGGTTTGTGTATAATTTACCATATTTTATATAAAATTCCAACCCTATTTATAGTGATGAACCAACTAGTGATGATCTCAAATGGGAAAAACACATAGTTGAAATCGCTAAAACAGCCAACTCTGCTCTCTATCTCATAAGAAACGCTTTCCAACATCTGTTAATAGATGTGTTTATAAAGATCTACAAGGCATATGTGAGACCTATGCTTGAGTATCGCTATCAACTCTGGAACTCCTACTTATGCAAAGATGTAGTTGTCCTGGAAAAGGTGCAGTGAAGGGCAACCAAAATGCCAGTGGGTCTGAAGAATAAGAATTATGAAGAACGCTTGGAATTACTTAGACTACTCTCGAACAAAGAAGACAAAGAGGGAATCTGATTTAGTTGAGACATATAAAATTCTCAGTAATTATTACAATTTACAAATTCAACAAAAACACAAATCTTGGAGGTCACAGCTAAAAACACAACCGTGCCAAATTTAAATCTAATCCTCTAATGTTCTGCAAAATAAAGTGGTGGACATGTGGAATAAACTACCATTTGAAGTGATTAGTGCAAGCTCTGTCAATCAATTTAAAAACAGACTCGATTTTTTTAAAGCGGCAAATTTGAATTTCGAATGCGACCGCGAAGACAGGAGTGAGTTCTTCTTTTTTTTATAGTCGAATGAATTTTAAAGCGGCGAATTTAAATTTCGAATGCGACCGATTTGGCGTAGCAACGCGCGCAGGGTACAGCCAGTAATTTATAAATATAATTTAACTTTTTATTATTCTTTCCAGTTAAGAATCTACGATGGACTAATGGCCAAATATCAGGGGCCGGACCTTTCGCCTACCACAGAGACCAATGGGTTGGCTACGAAGATCCTGAGTCTATTTCAGATAAGGTAATAGCATTAAGTGAAATTAAGTGAACTGTTGCTTGCAAATAACGCAGGTGAAGGCATAGGTGATGGCTCAAAGCATAATTATGTAACAGAGGAAGGAGAGTAAATAAAAATCTGTTGTGTCACCCCAAAACTTTGCCGGCATGTAGCCAAGGAGTGATTTCATCTGAATATTAATTTCATAAATAAAATCGATGAGCGCCCTCTCTCGGCTGGCAGTTGAACCCGGCTGGGACCCATTGCGACGCCTTAGGCAGCGAGGTTCCTTTCTCGGCTAGATTCGGGAAACTCGGCGATAATATTACATTAATATTACATTAAACAGTATCCTCCAAACCCCCAATACAGTTTGTGCGGGATAGCTCTAAAGGCAAAAAACATTTAATTACAAAACCTTTCTCAATAATCGAGAAAGCTACAGATTGGATTCTGGAGGTTGATTCGGTCTCTAAGCAGTATAAATTCCCTGAAAGTCTCGGATGCACAGCCCTCCGTCCAGATATAACTCTTTACTCTCTATCTCGGAAGGTGGCTCTTATTGTAGAATTAACTGTTCCATGGGAATCAAATATCCCAAAAGACCACGAGTACAAATTAAATAAATACCATGATCTTGCAAATGCCGTAACCCGGAACGGCTTCACTGTTCACCTTCACGCGGTGGAAGTTGGCGCTCGTGGCCTGCCAGCTAAATCTCTATTTCACCTCTTTAAAGATCTTGGCCTTTCCAGAAAAATAATCAACTCTTTCTTAGAAAAATTATCTAAAACTGCGATTTGCGCATCTCAAATTCTATGGCTTCGAAGGGGGAGTGAATGGGTGGCAAGGTGAACGCTCACATGTGGCAAGACAGCTGTCCTAAACCTACCACAGCCGGTTCGTAAGTCCGGAATCCACTGCTCACCCCCCAGAAGTGTAAAAAATAGTATTATGATGGGCCCGACTCCGGTCGGTGAATTCCATGGCAGCTCCGTTTGTATTTATTTATTATGGCAGAATTCAAATATTATTAGTGCAGCTTGTATATAAGATACTCCAGCCTAAATTTCACAATGTGATTTTGGTTGAAACATATAACAATATTTCAAGGATGATTTATGACTAGTGCACCCCATCTTAACCACAATCTTTTCAACTCTTGCCATGACCAAATAATGCATGCATACCAAATTTCAGCTAGATCAGATTAAGGTTTGAATGTCATGCAGGATTACATACACACAGAAACACAGACAGACTTCAATCTGGAAATGGTCCTAATCATCTCAAGGGGAGCCCCCTTGAAAATAGATATTTCCATCTACATCTGGATTTTTTTTTGCGAATAAACATTACTTTTCTTCCTGATCAGTTGGTGGGCCAGGAAGGTAAAAATCTCTACTCTGCTTTCTCTCTTTTTAATTCCTAACTCATCCACACATCCATATTGGTTTTAAGTTGTTTAATACCGGTTGATTATTTGCGTAGTTCCGTCTTTCATGGAGCATTTGTTCCTATCCCACTAGAGCAGGTACAATCTAAACTGATCTAATCTTAAATATATTTTTTTTTTGCATTAGTTTCCATCTGCGGTACATAAATGTACCATCTGGCAATATTCATCGTTTTATAGATTAGGTGCTATATTACAAGATTTAAAAGAGATATTGGTCTCAATTGCGTTTCTTCGTGAACTAAAATCCAAAATTAGTCCATGTGAACGAGACAGTGCAATATGCTAGAGCGGAATGTGAAATGAACGGTTGTTACTTTTTCGCATTAAAACTACCCTCAAAAGATAAAGCATCTGAATCTAACCGCACGAAATGTGTTCAAATTTATTTGGACGAGTATAAGTTCGACAGGTAATTTTTATCGACGATCGTTCGTTTCATATTCCGCTCTAACGTATTGCTTTATCTCGTTCGCTTGAACTAATTTCAGTTTTAGTTCGCAAAGAAACGCAATCGGGCCCATTGCATCTCTCGAATTTAAGTCCACTGGCTACTAATGAATTTAGTATTTATATCAAACTAGAGTCTTTAAAAATCCACAAAAATGTACACTCATTTATGAAATCTGCCGGATTGGATAAATCAGTTGTCACTGTGGCAAAAATCTTTGTGGCATTTACTTTTTTAATTGGAATTTGATTAATAAACCCTCCTTGTTACATTAGAAAAGGTGCTAGAATGAACAGAAATATTTTTGATTCCCTAAGTTTTAAGAGCCTACCTCGTACATTTATAACTCCTAGATTCTAATTTAGTATGCAGTATTAAAAAGTTTGAATAACAAGTTTTTGAGAAAAACTTTAGGAATGTCGATATTCCATACAGGAAGATCCGTATCTTAAAATTATGAGAGATTACGTTATAACTAAGTAAACAATAATGTATTTTAAATAATAACCATAAACACTAAGAAGCAATGTGTCTAAATTTGACAATATTGAAAACTGCGTATTAGTACTGGAAATGCTGGAGCGTTTAATAATATATCTAGGGATTGTATACGTTAATGTTTATAGGTTTTTTGTCCGTTTTCACATCTGGTGATGGTATACAACTCTGCGTGGTATATAGAAGCATATATCCGAGTTAATATTGAGTTAATATTTTGCCACCCCTAGCAGTTTAGCTACCCTGGGCCCGTTCAGCCCCTGAATAAATATACAACCTACACATCACCATTGATTATATAGGTTATTAACCCTTCAGGCCTCGGCCCCTCAGCCGATTGACAAGTTGATGTTTCAACATATTTTAGTAAAAATTAGTAAAAAAATTGAATTATGACACTGTTTCACCAAAACATTAATTACTGCCAAACCGCTGTACCCATAATTAAAATAAAACATATTAACATAATAAAATAAAACAAATTAAATTTAAATTTAATTAAAACGGGGCCGCCACGCTGAATCGTGTTATGGCCGATATCAGCCAATTGGGGCTCTAGGGGTTAAATTGCTCAATGCCATACTACATTTTGGCAGTTAGGATTTTACTATGAAATGCAACAAGTAGATGCCACTCATAGTTCCAAACATTGATTAATCTTCTCTTATGTTCAGTAGTTCAATATATGGCATTCTAAACACGCCTATACGGTCAAATAAAATAATAACATGCTAACAAACAAATGTTTAAAATATAACTCTTTTTATTTTAATATAATTTACGTCAATGTCAATTTTAATTTGGTATACAATTTTCAATACATAATAATTAGGCACTTTAATGTTTGTTCGAATAAACTAGTAGATAGTATTCTAATTTCTCTGCATTATTTTTGTGATGTAACCAGCCTAGATGAAAATGCGATAGATGTCATTATTAGTTTAGTGTTATTATTGTTATCTTTGATTAAATAATAGGTTTTATAATCAATCAGTCCTTTATAAAAAAAACATTCATTATAATGTTATTACAGATGGTCAAATAAATTGCTATGATTTTTGCTGGTCAAAGCTATCAGCGCCATCTGCATGTCGCCGGACCAGAAGATTTGCCAGAACTTACTATGGCATTGAGCAATCTCATACCCTATATAATCAAATATTTATTTGATTTTTGAAAAAACATTTAATTTTGATTTCATTAAAGTTATTAGCAATTAATATTAGGAATGTTAGTTATTATTTCCAGGGATGCTGTTTTATTATTTTTATGTTTTATTTTCTCTCCAGGTTACCTGGTCTCAACGTTTAAATCTGGGTGGCGTAGTCGCTTGGACTGTTGACTTGGATGATTTTAGCAACCGCTGCTGCTTGGGCACTTTCCCACTTTTGCGCGCCGCTAACACAGCACTTAAACGTATCCCGCCAACGCCTTCAAGCGGCGATCAATGCAAGCGGCCATCGTCGCCTGTCACTCCTACACCGCCGGTTATGACGCCTCCACCTGAATTAGGTATAAAATTGTATTATATGGAAGAGAGGTTATTTGGTTATCGACTGGTTCCTAAAGGTTCCATGCAGCTTGGGCCTGATGGCCTGTCTGTGTCTTCTTAGTCGGCTCAAATCATGGTTCAGCTCCTGCGGCTGTAACCTGGAGTTGTAGACAGTTGAGATCGGAGGTTCCGATCGGGGGAATACCTCGGGCGGATCTGATCGGTTTGCGCACCGTGCGGCGTATAACAGCGTTGCCAGTATGTGACAGCAGCGCCAGTATGTAACTGCCAGGTTCCCAATATGTACCCGCGGGGTTGGACCTGGTTATACCTAGTCGTAGAATAACCACGAACAGAAATCAAGTGCAGGAAGTATTATTTAAAGCCGAAGCCAATAAACATAAAAAAACTAACTTTCAGAAAAAATTGGACGCCACAGCTTTTTAAAGGTTAAAGCTGAAACTAAAAAAACCAGCACTTGATACAAAAAAAAATTAAGCACAAGATTTAACAGGGTGGGTAAGTCTCACAAGTTTGTCACTGGTTTTGCCCGGAGGTAGCAATTCTTCCTTCAGCTGTAAAAAAAAGAAATGAGAACACGTTGCTTCTTTTCAGCGTTCTTTATTCCGTTTCTCCACGGGCACAGCAAAACGAAGAAGGTGCAAGGCACACGATGCACACGATCACAGCACAGCAGTATATAAATCTTCCAAAAGTTGACAGTAGGTAGGTCCGGAATTTGAATCTCCGATCTCAAAATTGCTCCAAGAAGCAGGCCGCCACGCTACGGCAGTTGATGCTTTACAGGTGTATTATTGATAGTAAATGGTATAAAAATAGAGGTGCTCGTCGCCCGTCAGAAAAGAACTACATGAATTAAAAACTGCGCCGCGCTATACTCGTCGGCAGCGACGCCGATCCTCAGCTCTTACGCCTGCGCTTCCACACTCCAAAATCCCAAAAGCATGCCATTTTTGCAGGGCGCAAGTACGACCCCGAAAGACAAAAGTGATGTCACCTTTTG
Source organism: Micropterix aruncella (assembly GCA_944548615.1). Taxonomy (NCBI): domain Eukaryota; kingdom Metazoa; phylum Arthropoda; class Insecta; order Lepidoptera; family Micropterigidae; genus Micropterix; species Micropterix aruncella. The sequence continues at coordinate 2,187,090 of OX155954.1, forward strand.
ACGTTTCCGCCTAAACCAACGAGAATAGAGACGTCATTGCCGTAACCGTAGCGTTCGACACCTTCTTAAACGTCAGAAAACGGTTTTTACGACTTTTACAGTCGACTTTTAAGTCAAGTTGTGACTTAATTACGACGTTACGAAAATGAAGCAGAAAACGTCGGAAAAATAGTAGACGCCAGAAAACGTGTGCAAATGACACCGAAACATGTAATTACCTGGATCTGCACACGGAAAAGCATGAATCGCGAAAGAAATGTCACAAAAAAAAGCAGTTTTTGTTACAGCCCCCCTTCCAAAAAGAAATCGGAAGAGCCAACGAACGATTTCAAATGAATCGTCCCGATTCTAGCTCCACTCTCAAGGGTTAACAAAAACGCCACAACGTCTATAACAGTGTATAAGACAGGAAAAAAAATATACTCTTCTAAACCAAATGACCAAGCTACCTTCAATAAGGGTAAACAAGTCTACAAAAACATACAAATAAATAAACAAAATCTACCCGTTGGAAACTAAAGTGGAAACCCTGGTAGGTAAGTTCTGCAGAGGTCAACTGCCATTTGAAAACTCTCCACTTTCCCGTAGAGAACACAAAACTACTTCAACAACAAAACTACTGCTTACCATGGAAGCACAAAGCCCATGTAAAAGAAAAACCACAAAACCTGGTGTCCTAAACAACCGTAATAAACCACCCCTCCTACTGAAGGAACACCAACAACGTCCAATAATCAAACCAAATACTGGCTGTGGACAAAAGAAACCGATGACTATATTGTTAGACCACGACAGAACTAATACCTCCTCCGGTATTTGAAAAATGTCCAATACTACCTTTCATACCATCACCTTGCATACTTCCCTCTCATGACATAAATTCAATCTACAGTGTTGCTAGACAGGTTTACTAGCAAGACTGATCTCAAACGAAATGATTTCAGTGATAGTAACCACTCGGTACTACACCTTTGTAAGGAACACATTTTTAAAGTCGATCTAGTCGAACTCATAAAGACAACTTTCCGAAGAATGTTAACGAGAGACATAAAAATTACACAAATTACTTAGACCCTTTAGGATTTAATTTGAAATCCTTAATATGCCAAGAGCCAATATTCTTTCCCTGAGCATTAACCAACTCGTATACCAGAGCCGACAGTTTCTTGACTATCCGACATTTTTCATAACGTGGGGCAAACTTTGAAATAAAATAATTCCCCGCATTGCTCAAGAAGTACGTTTTCTTGTAAACCGTATCGCCCACCTCAAACTCCGCAGGACGGTGTTTACGGTCATAATACGTTTTATTGTGAGCATGCGCATTATCAAGTTTCTTCCTCACGGTATGAAAAACACCGGAAAGTTCGCTCAGATCTTGAGCGTAGGACAAACGACTGCCAAAAAGGACCTCAGCTTGGGACTCAGGAGATTGAGTATAAAACGAACCGTCTAAGATAGGTTCTCGACCATGAACCAAGAAGAAAGGACTGAAACCCGTAGCCTCCGAAACGGCCGAATTGATCGCCATCTGAATGGCAGAAAGGTGGAGGTCCCAAGAGCGATGGTCGTTTTTTACAGACAACGCCAACGCCGTGACAACTCCTCGATTCTGCCTCTCAGTTGGATTGACCTGAGGGCAATACTTTGGATTTAGGTATACCTTAGGTATCCGATACTTGGACATTAGTTCGGTAAACTCCTTTCCAATAAATTGTTTTCCGTTGTCGGAAATAACATACTGAGGGACACCAAAACGCAGGAAAACTTCATGCTCCATGATACGACTCACGATTTTGCTAGTAGCCCTCTTTAAAGGGAAAAGCAAACAGTATTTACTGAAACAACAAGTAACTACTAGTATGTGAATATTCCGATCTCTCGTCATCGGATAGGGACCCAACAAATCGACGGAGACCATCTGGAAAGGGAAAGAACAAGACTTTGGATTGCCTAACTGACCCAAAGGAGAAATATTTGGGTGTTTATACTGTTGGCAAGTTTCACATTGGGAAATGAATTTGACCACATCTCCGTGCAAATTCGGCCAAAAATAGCGCATTGCTAGGCGACGATGAGTTTTAAAAACCCCAAAATGCAAAGACAGATCGGACGCATGGTTATCGTGTATAAGCTTCTCTCGGAGAGGTAAGGGTACCACTAACTTCCAGTCATAAGCGCTGGTGAGCTGGTACTTTCCCTTCGTGTAGCGATACAACTCTGCATCCTTAATCTGGTAATTAGGGTAAGCGGCAGGGTTATTAGATACCGCTTGGAACAAATCGTTGTACCAAGGATCGGCGACCACAGAAACAGATGAAACGGGCAGCAAACGCGATAACGCATCAGGAACCACATTTTCGACGCCTTTCTTATGGACGATCTCAAAGTCAAAGGCGGACAGCCGAATACCCCATCTGGCCAAACGGCCAGTTGGGTTTTTCAGACTCAAAAACCACAGAAGACTGGCATGATCCGTGAAGATTTTGACTTTGGGGCCGCCCTCTAAGTAGCCGCGAAAATGCTCGATTGCATGAATCACGCTTAGGGCCTCCCGTTCGGTAGCAGAGTATCGCGTTTCAGCGGGTAAGAGAGTCCTACTCGTGAAAGCGATGGGATGTTCTACGCCATCCACTGTCTGGGTAAGTACGCCGCCTAAACCGTACAACGATGCGTCGCAGTGTAACGCAAATGGCTTTGTATAGTCCGGACAAGCTAGTATCGGACTAGAAATTAGAGCTGATTTCAATTTTTGAAATGCCTCTTCCGCTTCTGGTGACCACGAAAATGCGGGAGCACCTTTGCGGGTACTGGTCAAACGTGACAGAGGAGCAGCAATACAGGAGAAATTTCGGATAAACCAACGATACCAACCGGCCATCCCAAGGAAAGTTTTAACCAACTTAGGCGAACTAGGAGTCGGAAAGTCTAATATACATTGTACTTTTTCGGGATCGGTATGTAGACCATGAGAGTCTACTACATACCCTAGGTACTTAAGTTCTCGACGAAAAAATTGACACTTTTTGAAATTAATCGTTAGGTTAGCATAAACGAGACGATCTAACACTCGGTTTAACAATGAAATATGCTCTTCGAAAGTTGAAGAGACAATAACGATATCATCCAGGTAACAAAATACTTTGTTATCGAACGACGGGTCGAACAACTGATCAGCGAGCCGTTGCATGCAGGCAGGAGAATTGCGCATGCCGAACGGACAGACTTGCATAGCAAAGAAACCACGTCCAGGAACCGTAAAACTGCACTTTTCCTGAGAGGCCGGATCTAAGGGGATTTGCCAAAAGGCGGCCGACAAATCGATGGAAGACAAGTAGTTAGCGTCTCGTAAACTGTCCAGGATGGTAGTGATTCTCGGAAGAGGGTACGCATCCGGCTTCGTTATCGAGTTGAGCTTCCTACTATCCAGACAAAATCTTAAAGTCCCATCGGACTTCGGAACAAAAATTGTTGGGTTATTCCAACCCCCTTTGCTAGGTTTAATAACTCCTAACTCTAGCATACGATCAACTTCCTCATTTAACAATGCTAAACGAGCGGGAGACATGGGATAATACCGCTGTTTCACCGGTGGATGATTACCCGTGTCGATAACCTGTGATATTAAATTAGTTCGACCAAGACCCTTAACGTCTGTCGAAACTTTTTGAAAACCATCGATCATTTTGTTTGCTAAGGACTGCTGATTCTCAGTCAGAGAAGCGAAAGGATGCAAAACCCTCACTTCGCTGACTGAATGCCAACTAACATCACTATCCTCAAACCTAACGAACTTCACAATTTCCGGAGCCAAATCAAATTGTCGGACAAAGTCCATGCCTAATATAAGAGAAGTGCCAATATCCGGAGCCACAACCGCTCGGATCACTTGACAACGATTATTAAATTTGAAAGGCAAAGACATATAACCGATCGTCCTAACCGTACTAGCATTTGCGGTACTTAAGGTCCAAGACGAAGTCTTGTGCAGGGTATACCCGATCTCAATTAAATGTCGATGTGAGTCGGCACCCAAAATTGTGACGCTCGAACCAGTGTCAAGCAAGCCACAAACCGCAATATCACCCAACGCAACATCTAAAAATGGACGACGGTTGTCTTTTTCCTTTTCGAACAAGGCAGAGACAGAGTGAACAAACGCATTCACTCTGTCTCGGTTCTCGAGTTTTTTGAATCGGCCGAAGTATCGCGGTCGAAGGTTTGACTGCCAAAATCTTGGCGAAGTTCTTTGGCCAACTGTGGCCAATTGTCAATCCTGGAAGCAACCGTCCTATACCAAGCGAGCGCGTGATGTTGAAACAACTCGCACGCCGATTTCAGCAACCGTGCATCAGAAATATTTCGTGCCAAACGATTTTCCTCAAGGCGTTCCAGGAATTCTACGACGCATGACTTTCCATCAAACACAAACCCTAAACTCAAAGGCCTTAACACCTGTTCATTAGTAACATCATACGGCCTGCTGACAGCGACCGGATTCCTAACAAAAACCTCGGGTTCGGAAACCGAATTACCCGCATTAGGTACACTCGAAACATTTGGAACGGCTAACGGAACAAAAAGATTATTTGATGAAACCGATGTCACCCCTAAAGGATGTACCGGCACAGGCACCTCTACCTGTACAGAAGTAGACGGCAGTAAATTTGGACTAGGAGCTCTCACAATATCTGAACACTCCTCCAGCACCTTCACGATCTCTGAAATCTCCGCCTGAAGACGTTCAAACGAAGCTGTCGGTACAACCCCAGACGTTATACGTGATACTCTATAAAAAAGATGCGTTGTTTTTGTACAAACGCGTTTAAACAAAGGTCGAGTATTGTTCTCTACCAAATCCTCGACAAATTCTTGGAGACACAAGAGTCGAATGGAACATTCGTTAAACTCTTGCTCGGGATCCAGATCCGTCGACGTGATTGAATCTGCAGGAAACTGTTTAAGCAGCGAACTAAACTGTCGGCGCATCGACTCCACAAGCGTCGGGGTAACCTCCCGAATTTTGAATTCGTAATCCAATTCTTTTTTAACTAAGTGTGAGGCAGAATAATACACAAGCACGGGGGAAGCCATCTCAACTACTTGCGTATTAAAAATATAAACAAGCAGAAAATTTAAAAGTTTTAAAAAAAAATTTTTTTTCAAAAAAAAAAAACTAAAAATTTATTCACAAAAAAATAATTCACCAAAAAAAAATTTTTATTTATGGTAAAAAAATCAGATATAAAAAATTGTTCTGCTCAATAAAAAAACAAAAAAAAACGAAATATTTTTTTTAAAATAAAAAATAAATTTAGAAAATAAATAACTAGAACGATCTGACCTCAACGATTGCTGACGAGCACCTCTATTCACCTGACACCTTTAACCAATGGAGCGGAGTATTCAATCTTCGGACCTGAAATTTACAAAAAAAACAATTTAATAAACAGTCTATAACAATCTTCGAACACGGCAAGCCTCTATCTTGTTGACGAGGCTATTTCCCGACAACCGTATCGGATTACAAATTAAAAACAAAAAATTACAAAGAAAACCGCTATACTGTACCTCGAGCTACTGTACAATGATACTAGATATTATATACAATATCTTTAAAAAACTATGTGAAAAAGAAACGGCAAGTCTGTATACAATAGAACTTTTTCGCGGTAACCGCTTAAAATATTAAATTCAAGTTACAAGAAATGTTACAGGTTAAACATTAAAGAAAACATTTAAGTAAACGCAGACGTGTCTCAAAAACTAAAGAAAGAATTACTACTTAGGCTAAAACCAGTTCTAAGGCTCCACGCTGGGCGACAGTTTGTAACGGCAGCGTTAATATGTGACAGCAGCGCCAGTATGTAACTGCCAGGTTCCCAATATGTACCCGCGGGGTTGGACCTGGTTATACCTAGTCGTAGAATAACCACGAACAGAAATCAAGTGCAGGAAGTATTATTTAAAGCCGAAGCCAATAAACATAAAAAAACTAACTTTCAGAAAAAATTGGACGCCACAGCTTTTTAAAGGTTAAAGCTGAAACTAAAAAAACCAGCACTTGATACAAAAAAAAATTAAGCACAAGATTTAACAGGGTGGGTAAGTCTCACAAGTTTGTCACTGGTTTTGCCCGGAGGTAGCAATTCTTCCTTCAGCTGTAAAAAAAAGAAATGAGAACACGTTGCTTCTTTTCAGCGTTCTTTATTCCGTTTCTCCACGGGCACAGCAAAACGAAGAAGGTGCAAGGCACACGATGCACACGATCACAGCACAGCAGTATATAAATCTTCCAAAAGTTGACAGTAGGTAGGTCCGGAATTTGAATCTCCGATCTCAAAATTGCTCCAAGAAGCAGGCCGCCACGCTACGGCAGTTGATGCTTTACAGGTGTATTATTGATAGTAAATGGTATAAAAATAGAGGTGCTCGTCGCCCGTCAGAAAAGAACTACATGAATTAAAAACTGCGCCGCGCTATACTCGTCGGCAGCGACGCCGATCCTCAGCTCTTACGCCTGCGCTTCCACACTCCAAAATCCCAAAAGCATGCCATTTTTGCAGGGCGCAAGTACGACCCCGAAAGACAAAAGTGATGTCACCTTTTGACGTTTCCGCCTAAACCAACGAGAATAGAGACGTCATTGCCGTAACCGTAGCGTTCGACACCTTCTTAAACGTCAGAAAACGGTTTTTACGACTTTTACAGTCGACTTTTAAGTCAAGTTGTGACTTAATTACGACGTTACGAAAATGAAGCAGAAAACGTCGGAAAAATAGTAGAGACGCCAGAAAACGTGTGCAAATGACACCGAAACATGTAATTACCTGGATCTGCACACGGAAAAGCATGAATCGCGAAAGAAATGTCACAAAAAAAAGCAGTTTTTGTTACAGGCGTTAGCCAATCGTTTGCGCACTCCGGCGAATAACCGGGGGAGTCTGGAAACGTACGTTTCCTAAGAAGCAGAGGTAGTTGCTGAGCTGGCGTCATCTATCCTGTGAAACGATCCATTGGCCATCCGATCTCAAGTGAGCTTGACGGGCAAGGGTGCCTTGGTCTGCGATCAATTTGAATTTGAATTACCGCTTACGACAGCTAGAGATTGCGCAAGCGATCTCGAATCTGTGACCAGACTAGATGACTGGTAGTAAGGACAGGAGGCCGGCCCACTGGGTGCATTTCCAAGTGTATCACGGCAAGGCATTGGACTCTTACGGGCTGCTGGCCTAGCTTGACTGGATCAAGTTGTCCATTAACCGGGGAGCTAATGGGCCCTGTTGTGGTTTGGCCACTAAGACCCAGTTGTATAAGGTCGGTCAATCGTACGGGTCAACACTCATCCAGAGGCCTCCACCCAGAAGCACGTCAATCCTAGGAGTCAATCTTTGGGCGCTTCTGGACGGTTTGCACACCGTGCGGCGTCAGTCAATCGATTGTGCATTCCGACTAACAGCCAGGGGAGTATGTAAACAGCAATGTTTCCTATAGAGCGGGGGTAGTTGTTAACCAACTGCTCTTGAAACGACCATTCGCCCACTTGATCCCGGATGCCGTGGTCCGCGTTTAAGGGAGAGGACTGCGCAAACGACCTCGATCCTGTAACCAGTCAAGAGGTAGAAGGTATCCTGGTGGTTAATTCCAGACGGAGATATCCTTGGTTGACGGAGGTTGCCCGCTGGGTACCTTTCCCGGTACCTCGCCGTAAGGCGTTGACCTCTGACAGGCGAGTGGCATAACTAGACAGTGGACTGTTTTCGTCCCAAGTCTTCTACGCTCACCTCACGGGAGACGAAACAATCTAATATTGTTAAAACTTCCTGTGGTGACGGGTTCGCCCATTGTAGTTGACAGCTCTAGCTGTCCAAAACCGGTCGGAAGCAAGCCTTCGCGTACAAAAAACTGCGCTGTAACTTTTTGGCCAAATTTGTAAATAGATACTAACAATATCGTTTTTCATCATTTCCCTCTTGTTACCTAGTAATTAATCTTGTTAGTCATGTATATTATATATTTATATATTACATATGGGGGCCGGCCGAAATGGCTACACGCGGATCTGTCAACGACCCAAAATGCCTATAGACATTGTTGGCGTCTGACCGGTTAAGTCATAACGTTTATTCCATGAAAGATGTCGCTATAACTCCTTGGAGTGGCGGGTTCACCCGTAGTAATCAACACCTATCAATTTGGTTATCCAGAATACAGTTATTTGAATATTCATTTATCCGGATTCACAAAAATATGGTTATTTTGCAGGACTTACATGGGGAGGTATCAAGTTCCCTGCCTAACAGTAAAAGGCAATGTTTTTATTGCAACTTTTAGTTTTGTTTTGTTATAAATACAATCCCCTTGAACCTCAACATATTTTTCATATCGTTTCTCCAATGCTTTGATCCCATAGAAATGCCAATTTGAATCTTTGCCATCTGTACTAACTTGTACTCGTTATCGTACGGAATCTTGTATAGACCTCTTTATCGTACGGAAAACGCTGGCCTTCAAGCTCTTTCTTCAAGTTTAGATAGAAGAATAGTCGCTGGAGGCAGGTTTGGAGAAGACGTTCTCATGAGTGAGTGAGCACTTCAAAACCGCAGATATTGTGGACATTTAGACAGTTGTCGCTGAGAAATAATATTTTACATACTTTAATTTTGAACGATACTCTTAAAAAAAACCATAATCTTGATGCCTGCCAAGCGATTATTGATTTTCTTTCTTACTCCCCACGGTGCATCGCTCACTTCACACTGCTGTGTAGCATCCAAATGGACGCAGCTCTATCTAGAAAGGAAAATGGCTGTAAACATCCCCATTATGTGATTCTAGCTATAGGCGGTGGTAACTTTGTAACCCCATCGTCCACCACTTCTCCGGCGACTACAACAATATCGTCATGGACAACCCAGTCTACGAAGCCGACGACACCATCTACGATAACATGGTGGTCGCCCACCACTACCACAACAACCAAACCGACCACACCTTCTACGACAATGACTTGGTGGTCGCCGAGCACTGAGACAACGCCGAAACCGACGACGCCGTCGACTACAATGACTTGGTGGTCGCCGAGTACTCAGACGACACCAAAACCGACGACGCCACCGACTACGACGACTTGGTGGTCGCCGAGCACTCAGACAACACCGAAACCGACGACGCTATCGACTACGACGACTTGGTGGTCGACGCCAAAACCGCCCACTACCACTCCTTCGTCGTCTTCCGGATGGTGGACCATCAGCACCACTACGGCCAAAACAACCACAAAGCCACAACCGACCGGCATTCCGACGACGTCAAAGCCTGCTGGCGGAGGTAGGATTGTGAAGATGTAAACAGCTATCGCTTTGGTTCTTCTATTAGAAATAAAATTTATTTATTATTTTGCTTCTATTATTGTTCAATTTTTCACTTGCTTCATCTTTTCTTATTTCTGGATTTTGGTTTCTTCCTGCATTTACTTTCACTTGGTCCTAAAGTATGAATTTGCCGTTCTAAAAGAAAATTTTACACCATAATTTTTGTATAAAAATATATATTCCATTAATTGAATTATTTACCCCTATTATCTATGCTGATTTGAAATTTCAATGGGAGTTGATTAATGCCTCTGCTGTAGAACTGCCGTGGACAGGAATCAATGCATGCTTTGAAAGAGCTTTTTCCCTGTAAAAAATATCTCAATTACGAGAAAATGCAAATCTATCGGAACAAAATCTGGCAAGTACAGTAGGTGACAGAAAGTCTCCAGTCGCAACTCCTGCAACTTTGCGGCTGTTCGCTGTGTAGTGTGTGGTCATGCATTATCATCTAAAAGCAGTGACAGATGACTTTCTAGTTAGTTTTTCATGTACAATGATCTCTTGTATAAAAAACTCCTAAATAAAAACTGTTAAAAAAAATAGTTTCGTTTGTGCAGCGCAGTCACTTGTTGTCGCGCAGAATCAATAGCGAGGAGCGATTGACCAGGTTCGAACGTTTAGCTGCAAGCTATAAATAGGATAGAAAACGAATTTACCGCGTGAAATTTGTAGCACCCGACGTTTCGGTGACGTTGCATCCGCCGTTGTCCAGGGTAGACTGAAGAGCTGTCAATCCGTTGTTTTGCGGGTAGGCCGCATACCGCTTCCGCCACTGCGTAGGTTATAACGGTGGTGGGGGGCCGGGCTAGGAGCGCGGGAATTTTGAAAATCCGTCTTGCACACAACACTCACTGTATCCTGTTTTACGTCTTTGCGTTCGGCGGCGGGAACATTTTAAGAAGAGGGTTCCACATAGAAGAGAGTTTATAACCGTCGTCTCTATTGAAGTTCGGGGTTCTTCTTATTTCAATGGCTTCCCGGATCATGCAAGGAACGTAGAATTGTTCTTTGGATAGCACAATGGGATTTTGAAACTGCATCCAGTGGTTACTTCCGCTGTCCAATATATGTTCGCAGATCGCCGATTTTTCTCGCTGAACGTTTTTAACAGCTTTCATGTGTTCTGTCAGTCGCGTGGCTATGGGCCGTTTCGTTTGTCCAACGACGGCTAGACAGCAACTGCATTCGACTTTATACACACCCGGGGTTTGCAGTGGTATTACATCCTTTACAGGCCTCAAAAATCGAGCAATATTTTGGGTCGGTTTGAAGATCGTTTTTATATCGAATCTGTTTAGCATCTTACTTATTCGATCTGTCACCCCCTTGACGTATGGTAAGAATGCTCTTGATCTGCTCGGTTTCTGAGTTTCGTCTGTATTAGATCATGTGCGTGTCTCGTGATATTTTCCGTATCCATCATTGTTTGCATTTCTTGACAGTTCACATCTGCGTTAACTATAGTGCCAGACCGCAAGAAGCTATAATGGATAACACTGTCACAGGACTACCAGACCGTCGCCATGAGCTTCTGAGCTTCTTCCATGTAATTTTATAATTCAAAATGGAATATCAATTCTTGCGCGCGGCACTGGCTTGTATAATATTTCTCGCTAGCCCAAAACTTGCACCGAATAAAAAGTCACGGCCCGCCTGCCAGCTTTCAAAATTGATTTTGACCTTTCATATAACCAACAATTTGCATCGTATTATTTTACGGATTTTCGAAATATCAGAGTTATAGATAGATAGATAGATAGATTTTTTATTCGAAGTAGACTTACAGTACTTTCCGAACGTCTTATGTTTCTAGACATTTATGCCTTGCTTGTAGGCTTTACCATTGATTACTACACTATATAATCAATGGCTTTACGTAATAGTAATAATAATAATAATAATAATAACACTTTACAAATGGTTTTCATAGCTATGTTACACAACAACGACTTCACCAGACCAATGTATCGCTTAAAAAATCTTCCATTTTATAATAGCCTTTAGAGCACAAAGTATCTTTAACAATTTTTCTAAATTTAGTGTCTGGGTTAGTTCCTCAGGCAGTGTATAAAAACAAACACCGTCTCTAGTGTATTATATGCCCAAAAGGGACCTATGGGAATATGCATGTTACACAGTATTAATTCAATCGATTCTTATTTATTTATTATTCACATTATTATTATAAAATAATAAGTAATTTGATTTGGTTTTGTATTATAGACTCTGTCTAGGTGCATCTCCCGAATTAAACAACTGTCAATCGTTTACGTGTATCATACAAGATCCATGTTTCGTCGCAAATGACAATCTGATTCAAAATTCTTTCATTTTGGTGTTATTTCCATAAAGCAATGCACAAGCATCTATGTATATTTTGGAGCTAGCATTCATTTAGATTTTTTTTAAATTATTCCTATTTAGCAAAAAAACATTTTTATTATTATTCAGCAAAAATTGGGTACTCAAAAAATGGGTATTTAGCTTATACGGTACCCACTTTTTGAGTTTCCTTACTTCTTTAGCTGCCTATTTTGCTCAAAACCTTCTTGGATAAAATCTGCAAGCTTCTGTCTCCATTTTATTCACAAATATAAAAGAGGAATTATATCCCATTAAATCCTATCCTTGACAATTCTTATAATTATTTTTGCTGACTTTTTTTTATTACTATTATTTATTCATTAATTTTAGTGACTATTGTTTGATATTATTTGACAAATTATTTTATTTTAATTTTATTAACACGATTATTTATTCTCTGTGTTTTATTTTAAATATTTCCTATTGTGATCATTATTTAGTGATTATTAGTTATAATTTGTAATGGTGACGGTAATATATATATTTCTTTTCCTTTTTATTTTTTTTTTTTTCAAATCGCCGAATATATGTGAACTAAAAACTAGAGAGCTCACTGCCCTGGAACAAGTCCTGGCACTTAGTTGGGCAGCAGCAGTAAATACCTGCTAATGCTCATATCGGCCGTGTTCAATTTTAATTTTAATAATATGTTTTTTTTATTGATTTGATTGTTAGTGAGACCTATGCATTGTAAATGAATTGTTAATTTAATTAAACAAATAAATATTATTTATTGCTGTTTAGGTCTTCCTAATAAGTGCGAAATTGGCGCATTTTCCGCCTTTCCGTCGGACTGCGGCGCCTTCTATCAGTGCATTGCCGGATACCAGAAAAAACAATCCTGCGCTCCTGGTCTTCATTGGAGCAATGAACAACAGCGCTGCGATTGGCCTTCTGCTGCAAAGTGCTCAGAATGTAAGTGATTTACTTCGAGAGTTAATTTATTTATTTTTATTTATTGTGAAATTTCACAATGGGCGGGTTTATTATCATACGACAATTTCTTACAACCAACCCTAATATGAAGTGTTTATATGTGTGTGCATGTATCATGTGTGTAAGTGTATGTCTTGTTATTGCATTCGATCGACAGAATTGAAATGCGATTCTGTTAATTTTATCCCAGCGGAAAATGGTGACCCAGCCGGTTATTTTATTTATTATTTATTCCGTAGCCGGCGATTGGGGAGGGGGTCGCCCTCGCAGCCAATACGCTGCCGTCGGTGCCGCTGGATCTCGTACTCCATGTTAGATTCGCTTCCATTCTTGACGATTTTTCGCCACGTCTCGAGCATCCCTAACCGATAATCGTTGATTTTTAAGGTCGTCTTTGATGTTATTTAGCCAGGTTTTCTTCGGTGCCGATCGCTGAATTATCCATTCTGTCGGACGGTCTCGCCAAAGAAGTTTACATGGCAAGCGATTATCGTTCATTCGGCAAACATGGCCGAACCATCGTAGTCGACGTTTTTGTACTTCTTCTTCGATCGTTGTTACTAGATCGCATCTTTCTCTAATGGTCTCGTTTCGAATTCGGTCGCGGAGTGAGACGCTGAGAATCTGCCTCAAGCATCGCATTTGGAGACTTTTGAGGTCCGATTGTAGTAACGTCCACGTTTCCGATCCATAAAGAAGAATGAATCCATAAAGACCCAGCCGGTAATCAAACTCGGAACCTTTGATGTGAGATCAGGCAACCTAATTACTATGCTATCGCCGTGTGGCAATGTACAGCATTTATGGCAATGTACAGAGTTTACAACAAGTGTAACACGAAATGTAGGTAATATCTACACTTTAACAAGGAATAAAATTTAACTTAAAAATAAATAAACCCACAGCAAGTTATATTTATTTTATTTATTGTGTTTATTCACTTATTACTAATCAACATAACAGTAAAACCAAGGCATTGAGAAGTAAAATTAATAAAGATATTACCATAACTATACAAATAGAATGACACTTATAATACTAGCTATCATGTAAGAATAAATAATTAATAGCTTGCGATTTAAACAAGTGAGGGTTGGCGGTAAAAATATCAAAATCTGGTGCCATCGAAAGAATTTCATTTAAGCGCCGCAAAGCACGCGCCAACAAGTTCCACCTCGTAAGGTTAGTGCGCGAGAACGGCTCCGCGAAAAGATGGTGCGATCGAGCACGGAGATAATTATTTGGTATGAATAGATCCACCTTGGCTAGTAAGCTAGGGTTATCAGTTTTACCACGAATTAGATTGAAAACATAGGACATGGTCAGCATTTCTCTTCTGAGACAGAGAGAATTATAGCCCACCATGCCTATCTTTCTTATATGTGATGACCGGTCCCATACCCACTAAGTGGTAGTTTTACTACAGCGAGAATTTTACTTCTGGTAGATGTTGGCTCTACTTCCTTGCAAGGATAGCATCTCTAAGCATTTTTTTGTAATGATGTGAGATTATCCTAACAGTCGAGTTCAAAATATATGAGCGAAATGGTATGGATCGTAACAATGCTCGCATTTGAGCATTTCTGCTGTAGGTAGAGACACAATACATAACGTACGTTACGTTTTTGATTTTAAAATTAGCTCTTTTAAAGTATGTCTGGTATTGCTTTTTTATTATGCTATCCGGCAGCACCGTTTTGCGGTCGCAGGCGTAGCGGCGTTGTTAGGTAAGTAGGCACCGCCCACCTACCAATTAGGGTCGATAGAGATTCTTTTCTTTTATTCACTGTTTCCAGAAGTTTAATACAATGTTTCTCACCCAAATGACATTCAATTTTTATAGTGATTGTTGTACAATGAAACTTTTTTCTTGAACAAGAAGTAGATTCCGCTAGATGTAAATATATTGTGATGTCCACCATTTTTTTGTAATCAAAACAACAGAGCGACAAATTGACGTTAAAATAGCGCACCGACGTTGCCAGATTGCCAGTTATTTTCACTGTTACGAAGGTGGAGGAAGACTTACTTAAGGGCCTTAGTAGCTTAGCGATTAATTGCCAGCAATTCTAAACTTGTTACATTTCAGGAAATTAAAAACCAAAAAAGTTAAATCAGAGAGATTCGTAAGGTGCAAATGCATTTTTTTTTTATTACGAAATTTTGATGAGATTACAAGGATTACACTGAAAGTTTCAGGAATGAATAAGAAAAGATTGCAATGAATAGTCAAAAATCAATTTATTGTTTCTCAAAATTATTGTTTCTTTGTGGTTAATACACTTTTTCATAGGTATAAACCAATTTTCATACCATTTATTCCCCACTTCTTCGTGGTGACCGTCTTTTGATAATTAAAAGTCACAGAAGTATAATAACTGACTTTTCATTTAAAATACCTAATAATATTATCTCTTTTACTTACAATTTCATAGTTGGATATATTTTATTTAAGTAATTGACTAAAATGAGTGTGTATTCAGTAATTCGTAATTCAATAAAAAACACGGCTCGGTGGCATAGTGGTTAGGTCGCCTGATCTTACATTGTAAGGTCCCGGGTTCGATTCCCGGCTGGTCACCATTTTCCATTGGGATCAAATTAACGGAATTGCATTTTCAATTCTGTCGATCGAATGCAATAACAAGACACACACTTACAGACATGTTACACGCACACATACATATAACACGTCATAGTAGGGTTGGTTGTAAAGAGATTGTCATATGACAATAAACCCGCCCATTGTGACATTTTCACAATAAAGAGTATAAACAAACAAACAAACAAACTAAAATCAGCATCAGCATCAGCTGATATTTATATTAAAAAATCAGCATCAGCATTAGCATCCCCTGATATTAGCATTAGCATCCGCTGCATCAGCAACAATTTTGGTATGGAGGATGGCTTATGAGTTCTATGTTTTTTGCCTTCAAAATGTGTTTATCTGTCTAGTTGTGTGAGAACTAGCATTGTCATATTGCAAGATGATGGTGTTTACGGTGGCTTTTACGAATTTTTTCAATAACTTCCGGCAAGCAAATGGTCATGTACCCAAATAATCTTTAAGCCACTACTCAAATGGCAGAACGTCCAGCAATTAAGACGCTTAAAATAAAAATACCCCAAAACCTGATTTAAAACTTCAATTCACGGTGTGCCACTGGACACATACTCTTCAAGCCAACTAGAAATATATAGACCTGGCATTCATTATGAATCGCATGAAAGAACCAATACCATGTCTGCCACAAGGAAGCAAGACAAAACTGCTGGGAAAGAGCATGCAAATTTTTTATTTCGTATACAGATTTCAGTACATAATTATTAGTCTATACAAGTTTTAATAGACTAATAGATGGCATTTTAATCTCTTTCTATTAATTATGTGGTATACTAAGCCTTGTTAGGTTAGGTTGTTAGGTTAGGTAAAAATGCAATAGATGTCACTAATAATTTAATGTTATTATTGTTATCATCGGTTAAATAATTGGCTTTTATAATCAATAGGTTTTTTATAAAAAAAAACAGTCATTACCAATGTTATTAAAGATGGCTAAATAAATTGCTATTAGTTTCGTCGGACAATGCTATCAGCGCCACCTGCATGTCGCCGGTGCGGAAGAGTTGCCAAAGCATACTATGGCGTTGAGCAATCTAATACGATATATAATCAATGCTAGATTGAAACATCCTATTTAACTGTAATGCTTGTTTTTTTTTAGATCCAACAGAACCTACTACAACAACTTTACCCTTAATCACCCTACCTGATACTACTCCTATGACTACTTCGACTGTCTATGCAACATATTCTCCGCCTACCACTATGACGGTCACTTCCACCCATAAATGGCCGACGACAACGCCTGCACCAGCCACTGAGCCCCCTCGGGAAGAGCATAATCACTTAGACGTGGACGCCGGAAACAGCGTAAAACCAGGAATGGTAATTACTATTTAAATCGTAACTCTAAGCAAGCCTGCGTCTTCACCCGTCTTAATATCAGCCTTTGACAAAGGCAGCTTGTAACTAAACTTAAGTGAGGGCTACATGTGAAAGCGCCAAAACAACAATCAATCTATCAATCATTGTTTATTGTTGTCTTAAAAACTGTACAGTTGTGCAGACATTTATTTTCAAGTTTAAATTATGTTATGTAACTACTATTTTAATTAATTATAACGATAAAACATGCGAGTAAACCAATACATCTGTAGATAATATAAAAAATAAAATCAAGTCTCATCCAGATATTTAATTTATTTACCTTTTTATTCAAAGGGAAAAATGTATGGGACACCACCAATAGTGACCAGACATGTCGTTGGAAAGCTCTTTTCATAATTTATTACTATGTACGGTGAGTCTCAAATCATTGTTGGAAAAAAGTTACAGCTAAACGAAAAACCTGTGTCACTATTTGAAAATCGTCGCTTATCACCGGACGGGTTTGCGCCGCCATAAGTTTTTTTTT
Organism: Micropterix aruncella; assembly: GCA_944548615.1. Taxonomy (NCBI): domain Eukaryota; kingdom Metazoa; phylum Arthropoda; class Insecta; order Lepidoptera; family Micropterigidae; genus Micropterix; species Micropterix aruncella. Next base: position 2,204,248 of record OX155954.1, read on the forward strand.
TAAGAAAGGATACAATAACTTTTTTTCAATGATTTTTTTTTACAATAACTTAGGTTTTAGTTTTAGCTATAACTTAGACTGCCATAGTAACAAATGACAGTCATGAAAAGAGCTTTTCAACGACCATATGTCCGGTGATTATTGACGGTGGGGACGTTTTGCCCATCCTCTTTTACATGTAAGTCACAAAACTCGAATCCCCTGGGGGGTCGCGAAGAGACTCCCGGGGGTTCCCAGACTACCTAAAAATAAAAATCGAAAATACTACAATTTTTTTATTATTTAATATGCAAACATTTACTGCTTCAGAAGAGAAACATATTTATTATGTGGTTTTTGCTATTTCTTTTACAAAGCTTTATGTTGATCTAAGATGGAAATAGGTAAGTACAGTTTCAAGAGTGAAAAACAGTTAAAAACAGTGGCTTTCGCCATTGTTTTTACAAAAAAAATATTGAATGCTTACAGTTACAGCTGTGGCAGAGACTAAGTGGGGTCTAAAGAACTAGGTTACAGTCTAAGGTGGTCACCTAAGTTTTTTTTTTACCAAAAAGAGGTTTGCCATCTAAAAAAGGTTGAAAAGCACTGCAATAAAGAATACCGAAAATCTTAATAATCCATATTACTTTGTGACTAGTAGAAAATTTTGTGGATTGTCATTATAAAAAACGTAATGAAAATAATAAAAAGAGGAATGTTATTATCAATATATTACATGAATTCATTATATTGAATAGCTCGATCAAAATTAAAGTATAATTACAAATGTTTCACCTATGTATATAACAAAAATACTTAGATAGAGGTTTAAAGTTTCATGTGATCAAAATATTATTCACTAACCTTCCATACCTTATGAGTACTCTGGGTTGAAATATCGATAAAAACGAGGCAATACTTGTTTTTAACTTGGTATTTAGTTGAATTCTCTTATTTTTCATATGTTCTTTCATTGTTAGCTATCTATCCATGTGCATTCCGAGGTATTTTACGGAGATCTTGTGGCGGAAATCCTACGACGCTTCCATAACAATGTATTAAGATCAATCGCTAATTCTCCATGGTTCGCAAGGAACAGTGAGATTCAAAACTGCTTTAAAATCCCACTCGTGAAATAGGAAGTAAAAAGTTGCAGTAGGAAATATAATCGTAGACTTGAGTCACGTCAACGTCTTACTTCACTAAAATGGGAAAATGGCCAAGGCCTCTGCTGTCTCATTTTCTTGTATATTGCTGTGTCTCGATTTGACTGTTCCTTCTTCTCCTCACGCATCGAACTTTGTACTGATGCTCGCTTGGACGGTGCATTGTTCACTTTTCACCTTTCGGGAACCAATTAGCTGCTGGCGCCACTTATAATAAATTTCGCGCACATATCATCATTAAGAGAGAGTGACTGATGAATTTTGTTTCAGCCATGCCAGAGCGGTAGCTACTATTCGCATCCGCGTTGCGAAATGTTTTTCGTCTGCGTGAACCAACGCCTTGTGGCCCAGAATTGCGCTCCGGGACTCGCCTGGCACGAAGCGCACAAGATCTGCTACCATAAAGCCATGGTTGACTGTTCCGCTAGAAAGTTACTTATTGTAGGACCTGGAAAGATCACACAGAAGCCGACACCCTTAAGTGAGTTATTCTGAGAGATTATTCTTCTTATTATTATTGTTTGTTTGTTTCTACTCTTTATCGTTAAATTTCACAATGGGCGGGTTTATTATCATAGGACAACCTACTATGAAGTGTTTATAAGCATGTGTGCGTGTAACATGTGTGTAAGTGTGTGTCTTATTATTGCATTCGCTCGACAGAGTTGAAATGCAATACCATTAATTTTATCCCAATGGAAAATGATGCCCAGCTGGGAATCGAATGCGGAACCTTACAATGTAAGATCAGGCGACTACCTAACCACTATGCCACCGGGCCGTGCTATTAAAGTATATACTAGTAGCTAAAATCTGCAACCCACTACAAACACTGAAATGTAATGTATATTATTATTACACTGCCATAATAAATAAATCAAATTTAAATTTTCAGATAATCACTGCGAGAGCGGTTCCTACACTGCTTTTGATGGAGATTGTCAGAAATATAGACATTGTTTGTTTGGAAAATACGAAATATTTGATTGCGGTAGCGGTCTACATTGGAATCACGTAAGTCTCATTTATGACCATTTACAATATAGGGCTCGATTGCGTTGCTTCTTGAACTAATATCAGAAAATACTTCATGCAAACAAGATAGAGAAGTGCATTAAAGCAGAAAGTAAAATGAATGTGGTCAATATCCTGAACGTCAGGCAATGGACTGTATTTAATTAAGGTGTGGTGGGCGCTGAACAGCCACATTGGAAATAGATCCAGGATTAAGAAAAGGAGTACCTCAAAAAACCGCTTCCTTCCTGATCTTCTCTGGCTGCTTCGCTGATGGGTAGCTACCAAGACGCTGGTGCTGATCCCGATGAAACAAACTCCCTAAAATGCACGGCACTTCCGGAAGTTATTCGTATGTAATTTTTCTATCCCGGATAGATGAGTATTTCTAGACAAGCGATACGATCCGCAGGGCGTAAATTTGAAAACTGAATCGCCGACCGATTGTCCGAGCGATGGTCCGAGCGATGGTCCGAGCGATGGTCCGAGCGATGGTCACAGATGGTCACAAATGGTCGGAGTGATGATTTTTGGAGGTACTTATTTATTATAACAGGGAAGGAATAAAATATATTGGAAAACATTTATTTAGGATTAAGGAGAAATAAGATACACCAGGCGTGTCCAGAATGATCGTATCTTTTCCCGCACAAAAACTACCTGCTGAACATACATGAGGTTCTTCTTTTTCATCGACAATGACATGTCTCCTCCGCAAAAAAATGTTATTCTTCCAAAATATCCAGTTTCACCATTTTTTTGTCACAAGATTTTTTTTGAAAATGCAACCATTATAATTACTTTAAAATTGGATTTTTATTATTACATCTTTTTACAAAATTATTGTGACATAGTAGACAAAAATCGTGACGGAGGTGTTTTTTATACAGTTAAAGTGTGTCCCTCTGCGACGCCTAATGTTACAAAATGCTCTCGCAAAAAAAACATGAAATCTTTAAATACACAAAACATTTATTGAACTACTAAAATGTTATTATTTAATCAATAAAAATAAAATAAAAATAGGTATTTATATTAATAAATAAAAAATATTTACTGGTAAAGTAAAACGGAATTTCGCGCGAGTATTTTAAGACTTACGAGATTCATAAGAGTTGGTGCTCACCCATATTCTAGGATTGAACGTTGGTGTGCTTAGTTTAACCCTTCAGGCCTCGGCCCCTCAGCCGATTAACAAGTTGATGTCCCAAAAAAATTTAGTAAAAATTAGTAAAAAAAATTGAATTATGACACTGTCCCACCAAAACATTAATTACTGCCAAACCACTGTACCCATAATTTAAATAAAACATATTAACATAATAAAACATATTAAAATAACACAAATTAAATTAAAATAAAATTAAAACGGGGTCATCACACTGAATCGGGGCCTGAGGGGTTAAGCAGGGAGCAACTTCAACTAATGACAGTGAACACTCCTTGGGTCGCATTACGACGGCAGTCCCTAAATAAAAGGTTAAAAAAAAAAGGAAAAATGTATTGGCGGATCGTCGTTTTGCCCTGTCTCGCTGACATAAACTAATTCCGATTTTAGGTCACGAAGGAACGCAATCAGGTTCAGAGATAGCAATCGAATACTTTGAATATAAATATTTATTACTTACACAGCGTCGGAAAGTTTGCGATTGGCCATCTGTAGCTAAATGCGAATTCGTTTCGTCATCCACTGAGGATACAATCGAAATAACTGTTCTACCAACTGCCAAACCTACGCTCGCGCCTACGCTTATGCCTACGCAGCAACCTACGCTGATGCCTACTCTCAAACCCACACTTAAGCCTATATCCACGAAGCGACCTGAGACTGGCCAATATTACCCTGAATATCATGAGCCGACGACAACCACAACAGAAGAAACCTTCGTTGAGCCTGTCGAACCGCCTTCAAGTAAGTGTTTGTTTTTACTGTGTACAAACGAAACCATATTGGTGAATATGAAATCAAAGTCTATGCAGATGGTAGCATTGATTATATATGGAATTAGATTGCTCAATGCCGTAGTTATTTTTTAGCAACACTTCTGCGCCGGCGACATGCAGGTGGAGCTGATAGCATTGTCCGGCGAAACTAATAGCAATTTATTTGGCTAGCTTTAATTACATTGATAACTAGCTGACCCGTGCCCACTTCGTTGGGCGGTAAAACTTTTTACCTAAGATGAAATTATGAGTGTGGTTCGGTTAGTACTGAGTGCTATGATTTATTTCCTGACTGCCAAAAGAAGGGTTATATTTTTACTGCATATGTATATATGTATTTGCATGCCAATTTGACTATAATACCGTTATTTGTGAGTGTCTTCTTGTGAGTGTCTTATTTGTGAGCGTATTATCTCTTTAACTATTTATGCAGTAAAAGGGAAATTATATGCAGTAAAAGGTAAAAGTCTTTTGTTTTAACCCGGTCGCTCCCTAACATCCCCTGGCGGACCAAATGTCGGCCGCCTAACACTCCGTAACGTTCTATACGGGACCAAACGCTCGCCGCTGCGAAAAATGCAATTTACCATTCGACACGCCGTACTATATACTTTCTAAGGGCGCTACGATATGGCCAAAATATCTTTAATTCAAGATTTCCGTCTGGCAATATCGAAGGACGATTTAAAAAGTGAGCATAGACGTCAAACGCTAGTGTCCGCCGGCAACCAACACGGCCGCTTACGTTTCCGCAAAATGTGATAAAAATGGTGTGTGTGCAGTGTTTGAGTGTTATTTACTGGAGAACAGTGAGTAATTTGCATTTTAAGTAGTTTCGGAATGAGGATTAGTCATTTGAGAAAGTCCATTTGCTGTTTTTCACAAATTTTTAAACAAAAGACTTCGGCGACGACAAACCCCTCGCGAAAAAATAGACGTTTTTATTTTGTAATGTTTGTGAAATATCCCGATACATCGCGAAATATGACGTAATGTCGCTTTAATTTACTAACAAAATAGGTATTGCTTCATTTACAATAATAAATACAAACGGAGCTGCCATGGAATTCACCGACCGGAGTCGGGCCCATCATAATACTATTTTTTACACTTCTGGGGGGTGAGCAGTGGATTCCGGACTTACGAACCGGCTGTGGTAGGTTTAGGACAGCTGTCTTGCCACATGTGAGCGTTCACCTTGCCACCCATTCACTCCCCCTTCGAAGCCATAGAATTTGAGATGCGCAAATCGCAGTTTTAGATAATTTTTCTAAGAAAGAGTTGATTATTTTTCTGGAAAGGCCAAGATCTTTAAAGAGGTGAAATAGAGATTTAGCTGGCAGGCCACGAGCGCCAACTTCCACCGCGTGAAGGTGAACAGTGAAGCCGTTCCGGGTTACGGCATTTGCAAGATCATGGTATTTATTTAATTTGTACTCGTGGTCTTTTGGGATATTTGATTCCCATGGAACAGTTAATTCTACGATAAGAGCCACCTTCCGAGATAGAGAGTAAAGAGTTATATCTGGACGGAGGGCTGTGCATCCGAGACTTTCAGGGAATTTATACTGCTTAGAGACCGAATCAACCTCCAGAATCCAATCTGTAGCTTTCTCGATTATTGAGAAAGGTTTTGTAGTTAAATGTTTTTTGCCTTTAGAGCCATCCCGCACAAACTGTATTGGGGGTTTGGAGGATACTGTCAAACCCTTGTTGGCACGAGCCACTGAGAGACTAATTACCTCGCGAATAACAGCGAGAACTTTGTCATGGCGGTAAGTGTACCGTCCTTGATCTAAGGCCACCTTGCAGCCAGCTAGAATGTGCCTAGCTGTGCAAGGGGTATTGCTACAGAGGGGACAAGAACTATCCTCGGCAAAGCTCCAACGAGCGAGGTTACTGGGGTCTGGAAGTGTATGCTGAAAGGCATTCAAATAAAATTTCAGCATCTCTGGCGTCCAGTCATAGAGCATTACCTTCCAGTGCATTGGAGGCGGAATGCAAAAGTCACCAATTGTTGTCCAATCATTCTGGCATTGAAGGCCAATAGCATGAGCCATACTCTTGCTGTCGTAATCTCCCCGCAAAAGAGACTTCTTCAAGTCCACGTCGCTCGTGGTTGTACTGCCATACCCCAGACCAGTGCCATTCTGGCTGATTCCAGTAAGGAACCTTTTGTGGAAGTCTACGCGGGCTTGTAGTTCATTTGAATCACTACAGCCACTTATTACGTGCTTCGATATTGCCGGATCTTTGGAATTGCACAGAATCGAATTTTTGGTTATTCTGGAGTTGGCGTAGAGCAGAGAGGGCAGTTTAAGCGCTAGCCCAAAATTTTGTTTGGACCTGAAGAGAGTCGAGGGGTCAGCTGGTTTGGCTAAGGACAGCCAGGATTTTAAACTAGCTGTCACCAGTGCATCTAGACGGGACAGTTGGGTTTTGGTAAAATCGTAAATAAGAAAGGGCCATGACAAATGTGACGTTAGATAATTGTCATAGATCCAGGCCTTACGAGGGCCAGAAATTAGCAAGGCATCTATTTTCGCCAGGCAACTTTTGAAATGCTCTATAACATGATCGCCCGAGACGTCTTTTCCCTGATGGGTGATTTTTCTGCCGAGGAATTTGAAATGATTGTTTGGGTCTATAAGGGAGATATTAGAGCCCTTATAGACCAATTTGGGGTCATAGGATGTAAATTTTGTGCCCATGCGGGCGAGTCCAAGGCAAAAACATTTGGAGGGCTTCACTTTTATACAGCCTGACCAGTCGCAGAAAAGCTCCACTTTCTGTAATAGCAGGGAAAGCTGCTTGGGGCTTCTGGTAATGAAAGTTAGGTCGTCGGCAAAAGCGAGGCACGACGAGGTGTATTGGCCGTCTGTTTTAAAACGGTAGCCCCACTTCCTGTCAAACTGGCTCAGGCTTTCCAGAAGTATATTAAAAACTATATTAAAAATCGTCGGGGAGAGGCAACAGCCCTGAAATAGTCCAATTGAATATGGTATAGAGCGGGTAGTCCATTCTTGCGTTTTAACATGGAAAGTCAGACAGTTGTAGTAGGAGGCTACAATGTCACGCACGACTGGTGGGAAGTTGTACCAGCGGAGTGCAAAGTGGAGGAGACTGTGTCGGACTGACCCAAAGGCATTCTCTAGGTCGAGCCAGCATACATTGATTTGGCGTTCGTGCTGTCTCGCATCCTTGATGGCAGCAGCCAGGAGAGAGTTGTGCTCGAGGCAGCCCGAGACGCCGCGCATGAAGCCTTTTTGAACTGATACTCCAAGGTACTCATTCCGGTGCATGAATTCGCTCATCCTCGTGTGGACTATGCTAAAAAAGATTTTGGCCACAGTGTCTGTGAGAGCAATGGGCCGAGCGTCCTTTGGTCCGGTGCAAACTGGGACCTTCGGAATTAAGATGACTGTCGCTCGGCCAAAATTCTGTGGGACTACACCGCTATTCCATATATTTCGGAAGATGGATCCTAAATATTGCAGAAGGCAGGGGCATTTTTTGTATACTAAATAGGGAATACCATCGGGACCCGGAGTAGAGCCCGACGGCTTCCTCTTTACTTGATTAAGAATCTCATCTAGTGATGGAGGTTGAGAAGCAAAAGCTACCGTAGGCAGGGGCGGAGGTGTAATGCCCGGCGGAGGGCTGTAATTATGGAGCCGCATTGGGTCCTCATACGTGGTCGAAAAGTATTCCGTGGCCATATCTTCCGGGATTTGGATTTTTCCCTTGGCGGCAGACAAAACCGTTTTGCTGTAGTTAAAACGGTTTTTGTCGAACCGGGCTTCCTCTTTGGATTTGAGAAATGCTGCCTTGCGCTTGTCGTTTTGCGTTGCTACGCTCTGTATGAGTTTTAGTATAGAGCGGTACGCGCGCGAGAAGTTGTGGCAGAGGGCTTTATCCCCGGCTTTCTTGGCTTCACGTAACTGGCGATGAAGTAGCCGCTTTTGCCTACGGAGCTTTGCCTTAAATGCGTTTTCTCTGTGAACCGGGTCGACATGGGTAGATTTTGGGTAAACACCCGAGAAGTATTCATGGACCGCCACCTGGAAGGATGACAGCTGGACGCTGGCAGGGGCATTACGGTTCACAGAGTGGTCAAGAATAGAAGTTAATATAATTAGGCGTATTTTAAACATTATATTTTGTTTCTAATATGACTCGCGCAAAGAAACTTGTTTTGATAATTACTATGAGAGAATTAATTGCGATTTTCCATAGTTTTTCGATGAAATGTGACTCTTTGGAGTATAGTAATTAGTTATTAGACTTATAATAAGTTTATAATGAGACAATAATTAGTTAGTAATTAGTTATTAGACATATAATAAGTCTATGATAAGACAATATAATAGAAAAAATCTAACGAATTTTATATTATGAGCATTCAAAGTTTATTATTAAGTTTTGGACGCAAACTCTTGAACTTTAGATTTTTCTGTAATATCAGACAAAGCTCAAAGTTCTGGTGTGATTTCTAAGAAGTGTGATGTAGTAATAAAGTTATTTTGAAAGAATTTCATATAAAAAAATACCATAAGTAGTCACAAATTGAAAATTAAAATTTTTTTTTTTACGAGAATACATAAAATTTTTCTTGGCTGAATAAATAAATATTTTTGTATGCAAATGTCAAAAAAAAAAGCTTTTTGGTAAAGCATTTAATAAAGAACATAACCGTATTTACAATTTTTGCATATTTTATGTATTTTGTGACAAAATAATCGAAATGATTTTATAGGCGAGTTTTTTCAGTTCGCCAATTTTGTAATATTTATTCATTATTATCTTAATTGTTTTACGAGATAAAGTTATAATGTTTTATATTTCAAATTTCAATGCGGTCATTTTACAGTTATTCTTTTTATAATCGGTGTAGTGGTTTACAAGTTATGGTCGTTTGTATCAAGGTCGTCGACTCGCGTCGATTTTTTGCGCGAATATGTCGCGCGCAAAAGTGATAGCTGAATTTTTACTTCGCGAGAGGAGGGGTTAAACACTTGAGACGATAAATTTACTTATTTTGATAAGAATTCATAATTGTTGATAATATGACCAATAAACATGACCTAATGATTTAAATTATTTTTTAAATATAAAATACTACTGTTTGTTACTTAAATATAAAACTTAAACGTATGCTGACGCTGACTTTTTTGTAGGCAATATCAAGCTCTACAACTTTTCTCTAGAATCTAATAATATATCTCTCATCGTTAAGGCAGCGTTCGTTTGAAACGTTTTCGTTCAACCGTTTTTTCCGACTTACTTTGGAAATCCGACTACCACGAAAGTCTTTTCATTTTTCGGATTAATATATAGCCTATGACACTCACAAATAACGTGGCTTTCTATTGGTAAAAGAATTTTCAAAATCGGTTCAGTTGATCCAGCGATTGCTTCCTACAACGTCACAAACTTTACCTCTTTATAATATTAGTATAGATGAATAGTTTATCATAAAGGACTGATAGAATTTAAAAACCCAATAATTGAACCAATAATAACAATAACAACATTCAATTATTAGATTGCTCAATTCTGTACTATGATTTGGCAGCCAGGATTTTACTACGAAAGCAACGTATCGATGGCACTCATAGTTTAAATATTGATTAATCTACTCTTATGTTCAATATGGCGGCGTTCGTGGTATGGCAGTATGGCGGCGAACTATAGATGGCGCTCTGAGCATGCCTATAGGATATCCTATCTCGAAATAAAATAATAATATAGTAGCAAAGAAATGTTTGAATCGTATCTTATTATTATGTACATAAATATGTCAATTTTTAATTTGGTATACAGGTTTCAATACGTAATAATTACGCACTTTAAAGTTCAGTTAGACTAATAGATGGCATTCTATCTCTCCGTATTATTTCTGTGATGTAATCAGCCTATAAAGAAATGCGATATGTTGCACTAATAACTGGATGTTATTATTATTATCATAAATTAAATTATTGGATTTTTATAACCAATCAGTCCTTTATAAAAAAAACCATTCTTTATCAGTATTATTATAGATGGCCAAATGAATTGCTATTAGTTTTGCCTTACAATGCTATCAGCACCACCTGCATGTCGCCGGCGTATAAGGGTAGACAAAATGTACTATAGCATTAAGCGGGAGTTAATGGGCCCTTGCTGAGTTGGCCTCGAAGACCCATTCTGTTCAGGGTTGGTCACACTCACGGGTCAACACCTATCCGACGGCCTCCACGCATGAAGTGCGAGCCTGGGTAGGACTCTGGCCTTATGGTTAGTTTCCCCTGGGAATCAACCTTCTGGCGCTCCTGGACGGTCTGCGCACCGTGCGGCGTAAGCCAATCGACTGTGCACGCTGACTAACAGTCGGGGGAGTCTGGAAGCAGTACTGTTTCCTATAGAGCGGGGGTGGTTGCGGACCTTACGGTACTGCTCTTGAAACGACCATCGGCTATCCGATCCTGGGTGAACAGCCGGGCAAAGGACGCTGTAGTCCGCGATAGATTCGCTATACACCGTTTCACCGCTTCGTAAGGGAGAGGACCGCGCAAGCGACCTCGAACTCGTAACCAATCGAGAGACTGGAGTAATCTGGTCACAATTGGGAGTAAGGGCGTGAGTGTAAGCCCGCCGGGTAACACTCCTGGCTATCTTGCGGTTAAGGCGTTGGCCTCTTACGGGTTTGTGGCGGAGCTAGACGGTGGACTGTTTTGTCCAAGTCTTCTGCGCTCACTCCAGGGAGATAGAACAACTAATCGTTAAAACTTCCTGAGGTGACGGGCTCGCCCGCTGTAGTCGACAACCCTAGTTATAGCATTGAGCAATCTAATACCATTTATAATTAATGATAGTAGTAAAAGGTTTTTATAGGCTGTTTTGCCTCCCATCACTGCGACAAGTCCTGATATTTCCGTGATATACTCTTCTTCTTGATTTACCCAGCTCAACCTGAAACTTGTAAAAAGAATTCCTCTGGGTATATGATGTTGCTAATACCTTTCCTAGATGACAGTCTCTGGTATGCAATTGTTTCATATATGCATGGAAGACTATGCATGTAAAATCTGCACATTTCATCCTCAGCAATTCCCATATTTTTCAAATGGTAGTTTACTGGACAGTGATCGGTGAAAAGTCCTCTTATCACCCTTAGTTTATCTTTGCTGATTGAAAGTGCTGTCATTGCCTTTCAATTAAAGGTTTATGATATTTACGTTTCTCTTTATCCTGGAATTTAATACCAGTATTTAGACTTTGTTTTTCTGTCCCAGGATTGGATTTATTCCGCTGTGTGAATTCTAGTCATACCACGGAACGGTTCAAGTCTTATGAAAATCTCCATTCTTTCCAAGGTTGTCAGCCTTTTCGTTACCGCGCACCCTTTTGTGCTCTGATACCCACATCAGACTTGACTAGTTAGTTAGTTAGTTAGTTTTCCTGGGCTATTCCCGCACTTGGCCTCTTGATTGGGCCGTTGTGCGTGGCTCATGTTTCTATTTATGTTACTCCAGCCAACCCAGGTTGTCCCAGAAGGTTAGCAGCCTGTTTGGGTTGCTACAGTCCTCCAGGACAGATGCTGGAGGTTGTAGTATTCTTGCCCGTTGCTCTGCCACGCTGTGGCGTTTATCAGACTTGACTATTGCAGTTGTTTGACGTTTTAAATAAGACAAAAATGAAGTTTACCGCTTGGAGATGGTTCGGCGATGGTACAACCGGCATTGTCCACGGTAGATTTCCTTGGACAACATCAACCCTGTACTACAAACTTATTGCGGTAATACCGTTTTTGTCTTCCCTATTGGTGAGATTGATTGCTGCCCGTATGTCTGTATATAACAATTGATTATTTCGCCCAATTTAAAAGGTTGTCAATATGAAATTAAGCATCGTCATTTAATTTACTTGTATGACTCCCCGCATGAAGGGAGTCCCTGCTTCTTTTTGGGCATCCATGCACCATTTTGTTCTTTAAGAATTCTTTTGGGTTCTTAACTACGAACCTGCCAACATTGAACAGGTCTCTCATGGACGTCTTGGAAGGAACATATCTCGAAAGGACACAGCAGACTAGGCTTTACTTACTATCGTAATTTTTAACTCACACTAGACCTTTTTTTTTCAGAATACTTTAAGGTGGTGTGCTACTTCACCAATTGGGCGTGGTATAGACCAGGCAAAGGAAAATTCGTACCTGAAGACATCGATCCCGGTCTTTGCACTCACATTGTCTATGGTTTTGCGGTGCTCGATTCAGAGAAACTCGTCATTAGAGCGCATGACTCATGGGCCGATTTTGATAATAGTAAGAAATATTTGTTTTTTTTTTACTCCACTCGAAGCGTGTCTGTTTGCACAAAGGGAAGTTTTCCGGTTTTAACTTACTCAATACAGATTGCTTATGAACTGAAGGATACGAAGGATACAGATTGCTTATGAACTGAAGGGTGATAAGGGAATGCCAACTAAACTAGAAAAGGAGAAAAGTCCTAAAGAAGTGTGGGGGCAAGACGGGGTACTTGAAGATTAATAAACGACACATTTCAAATTACAGTAAATAAAAGACACATTTAAAAGATACAGCCGAATTGATAACCTCCTTTTTTTTTGTGAAGTCGGTTAAAAAAACAAATAATACAGAATAGGCACTTTTGCCCTGTCTTACCCCACTGGATCTAGAAGTGCCATTGTCTTATCAATGAGTTGGTGAATTGGCTGAAGTCCGTCGATATTAACCTTATTTATGATTATGTCAAACTATTCCTATGTTAATTCTGACAATTTCAAATGCATTATTTTGATTATTCCATAATAGTATTTTTAAATTGGTTTTTCTCCACAATACGTAAAACTGAAATTATATTTGGCTCAGATATACCATCCGATATATATATTAGTAGGCAAAAACACAGTTGAAACAACAAGATGAAGCGGTGATCTATAGAATTAGTGATCTAGGATTAATGGCTGAGTTTCTCTTTACTTTTTTTTATCTTACAGGATTCTATGAGCGCGTCGTAGCATTCAAGAAGAGGGGACTTAAAGTATCCCTCGCTCTCGGCGGGTGGAACGATTCTGCCGGCGATAAGTATTCACGGCTCGTTAACAATCCCAGCGCTCGAGCTAGGTTTATTAACCACGCACTCGGCCTCTTGGATAAGTACAACTTTGATGGTCTCGACCTGGATTGGGAGTACCCTAAGTGCTGGCAGGTTAGATTAATCTTCAAAATACTACATACCCATATAAAAAACTACATACCATTCTATATATAGAGGAATTTAAATACCAAAAATTGGTATGACAAAATTGTATTCAAATAATTGAAATATTGATCCCTATTATCTATGCAATTTTGCCTATTTAATGGGAGTTAGTTAACCACTCGGAAGCCAACCTTCGCGTGCAAAAAAACTGCACCGCAACTTTTTGGTTGATTTCCTGAATAAATACTAACAATATCGTTTTTTCATGATTTCCCCCTTGTTACCTAGTAATTAATCTTGTTAGTAATGTTTATTATATATTTATATATTACATATGGGGGCCGGCCGAAACGGTTACGTGCGGATCTGTCAAACAACGCAAAGTTCCTATAGGCACTGGTGGCATCCGACGGGTTAATGCCTCTACTGTATAACTCTTGTGGACAGGAATCAATAAATGCTTTTAAGGCATTTTTTCATTTCGAAAAAGTGGGCATCTGTTGAATCGAGTACCTACTCGGGGTACAAGACAGTGGGTAACCCCTGCAAATTTGTGACTGTTTGTGGTCATGCATTGTCTTGCGGAAGCAGTAGCTTCTCGATCATTGTTTGCAGTCCTTGACAGTGCACATTTGCTTAACCCCTTGAGTATGATACGACCAAATCTGGTTCTGAAACAATTATCCGTTGAGTATGATACGACCAGATCTGGTTCCGCGTTTTTTTCACTTCTTTGACGTTCTCATATTTATTCATAATTATCTAATTGTTTTACAAAATGATATTTCAATATTCTATATTCGAAATTTCAATGCAATCATTATGCAGTTGTTCTTTTTATGATTGGTGTAGTAGTTTCGTAGTTATAGTACTTTAAGGTCGATGTCGCCGAAAATCCTGCAAAAGAGACAAATGCATCCATGAAAATACCCATTTACTCTAAGGGTTAACTGTTGTGCCAGACGAGACTTTGCGGACAATGCGATCCACAATGAAGCTACGCTAACGGCCCCTAAGAGTCCAACGCCTTACAGCGAGGAACTGGGAAGACGACGCAGCGGACAAACCTCGCTCCTTTACTACCAGATTTGGACGGCTATCTCCATCCTCCAGTCTGGCCCAGATTTGAAGTCGCTTGCGCAGCTTCTACCTGATATTAGCGGTAATTCAGCTGCCTTTGCCCATCATTATCACAAGGGATCGGGTGGCCAACGGATCGTTTCAAAGGTGGCTGACATTGGGTCAACAACAACACCCGCCGCTTAGGAAACATATATTTCCAGACTCCCCGTTTCCAGACTCTCACGGTTATTCACCAGAGTTCACAGTCGATTGGCTAACGCCGCACGACGCGCAAACCGTCTGGTTCCGCCCGAAGTGTCCCCCCGACTGCATCCGATCTTACCTGTCCACGACTGGGCTGACAGCCTGCCGCAGGCAGGGCTCACAGAGTCCTTTCCAGGTTAGATCCCTCTTCAAGGAGGCTTCCGGATGGGAGCTGAACTATGAGTTGAGCCGACCTAAGGTAACAGATAGGTCATTAGGTCCAAGCTGCACAGAATCATTAGTTAATTTGTGTAATAGATTGATTGCTGCCAACTCTTTTAAATTTCTCTAGGTTAACTGCAAGAAGGGTCCTGACTCCGACAAAGCTGGTTTTTCGGCTCTCATAACTGAGTTATCCGAGGTATTCAAGCCACGCGGTCTCCTTCTATCATCAGCTGTCTCGCCCAATAAGATTGTGGTAGACGCCGGCTACAATGTACCGATCCTTGCAAAGGCTTTTGATTGGTAAGTTTGAATAATGATAAATTCCATTCTCCATGTGTGGAACTGTCATGAAACTAATTGTATCGTTGATAGGATTGCTGTAATGACGTACGATTACCACGGCCAATGGGACAAGAAAACTGGACATGTCGCTCCGCTCTATTATCACGATGATGATGACAATACCTACTTTAACACTGTAAGTATTTTAATTACTCGTATAACAATTTACTATGCGGAATAATTTCCTCAGCGCCTAGCATTGACTGCCATGGTTTTACCATTGATTATCATAAAAATAATAAAATACAAACGGAGCTGCCATGGAATTCACCGACCGGAGTCGGGCCCATCATGATACTATTTTTTATTACACTTCTGCGGGATTCGGGACTAACGACCGGCTATGGTAGGTTTAGGACAGCTGTCTTGCCACATGTGAGCGTTCACCTTACCACCCATTCACTCCCCCTTCGAAGCCATAGAATTTGAGATGCGCAAATCACGGTTTTAGTTATTTTTTCTAGGAAAGAGTTGATTATTTTTCTGGAAATACCAAGATCTTTAAAGAGGTGAAACAGATATTTAGCTGGCAGGCCACAAGCGCCAACTTCCACTGCGTGAAGGGAAACAGTCAAACCGTTCCGAGTGACGGCATTTGCGAGATCATGGTATTTATTTAATTTGTACTCGTGGTCTTTTGGGATATTTGATTCCCATGGAACAGATTATTCTACGATAAGGGCCACCTTCTGAGATAGGGAGTAAAGAGTTATATCTGGACGGAGGGCTGTGCATTCGAGACTTTCAGGGAATTTATACTGCTTAGAGACCGAATCGACCTCCAGAATCCAATCTAAATTCTGGAATAACATTGATATCAATCCAATCTAGATGGATATCAATGTTATTGTAGATGGCCCATTAAATTGCTGTTAGCTTCACCAGACAATGCTATCATAGCCACCTGCGTGACGCCGGCGCAGAAGGATTGCTAAAAAATACTACAACTTTGAGCAAACTAATACTATATATAACCAATGATAATAGTTATAGGCACTCATCTCTAGAAAGATTTAATTTTGTCAAAAATAAAATATCTCTAAATTAAATTACATAGGAACAGTAGACGACTACGCCGTCGTATAATAAATTAGATTGATCTTCTGTATTTACTTTCATCTAAATATATAAAACAAAGTCGGGTTTGTTCAAACACTTATAACTCGAGAACGGCTGGACCGATTTTCATGGTTTTTATTTGTAGTATTTGTCTCCGTCCCGAATAGCAGACTAACTATTAAAAACAAAAATTGGAAAATTGACGAAAAATTTAAATAAAAGAAAAAACATTTTCCCATACAAAATGTAAATCCGTGTTTTCTCATTGTCAGTTGTACGTGGCATGTTCACGTGTCGGCAAATCATCCGCTTTATTTATTCTTGCTCCTGATAAAAAAAAAAAAATTGTCGTATATTGCAAGATGCTTGAAGAGAATTAAACCGAGTGTATCCCATGCTGCACAATATGTAAATAGTTTAATTCAATCATGTCTTGCTGACACGCGATTGATATACTTAATTTTTGTACTTTTATTTTTCTTTTTGTGTTATTATCTTAATAAAGTAGTGAACTTAATATTTATTTTGTATTCATTGTATTACTTTCATAAAATCATAAATTAAGTTCAGCTAATCTGTAACACGACATTTATTGACTGTTAGGCGGTATGAAGTTCGCCGGGTCAGCTAATATGTAATATAAAATGTAAATTCGCAACTCTGTGTCAGATCTATCTAAGGAGAAAATCAATTAATAAATATATTTTTTGTTATAAATAGAATTACACCATTCATTACTGGATGGAACTGGGCGCTCCAGCATCTAAACTGGTGCTGGGTATGCCAATGTACGGACAGAGCTTCACTATGGGCACTCAGTGGGATACACCCCCTGAACTACTACTCAAAAAAAATGGCACCGGATTAAATGTGCCCGCAAAGGCTGGAGGGCAAGCCGGCGAATACACCCGAGCGAAAGGATTCTTGGCCTATTACGAGGTAAGCTACTTAGAATAACGAAATCTGGTAATTCTTTTCATCGACCTTAACTCGGGTTACTTTCCAATGATCGTAACGAAAATGATACCATAGGATTTGCATTTAACTCAAACGATACGCCTCTATTTCAGACGTTTCTGGAAAAAATATAAAATGGAATAAACAGTGAAATTGTGGTTCAAATCAACTAATCAGTCCATTGATCTACGAAAGTACAGATACCACTTTGGTAAATAAATTTTAGAGTTTTGCTTCTTTAAATGTCAGAGAAAAAGAAAGAAAATGCTCTGGAAAACCTGGAATTATTAGAAAATTTTGAAAACTTATTTCTGTGGCGAGACCCTATTAAATAGAAATAGAAATATATTTATTGTCCGAAATTGTGGTGGTACATTTATGGTGATAATGCGTAAAACCATGTCTCTCACAATTACCTGTTATTATAATAGATTGAAAAATTTACTTATCTGCTAATTGACTTATCTGCTAATTATAATATCTTATTAAAAAATGTAATTATTTCACTGGTTTGCCTTTAATATCTAAATCAAATCAATAATAATTCGTAATGTTCATTGAATGGCCTGAAATAACATTTAAAAGAGAAATATAACATGAAAAAAATCTAAACAAACCGGATAAGTAGCACTAACAGTAGAAGACATTTATTAAAAGTAATTCACCAATTATATAAAAATTAAAGAAAAAAATCAAAATCAAGGAATAATCAAAAATTCTATTGATTGCTTATTGAAATGATCCCTTTTCTTCAATAGATTTGTGACCGCATTCAAAATCATGGCTGGACAGTGGTGCGGGATCCGCTGGGGCGCATGGGACCATATGCCTTCAAAGGCGACCAGTGGGTATCCTTTGATGATGCCGCCACGATAAGGAGGAAATCGGAATTCGTCAGAGCATTGAAACTCGGAGGGGCCATGATATGGGCTTTGGATCTTGACGATTTCAGAAATAGGTAAGTTACTTTTCATATTTTCCATCAATATTTATCTTATGCTCTGTTATTTACTGTTATTATAACTGCTCATCATGGCCTATGTTTTTAAACTGATTTGTGGCAGAGTTGATAACCCTAGCATGGAATAATTATAATCAATCTCGGTCACATAAAATATTTGCTGAGCCTTCCTTGCGGATTGATTTAAACCTGTGGAGCCTGCTTAATTCCAAAATGATCATGTAATTCCAAAAGACTTGTCTCATACGAATTATATAATCATTTTAACCCTTTAATTTGTAAAGAAAAATCTCGCCCGTATCGTTTCGAACTTGAAACCGTTGAGCGTGAAATCGGCGTGAATCGACGGCCTTGTGAAAAACGTCCATAAGTTAAAAACCACTATACGGATCATAAAAAGAAGAACTGTAAAATGATCGCATTGAATAGGATTTTTTTTAACTGCCTATTAGACATTTTGCCGTAGGTAGGTGATCGTCCCGAGGGGGACGTTACACATTGGAGGGGTTGTATCGCTCGTCTTGAAAAGAGATTAGAGTTCGGATAGAATAGCTCTAAGAAAAAACGCTAACATTTTTGAAATGTTCCACAAATAGCAATTTCGAAAGGACGGAAACATATGGTAATCTGACTGTGCCAGGTCTAGCGAATATGGTGGATGTGGTAACAAATCCCATCCAAATTGCATCAATTTTTTGACCAGTGACCAAACTTGTATGTGGTCTAGCGTTATCATGGTGAAACACAACACCTTTGGGATTCACTAATTCTAGATTCTTCTTCTTGATTGCTTCATTGTTGTAGAGGATCCATTTTCATTGCCTGTTATCAAAAATGCAAAAATGGATGGATTTCTTAGTGTTTGAAGAGAGAATCGCAAATGTCAATGCGCTCAGTGAGATGAATTTCTTTGAGCTCATGTGGTACCCAAATATCGAGCTTACTGATGCATCCAAGTTGTTTTAAATGATTTACAATGTTTGATTTCGATATCTTAAGACTTTCGGAATTATCTCGTGTTGTTAAACGCCTATTGGCTTCAATTGATACCTTTATTTTGTTATTCTCAACTTCGGTTGACCTTTTGGAGCGTGGCATATCAAAATTTCCAAACTGAAATTTAGCAAACCAATTTTGAAACTGCCGTTGTTTTAATACATCTTCCCAAACACAGCACACAACTTTCTATGACCTTGCGAATTGACGGCGAATGAATATTCGTTAACAAAATCATGCACTTTATTTTTCCCAAACACGCTTGAATTGCCTGCTGTTAGATGACATAATGAATTTGCAGATTAAAATGAAGTTAGCTACAATTCAAGACAGGTGTGCCAATCTAATAGAAAAAACGCAATGTCTTTTTGACCATCCTTATTTGTTTTCTTTACAGTTGTGGTGGTGGTGAGTACCCACTGCTAAATCAAATCCGCACTGTTCTAAATCCAGCGCCAAATCCAGGAGATCTACAAATGCTGGAGGAAATTTTCCCGAAAGTGAAATTGCCGCCGCAAATAAAACCCGAAGTTAAGCCAGAAACGCCAAACGAAATTGGCTCCTACCCTGCAGTCACTGTCAACACTGCATCCGATATCAATAAAGGAGAAACGGACAGTCTCGCCGCTGTCACCAACGAATATAAGATTGTCTGCTATTTCACAAACTGGGCGTGGTACAGGTAATTTATTTATTTATTTTCACCTAGAAACTATTGCAGATTGGTGAATATTTATATTGAATATATTTCAAAGTAATCCTGTTATAAGCAGTAGACAGCTTCAGCAGAATCTTGACAATATCAAAGTGTGGACGGTTTATTGCTTCCCAACACAGAAGAATATGTAGTGGGAAAAGCAACCCCAACACACAATATATAAAAGATTTTGTACAAAAGATTGTAAAAGTATAGAGTATCGTTGATTTTGTTTGTTTGTTTCTACCCTATATTGTGAAATTTCGCAATGAGCAGGTTTAATATCATACTACAATCTCTTACAACCAACCCTACTATGAAGTGATTATACATATGTATGTGTGCATGTAATATTGTGTCTTGTATTGCATTCGATCAACAGAATTACAATGCAATTCTGTTAATTTTATCCCAACGGAAAATGGTGACCCAGCCGGGAATCAAACCCAGGATCTTACAATGTAAGATCATGCGGCATAACCACTATGCCACTGGGCGGCGTTTTGAGGCCGAAGCCATGCTTTATTTTGCAATAATAATTAGTCGGAGTCGAAGAATATTAAATCCTTGTTGAGACATTCTTCCTTGTTTTTTGATTATTTTATTTCTATGAAATGTTAGGAAGGCTTGAAGTATTGGGGCCAACATTTCGTAAGAGTTTAGACATTCTAGAGACTTACAGGAACAAAATAATGAAAAACAAGAGTGTACGCCCTTCAAAGATTTCATATTCTTTGACTCCCAAGTATTTTTTTGCAAAATGTTCTATACTCTGGCCAAATTTTGAATTCCTCTATTACTTGGCGAATTTTAAAGTTTCACCTTTTTTTATTTCTGTATAAGTTTTAGGACGTAACAACTATCAGTTATCATGAAGCCACTCTTCATTAGTTTGCTCAATTTTTTGTCACAATTTTAGAATGCGCATTTTCCGTGTAAAGAAGTTTTAAGCAAATATGGAAAAAACCTTATTGGGCAGGCCCCAGAGACAGTCCCCTTAACAGCTTTGAAAGCTAATGACCGTAAAGAAGATGTTTTGAAACATTTTTTGGAAAACCATTGACACTGTCAATGGGTTTTTTTTGGAAAACCATTGACAATTGACTTATAATTTTGAAATAATATTATTGTTTTATAGGCCCGGACTCGGAAAGTATCTACCGTCAGACATAGACACATCTCTATGTACTCACATTGTCTATGGTTTTGCAGTTCTCGATTCTCAGACTTTAACCATCGTTCCACACGATCCGTGGGCTGATATAGACAACAGTGAGTGTATTTTTAGTTTATTAATTTATGTTCATCTACCAGTAGTGCATTGAGTTTAAGGTTAAGGTAGGCATCGACGTATGTCGTACCAAATTTTGGCCTGGGCGTTAGGAAGGGTGGCGAAAGTCTCCCTAAGCACAACCTCACAAATCAGTCACAAATCAAATCCTCACCACAGGTCATCAAAAGTCAAATCTTAGTTCAAAGCAAAAAAAATAATTGGTGGACATGTGAAATATACTACCATTTTAGGTGATTAGTGCATGCTCTGTCAATCAATTTAAAATGAGACTCGATTTGTACCAAAAAACTTGTTAATATTGATTATAACTAGCTTTACAAGATCTGATCTGGAATTATCAGCAAAACTCCCTGTCCAAAAATAATAATATTAATAATAAGTGCCGCAGATGGTTCTTTTTAGGATCAAAGTTGTTAAATATCACTTTTATTGACTTTAAATGATTTTATCTGAATTGGTGAAGATTTATAACAAAGATGGAAATAGACATATCAACAGAATCAAATCGTAGTCCCCGATCGACCTTTTACAGTAGTCAATTAATTATAATTAATAATGGAGGCTGGGTGGCAATTTTTATTTAACGAATATATACTCATAATTGCTTAGATAGTGGTGCATTTTCATTACTGTCGACAGAATTTGTCCATGTTTTTTTCATTGTCTGTAAAACTGAATTAAAAAAGACTAAAATAAATATAAACCACTATAATACCGTTGTTTAACATTTTGAATAAATACAAATGGAACTGCCAAAGAATTCACCGTCCGGAATCGGGCCTGTTTGTAATACTATTATTACACTTCTAGGGCTTTATGGTGTTAAGTGTATCGTCCTTGATCTAAGGCCCCCTTACAGCCAGCTATAATATGACTAGCTGTGCAAGGGGTATTGCTACAAAGGAGATATGAGCTATCCTCTGAATATCTTCAAAGAACGAGGTTACTAGGGTCTGGAAGTGTACGCTGAAAGGCATTTAAATAGAATTTCAGCATCTTTGGCGTTCAGTCATACATTACTTGCCAGTGTATTGGAGGAGGAATGCAAAATTCCCCAACTGCTTCTCAGTCATTCTGACATTGAAGGCTAATAACATGAGCCATACTGTTGCTGTCGTAATCTTCTCACAAGAGGGACTTCTTCAGGTCCACATCCACATCTTCAGGCCCACGTCTGGCTGATTCCAGCAAGAATATCTTTGTGGAAGTCACTGCGGGCTTGTAGATCATTTGGTTCACTACGGCCACTTGTTACGTTCTTCGATATTGCCGGATCCTTAGAATTGGACGGAATCGATCTTTGTGGAAGTCTTTGCGGGCTTGTAGATCATTTGATTCACTACGGCCACTTGTTACGTTCTTCGATATTGCCGGATCCTTAGAATTGGACGGAATCGAAGTTTTTAAAAAATATATGGTAGTGCCATCCACCATTTTACTTTTAAAGGATGTGTCAGTGACGTAGCGTAGACACAACCATCGCTTTCTATCGTTGCATGAGCAGTGCCTATTGATCATCGCATAGGTCCTTATGGTGTGTGATGTGACAAGGAGCCTACTAATGAAATACGAGCGTGTATCTACAAAAAATATTATTAATATTAAAAAAATATATATATGGTGGCTACCAGGCGTTTCTAAGCAAACGCATCATCTTTTCATAAATGGCTTATCCCGAGCTGTGCAAATTATGTATGTAAAAAAGATGTATATATACAAGATTTTATGACTGGGTAGACCAGTGGTTTCCAACCGGTGGTCTGCGGACCACCATGGGTCCGCGAGATCTAAGTAATCTAATAAAACTAGGTCTGCGGAAAAAAAAATCATGATCGTGAGAGAAATAAACGTCAGATAACAAAGTTCATAAGCTCGTCCAATTGAGTGCATGCAATGGCGCGCATTTACAAAGTTAAAAAACAGCAGAAGTATGGAGTACATCACTTCCCGGAATATAAACAAACCGAATGGAATGATACCCATTAGCTGATTCGCAATCCTTTTGGTATTGTTGTTGAAGTGAGTACGGAAGAAATCCAGGAGGAGCCGATTGAACTCCAAAATGATGCGCTCTGTAAGGATGCGTTTGAATCAGTTTCTCTTCAAGAGTTCTGGTGTAAAAAAGCAATTTCACATCCCACAGTTCGGAGATTTGCCTTGCGATATGCACAACTTATCAAGTGTTTTCACCTTTGCTCATAATTAAGAACAAGATCAGAAATCGATTGGAATCAATTGATGATATTCATGTAGCTCTGAGCAACAGTATCAGCCCCAGAATTGCCCAACTTGTATAAAGGATAAAAGGTGGGTCCCTGTACCGAAAAAAAGTCCTAGTGGTCCATTGTCAAAAAAAGATTGGGAATCACTGGAGTAGACAGTGCTTTTATGGCCAGGGTGACATTTTCCCGCTTGCATAAAACACCCAACTTTATAAATGACAATAATTATATCCCTTTCAGAATTTTTCGAAAAGGTGACTGAATTGAGATCGAAGGGAGTGAAAGTGTCGATTGCCATCGGAGGCTGGAACGACAGCTTGGGAGACAAATATTCGCGGCTCGTCAACAATCCATCTTCAAGGAGAACTTTCGTGATTAACATACTCGATTTCATCGCTAAATACGACTTTGATGGTCTCGATTTGGATTGGGAGTATCCTAAGTGCTGGCAGGTTTGTTTATTATTCGTTATACTATGAGGGGCACACCAAAATGATTGGGAGTAGGAAAAACCATAAACAGAAAATAGCTATAAACATAAATATTTTTTCCCAACTACCTCCATTAAAATCATTGTATTTTTGCATTCGCACAAACTAACTCTTGAAACGATAGTTTTGAATCTGAAGTTAGAGTTGTTAAAATAGAGTACCTCAATCGAAGACTTACATTTACCATCCAGGTCAAACTTGAGTTAGAAGTGAATTCTTATATAACTTTTCGTTGTCCTTTCAATGGTGAGGTCCATTCCTTTCCAAACCAGACAGCAATATGACTTTTTCTACAATGAAAGTCTTTTTCTACTACTCATGAGTTTGGTTTCAAACTCTATATTTTTGGATTTTTCTGGATAGACGTCTGGATTTTTAAAATATGATTTCACTTATTTATCAAAAGAAATTGATATTTGTTACCTCACAATATCATTTCTGGACTATTAACCTTTCAAACCCGCGACTTCGATATCGCAGTCAACCTGAGGGTTAACCGCGAGTCGCAGGGCCTGAAGGGTTAAACTAAATAAGAAAAAAACACCTAAAATATTAAATGCGCACATTTTTCTCTAATTCAAGTAAATGACAGGTACATTTGATACTGAGGTACTCAATTAAAAGGAGAAGTAACTAAGTACTTGTGGTTTTTGTTTAACCCGTTGAGTATGAGTCAACCAAATCTGGTGGCGAAACATTTATCCGTTGAGTACGAGTCGACCAAATCTGGTCGCGCGTTTTTTTCACTTCTTTGACGTTCTCATATTTATTCATAATTATCTAATTGTTTTACAAAATGATATTTCAATATTCTATATTCGAAATTTCAATGCAATCATTGTGCAGTTGTTCTTTTTATGATAGGTGTAGTAGTTTCGTAGTTATAGTACTTTAAGTCGATGTCGCCGAAAATCCTGCAAAATAGACAGATGCATCCATGAAAATACCCATTTACTCCAAGGGTTAAGTCATCATAAGTGGTACAAAAATAGTGTTTGGTATTTCACATGTGTATTATTGCAATTTTGTTAGTAGATTTTTCTGAATTCGAGAAGACGTCATTGAATTATAATATGAATTGTAATACACGTTGATTTTGTTCCTTTAATAACTAGAGTTTACATTTTATTTTCTACTCGCAGTAAAAAAATAAATTTTAAATTCACACAGTAAAAGGAAAACTCAAAATTATGTCTTAAAATAAAAGTTTTTACAGAAGTAATTTATTATACGAGTAATTATAGTCCGGGAGCCGCCCATACAGACACCCTTTGTCATAAGATAATATAACAGTTTATATTATATACAGACAAATTTATTTGTTTAATAATCTTTATTTCCACAATGCGAGCATGTACCACTGAGCTATGATTAGGTTAGTTGCAAATTATTGCCATGTGGTAATAAGCTCGCCTTTTTATCGGCTCTTTTAAGCTCGCTTTTATTATCGTTATTCTCAATCGAAAGTTCAAAGTTCTCGTAGACGTTCAATTCAATCAAAATTCAATCAAAAGTTCTCGTAGACGAAATTTTGAAAGGCGATTTTTTGGCTCTTCTGTAAAATTACTATTTTAGACAAGAGAGGTTTGTTTTTTAGCCATCATACTGTTTTTTTCAATGCCCAAATCGCTGAATAAGGAGAACCAGATAAGCTAGAAAAAAATTAAAACTTTATACCTTTTCAGCCTTACCAATAAACGAGTTGTAAAATTTATACCTCTGTTATTACTAGGTATAAGAAAATCTGTGACCAATAAACGCGGTATAGCTTAACACCACTGATCATCTCGGGTATAAGCATGGAATAGTGGTACTGGATTTCCATCCGCACTATAACTCCGCTATACCACCCCTAGGCCAGGTATAACAGCGGTTTAACGGAGTATTAACTTAAAAATGGCCGACCGGCGTAACAGCTGTTTCAAACTGACAGCCACCTGACAGCCGCGGACGTGGAGCTTCTCGTTCGCGAATCGTGCGCTTTCCTTGTAATAGCCGGTTACGACGAGGATACGCCTTTTATACTGCTGTGAAATCCTGCGTTTTAGCCGAATAATGGATTTTGTCGACTTGGATGATATGATCGATCTGGATTTATTGGAAGAAATCAAAATGCGTCGTGATAGGCGACCAAAAATTTACAAATTGCGATACGACCCGTTCGATTTGGATGATTACAATTTTAAAACTAAATATCGTTTCACTAAGCCATACGCCGCAAGAATCATCGATATCCTGAGAGCTGACCTGCAAAATACCACTATAAATTCGATCAGCATTCGCGTAACAAAACAATGGGCAAGGGCTTTCTGACAACAAAAAGTGACATTTCATGTGCATTTCATGCCGCTTCAGTTGGCCACACTGCTTCCAAGCGGGCGTTGCCATGCTAGAAATATGACTTGTCTTTGGTTTCAGGGAGTAGTTATAACCGCGTTATAACAGATTTATTGGTCACGATTTTACAACTTCGTTATAACTCGGCTATACCGGGTATAACAATAACAAGGGTTTAACGCGGTTATAAGATAATTTTATTGGTAAGAGTGTTTGATTTCAGGTTGACTGTAACAAAGGACCGGATTCAGATAAAGAGGGCTTTGCAACTCTCATAAAAGAGCTTCACTCTGCTTTCCGACCGCACGGCTATCTTCTGTCGTCGGCTGTTTCACCAAATAAGATTGTCATCGATGACGGTAATCATACTGCTATTTTCTAAAAGCACTTTCCAATATCCTGCAGTCCTATTACGAACACTCGCAATCCGAGCGCACTCCCAATTGCTCCATTCGGTATATAGAGAACTCGTTTTTTGTTGCCCCTATCGGAGAATAGATGGACTTTGACCCTCGCATCAAAAGCCTCTGTGAATCGTTACTTGGTATTATCATTGATTTTATAGGGTATTAGAGCCCTTGCGCACTAGGCAACCATACTTCGGCAGCTAAAATATTAAGCGGCCAGTTTAAGCAGCCAGCCCACGCAGCCAGTCGTGACCGCTGTGTCGAATGAGATGACCGCGGCTGCCTAGTGCGCGGGCTCCGATGAGTCGTCATATGTTGGATTGGCTGCCGCAGTCAGATTGTTCAATGCGATAGTTTTGTTCTGGAAATTCTTCTGCGCTGGGGACATGCAGGTATCGCTCAAAAAGCCCGCAGCGACTTACCAAGCCCTTCTAAGCTGTAGCCGACTGCGTCTTCAAAATTTCCGAATTGATAGGATAGCGATTCGTATACGCATCCTTAAAGTTGATTCTAAATTCGGAAAATAGTATTAGTCAAAAATGTGGAGCTGAACGCACATCTTTGGATCAGCCAGGTTTCTCTAATTTAATCTATGATTTGAGTAGTAAGGGAACGGTCATTATAGTTCGTTACTTTTAAATTGCAATTCTCGTTTTCAAAATAGTGTTCAAAATAGAGCTGCTGGATATTTGTATAGTATTTGGAGTTACAAGGAAGTTTTGTTATTAATTAAATATTTTTCATAGGTTACGATGTTTCCATCTTATCACAACAAATGGATTGGATTGCTGTAATGGCCTACGATTACCATGGACAGTGGGATAAAAAGACTGGACATGTCGCTCCAATGTATGAACACCCTAGCGATACCGTCAAAACGTTTAATGCGGTGAGTTATATTTTTTCTCTTATCCATAAAAAAATCCGACAGGGAGTACTTTATAATGATTTTCCATTATAATTACAGAACTTCACAATCAACTACTGGATTTCCCAAGGAGCTGATCCAAAAAAACTCATCATGGGCATGCCGATGTACGGGCAGTCGTTCTCTCTGGCGGAAGTAAAAAACAATGGATTGAATGCACCCACTTACGGTGGCGGTGAAGGCGGAGAATATACTGGTGCAAGAGGATTCCTTAGTTTTTATGAGGTACACATTCATACAATTTAGTGTATATACTATGGTATACCTATACTGCGATATGCTACATATAGATATTTGTCAATAGGAAGAAATCGTTTTCTGCCGCATAGAACGGATTGTATCCACTGCGTCAGCTTCCCTCGTATTCTCGTATGTCCATATGCCATGATAGAAAAATAATATTTTGGCTATTGTCCCATGCTCTCTTGATTTTGAGTGTCATGTAATTGTTTTATGTAATTATCTTTATCACACCTATTAAAAAAATCTATTCGTCCACACTTATAAAAAAAATCTATTCCTCCTACATCGATAGTAGCCATAATTAAAATTTTATTTTATTTATTTGTTCAATAGTTACTATCAAAAATTATTTTCATTGCTACATTATGTATATGAACGATAACCAATGGCGAAACATTAACTTAGTAGCTATATTTGATGAACGCCGCCCAACTGGGATATACCTATTCCAGGGCTAGTGTTTCCAGATGAAAAAATGCAAATTAAAGAAATATAAAAATAATCAAATGGTCAAAAAATTTAAAAATTCAAAGAAATATCCTTGGCAGAACTGTCATTCATGAATGTATTCTAAAATATCTAGCATCTAGTGTATAGACATACGCTCTTAGCTCAACATTCACTTTATTAATTTATTTTTTTCAAAATATGCTTATTCGTACACTGCTTAATGCTGCCATAGATACGGTTAAATATTCCAGGTGCTATAACCCGTTGAGTATGAGTCAACCAAATCTGGTCGCGAAACAATTATCCGTTGAGTACGAGTCGACCAAATCTGGTCGCGCGTTTTTTTCACTTCTTTGACGTTCTCATATTTATTCATAATTATCTAATTGTTTTACAAAATGATATTTCAATATTCTATATTCGAAATTTCAATGCAATCATTGTGCAGTTGTTCTTTTTATGATTGGTGTAGTAGTTTCGTAGTTATAGTACTTTAAGTCGAGCGCCGTTGATGTCGCCGAAAATCCTGCAAAAGAGACAGATGCATCCATGAAAATACCCATTTACTCCAAGGGTTAAACAAGAAATGCGTTGACCAAAAAATGACTTCATTCTTGGTACCGGAATATTGTTTATAAAGGTTTGTCTTGTTACTTTAAGGTTGATAGGGTAAGATGATAAACCTTTTCACCTTTCACCAAGATTTTTCACCTTTGTCTAGCTTGCGACAAAATTAAATTATCCGATGTTTTACCACATTACATAGTGTACCTACTGACTCTATATAATAATGCAGGGCTTCTTGACTTAGGAGAAGCGAAGTCCAACTCGCTTAGTTATCGCTCTACAAATAATAATCAATATTTTATTACCAATTTATAAACAAACCAAATCGGCTGGCTAAAAATGAATGGTCAAAACTCCAAAAAAAAAAAAAAAACACTTGCATCCGAAACAATGAGAACATTTCACTCCGCAAATTTCTCTCCTCTCCGAAGTGATCTCTCCACCCCCCACCCCCCAGAATTTCCAGGCAGTATTTATTATTTATTATTTTCTACAGATCTGCGACCGTATCAAGAATCGCGCTTGGAACGTCGTTCGGGATCCGATGATGAGAATGGGACCATACGCGACTCTCAGAGATCAATGGGTGTCATTTGACGACGATGATATGATTCGATTGAAGGTTAGTTGTGGGATTGTTTCTGATGTGATTGTGGATTGAATGGCATAAAAAAATGTGTTTTCAAGAGGATTTTTCCAAAAGAGTAATAATGCCATTATTCATTACTCCAAAATCCGTCTCGTGACTTCTTTCAGTATTTGCTCCATCTGCAATGGTTTACGATTTCCCCATACTATCGTGTTAAAAGTCAACCTGCATATGTTTTTATTACATTTTTTAGAGTGAATACATCAAGAGTATGGGTCTTGGTGGCGGCATGATCTGGGCGCTAGATTTGGATGACTTCGTTGGAGAATCTTGTGGATGCGGCCAGTATCCTCTTCTCAAAGTCATCAACAGCGTTCTAAAAGGCAGCCCCAGCCCTCCCAAGTGCAACTTGGAATCAGCGCCAGGTAATGATCAAGTTTATGGATAATGAACCTTAGAAATATTAACTGTATGTTTATGTGATTCATGTGATTGATTGTGATCGTGATTCATGTGATTTATGTAATTGCCATTTTATCACACTGCCCATTTTCGATTTAGATAACTGCAGAGTGAATTGGTGTCCTGAATTCAAATAACTTATTATTATTATTTTATATTAAAAACAGATCTTGTAAAGGTAGTAATAAACAATATTAATAAGTTTTTAGGTATAAATTGAGTCTGTTTTAAAATTGATTGACAGAGTTTGCACTAATCACTTGAAATGTTAGTTTATTTCACATGTCCACCACTATTTTGCAGAATGTTCTTAACAAAATTAGATTTAAATTTTGCACGGTAGAGTTTTTCCATGACGTCGAATAGTTGACTTAAGAGTGTTGACGTTATTGTAAATATTTTTTAGTCCAGGTACTCGTAATAAATTATGAGAATGTTATGTTTTTTTTTTAATTTATTCAATAACCCTAAATAATAAATTTTATACAGCTTTGTATAAAATCCAGCCAAGCCTAAGGCTTACCTGCTGGAGATTATGATAGGGTGACTTTCAGTGCAACTTTAGTGGCCATTTTGTTTGACCATATTATAATATATCTGCTGCATTATCTGCTACATTAGTAAGGATTAGTCGGTACAGAAAGCCACCCCCTTAATAATATTTACATAAAAAGATGAACGTACTTAATGCTAATAAAGTAAAATATGAATCTTATTCGTATCATTTACACATGTGTTTCACTTTCTCTTATTTTAAAGCTATCTATTTTTAATTATTTTTTTTGTTTTTTTGTACATTTTTTTAATGTCTCAAACAGGTACCCTACAGGTCTTCAGTCAGTCCAAGTAATTCAAAGCGTTCTTCATAATTTCTCTTCTTCAGACCCACCCGAATTTTTGTTGCCCTTCGCTGCACCTTTTTCTTGACATCTACATTTTTGCATAAGTAATAACGCAACAGCGTTAATAGCGATACTCAAGAATAGGTCTCACATATGCCTTGTAGATCTTTATAAACACCCCTATTGTCAGATGTTGGAAAGCCAGCCTTCTTTATCAAATAGAGAGTACGGTTGGCCTTTTTAGCGATTGCAACTATGTGGTTTTCCCATTTGAGATCATCACTAATTGTCATTCTAAAATCTTTTTCTTGTTTAACTGCTTCTAATTGGGCTTTTGCCAGAGATATTTGTGTGTTACGGTTGTATTTCCCGATATGAAACACTGCACATTTTGCAGTAACTTGTAATTCAAAGCAACATGGCTTTTCCTTTTTAAAAATCAGTTATTCATTTGCCTTTCTGCCCTTTTTTTGCTCTTTTTTTTTTGCAATCATGAGAAAGTTGAAAACTCGCATTTTTTTCGAATATGAGGTTGTGTTCCGGTGTTATCCATCACAGGTTCTTGCTGTCTGGCACAACAGTTAATGCAAATGTGTACTGTCTAGAATTACTGCAAAGCTCAGAATTCAGAACCTCGTAATTAAACAATCGAGCCTGGTCAATCGGTCTTCGCCACCGCTTCTGCATGACGATGCACGACCACATACTTCACAGTCGCAAAGTTGCAGGAGTTGCGAATGAAGACTCTTGGTCGCCCACATAATAATGGAGTTATGAAGCATTTAATTTTCAGATTATAATATTTTTAATTGAAAACCCGCTGAAGATGTCGAAAAGTGGCGTAAGCAATAGTTGTAGGCAATGTCCTCAGAATTTAAGGTCACAAGGTATCTCCCGTTAGCTTTTAAACCAGTCGGAAGCCAGCCTTCGCGCGCAAGAAACTGCGCTGCAACTTTTTGGTCGATGTAAATAAATACTAACAATATTGTTTTTTCATGAATTCCCTCTCGTTGCCTAATAATTAATCTTGTTAGTCATGAATATTATATATTTATATAATGTATATGGGTGCTGGCCAAAAGGGCTATGCGTGGATCTGTCAAACGACGCAAAATGCGTATAGGCATTGTTGGCGACCGACCGGTTAAATCTCGGCTTTTGGATGAACTATTTTTATGTAATTTGGTCCTAATTGGTCCGGTTTCTAGGATACAGTAGTTACACACACATGCATGTATATTGCACGCACGTATGCACACACACACAAACACATACACACAAACACACACACACCCAGCCAGACAGACATGTTCCAGAAATCACATTTTTGGGTTCCCAGGATCTCAAAACGTAGAGATCTATTCGAATCAGAACTCGAAATCTGAATTTTGCTCAAAATCATGACTGTTTACATACTTCGTTTAACACAATGTATTTTTTTTGGTAAACTACATTTTGTTTTACTTTTAGGGCCAGCTGTCTTACCCAACCCACCCGTCGAAGATACTATTATTCCAGGAGATGAAAAGCAAGACACTGGAATTGTTGTGGTTGCTGATGGAACATTAACTGTAAGTTTTCTAATATTATTCTATTAACAACTTAGGATGTCTGTTTCAAGAAAGAGAATTTTGTTAAGTGTATTGGTATATAGGTGTGAGCGATAATTATTTATGATACCTGCATGTAGTATGATAATAGCAGTAGAAGACTAAAATGACTACAGTTTATAGCCTGATTGTTGTTATCACTGTCAGTTTTGTTAGTTTTTGTTTCTCTAGTAGTAGATGCACCAAAGTACGATAATATTTTTTAGGGGTTATAGTCAACAGACTATAACCCCTAAAAATTACTAACCCCCTTTACCTAAGGCGGTAAACCCATATGGAAACATTGTATGCGATATTATCATTAGCAAATATATGCTATTCGCAAAATTAGATACCTAACCTGATTAAGTTCTGCTCTTGAGTTATACTACCCCTGCTTCCATTTACACTAATATATAAAATATTTTTTGTGGGAACGCAATGTCAAGTTTTCATACTACAAAAGTATGCCTTAGGGACAGTTGCTAACGTGGACTGATCAATGTTCACCAATGTTACATATAGTATTAAGGGGTAAACAAGTTTGTGTACCTCTGTTCTAGATGTAATACTGTACTCCCTAGAGTATAGCATTACATCTAGAACAAAGGTATCCAAAGTTTTTTACCCCGTAGATCACTTTTTTCTTTTCTGTAGACCATCTGCGTGCGTACATTATTTTTCCCGCAAAGTACTTAAGTTTTGAATGGTACGTCTTAATTTCTAAACGACCACGACCTTGAAGTACGAAGCATTTGAGAAATCGCATATAACCCCACATGTAGCACTATCTCGCTTGCTATTTCATATGACGCATCTCGATGACCACTTTACAGACACCAACTTTCTTAATCATTGAGAATGATTTCAAATCATTTTAGTGGATGGAAGTATACTGTCTAATTACCTTCCAGTGGAAACATTGGGAGGAAGTTTTCGAGTTGAGTTGTTGATGAACTCTAGGAGTCTTACATTTTTTTTCAGGATTCGGAGAATGAAATACCGTGGGCGGGTGCCAATGGCCAAGCGTGCCACGGTCGCGCATTCGCACCGAGTGCACTCGACTGCAACAAATACTTTATATGCAACCAGGGAAGTCTACTACTGCTCAACTGCCCTCCGGGATTACATTGGAATGAGGTAATTTTAACCGTAGCTTTTCTATCTTAAGTCCATGCTAAAGTTTTTTTTCTAGATTGTATCTTTAAGATAAGGATTAAGTTTTGGGGCTCGTAAATCAGGAGGTTGAGTCTCACGAAGGCTCTCTTTGCCTTCCTCAACTTAAATAAATTCCTTAATTCAAATTTATTGTCTTCAAAACCTTATGCATAGTTGTTTAGACATATCTTCTCTGCTATATTGTCGAGCAGAGCAAAATGATAGGGAGGGTAAGGATGGGGGGGAGAGGATGGGGGGGGGGGGGGGTTGAAGAACTGCTTTTGCTCCGCACAGGCTCTACCTAACATCACTGCTCTTTGAATGATCATATTGACCTATAAGGAGTGAATTTAAGATAGCTGTCTTGCTCCTAAGTCTGATTGCTGTCATAGCTGATAGCTGTCTTACGCTAATAGCAGGTTGGCACCACTCTGACTTGTGAAAAATGTATGGGAAAGAGCGAGAAAGTTATAGGCAATGGCACATATGATGGCCAAAGTTTAGATTGGGCATAAGAGCAGCCAAGTCGACCGGTACTGTTGCACTTCCATGATTTCTCTGAAAATTAACTTCATATTTTTTGTTACTAAATTTCTACATATGTGATCTAATGAAATAACTTTGTCAAATTCAGTTTTATATAAAAGATGAGTCTCTGTTTTAAGTATTTACATATATTTTGTTGAAATTAAGGATAATAAAATCGGAAAAGAAGAGTTCATTTTTAAATATTTTTTTCCTTTCAAGATTTTCATAATTAAAGACATACATAATTTAATGGAGATCAAAATAAACTTCATTTAAAAGGTATTCTAATTACATTTTCCAAAATACTGGAATTACGAAAACACTGGAAATATGCACAGAATTGGGCGCCAACCCTCTACACAAGAAATTTGGAGCACAACGATCTTCAGTCATGGTTTAAAACTCTATCGCAATATCTCTTGTTCTGAATCACAAGAATGTCAGTAATGTAAAATAGCAAGCTCGACTGAAGAGTTCTGTTCGGTTACTATTGATTAGGAGCTTATATAGTTATCAACCCCTATTATTTTTTTCTCTGAATTTTATAATATGTTCTAGGATCACTGCGATTGGCCAGCAAATGCGCAATGCAAGGAAAAGATAAAGAGGGCTCAGAGTCATGGACGCCTCATTTCTGAAGAGATTAACGATCGTCGATTTATTTGTTACTTTACCAGTTGGGCATCTTACAGGTATGTTATTTCCATTAAATGTTCCATGCTCTATTAAAATGGTTTCTTGATATGCTATTACGTCTTTGAATCGAAAACTTTGATTTTTTTGTGATATCGAACATTTATTTCGAGCAAATTAGAAAGTGCATTTCATTCAATGTATTGTCCATCGATAGCTATGACGTTCTCCCATCTTTCTGGCAAGAGACAGATTCCCCGGCGGAAGAAGTCTTCGTCCTTGGAGGCTATCCACCATTTTTCAATCCAGCCATTTTTCAATATCCTCGAAAGACTGGAAGCGCTGCTCGGAAAGGCCATGGGCCATTAACCAAAACAAATAGTAGTCGGATGGCGCAATATCTGGGGAGTGCGGCGGGTGAGGTAGGATGTCCCAGCGAAGCGTTTCCAGGAAGTTCTTGACCTGCATTGCGACGTGTGGCCGAGCATGGTCATGCTGAAAAATTACCTTGTCGTGCCTTTTAGCGTTATTGTAATTCAATTTACGTCACATTACTGTAATTCATATTTTCCCGCCTGCAAGTGTCACCACTATTATCAAAGCCGCATACTTTGGATTTTCTCTACAACGAACTAATAATGCGCATTACAGGGATCCTAATCATCCCCTTGGCCCACATACCAAATTGGTGACCCCGACGTGATCTATTGTAATTAAATTTACGGCACATTATTGTAATTCATATTTTCCCGCTTGCAAGTGTTACCACTTCATTCGGAGTCAAATTATATTATATTATATATTATATGCTGTAAACACTCGCACGACGGAGAGTCGTTCGCACCCCAGTATTGAATAAAAAGACAACTGAATAAAAGCACTGTGTTTCCTTTCGCGCCGCGCAGTCGCCTCGGTGAACGATCATTATTATCGAAGCAGCATACTTCGGTTTTTTCTAGAACGAACTAATAGTGCGCATTACAGGGATCCTAATCATCCCCTTGGCCCACATACCAAATTGGTGACCCCGATGTGATCTATTGTAATTCAATTTACGTCACATTATTGTAATTCGTATTTTCCTGCTTGCATTTTATTTTTATTCTTGCTTGCAAGTGTTACTACTGCATGGAATCATTCGGAGTCAAATTGGAATATTATATCTATGACAATTATCTAACGTCACATTTGTCATGGCCCTTTCTTATTTACGATTTTACCAAAACCCAACTGTCCCGTCTAGATGCACTGGTGACAGCTAGTTTAAAATCCTGGCTGTCCTTAGCCAAACCAGCTGACCCCTCGACTCTCTTCAGGTCCAAACAAAATTTTGGGCTAGCGCTTAAACTGCCCTCTCTGCTCTACGCCAACTCCAGAATAACCAAAAATTCGATTCTGTGCAATTCCAAAGATCCGGCAATATCGAAGCACGTAATAAGTGGCTGTAGTGATTCAAATGAACTACAAGCCCGCGTAGACTTCCACAAAAGGTTCCTTACTGGAATCAGCCAGAATGGCACTGGTCTGGGGTATGGCAGTACAACCACGAGCGACGTGGACTTGAAGAAGTCTCTTTTGCGGGGAGATTACGACAGCAAGAGTATGGCTCATGCTATTGGCCTTCAATGCCAGAATGATTGGACAACAATTGGTGACTTTTGCATTCCGCCTCCAATGCACTGGAAGGTAATGCTCTATGACTGGACGCCAGAGATGCTGAAATTTTATTTGAATGCCTTTCAGCATACACTTCCAGACCCCAGTAACCTCGCTCGTTGGAGCTTTGCCGAGGATAGTTCTTGTCCCCTCTGTAGCAATACCCCTTGCACAGCTAGACACATTCTAGCTGGCTGCAAGGTGGCCTTAGATCAAGGACGGTACACTTACCGCCATGACAAAGTTCTCGCTGTTATTCGCGAGGTAATTAGTCTCTCAGTGGCTCGTGCCAACAAGGGTTTGACAGTATCCTCCAAACCCCCAATACAGTTTGTGCGGGATGGCTCTAAAGGCA
This sequence comes from Micropterix aruncella, assembly GCA_944548615.1. Classification (NCBI taxonomy): domain Eukaryota; kingdom Metazoa; phylum Arthropoda; class Insecta; order Lepidoptera; family Micropterigidae; genus Micropterix; species Micropterix aruncella. Next base: position 2,240,814 of record OX155954.1, read on the forward strand.
AAAAACATTTAACTACAAAACCTTTCTCAATAATCGAGAAAGCTACAGATTGGATTCTGGAGGTTGATTCGGTCTCTAAGCAGTATAAATTCCCTGAAAGTCTCGGATGCACAGCCCTCCGTCCAGATATAACTCTTTACTCTCTATCTCGGAAGGTGGCTCTTATTGTAGAATTAACTGTTCCATGGGAATCAAATATCCCAAAAGACCACGAGTACAAATTAAATAAATACCATGATCTTGCAAATGCCGTAACCCGGAACGGCTTCACTGTTCACCTTCACGCGGTGGAAGTTGGCGCTCGTGGCCTGCCAGCTAAATCTCTATTTCACCTCTTTAAAGATCTTGGCCTTTCCAGAAAAATAATCAACTCTTTCTTAGAAAAATTATCTAAAACTGCGATTTGCGCATCTCAAATTCTATGGCTTCGAAGGGGGAGTGAATGGGTGGCAAGGTGAACGCTCACATGTGGCAAGACAGCTGTCCTAAACCTACCACAGCCGGTTCGTAAGTCCGGAATCCACTGCTCACCCCCCAGAAGTGTAAAAAAATAGTATTATGATGGGCCCGACTCCGGTCGGTGAATTCCATGGCAGCTCCGTTTGTATTTATTTATATACTGTAAACACTGGCACCCCAGTATTGAATAAAGAGACAACTGAATAAGAGCACTACATGTATGTTTCCTTCCACTCCGCGCAGCCTCCTCGGTGAACGACCATTATTATCAAAGCTGCATACTTTGGTTTTTCTGTACAACGAACTAATAGTGCGCGGATCGTTATCATCCCCTTGCTCCACATACCAAAGTATGATATTTATTAGATTTTATGGGGAATGTTTTCAAAGCGGGACAAAATTGTATAATATCATTACGTATTAAGTAATATTTTTCTAAATTCTTCAAAGAAGTCATTGAGGATAAGCTTTTTGTAGAAAAATAACAATAATAAAAGCCCCTCACATGGTAGCGAAGGAGTCCAAGGATTCAATTGAGGAATGCTTATGTTTAAGCAATAAAGCATACAAATATTCAAAAAATCCTTGTTTGATTACTTTATACCTTGGAAACTAGGCAAGAAGAGAAAATATCTGAAGCAATTTTGGGTAGAAGACCTTGATGTAGTTCCTACATTTACTGTCGAAACATTCTGTATAAGTAATATTTTTATTTCAGAAATGGAGAAGGACACTACACACCGGATGATATTAATGCTAACCAATGCACACACGTTGTCTATGCCTATGCCGATTTGGATGCTGAAACTCTGAAGATAGTGCCGCATGATACATGGACTGATGTCGATCAAGGTGACTTAAGAATATCTTCTTCTCCAAGTGCCTTCTCCTCTTCGAAAGTTGGCTATCATCATAGCTGTCAACTTTAAACGCTGCTGGCTGGAATTCATGCTCTTTTCAAACCATTGTCTCAAATTCTTCATAGAAGAAATTTGGCATCTTCCTGGGCCTCGGGTGTCTCGATATTTTGCCCTGAATAATAAGTTGCACACGGTGGTATTTATTGCCTTTCATAATGTAAGCAGCTCCAATGTTTTCGAGTACCAATTCCTTAGGAACTTTATCAGTTCACAAAATTTTAAGCATGCTTCGTTTGGTATTAGAATGCCTGAAACTTTTTACAAGAGGATTTTGTCAGGGTTCATTATTCCATGTATATATAGGTAAAAGAACTAGAAAAACATAGCATCTACCCAATCAATCTCATTCTTAATAAAATACAAACGGAGCTGTCATGGAATTCCCCGACCGGAGTCGGGCTCATCATAATATTATATTTTTTTTACACTTCTGGGGGGTGAGCAGTGGATTCCGGACTAACGACCGGCTGTAGTAGGTTTAGGACAGCTGTCTTGCCACATGTGAGCGTTCACCTTACCACCCATTCACTCCCCCTTCGAAGCCATAGAATTTGAGATGCACAAATTGCAGTTTTAGATATTTTTTCTATAAAAGAGTTGATTATTTTTCTGGAAAGACCAAGATCTTTAAAGAGGTGAAACAGAGATTTAGCTGGCAGGCCACGAGCGCCAACTTCCACTGCGTGAAGGTGAACAGTAAAGCCATTCCGGGTGACGGCATTTGCGAGATCATGGTATTTATTGTACTCGCATCCTTCATGGCAGCAGCCAGGAGAGAATTGTGCTCGAGGCAGCCCGAGACACCACGCATGAAGCCTTTTTGCACTGATACTCCAAGGTACTCATTCCGGTGCATGAATTCGCTCATTCTCATATGGACTATGCTAAAAAAGACTTTGGCCACAGTATCTGTCAGAGCAATGGACCGAGCGTCCTTTGGTCCGGTGCAAACTGGGACCTTTGGAATTAAGATGACTGTCGCTCGGCCAAAATTCTGTGGGACTACACCGCTATTACATATATTTCGGAAGATGAATCCTAAATATTACAGATTACAGGGGCACTTTTCGTATACTAAATAGGGAATACCATCGAGACCCGGAGTAGAGCCAGACGGTTTTAGAAGATTAAATTGTAATAAACGTATGTACATACAGAGGAATTCGACAATTTAAAAATTAAAGTAATAAAATGGTATTGGCCTCTTTCATTCTGTCTCGACTGAATATCTTTACTGCACCTTTTCTACTAGTTACAATCTAATTTAATTTTCATTTTAGATTTTTACGGCAAAGTTACTTCCCTTCGCTCTAAAGGAATAAAGGTGTTGATAGCGATCGGCGGTTGGAACGAATCGTCCAAAAATAAGTTTGCAAAAATGGCTGTCAACAGCACCATCCGGCAAAGATTCGTTCGTTCAACATTGACCTTCCTTAATAAGTGGAATTTCGATGGACTCGAAATATCATGGCAGTATCCAGTATGTCCGCAGGTAATGTGGCTTTTTATTTATTATATTCCTCTGTCAAATTTATAAATACAGCAATATAAATAGATCAATAAATTACAAAATATTTACGTAATTATCCAATTCCAAAAGTGTCATCTTTAAAATAGACCCCATTTGATTTAATTGGATTAGGCTAATAAATAATCCAGGTGTTGAAACACTTTTTGAAGTGTATTTTCGGGGTATTGTCTGATTGGCCTTCAGCTCCCACTTTTATTGTTACAATGGATTCTAAACATCTTCTACGAAATGGTAATTGTTTGATCAACAGGAATGTCATACGGGGCCATATCTAGTGATGGCTGAAGAGATGTTCACACCCTCTCCTTACTATACAAGAACAATAATAAAAAAGCAAAAAAAAACAAAACCGCTGTTACAAAAAGTGAACTAATGTATTTAGAATTATTAGAAACAATTTGTTTGCGTATTTTTCGAGAATAGGATTGTCGACAATATTCGTTGAAACAAAATTCAATTTACGAAAGACCCCGTTGATGCGTGTCATTTTATAAACATCTAGTGCTTATAGACTATTGCGCATTCTTTGAGCCAGTCGACGGGCTTTGTCTAAGGCTCCCGACATCTTCCGCTGGGTAATTGCTCTTTAGTAGGGATTCACGAGAGCCAGGCCCATTGACCCGGCTTTCTGAGTGTGACATCGCAGTGCTGTGTTCCCTGCGGCAGGTATCTCGAAACGATTGCGCTCCGCCGCCGCTGCACATAGTCGATTGGTGATATTTGTGGTTTGTGTATTTATCCATATACAAGGGGGCGAAAAATTAATCATCCAATTTTGTTTTTGAATAACTTTTTGTATACCTTTGTATACTTGTTGTATAACTTTTGTATACTTTTTGTGTACTTGTTGTATAACTTTTTGTCGGTTTGTATACTGCAGCTGTCTAGTTTACAAATGTCAAATATGATTGACATACGACGCCATTTGCAAATATTATAACATCTTCTGGTAGGGTGATTATTTTGCATCATCTTGTAGATTATATACAGGCTGTTATTACTGCACGCGCATTTTCTTTATGGGTAAATCAGTACAACGAAATAAGCAACTTTAAATGAAAAAATTTGGAGAAAACTGAAAAATAAAAAAAAATCAAAAAAAATATATTTTCCAAAATTAGTTTTTTTAATTTTTATTTTAAATAGTATGAAACGATGCGCTATCTAGCGGTTGGTAAAATTTCGCTGATATTGTTTATTTACGACTTATTACCTACCGCACAGCGCGCTCAAACGCTTCTCAAACCTTTATTTACCAGTCAACTTCAATTTCTTCAAATTTTAAAATAAAAAATAAAAAAATGTTTCGGTTTTTTCAAAAAAAATGTATCAAAACTTGCTTACTACGTTGTATTGATTCACTCACAGAAAAAAACAAATCATCAAATCATCATTGAAGAAACAGTTTTTTATATCCCAATCACCTCTATCCCCTTCATTTCCTTATTATCCTTTAACCTTCTTTGGACATTTTTTTGTAATATTTTTGATTCCTTCTTTTAATTATTGTACATATTTTCCTTCTTTTTCTTTTATTGACGCTTTTAAATACCCATAACTAAAATTAGAGTAGGCTGTAAAAGATAGTACGCCTTTTCAATATGTCCCTCCAATGTAATGATAGTTTTTATTTTTGCAATTGAGATACCTTCATTCATTCACTCATTCACTATTAACCCCTCGAGCGCTGACGTTTGAATTGTTTCTCTTAGAGAACGCGAAGAAGAAGATTACATCACAACAAAAATATAGCGTTTCAGGAAAACGACGATTACTCCGAAACTACTATACGGATCATATAAAGAAGACCTGTTTTATGTTCCTGTTGAAATTTGCTATTAGATACGTGTAACGTCGTTTTGTAAAGCAATAAGCATTATTCAGAATTATCTGTCAAAGTTGTGGTACAGAAAAAAAAACTGCCTTGTCCAACATTTCTATGTTTTTTCTGGAAATAAATCACCCTATGCAAGAAATTGTGAATACTTTTATAATAATTATAATATGCTTCATTTAACCTATGACTTCGTTTTACTTATACCCATACAAAAATAAAAAAATATTCGGTGTTGAAAATCAACATGAATATTGAAGTTTTTGGTTTGGTTTGGTTCAATCATAGACTAAAAAATGGCGACTGTATGAAAAATAATGGACCAACTAGTTAACGACAGAGAATCTTCTCCTCTTTTCGCACATACCATAGGCCGTATGATTTATGTGAGGTACCAAGGGTAAATAATTGGAAAACATCCGCCGATCTCGGCTGGGACAGATGTCCCCTTTGCCGCTCTACGGTAATTTCAATTGTGGGACAATTGTCCCGTTTGCTGCTCAAGGGGTTAATATATCTCATATGGGTGAATATATCTCATATATTGAAATCTTAGAGACATTGTTTAAATCCTAGAATAGGTCTTTTATATTTCTATAATCATCTGATGAAGATAATGTAATAGTCTTTTATAATGGTCTTTCATAATTTTGACTACATTTTTTCTTTTATCAACAGGGAATATGCGAAGATGGGCTTGCGAACGAAAAGGCCCTATTTTCGGATCTACTGCTGGATCTCTCGTTGGCCTTGCGCAGTTATGGCTATTTGTTATCAGCTGTGGTGGCACCGTACAGCGATATCATAGACAGTGCGTACGACGTTGGAATTCTCGCGACGACCGTCGACTGGGTGTCCGTGGCCGCGTACGACTATTACGGCTACTGGGATAACTACACTAACTTCGCAGTGCCACTGTATCACAACTACGATGAGCCGGATGACACAATCAATGTGGTATGAATCGTCTTTTCTGTCTCTAATGTTGGGGGGTTAATGGGCCCTTACTGAGTTGGCCACGAAGACCCATTCTGTTCAGGGTTGGTCACACTCACGGGTCAACACCTATCCGACGGCCTCCATGCATGAAGTGCGAGCCCGGGTAGGACTCTGGCCTTATGGTCAGTTTCCCCTGGGAATCAACCGTCTGGCGCTCCTGGACGGTCTGCGCACCGTGCGGCATAAGCCAAGCGACTGTGCACTCTGACTAACAGTCGGGGGAGTCTGGAAGCAGTACTGTTTCCTACAGAGCGGGGGTGGTTGCGGACCTTACGGCGACTTCTCTTGAAACGATTATCGGCTATCCGATCCTGGGTGAACAGCCGGGCAAAGGACGCTGTGGTCCGCGATAGATTTGGTTTCACCGTTTCACCGCTTCGTAAGGGAGAGGACCGCGCAAGCGACCTCGAACTCGTAACCAATCGAGAGACTGGAGTAATCTGGTCACATTTGGAAGTAAGGGCGTGAGTGTAAACCCGCCGGGTAACACTCCTGGGTATCTCGCGGTTAAGGCGTTGGCCTCTTACGGGCTTGTGGCGTAGCTAGATGGTGGACTGTTTTGTCCTCAAGTCTTCTGCGCTCACTCCAGGGAGATAGAACGACTAATCGTTAAAACTTCCTGAGTTGACGGGCTCGCCCGCTGTAGTCGACTACCCTAGTTTTCTCTAATGTTGGTGTCTGATGATGGTGATAAATAAGGAGATGGCAGGTTGCTTTCCTGCAGTACATAGATAAGGGCTCCCAACGAATGTACATTTCACACAATCAGAAGAGAGTCTCTGGGGCCTAATGGGATTACTGCCATATTTACTTAAAAGTTCGTTTACAAAGAAAGCAGGCATTCTAAAATTCTGAAAAAACGAACTAATGAAAAGTGGCTTCATAATCAGTGATACCCATTTATCAGAAAATCTATTAAATTCACGGTAAAAAAATATATAAAAAAATTAATAGATGGCACTAATAATTGAATGTTATCATTGGTTAATTTATTGGGTCATGAATATCATTACTTTGTTTATTGGGTCATTGGGGGGGGGGGTATATCCAATCAGTCTTTTATAAAAATAAAAAAATAGTGTCAGCTCCGACGCGTGACTGGAATGTGATTCTTTTAAATTGCAATCTGCTGATTTGATATCTGTCTCATTTCATCATTTGACAAATGTATGGTCAGTATGGGTTGGCTCGGAAGCTGGCAAATGTCATCAAAGCTATTTTCTGCTGATGAGTATTGTTGCACTCTTTTCAATTTTCGAACTTTACTGACATTAAACGTAATGCTTTTTGTTAACACTAGATTTTACTACCCATGAAATTCTCAAACTCCAAAAATCATTCATTATCAACGTTATTATAGATGGCCAAACAAATTGCTATAAGTTTGGCATCAATGCTATTAGCGCCACCTGCATTTCACCGTTTCAGAAGGGTTGCTAAATCGTACTATGGAGTTGAGCATTCTAATACCATATATAATTAATGGTTAGGTTATGCATCAAGATTTTTAAATATTTTTATTTCCCCAGAACTACACTCTTCATTACTGGCTTTCTCTTGGTATGCCAGCGAATAAACTTGTATTAGGAGTGCCGCTGTATGGCCAGACCTACACACTCGCTGAACCGGCTGCTGACATTGGAATAATTGAACTGCCTGTTGCTGGTCCTGGAAAACCTGGAAACTTCACAATGGTGCCTGGATTCCTCTCCTTCTATGAGGTACATTATAATTTTTTAATCTAGCTGTAGAGCGGTAAGTGATGGCAACACTTTTTCAACAACCCCTTGGTGGGAAGGAGAAAAACATTAGATAAGTTTTAAATTCAAAGCTTCCTTTTAATGTTAATAAAAATACTTCTAAATATGATGAAGTACTTTAAACTCAAGTACAACTACTCATTCTACTTTAAACTTAGGAATAGGATATGAGCCATATCCTATCTATCGTAAGCTGTATCATATAGAACGTTTAAAAATAATTATTTGCAATAATATGGTAAGTTAAAGAGATTTAGGGGGCTCTAGATTTTTTTTTATTTTCAAAGTAAGCAGTGGGCGACATAAGTTTGAGAACCAGTGCGCTAGAGTTCCTCATCGTTAAGTACATATTTAATTATTTCAATGTCAGATTATGTGAAATAGTGTTAATATTAATGGGTGACATTATTATTTCTCACCTAATCGTCCAGCTACCTGCAAATTTTCTTGAACTATCAGTAATTGACATCAACATAGCATTATCAGTAACTGACATCAACATGTTAACTGATATTTGCATAATCATTCACTAATCAGTTTCCGAGTTAGATAGTGCTATCTTTACGCATGTAGGTTATCTAAGAAGCTTTGTCATGTTTCAAAGGTGTTACACAAGGAGGGAAATCGTATTATGTATGATAATAAGTTTCAAAGTACAATGCCGATTCCAAAGTACATAAATAGTAACAAAATACACCATGGAGCTGCACTGTCGTGACATGACTAAACACTGTAAATTGAGATAGTGTTTATGATGTTTGTTTCGTGTACCTGCTTCAAAATATCAGAAAGAAACCCTACCGGCTATCTTGAATAGCAAAAAGAAAACAGGCTTACAGAATGGTGCCTAGTAACATACGGCATCAATATATTTTGTGTCTCGTTTACTCGAAACAGTCATTTTCACTTTGCAGTGGTTTGTCATAACAACAGTCAATTCAATTTATTTATTTTTTAAAAAAACTTTACAGATTTTTGAACCTTACAAGCCATGTATTAGGTACATTTAATATTAGTTTAGTTTGTCTGTGCCTCTGCCTCTGTGATGAAAGCCTATGTTTTTATAATAAGGTCCCTGCGTGAGAAGTCTTAGAGAGAACGAATTAAAAAAATCAATAGTCCATAGCTTAGTTAAAAATCTAATATATGATAAGATTTTGATAATGAGTATCATGTTGTAAAATAAAGAAAAAAAAATCCTGATAGTTTACATTTGCCGAAGAGTGTAATTTTAATTTTTGTCAACGAAAGCTATATTGATACATTTGACCATTAATTTAAATTTTGACTATTTTCATGACTATCACATTGTTACTATGATACTTATGGCTAACATTGTTCTCTTTATTTAATCAGCAATTTCATTATACATTATTTTATAATTACTGATTTTTATTTTAATTATTGATAAATATTGATGTTCTCACACCGATTATAAATTACCTAAATCATTTATATAAACTCTAGCGATAGTTAATTTTCTATAATTAGTTACATTACTGAGAATGTTACACGCAATAAAGCATTCAAATGTAGGAATACCTACCTACTGAAGTAGAATTAAATTAAAATTGAGATTACTGGGCCCGATTGCGTTTCTTTGTGAACTAAAACTGAAGTAAGTTCAAGCGAACGAGATAGAGCTTTAGCCCTTGGAGTAAATGGGTATTTTCATGGATGCATCTGTCTCTTTTGCAGGATTTTCGGCGACATCGACCTTAAAGTACTATAACTACGAAACTACTACACCAATCATAAAAAGAACAACTGCACAATGATTGCATTGAAATTTCGAATATAGAATATTGAAATATCATTTTGTAATACAATTAGATAATTATGAATAAATATGAGAACGTCAAAGTGAAAAAAACGCGCGACCAGATTTGGTCGACTCGTACTCAACGGATAATTGTTTCGCGACCAGATTTGGTTGACTCATACTCAACGGGTTAAAGTGGAATATGAAACGAACAATCGTCGATGAAAACTACCTGTTGAAATTATATTCGTCCGAATAAATTTAAACACATTTCGTGCGGTGTTAGATTCAGATGCTTTATCTTTTGTGGGTAGTTTTAATGCGAAAAAGTGACAACCGTTCATTTCACATTCCGCTCTAGCGTATTGCGCTGTATCGTTCACACGGACTAATTTCCGATTTTAGTTCACGAAGAAACGCAATCGAGCCCTCTATTTACACATTATTATTAAGATTCAGCTCTAGGTGTAGCCCCGTTAATTTAAGTAGGTAGTTAGAAGAGATTGGATGCAATGAATATAATTTAAAAATAGAATGATAATAAAATAATTTACAATAGGTTTGGAGAATTTGTAAGATATTAAAATGGATTTTCTACGAGTGGTTGTAAATACATGATAAAATACATAAAATCATTAGATAAAATCTAAATCATAATATTCCTAATCAATCAGGTATGTTTTGGGTGGGTTCTTGAATATTTGGGTCCTACCTTCTCTAGCAAGAGTTTTAGGCTGATTAGCAGTTCATTTATCTATATACCGAAAAGCACAATATTATTAACTGCAGTATTACATTATAAATAGGATAGAAAACGAATTTACCGCGTGAAAGTCTTCGATTTTATATGCAGTATTACATTATCACTAGAGCCTTCATTGTAAATAGTAGCAAAATAGAGAGGAACACAGTTGAGTATTTCTTCAAATCAAATTCGCCTAACTAGATGTAAGCCCGTACTAAGGCAAGTGTACCGAGTAGACAATGGCTTGTGCATACTTCAAATTATATAATTTAAAAGATAAATAAAATACAAACGGAGCTGCCATGGAATTCACCGACTGAAAATCGGGCCCATCTTATATAAATATTACACTTCTGGGAGGTGAACGGTGGATTCCGGACTGACGACCGGCTGTGGTAGGTTTAGGACGGCTGTCTTGCCACGTGTGAGCGTTCACCTTACCACCCGTTCACTCCCCCTTCGAAGCCATAGAATTTGAGATGCAGAAATCGCGGTTTTAGATATTTTTTCTAGAAAGGAGTTGATTATTTTCCTGGAGAGACCAAGATCTTTAAAAAGGTGAAACAAAGATTTAGCTGGCAGGCCACGAGCGCCTACTTCCACCGCGTGAAGGTGAACAGTGAAGCCGTTCCGGGTGACGGCATTTGCGAAATCATGGTATTTATTTAATTTGTACTCGTCGTCTTTTGGGATATTTGATTTAAGTTAAGTATTTAAAAACAAACGTAAAAGGTTTACCAGATAAAGCGACATACAAAATAAAAGTTTATTAAATAGTTTAAGCCTTATAAAGTTAGCCATGGGTATGAAAGCCATGGGCTAAAAATTCTTTGTAGGGGGTGTTAGTGCACTCATACTAATGTATAATGGTGGCTTATTCAATGAAGGCGACTTTTTTTACATAATTGCATAAATACGGAGATCGTCCGCCTGTGAGTTGTCGCAACGGAAAAATCACCGATCGGTGGTATTAGCATTCCAGCGGTTAATACTGACATATTTTAGCCTTTGTCTGAAGACCTCATTTTGTGCCAGAATTGAGAATACTACACACTCGCACATCGACTAGTAACATTGTGAATTCCGACTTGCGTGCTGAAATCCAAACCAAAATGTCAGGCAACTGCATCACACAAGTCTGACAACTGCTGAAAATCTAAAACCCTTGCATTAATAAAGTATCCAGGGAGCAATTGATAAAAAATAGCAATCAACCAGTTATAAACTTGCTAAAGGCCCGTATGTTAATATTTTAAATACTTTAGGTGCCTTTCCAGTTTCGTAGGTTTGGGCTCTATTTTTATCTTGAAAAGTATGATACTACCGCATTCAGTTTTAAAATTCGATCATTATAAGCCACAGTTGTAGCAAAACGCATTGCGTGTATTTCTTAAACTTGTGACGCAGAAAGCAGTTCCCAAGCTGCTCAGGTTGCATCGCGCGCCAACCAGGCTTGTATCCAGACTTCAGTTTCGAGGGGGGACATTCATTGAAACAACACGCGCGGCGTGGCACCACCCACCAAACTTGAATTTGCCCGCACAATGAAACGAAAATACTCCAAATTTGGGGGAGGGGGTTAAATTTCAAATACCTCCCTTCCCCCCCGATACGTGTCTGACAAGGTACATAAGTCGCGGATTCTCCCTGATTCTCATTATTTTTTCAGCTTTATTCTTTACTCAAAAAATTTCGAGGGGGGACACATGTCCCCCCCCCCCCCTATATACGTCCTTGCGCGCCAACTCTCCTGAGTATAAGTAGAGTGGCTATTGTCACGTTTATAGCAATACATTCATAATATTTTTTGCAGAATACAGCTGGGTTTTGGTGAAATCGTAAATGAAAAAGGGCCATGACAAATGAGAAGTTAGGTACTTATCATAGATCCAAGACTTTCGTGAGCGAGAAATTTGCAAGGCATTATTTTATGCCAGGAAACTTTATTGTAAAAGCCCCTGCCTAACCCCTGTTGCAATTTTTAACTGTAAAAGCCCCCCCCCCCCCCCCCCGCCCACATTCACACTATTCTTGTTTTTTACATTAACAGATTTGCAGCGGCATTCAAAAGGGACAATGGGAGATGGCCAGAGATATGGGCGGCGGAGCGGTGGCCGGCCGGGGCGACCAGTGGCTGTCTTTCCCCGACTCGGACCTGGCCTGGTCGTCGGGCGCCCTGGGCCGATACCTGGACCTGGCCGGCGTGGCCGCCTGGGCCCTGGACCTGGACGACTTCCGCAACAGCTGTCGGTGCGGACGCAACGTCCTCCTCGACTCGCTGCACCGCGGCCTCAACGGATTATCCATGCTCGAGAAAAAATGTCCGTAACTCTTGTGATATAATAAATTTTAATAATGTAGAGCGAGTAGACGCTAGGTTTACGTTATAAAAAATAGACTACGTTGGTTGCGTGCCATCATGGAATAATTAAGATTTATAGATGAATAAAATTAGGGAGATGTAAGTCTGCTTGTTATAAGTCCCCATTCGATGTATAAAATAACTTACAAAGGAAAATATAATAAATATAATTTTATTGATGCAAATGGTTTTTAATTAATTAAGTGCTGACAATGTTCGTTGAGGTATTTGTTTATGAGCGGTGCGACTTTCTCAGGTTCGTTTAGATGCAAGTGATGCGTGCCCGGCATCTCCTCGTATCGAAAGAGCGGATTGTGCTCTTTTAAGACGTCGACGACTTCGTAAAAGCCGAGTTTTTCCTCAAAGTACGGCCCGCTCTTCGCTTTTATCGTCAACATAGGGCATTTGATCGACTTGGCCATCTCGACGCTAAGCTGCATTTCAATGGGAGGGGTGATGCGCACGCGCAGACGCGAATCCCTCGAAAAATAATACTTTTCCGGATCCTTCGTCGATTTCATCACGTTTCTCTCTAAAATATGCACACAGTTAGCTTTATCGATTGATTTGTTCGTGCCGATGTGCAGTCGCTCTGCCGCTTCGTCGAACGTGTATACGGGCGGTTCGTTGCCTGCTGCGATAATACCTTCCACCTTGATATAATCTTCTACGTTCCTTGCTAAATACTTCATTACTTGTTTCGCCGGTACGTTTACAGGCTTCAGTGAGTCTAATCCGATGAGAAGATCGATATTTTCCGGGAAGACAGACGCGTAAACATACGAATTGATTGCGCCCATCGAGTGTGCAATTATCGTCACCGTATCCCATTTAAAATGTTTCACTATGCGTCTAATCATTATCATATTTTCAAGTCCGTGCAAACTGTAGGTACCTAAAAAAATAACAGAATTTTCTAATTCATTAAATGCTGACAATATTCGTTGATGAACGGAGCGACTTTCCGCTTGGTTCAAATGCACATGATGTTGCTCCGGCACCTTAACGTGCTGAAACCGCTCGTTGTTTACTTTCAATATGTCGGATCAGCCAAGGAATTTCGACGTTTCATCGAAGCGTATCCCCCCCTTTGGGGCTCTAATCGCAAGCATCGGGCATTTTATCCGCTTCGCAAACGTGATGCTCAACCGTTTCAATCTGCGGCATAATCGCCTATTTCAGTCTAGTCTCTCGAAAGTAATGTTTGTCCGGAGCCGTCTTTGGTTTTTCCGTGTTTCGATCGATGATGTGACGGCATTTGTGCTCGTGCAAGAGCCTGACCATTCATGCAAGAGCTTCACCGATTCTTCGTATGAAAACGACGGCGTTTCGGTTCCAGAGATAATATATAAAATAAAAAAAAATAAAAAAATTAATATAATTTTATTGGTACTACTGGTTTTTAATTAATTAAATGCTGACAATGTTCGTTAAGGTATTTATTTATAAGTGGTGCAACTTTCTCCGGTTCGTTCAGATGCAAGTGATGCGTACCCGGCATCTCCACGTATCGAAAGAGCGGATTGTGCTCGTTTAAGACGTCGACGACTTCGTAAAACCCGAGTTTTTCCTCAAAGTACGGCCCGTTCTTCGCTTTTATCGTCAACATAGGGCATTTGATCGACTTGGCCATCTCGACGCTGAGTTGCATTTCGATGGGAGGGGTAATCCACACGCGCAGACGCGGATCCCTCGAAAAAAAATACTTCTTCGGATCTTTCGACGATTTCATCATGTTTCTCTCTAAAATATGGACGCAGTTATCTTTATCAATTGATTTGTTAGTGCCGATGTGCAGTCGCTCCGCCGCTTCGTCGAATGTGTATACGGGCGGTTCATTACTTGCTGCGATAGTACCTTCCATTTTTAAATATTCTTCCACCTTGCTCGCTAAATTTTTCATTACTTGTTTCGCCGGCACGTTTACAGGCTTCAGTGAGTCTAATCCGATGAGAAGATCGATATTTTCCGGGAAGACAGACGCGTAAATATACGAAATGATGGCGCCCATCGAGTGTGCAATTATCGTCACCGTATCCCATTTAAAATGATTCACTATGCGTCTAATCATTATCATATTTTCAAGTCCGTGCAAACTGTATGTACCTAAAAAAAATAACAGAATTTCCTAATTCATTAAATGCAGACAATATTCATTTAAGTATTCCTTGATTAACGGAGCGATTTTCCGGTCGACGATGACGCCCCGGAACTTCACTGACCCCGCTCATTGTTTACTTTCAATACATCGGATCAGCCGAGGAATTTCGACGTTTCATCGAAGCATATCGATGATGTGACGGCATTTGTCCTCGTGCAAGAGCTTGACCATTCGTGCAAGTCTCACTGATTCTTCGTACGAATGCGAGGGTGGTTCGCTCCGAGAGATAATACATAAAATAAAAATAAATAAATACAATTCTATTGAAAATACCGGTTTTTAATTAATTAAATGCTGACAATGTTAGTTGAGGTATTTATTTATAAGCGGTGCGACTTTCTCCGGTTCACTCAGATACAAATGGAGTACCCGGCATCTCCATATATCGAAAGAGCGGATTGTGCTCTTTTAAGACGTCGACGACTTTGTAAGCCAAGTTTTACCTCGAAGTATACTCTGAGCTGTATTTGATGGGAGGGGTGATCTCGATGGGAGATGCGAATCCCTCGAAAAAAATACTTCTTCGGATCTTTCGACGACTTCATCATGTTTCTTTCTCTCTCAAATATGGACGCAGTTATCTTTATCAATTGATTTTTTTAGTGCCGATGTGCAGTCGCTCTGCCGCTTCGTCGAACGTGTATACGGGCGGTTCATTACCTGCTGCGATAGTACCTACCTTCCATTTTTAAATATTCTCCCACGTTCTTCGCTAAATTGTTTATTACTTTTTTTCGGCAGTTTGTTTACGGGCTTTAGTGAGTCTAATCCGACGAGAAGATCGATATTTACCAGGAAGACAGACGCGTAAACGTACGAATTAATGGCGCCCATCGAGTGTGCGATTATTGTAACCGAATCCCATTTAAAATGATTCCCTATGCGTCTAATCATTATCATATTTTCATGTCCATGTAAACTAAAAATTGCCTAAATAAAAACAGAATTTCCTAATTCATTAAATGCTGGCAATATTTGTTTAAGTATTCGTTGATTAACGGAGCGACTGTTTCCGGTTGGTTTAAATGCACGTGGTGCAACCCGGGTACTTCGACGTATTTAAACCGCTTGTTGTTTTCTTTCAATACGTCGATAAGCTCGAGGAATTTTGCTGATTCATCGAAAGGCATCCCATTCGCGGCTCTAATCGTGAGCATCGGGCATTTTATCCGCTTCGCAAACGCAATGCTCATATCAGTTTCGATTGGCGGCACAATCGCCGATCTTAATCTGGAGTCTCTCGAAAAGTAGTATTTGTCCGGATGCATCTTTGATTTTTCCGAGTTTCGATTAATGATGTGAAAGCATTTGTCCTCGTCTATTGATTTACCGGTCCCTTCGTGCAAGAGCCTCGCCATTTCTTCGTATGAATACGACGGCGGTTCGCTCCCAGAAATGATTTGCATTTCGGCTTTCAAATAATTGTCGATGCTGCGAGGCAATTGCGTCATCAATTCGGGCGTTGAAACACTGTACGGTTTCAAAGCGTCTAATCCAACTAGAATGTCTACGCTATCCGGATAGAGACCGGTATACATAAACGAGGCTGCTGAACCCATTGAGTGCGAGATCAACGACACTAATTCCCAGTTAAAATATTTAGCGATGCGTCTGATTGTAAGCTCATTTTCGTATAGGTGCAATGAGTATGTACCTAAAACAGAATACAAAAGTATTATGATGTAAATGGCAATGTGGATGTGTGTGCAAAGCTTTTTTAGGCGGTGACTTAGAGACGCATCACCTGAGCAAGCATCCCTACTAAGCTCAATGCAAAAGGAGTGAGGGAGAACATAGATAAATTAGTATCAGATGATTACATAAGTTCGTGCCCGATTTAAGCGTAAACTTCAACAAGTTTAAAATTTTAAATACAGGAGTTTTATTAATCAAGTATATTGTCTCCATTCTTTTCTATTATTGTTTTCCAACAATCAACAAGCTTGTCGATTCCATTTTTGACGGAACTGCTTGGTTTTCCTTGAAAAAAGTATATAAGGTGGTTTTCTACAGCTTCCATGGACTTTCGCCATTAAAACTGTTCTGCAAAGACCGGAACAGTTATTGTACAGGATCTACTTCTCATCGCCTGTTACGCCTGTTACGATTCGATCCAAAAACCGTTGTTTCATTTTATGCGAGTAGAGAAATGACCACATTCATGCGATTTAGCTTATCAGTTTCAGTGAGGAGATGCGGCACCCAAGTATCGAGTTTAGAAATGTATTCAAGCGTGCTTAGTATGTCTGACGTGATGATGACACAACACTGTCATCATTCAGTGAATATCTGCAGTATAGTAAGTTAGCGACATCTATGAAAATCGGCTACTAACATATGCCATCATCTGATATATTAACTTGAGGGGAAAAAGAAAACATGGCAGTTCGAGGCGTTTCTTAGAATTATTAATATTAGATACAATACTGAAGGTGTTAGATATTTTAATTTAATAGGGTAGATTTATTTTCAGTTTTTAACAGCATTATGACTGGAAAATGTGCCATGATCTGGCAGCACTGAGGCAGTGTGTTTAAAAAGTTGAAGAAGAACCAGATAATAAAAGAGTATTATAATTTATATTTTATAAAAAAATATAGCCATACTAATCCACCTGACAATAAAATATATATAATTTTATTATTTTTAAGACCATTTTAATACATTCTAATTACGTTATTCTTCTTAAACTATTTTTTTACTATTTTATTACAGTCTGACTTGAATAAATAACATTTTATTATTTTTAGATAATTTTATTATTGTAAAGACCATTTTAGTACTTTTTAGTGTTTTTTTTATCTGCTTTTAATTATCTTCGACTATTTATTACTTTTGATTATTGAATACTATTTAAGAATTTTAGTAATTTTATTATTCCAGTGACCATTTTAATATATTTTAGTTAAATTGTTTTTTTAAAAACTGATATTATTTTTGACAATTTTATTACTTTTGGCTGTTGAATACTTTATTTTTGTATTATTTTTAGATTATTGATTTATACCTTTATATTAATTAGTATAGGAAAATTTACTTTATATTCAGTTTTCAATTATGGTTAAAATATATAGAATTGATGTAATCTTAGTAATATTCAAATTGTCCTAGGTATTATTGAAATTACTTGGCGCAGCCTGGCGTGAAGTAGGAAACTGAAAGACCAAATGCAGTTTTTTTTTTTTTTTTCTTGATTTATTATTAGGCATATTTTACTGTATTTAGTGCTAACTTTCGATATATAGGCTGTTACAATTTAGTTTCAGGTTACAATACAGTTTCAACCATCTGTTAAGATTTTACCAAAATAAATTGAATTGAATTGTGTCCTGTCCAACCACGATAGTTTCTACCATTTCTGTGCAATGCTCGCACGCGCAGTGTGTAACTCTCTTTATACCTTTTAGGGACTAAATCTACGTTGAACTTTTTGACAACCAATGAAGGAGGTAGAAAAAATGGAGATAGAAAGAATGATCGATAGTTAAAGAAAATATGTTAGGGTGACGATTGTGATGACTTGCTGTGCTTTATTTACTGTAAAAATAAGTTAGTGGATGAGACAGGGTTTCTAACGCCAGTTGATATTATCGTAGGTCTCATGGAAAATCAACAATTGAATTTTAATTTTAAAAAATTGTGATCTATTTGAAAAAAAAATACTTTGGCGAAAATTTTGTTAACATTGCAACTTGCAACACTTGGTTAGTTATCATCCGATAGTGTTTAAAAAAAACTGGAAGCTGTGTACATCCAATGACATACTGGAGGAATATAGCGGATAGTATGCGCAAAAACCATCATGTAAACCAGATCGGACTCAAACGTAAAAGCACAGTCGCGCCTCGTTGGGACCGATCGGACTCTAAAGTTAGTATTCTAAAGTTCTAATATGCAACACTTCTAAAGTGCAACAACGGTTTGGGAGAAATTAATATTTTGGTCGGCCGCCATAATAAATCTAAAATTTCCATAACTATACATAGTCTTTCAAAGACATGCGCTTGCGAAATCTCGCGGCAAGAAAGGTTAAGGGAAACTGGCCCACAGGCCAGAATCCTACCAGGGCTCGCACTTCTGCATGGAGGCTGCTGGTGTGCTCATGCAAATCTGGGTGTTGATCCATGAGTTTGACCGACCCTAAAAAACTAATAGAAATATTTAGGTCAGATGGAGGAAGAGAGCAAACTCACTTCTATATTTAATAAGAAAAGCTTTTTCCACTATCACCAGTGAGCTTTCCTCAAGCTCTATAAAACCTACATTCGCCCGCTCCTCGAATACTCCTACCAGGTATGGAATCCTTACTTTCGGAAGGATATAGAGCACCTGGAAAGAGTTCAGAGAAGAGCAACAAAGTTAGTGCTATCGCTGAGGAACAAACCATACGAAGTACGACTGAAAGAACTTCGCCTGACAACATTAGAGGAACGTAGGCAGCGAGGAGACTTAATAGAAAGCTACAAAATGCTTCACGGTTATTACAGTGTGCCCAACCTCGAGAGCATGTATACCCTGAACACCAATAAGCAACTGCGTGGACACTCGTTGAAGCTAAATAAGACAATTGCAGCATCGAACCCCAGGAAATATTTTTTGACAAATCGTGTAGTGGATGCTTGGCATGCGTTGCCAGAGGATGTGATCAGTGCTATCTCTGTCAATAGCTTTAAAAATAAACTGGACAATTTTCTTAGTGCAAAACAGTCACAAGTTTAAAAACAAGTGCATGTGATATACACGCATCAGCCTTAAGCTGCTAGTGTATAATATAATAATAATAATAATAATAATAATAATATGGCACCATCTCTCGGTTACGTGAAAGTCAAATGTACATTATCCGAATCAACTAGCTTTAAAACTGATGAAAAACCGGGCTTTCCACAGATTTAAGACGAGAACCCCCAAGACTCGCTGTGTCCAATGGATGTGCCATTGGACACATACCATTCAAGTCCAGTCAAGTCAATCAAACGAACGGCAGAGATTAAAATGTTCAAGAGCCACAACAATTGCCGAATGTCATGTACCTATGACATTCGGCGATGCCCTAATAAAAACATGGCTACACCGAAGAAACCCACCTTACAGAATGGAAAAAAACGCAGGATGCAGGCAAACAAAGAACGCGGTTCCGGAAGCGTCCAAAAAACTTGCCCGCAACCTCACCAGATTAAAAAGGGTCGAAATCCGTAAAGTCATAGGTACTATGACAGGCCACTGTCCCCTAAACAAACACCTGTTTACCATAGGTGTGACAGACAGCCCTCTATGCAGAGGATGCATGGAGCAAGAAGAAACGCCACAGCATGTGCTCATGGAATGCAGGAGCGTGGCAGAGCAACGGGCAAGAACACTACAATCTCCAGCATCTGTCCCGGAGGCCTGTAGCAACCCAAACAGGCTGCTAACCTTCTGGGACAGCCTGGGTTGGCTGGAGTAACATAAATAGAAACATGGGCCACGCACAACGGCCCAATCAAGAGGCCAAGTGCGGGAAAAAGCCCAGACAAACTAACTAACTAACTAACTATGTCATGTACCTAAAAGACAGATATGAATTTACGTATTATCTGAACATTTTTCATTTATCATTAAAAAAACTACTAGATTCGATCATTGTAATTCTAAATCTGATAGAAAATAGCCTCAGATTCGCAATATTTCAAGACATAAAATTTACAAATTTACACACTATGTGTTGAAATTTTATTTTGTTAGTTTTTATGATAGTTTAAAAAAAACTAACTTAATCTACCACCATATAGGTGTGTATGAATTGTGTTTAAGAAAAAAATACTTAACCTACCAAAATGTATGCATTTGACGCTTCTTTAAATGCCTACATCTCGCTTATTTATTGAGGCTGAATAAAGAGTATTGCAGTTTCAGAATCAGCGTGGAGAATATCGTTGGGTTTACCCAACGATATACGTTAATTTTAATTAAAATATCCACAATGTAGGATATGTTGTGATTATACATAAATACCAACCGATGGCAATAGAAAAAAAAAGGGGAAAACATATATTTACCAGCTTGGAGAATATCGTTGGGTAAAATTAAAACATCCACAATGTAGGATATGATGTGATTATACATAAATACCAACCGATGGCAATAGAAGAAAAAAGGGGGAAAACATATATTTACCGAGTGGAAAATGTGACGATCGACCGTGTCCTGGAAAATCAATACCAAGATATCCAATTTTAGGATTCAAAAGCGGCACCAAAGTGTTAAACGTTCCACAGTTATCCTGCCATCCGTGCAGCATCAATACGGGCCTCTTAGTTTTCGGACCCCACCATTTCCCAGCTATGTGACCCCAGGGAACGGGGATTTTTATTTCTTCCGCCTAAAATTATAATAAAATAAATAGAAAACAAATTAAAATTAATGGTATTTATGCAGTTTAGTCAACTCTTCTACTCTGAAGATGTCCTAACGTCACATAAATAAAATTCATCATACTGTTCATCATACTGATTCCGAATCTTCAAAAAAGATCTTGGATCCAGCTCTATTTAAAGAAGTGTTAAACACCTATATGGTGGTAGGTTAATTCATAATTCATAAACAACTATATGGCGGTAGGTTGTCATATATTTTTTTAACTATCATAAAAACCTAATTGGCGATAGGTACATTTTTTTAAATGGCAGAGTTAGATAAACTACATAAATTCCAAATTAATTATTGAAGTATATTACCTCTATTGTAAGCGGATTTGGCGAACTCGCCGTTTTCACAGTCCTTGCAAATATTCTGTTCTTATTAGAATCTAAGAAAAACGTTTTTCTGCTCACAAAACGAAATAAACATTTTCCGTTCATGTTTGATGAATTAAAAGTGATATTTGAACATAATTTTACTACTGTTTACATTACTTTAAGTACAATACATGTACTGCAACGTAGCCTCAACCTTTATATCACGACACGGCCTATATCGCAAAGGTCGATTATCATGACTATCAATATGATCAGTGGACTGTCATTCTGACAGTCAAATAGTGGACATCCATGCGTACGATCGTACGATCCCTAAATTCTGATGGGGCGTTTACACTCTCGCGCGAGGCGCGAGGCGAGACGCAAAACCATGTCGTAAACAAACGGAACAGAGGCAACGCTTCTAGCAAGTTGGTAAACATTTTGTACGCTCGTTAGAAGCTTTGCCTCTGTTCCATTTGTTTACTGATATGGTTTTGCGTCTCGCCTCGCGCCTCGCGCAAGAGTGTGAACGCCCTATGATAGGCCGGGTTTACACTCTCGCGCGAGGCGCGAGGCGAGACGCAAAACCATATCGTAAACAAATGGAACAGAGGCAAAGCTTCTAACGAGCGTACAAAATGTTTACCTACTTGCTAGAAGCTTTGCCTCTGTTCTGTTTGTTCACGCACATGGTTTTGCGTCTCGCCTCGCGCCTCGCGCGAGAGTGTAAACGCCCATGTCAAGTGGTAACACAGCAACATTTTTGACGTTTCTGCTGTCATAATACGCGTGTCACAACATCATAACCTAAAATTTAGTTATAAAAAAGTAGAATACCTTTACATTTTTTTAAATGAATATGGCAGAGGACACAGTTGTATACAACGATCACGTCCAGTTGACCCTATTCGACATCGTCGCGCTGGACGATCCAGGCGTCAAAGACGCAGACGGAAACCCTCTACCGCGACCGTTCACGAAGAATCAAATGAGAAAATGGCTGAAAATAATGCGCTGGCAGAGCCACAAGGCGGGCAAACGCGCCAGGGAGAAGAAACGAGCGAAGGAGCGGCGCCTGGAGGCGAAACTGAACAACATCGACATCGGCCCGAGCCGCAAGGCTTTGAAAAAGAGGAAAATGGACGAGAGCCCATGCTCCACTGGTGTGATAATCGATCTAGGATTCGACCATTTAATGATAGAGAAAGATAGGGCGAAAGTTATCAAACAGATACTGCGGTGTTACTCGTTAAACAGGCGATCGGACTCACCGCTGCAGTTCTATATAAGTAATTTGAATGGACGTACGAAGGATGAAATGTCCAGGCACAATGGTTACCAGCATTGGGATGTAAGTACAGTAAAACCTCTGTATATCGTTTTTCTAGGGACTTCAAAAAACATGAACAAAGTGGGAAAGCAAGTAATACGGGAAAAGGGGTGAGATTTTAACAGAAATTCAAGTAACTTCCAATAACGACAGTAACCAGTAACAGTGTTTGATGTTTGTCTTAAAAATAGCAGTTAAATTGATCTTAAAATAGAATTTCACCTCATCAATTAGGATTTTTTAGTGACTTCAACAAATCTAGAACACGTTAAAAATACTTTCTGAGTTTGCTTCTGAATAACTTAGCGTGCACATGAACATCCCGAAAATAGTAGATTTCGAATAACTATCCTTTCTGGAAACATTTTTTTACATGAGTACCTCAATATAAAAGGCAGTCACCTGCGACCCAGATCAAAATCGAGTTAAAAGTGAAATTTAATAAAAAAGACTTTTCAATGGTGCGGTCTATTCCTTTCAAAACCAGACAGCAACACAACTATTTTACATTGAAAGTTGGTATTGGTTTCAACAATGGACACCTACTAACTAGTTTTGTTTCAAACCAAGTATTTTTGGTTTTGTCTGGATGAACAGCTCGATTTTTAAAATATATACTTATTTGTCAAATGTAATAATTGATATTGGTTACCTCACAACATAATTTCTGGAGTATTAAACAAAATAAAGAAAAAACACCTAAAATATTAAATGCACAAAATATAAATCACGCAAAAAAAAATCTCCAATTCACGTAAATGATAGATATCTGCGTTTGATACTGAGATACTCGTGTTTTATATTTTTTGTATTTTTATATATACACTTATTTTTAAAAAAATATTTTTTTAGAGCAGCGTTTGTTTCAACCAATATTTAACACGTTGACTACCAACTACCAGATAACTCATAGTTGGCTTTAGCAACAAGCTTTTTGATACATAGACAATTCAGAATTAAGTTATGAAAAAGGCACATTCTTTATGGTTAATGATCAATATAAACCATTATTACAGCTTTTAATAATCTGTGATTTAGTAAGATTGGATTTTCAGACCAGAATCCTGGAAACTAACTCGGCAGTCAACATATTAAATAGGGGGCTTGTTCACAAATATCTGGACACATTATGGGTTTCTGTAATTTGGATTTTTGAAAGCAGGGTTAATGAACGGAATCATAGAACTTGACCTATTGTTGCAGTCCTGGAGTAGCAAATATTGACGAAGTAGCAGAAGCGTCATCTATTTTCTGCGTTTGAAGGGATGGAAGAATTCAGGACCATACAAAATAAACGATAAATGCAGAAAAACGAAGATTTCGGAAAACGACCATTGAGATTTCACCGTACTCTTTATTTATAATATTCAACAATGGATGGACATATTTTTTTTTGTAATTTAAAGGTGAAATTTTATGAAGAATCTTATTTGGACATTCTACCAAAAGAGAAACTAGTGTATCTAACCAGCGAATCCGACAATGTAATAGAAACATTCGAGCCAAATACATTTTATATCATAGGAGGACTAGTGGATCACAACGCGCACAAGGTTTGAACTGTAACCTGTGTTCAAAAAGTATCGAACCTTCAGTCATCAAGGGTGTCAATTACTACAGGTGAACCTGCCACCCCAGGTAGTTATAATTACATCAAGCCATCCTGTCTCCCATGGAGTAAACGTTTTGACTTTGCGGAGTCAATCCAGTCAAGCTACCCCAACATCCCTTAAGAGTCCAACGCCTTACCGCGGAGCACTGGGAAGTGCTACCCAGCGGGCCGACCTGCCGCCCTTACTACGAGATTTGAACGAATTTCTCTATCCTCCAGTCTGGTCACAGATTCGAAGTCACTAGCGCTGCCACTATACCTGACGTTAGCGGTAATTCAGATCAAATTTCTCGCGTATCCGGGGCGCTCTTTGCCTATCAAAATCACTTGTGATCGTCGCCAGAATGATCCGTACCTTTAATCAGCAAAAATACATATATTCACAAACAATAAGGACTTGAAGTCACTCTTGCGAGGAGATTGTGACAACAGCAATATGGCTCATGCCTCCAATGTCAGATTTTTGCATTCCCTTTTCAATGCACTAGAAGATAATTTTGTATGACTGACCTCCAGAGATGCTGAAATTTTATTTAAACGCCTTTTAGCATACACTTGTTTGCTGGAGCAATTCAGAAGACAGTTCAAGTCCCCTCTGCCGTAATACTCCCCGCACAGCCAGACATATTTTAGCAGGCCATAAGTCGGCCCTAGACCAGGGTCAGTACACCTTTTCGTTATTTGCGAAGTAATTAGCCTCTTAGTGGCTTGTGTCGATGAGGGTTTCATAGTACTCCAAACCTCCAAGCAGTTCAGGATGGCTCAAAAGGCAAAAAACATTCTGCTCCAAAACCAATCTCAATAATCGAGAAAACTTCCGATTGGATTCTAAAGATCAATTTGGCCTCAAAGCAGTATCATTTTTCTTAGGGTGCATAGCTCTGTCCCGATATAACTCTTCACTCTATATCTTGAAGGATACTTAGTCAAATATCCCTAAACATCACGAGTACAAACTAAATAATGGCCAATCCAGTTTCTCTTATCTTGCCCCCAAATTTTATAATTGCCTACCACCCAACATTAAAGACATTAAAATATCATATAAATTTAAAAATAGTTTGAGTGCCTACCTCTTAAATTGTACATGTGCAGATATTGAAAATATTATTAAATAATTGAATCTCTATAATCTTTATAATAAAAACATAATAGTATATGTAGTAATATAAATTGATGATTTCTAAATGTAATTTTATTTTAATTTTTGTGAATTTATTTTGTATATTATTAATACATATATAAATATATATTAATTTTTATGTTTTAAAATAAAATAATATTGACAATTTTCATGACATTTTCTTACGAATTTTTATTAGGTAATTAAGATGTTTCTGTTACATTAAGTATGATTTTGTTTATTTATATAAATATATTATAGATTTCTTAGGATAACTAAAATAAATTGTCTACCTTAGAACAGGCGGCAGCCTAGTTAGGTTAAGACTTTTGTATATTGAATGTACTCATAATTTGAACTCAATAAATAATTTGAATTTGAAATAAATCACGGACGGTCTTGCAAATGCCATTGACGGCTTCACTGTTCAACTCTTGGCCTGCCATCCAAATTAGTTTTATCTCTTTAAAGATCTTTGATCCTCTAGGAAAATAATCAGCTCATTAAAAATAATAGATCAGCGATTTCTGCATCTTGAATATTGTGGCTCAGAGGGACTGAATGGGTGATAAGGTAAACACTCGGATGTGACAAGACGGCTGTCCTAAATATACCACAGCCTGTCTTTTCTTCCCCAGCTCTGTTTCCCCTTGGTAATACAGCACTAAGTGTTATTAGCGGTTCCTCCATAGTAAAAAACACTTCTGCAGGAGTGTTTTAACTGAGCCATCAAATTAAGCACATCTTCTCTTGTTTCGAATTGGTCCCTTACTTGGTTAGGTTAGGTTAGCTTAAAATCCCATTGGAATGTCCACACATAGTCATTTAGAGCATGTTGAGAACCTACCAGAAGTAGACGATGTACCATGATGTTGTCCCTGAAAACCTGCTGGATCTTTGAATATTCTCTACTTGGCCATCGCCCAGTTCTTGGTACAATTTCTAATGTCGTTCCGTCCTTTGATTGAAAATCACACATGTCCCCCAACACTTCTCAATGCACCGAAGCACATTTGCTTCAGGCAAAAATTGGATACTTTTTGAACACACTACGTATATAGGTAATTTTGTGAACACAGTGTTAATTTAACATTTGTCTTCAGGGTATTTGCCATGAAATAGCCTCTAAGCAGGAGCTTAATCACGCTAGACTGCCGCTGGACAAATACGTCGACATGAAATCCAGAAAAGTCCTCACGATCAACCAGGTCTTTGAAATAGTGCTGCGAATCTGCGAAGGACAACCGTGGGCCAAAACGTTGAAGCAAGTATTACCGATGCGGAAAGGCGCTAAATTCACTGAAAATTCATCGAGCGACTCCTCGGATAGTGAGACTGACTGACGATGTTTGAAAATTGGAATAAAAACACGAATAATCTTGCATTAATATACGTATTTTAATCACATTTCATTTAAATATATCCATCAGCTTCGCGAAATAAATCAGCTTTGGCTTATGCTAATCCTTAACTTTAAAAAGGAAGCATCTACAAAAATCACACGTAATTGCAATTAAATTCAAAACAGATTTGGGGATCTCGGCTAAATGCTGCAGGTACATAAATACCGTGTTTGTTAATTAATTTAAGTACCACATTAATTTTGGTTTTGAAAATAGGATACAAATAATACTTTTATGCACTGATTTAAAATTACAACTAGAGGTGGGGGGGGGGGGTCTTTATTTAGTGGGTAATAATAAAAGTATTTAATTGTGCTTTTGAGTTTTTAAAAACAAATTACATAAATTAAAGCAAGACACGGTAACTGTTTCCAAAAGGAATATATAATGATATGTAACAAATAAGCGGTTTTACATTATTAAAAATACACAACAAGCAACACAGATTATTGTTATAAATTAGTACAATAATAATTATGTATAATAGAGCAAAATTTGTCTTTTTTTTTATTTACTTAAAAAAAATCACAATAAAAGGAACCAAAAAAGAAACAAACACGTTTTTCAGAAATGCTGGTGCAATGCTATTTATTTTTATAGATTTGGAACGGAAAATAATAGTCTAAGAGCGCAGTTCAGGCGATAGATACACTATTTTCTGGAAGGCTAGGCTAGAATTCTGATTCCACCCGATAAGCCTTTCACAAAATGAAGTAAGGGTTCCTGTAGTGAACTTTCTGACTAAAAGCCTTAAAGCTCGCGCAGTGTTGTCCGTCTTGTCTTCAACAGACTATAAATTGTCCTTGTCGACGAGTTCAAAGTCATCCGAGTCATCGCTGTCCATCCTAGAATATCTGTTTGCGGATGGTTGACCGGGGCTTCCGGGCAGGAGCGAGCCAATAGCGCCACCGATCGACCCAAGGGCGTTAAATGCACTGCTCGACCAGCCCGGCTGAGATTTCGGCTGCGACGGCGCGGACGGTAATAGTTGTTGCTGTGTTCTATCCTTGCCAGGAATATCTATCAAATGAAACAAGTCATTATTGCAACATTCCATCGAGCCCTACGATGAGGTTGAGGTACACTTACTTCTGGGTAGGAATTCATCATCGCTGGAATTCGAAGACGACGAGTCGGTTATATCAGGCGGGACATCGAGGATAGAAGGCAGCGTTTTTCCTTGACTGCCTTCGTCACTGGAACTGTCACCGCCATTGTTCATGGCCCCCTCTGGTAACCACACGTCTGAAATTGAATGAAAAAGCAGCTTTTTTAACACTTTAATGAATTAACAAGGATTCAACAAGGTAAACGAGCGAGAAGAGACAAAAAAAATATAATAAACAAAACATTTTATTGAATTCACAGATGAAACAAAGTATCACTGCTAAACTCGGATAGCAAAGCAGCTCTTATGGCACTGGCCTCGAATACTATTAATTCAAAGCTAGTGCAAAACTGCATATCACTACTGAATTCCCTGGGCGAAAAGAACAGGGTAATTCTAAGATGGGTTCCCGGCCATGCAGGAATCGAGGGAAATGAAAAAGCCGACGAACTTGCTAGGACGGGAGCAAAGGGAACGTTATACGGCCCTGAACCTTGCTGTGGCGTACCAAAAAGACTTGCAAACCTAATGCTCAAACAAATGTGTTTAGAACAATACGTCAACCACTGGAACAACACGCCAGGGTTGAATCATTCCAAAGCGCTTATTAAGCCTTACGACTGTAAGATGGCCCGTGAGGCCCTATCGCTAAATAGGAACAATCTACGCATACTGGTAAGGGCGCTCACGGGGCATTGTGGCCTGAACAAACACATGTTCAACCTCAAGCTCAAAGACACAAAAATGTGCAGGTTCTGCCAAGGGGCAGAGGAAACTCCCCAGCACCTCATGTGCGAGTGTGGCCCGCGTAAAAGATACACCCACCTGGGTGGTCACTACCTCCAACCTGAGGAGGTAAAACAATCTGGCGCCAAAAGCCTGCTGCGGTTCTTAAAGGACACGAGGCTTAGCGCAGAACTATAGTAGGTGGCGAGCACAATAGATCAGCAATGGTCGCAGTGTTATAAGGCTCATAAAGACCTTAGAAAAGCCCCACTCAACAAATAAAATAAAAAATCACTGCTAAAGTGTTTCATACGGAAGTGCAATGATCTTTACATATTAATAAAATGCATCCTCAAATGTATATGTTAAAATTTCAGATAAATCCTAATATCACCTCCCAAAAAACTAAGAATATTAGGATAATATTCCACAACATATATATTTTATTGAATTCACAGCTTAAAATTAAAAAAAAACAGTGCTAGTTTGGTTCATAAGGAAGTGCAATGGCCTTTACAGCTAATACAGAGCATGGTCAAATGTAGAAGTTAACATTTTGGATAAATCACCTCACAAAAGTAATATATATTCCAGTAATATTCATAAAGTAATATTCCACTGATCAGCGCCTAGTCATCTTCACACAATATTAATTTTATTATTCATTTGAGCTCCTACAGACAAATAGATGTAGGGAGAAAAATAGATGCTATTTATACTTTAATGCAATAAAAAACAATGACATCATCATGGCACCACAAAACAAACATCTTTATTATGTTTTGAATGGACTTTTTTTCAGTTTAATTGTTTGTAGATTACATTTGTGGTATACCTGAGATTCTGTCGACCTCCATCTTGGCTACTGGCTCCTCATCGGCCTTATTCAACTCGGCCATAACTTGCGGCGACAGCTCTGGCATGAATCCCTCCACTTCTCCATCGGAATCTGTAATTGAAGTGAATTTTTAGTGGTGAACATATTTTGTAGAAATATAACACTGTTTTACCTGTGTGAGGGTGCAGCCCTTTTAAAGTTGACATAACCTTCGGAGCGAGTCCCGGTATGATCAGGATCATCATGATCAGGATGTAAATCACGACGACGCCGCTTATCATACGGCCGATGAGAGCGGTTGCGACCAGCGCTCCACTCACCACCAAGCAGAACTGTGAATAAAATAAAGCATCAAGTAAGTTAAATAGCACGGGATAAAGGGGATTCTGAAATTTGCGTTTGTTTTGTTTCATTCAAGAAACCATCTCTTTTTCCAGTGATTTTGCTGCGCTTGTGATTCCTTATTCACTTTTACGGACAAACTGCGAGAAAAATTGGGTATTCGCAAGCAAGCATGCTACCAGCATTTAGTAGCACTATCCATTCATTCGGTTGGTTGTGTTTTTGAATGCATTGCAAAATTCAGTCCCATGTTTTTAATTAGGCGGATGAGACCCCAGGAATTATAAAGTAATGACAATGATTATAATGGTAGTTCTAGTTTTAAAAGAGGTCTGCAAGACTAACTTCCTTCCTTGAATATTAAAAGAAGGAAGAAAATGGTAACACACCCGAAAATTTTGCATTTTTTAAAATCTTAATGATTTGTATGTTTGTCTATGATAAATAAAAGGTACCTACCATAGACGTATAAGAGTCTGAGAATGCGTTAGCGGTATAGAAAGAGACAGCAGCATATGGCACTCCCTCTATCCTTGTTTAGTCGTATATGCAGGGGACACAAGTCAATATATCACTATAGCAACGCTTCGACGCCATAAGTCTGCTATGCTATGGATAAACGCGCATGCGCAACTAGACAAGGATAGAGGAAGTGTCATATGCAGTTATCTCTTTCTATTCCGCTTATGCATTCACTCACAGTCCACCTTCGCACTTCCGCGGTCTATTCAAATACGTCCTATGGTACCTACATACTATTAAGTCAGCATGCGTAATACAAACTACATTATTTCAATGTACAAATCATCGCTCTATATGCGGGATCTTGTACATGCCAAAAAGCAAACTTTTCAGGGCATGGAAAAACTGAATAACTTAGTTCACAAGATGTTTTTTTAGTTGTGTAAATAAGACAAAATATAGGGAAAAAAAATACTGTACTAACGATTAAAACTGTCAAAGAGTTAAGTTGTTTTTTAAGAAATCGCTACTAAGCACGTAACAGAAGTACAAGAAAACTAAGCAACAATCCGGAATGTGATTTTACACCAATAACAATAGAAAATGCAAATTTTAATTTTTCTCTCGTACAAGGTCTAACATAATCAACTATTTTATTTATTGTAAAATCATACGATTCCTCGTGATATGGAACCCCCTGTTGTGTATAAAAGTAGAACCCCAATATTTGCAAATTCAATATCCGCGAGGTTTTCATGGACCACATGCGACGCAAACACCATGGGAGAAGTATATTTAGCATTGTCCATCTTGAGCCTGTTCATTTCTGTGATGAATTTCCTGGAAAACGAAATAAAAAAAAATGAAAATGGCCGACCTGCGGGGGATTGTGCTCCCTGAGGAGAAGCAGGCGCTGAGCGCGGTCGGCGAGCCACTGCCGGGCTCGCTCGGCCGCCGCTCGCAGCGCCGCGCCGCTCGCCTCGCCGCGCGGGAGCCTCCCGCGGGGGGGGATCCCCTCGCGCCTGGCCAGCCACGCCGATGCCCCTTCCGCCGACAAGCAACACAGGGCCGACGCAAACACCACTCCCAACAGACGCAGCTCCAGATGCCAGATCAACCTATCGAGATAAAATTGACATGACAGAAACCGCAGAATTAAACTACCTACAGGGCATGTATTCATAACGGGGCATGTATTCAAACTACCCAAGGGAAGAGATAAAACTAGGGTCCAATCTCCTCTATACAATCAGTAATAACACCGACAATAATAACATTCAATTATTAGTGCCATCTATTGCATTTTTATATAGGCTGATTACATGACAGAAATAATACGGAGCGATTAGTGCCATTATTTGAACATTAACCCGGTAACTCCCTAACATCCCTTGCGGGACCAACGGCCGACTCCCCCAATTTCCAGGTTATAATTTTTTATATGTCAAATTTCAATGCGATCATTTTACAGTATTTTTTTTTAATGATCCGTATAGTGGTTTACAAGTTATGGTCGTTTGTATCAAGGTCGTCGACTCGCGTCGATTTTACGCGTGAAAATGTCGCGGGCAAAAGTGATAGCTGAATTTTCACTTCGCGAGAGGAGGGGTTAAAGCACCTAATTATTATAAATAGCAAATTAAAACTGCAATAGCAAATTAAAACTTGAACAGCAAATTAAAATTGACATATTTATGTAAATAATATTAAAATAGTAAGAGCTATGATTTAAAAGATAGGATATCGTACAGGCATGTTTAGAGTACCATCTATTGGGCTATTGCTCATGAGAGAAGATTAACCAATGTTTGGAACTAGGAGTGTCATCTCACACCTTTTCATAGTAAAATACTAGCTGCCAAAATGTAGTACCTCATTGAGCAATCTAATAACCTATATAATCAATGGTATTACTATAGTAAAACTGACTTTCATAACAGACCTTGGCTAAGAGCCAGATTTAATAATACATAATGAAAAACTTTACTTCTAAGTAGGCATTTTTTCCTAAACTTATAGGAATCACTCAAATCCAAAAACTTTTCAGCTTATAGTGTTAGAAGTTTGTCTATAAATGTAACTGACACTATAACTTTCCTTTACACACAAAAAAATAGTTGTTTCACCCTAAGATTTTTTCGGCAAGTAGCCAATTACTTATAGAAGGATTTCGAGCGTGATATCCCTTCAGGAAGGAGGTTGACCTGATTGAAAGGGATAGTCAGCGACGAGCGCAGATAGTGAGAATGCAACGCATTAAACACATTCGATTCAATCGTTTACGAAAATATACTGACCGAAAAAAATTCAATGTGATTTCGGATCAACAAGGCATCTGTGTTCCGAATTTCAAGTCTATTAGTCCAATATTTCGAAATTGAAATATGACAAGTGTGCCCCCCCCCCCCCATGGTGGACTGATTTCAACCACAACTTTTTCAACTCTTGCCATGACAAAATGATGCCTGCATGCTAAATTTCAGCCCAATCAGATTAAGCGTTTAGGCATTATTACCGTGGAGGAATACACAGACAGAATTCCATCTGGAAATAGTCCTATTCATCTCAGGGGGGCTGAAAATGGATATTTCCATCTACTCCTCGAAGAAAAAAATTGCGCATTCACAATTTAATACTTTCTCTACTCGTTGGTTGGTGGGCCAGGAAAGAAGTATAATTGTGTATCATTTTTTCTGTGAAACAGTTTTTTAGCTCTTCAGTAAAAATCACTCGCATGGATTAATAATTCTCTTTTAATAGGTATCGATTCAACTTCAAGAAGATTTTTTTGATATTTTTGAGTTAAAATTTGAAGAGCTAACAAGTGCAATCAACTAATGCAGTGCGGGTCATTATTCCGAAGAATTTCTTTCAAATATGTATAAAGTAATAAAATACTTGAGAATCACAGTATAATTAATAATAATTATAATAATAATTTTATTCATTCAAAAAACATAAATTTACAATCGTATTAGTTGCAGAATCTGCCTAACTAGGCCATAGCCCGTACCAAGGAAACCTCTATGTATGGCAAAGATTTATTTATGTGCACATAATGTTAAAATGAAAAATACAAAATATGATAAAATATAAAATAGATAAGCGAATTCAAATTAAACTTATAATTATATTTAAAATATTGATATAGCATGGTCATGGAAATAAATATTAATAAAAAATGTCGTAATATGAAGTTTGTAGAACAAATAAATAAATAGTATTAAAATATAAAGTGTAGTGCAATGTATGGCAATAATAATAATAATGCAGACCTTTACTTTAAAATATGACTTATTGCCTTCTCCACCTCATTTCTACCAAGTTGAAGTAAATGTTGTGTAATTTTAGATTTTAATTGGATTGACTTAGTGTGTTGGCATGTTTTTATAGATTCTTTTAGATGGTTATAAATTTTTGGCCCTATAAAGCTAAAGTGTCTTTGGGCGAAGGATGTTCGGGTTTTCTGTACAATGTGTTTACAGGTTGTGGCGCTCCTCGTTGAAATTTTATGCTCAATTAAAACAACTGTATACATGTAAACAAACGCAAAACAACCTTGATCCATGGTATGTAATCATATTTTTTAATATTAAATACATTTTATTTTAGAATGTAGACGTCAGTCATAAAAGTTATCTAAAGTAATTTAAATAAACATAAAGGCTGTTTTCATTATGTACACAGCTGCAAGGTTGTTGATTCACTTTGGTTGTTTATTTTGCAACAGTATTGAGAAGTCCCTGACAAGAGCAGCATTTTTTTTAAAATCAATTGGCGTCAAAAACAAAATATAGAAATGTATTCTAAAGCAACAAAGAATCATCCGACTAAATAATTTCATTAACGATTGATAAAGTGAATGAAAAACAAGATAACCTATTTAATGGAAACATTGTGATATCACTGATAATAAGGTTATCAAAAAATCGCATGTTTAGTAATAATAGAACGTAAACAAAAACAAGTAAGACATATTGGAATAAATGTGATGCAAAAGGTTATTCAACATGCTATTCAATTTTATATAAATTTTATTCACTACATTATCAATGTCAACTACATGTGTAGCCTAAGCGTCATATTGTGATTATCATCATTATATATAAAATCGAAGACTATCGCGGTTGTTTGACATTATAAATAGGATAGAAAACGAATTTACCGAGTGAAATTTGTAGGACCCGACGTTTCGGTGACGTTGCAGCCGCCCTTGTCTAGGGCGGCTGCAAAGTCACCGAAACGTCCTACAAATTTCACGCGGTAAATTCGTTTTCCATCCTATTTATAATATCATCATTATAGTTTGGACCATTTTCCTATATATTATTTTAACCCTATTAAGCTAGGATTTAAGGACTTAGTAGCTAATGCTTAGTACTTGTTATTTGCACTAATACATTGCATGTAAACATGCTGATTCAGCATGTTGGTGCTTACTATTAGTTAAACTGCCAGTGCAAATGAATAGAAGCTGACCGTATTTACTTAGTGACAAGCGACTACTCCCACCATTATAGTTTGGACCATTTCCCTAGACCATATTATTTTAACCCTATGATTTAAGGACTTAGTAGCTAATGCTTAGTACTTGTCATTTGCACATTATAATACCTTGTGTGTTAAAATGCTGATTCAGCATGTTAGTGCTTAGTATTAGTTAAACTGCCAGTGCAAGTGAATAGAAGCCGATCCTATTTACTAAGCGACAAGCGACTACCACAAATTACTAGGCACTTGTCGCTTGCTGACTCGTGTGAACAGCCGCAGCAAGTCTTTAGTGACAAATTGAAATGGCAAGTGTCACGTTTGTCTTTATTTACGAGACATTTGCTAAGTATATTTTTTGATTATGGCGGCGGAAAGGTAGAATTCCGAAACAACTATAAAATTCATCCAAGAATTTAAATTGTATGAAAATAAGCCAGAGATGGTGCTGTTAAACAGCTTTGAAAATAATAGAGAAATGGTGCAAGGAGAATGACCTATCGGTAAATCCAAAAAAGACCGACACCATTCTCTTCACACATAAACGTAAATTGGGTACATACAAAATGCCAACCTTGTTTGGATCCAGACTAACGCTTTCTAAAGAAGTAAAGTACCTAGGAATAACTTTGGACGAAAAACTAAACTGGAATAAACACCTAGACAACAAACTAAACAAAGCAACAGTCGCCTTCTGGCAATGCCGAAGAATGGTGGGCAAGAAATGGGGACTAGCCCCACACATTATACTGTGGCTGTACAAAATGATAATAATACCAATGATAAGCTACGGAGCTGTAGTATGGTGGCCCCGCACCCAACTCACTACTGCAATCAACAAATTACAGAAAATGCAAAGGCTAGCATGTATAGCAGCGACCGGCTGCATGAGAACAACTCCGACAGCGGCGCTGGAAATCATGCTAGGGCTTCTACCACTACACCTACATATACAAAAAGAAGCAGCCGCAACGGCTCTTCGTCTAAAGAATCTAAACTTATGGACCAAATATAAAACACCGCACACGAATATATATGATAATATACTGTCAAGTTTTCCAATGCTGGAAGCGGCAATCGACAGAATACCCAAAACTATGATCTTCTGGAAAGAATATGCCATATCATTAACAGAAGACTCAAAAGAAGCACTGAATCAAACGGACCTAAGAATCTACACAGATGGATCAAAAACCAACAAAGGTACAGGATGTGGTGTCTTCTCGGAAGACCTAAACATACACATCTTCAAACCACTCGGAGCACACAACACAGTTTTCCAAGCAGAATGTATGGGAATAATAGAAGCTTGCAACGCAGTGAAACAGCGGCAGCTAAAACACGAAAACATATGTATTCTATCGGACAGCAGGTCAGTGCTACAGGCACTGGGAAGCGATAGATTTACATCTGGGCTCGTATACGAATGCCACCAAAGCCTCCTCGAGGTATGCGGAAAAGGCAATAAGGTGACACTGAAATGGATCAAGGGACACAGTAACTCAAGAGGAAACGATGCTGCGGATGAACTAGCCCGTAAGGGCTCAGACACACCGGCATACGGACCCGAACCTGTCGTGCCCCTACCCTACTCGCACATAAACAACCAACTTGACAACCACTACAAACAACTACATCAAACACACTGGAAAGAGATAGACACCTGCAGACAAACCAAAGAAATAGTAGTGGAATACAACCACAAACTTACCAAAACACTTCTAAGGACAAAAAGGCCCCAACTACGCAAACTAGTGGGACTGATAACAGGACACAACACACTAAACAAACACCTCTTCAACATGGGCGGAACGAATAGCCCTATGTGCAGAGCATGCATGGAGGCGGAAGAAACCACAAAACACATTCTGCTAGATTGTAAACAGGTAGAAGTATACAGGACAAAACACCTTGGGACTCCAGGCACCCTGCGCGAGGCAGCAGGAAACCTGAAAGCCCTGCTGGCTTTCGTCGAGGAGCTGGGGTGGGTGGAATAGCGCTACCCCCGTTACACGCAAAATAGGCACACTGGATGTCGACTTGCGGAGGAACGCCCAGTACAACTAACTAACTAACATCCAAGAATTTAAATTGTATGAAAATAAGCCAGAGATGGTGCTTGATTTCGAACGGATATCGTCCTACTAATACCTTTACAAATATATAATACTTAAATACTTATATAATACTTAGATACTTAACACGATCGAGCGACAAGTACTACTAAGTGACAAGGACTAAGCCTGTGTAAACGGCTTATTATGTTTTTTTTACTATGTTGCTTTTATTATAATATAGTGGTTTTTGTTATAATGTTTAATTATTCTACTTGAAATATAAGTACCTACTATTGACAATTTCTCACATTGCATAAAAATATAATAGGTATTATGCTAGGATAATAATTTTATAATATTTCATGAAGTTTGACAATATGTTTCGAGCTCTTTATTGCATCCACCGTCTACTGGTAAATTTTCAGCTTTTCCAAATCCCTTTAAGGGTACTAATTAAAGTTACACCTTTCCTACTACGCCAGCACCAGGTGTCTCGGAATCTAGCCTGCTGACTATCCCGGCATTACATGGCCTAAATACTGTCTGATCTAAAAGTATCAGCTTTTCGAAAACTCTTGCACTTCTTTGTCGCTGGCTCTTTGACTAGATCTAGTGTCTCTACTGCCAAAAATACCAAACAGTTCTTCATATTAGGTTGCTTTCACTTGTTTCAAATGAATATTTTAAATGGCCACCTAAATAATTTATTCGATGTTTACATTTATCAATATTTCTTAGCCTTGCAGGAGTTTTTAAGTCTGTCTCTATATCACTGATTCATTGGTGAATTTCTGGTTGGACCCGTTCCCGAAATGATATTTCGAAGTTGTTCGGGAAGGGAAAAAAAATCGCCAGCCTTTGGTGGCGACTTAACACTAACCAAAGGCATTCGTCGAGATGTACCCCTCTGCCCACATTCCTCGCACCTTCTTCCCGCAATGCCCTGTAGCTCGAGAGTAAAGCTACTATTTTGTATATTATGGTATGGTTTTGACTCGTCTTTGAATGCCTATATCTCCCTTATTTATTGAGGTCGAATAAAGATTATTGCAGATTCGGAATCAGAGTGGTAAATAGCCGGGTGGCGTTGAAAGGACAGGTTCCTATAATGCAGGGTTTCTCAAACTTATATCCCCAAGTACTCTTTTTAAAAATCTAGCTGGAGGATAAAGTACGGGATTTTATTAAATAACAGAAAATACAGTCATAAATAGCAATAATATGTTGTTAATTAATGTAATTGATAAGTTTGCTTCTTGTCTCAAATTGAGTCTTTTTTAGGAGCTTTGGTCAATTTCAATATCAATTCTGATTCAGGATCAAAAGAATTTCTGAATTTCGTTTTTATCATACCCAGGTATGAAAACCCACTCTCACAAAAGTAGTTGTCACGAAGGGCAAAAGGTAATTCACCGTTTTGTGTGATAGCTTGGGATATTCTTCCTGTCCTGCTGTCCGAAAATCAATTAAAGACATCTTTTTAAAATAAGCTTGAAGAGCAATAATTCCTGTCGCGCGATCATGTGCGTTGCCAGCCAGTCAGTCACCAACCTTGTCGCGATTGCGTAAATCCTGTCGTGAACCCCCTACGATCGACTGGCGAACCCCTAGGGAGTTCGCGTACCCCACTTTGAGAAACGCTGCTATAATGCAATAATATTCAAAAACTAAACCTACAGCCAAATAGATGTTTACGAAGCGTTTTAAAAAAAACTTATTTTACCTACCACCATATAGGGGTTAGACACGTCTCTTATATCTTGCTTATTTATAGAGATAGAGCAGATTCATATAGTACTTGGTAGACACACAGAATATAGAGGGTGACATTAAAACATTTTCAATGCAGAAGAGTTTGCTAAACTGCATAAATACCAACATTTGGTAACAACTGAAATTTTGCACCTCCATGAGAATTTGTATACTGTCGCACCGGGGATTTGTGTCTTTGCTACATCTCTGCTGCGTCATTATGTCTGTAAATTGACAATACCGCTCTTTTGTCAAACTGCCCTGTTTTTACTTTTCTCACTCCTCGCACTCCGAGCTTCATATGGATGCTAGCTCGGGAGGTACGCCAGCAGGACAGAAGAAATACATAAAAGGTCCGGCACACTAGTCCGACGTACGCAACGTAGGTAACGCATTATGACATCTGGCCCTTGTATTTGAATGAAAGCAGACACACTTATCCTAAGCAACATTGCGTGGGATAAAGGGGTCTGGCACACTGGTCCGACGTACGCAACGCATTGACATCTGGCCCTTGTATTTGAATGAAAGCACACACTTATCCTACGCAATGTTGCATGGGATAAGTGTGTCTGCTGACATCTAAACTCAAGCGCCAGATGTCATCATAAGTTGCGTACGTAGGCCCAGTTTGTCGGACTCCTAGATGTGTCTGCTTCCATCTTAATTCAAGGGCCAGATGTCATATGCATTGCGTACATAGACCCAGTGTGTCGAACTCCTAAGACGTGGACATAAGACATTTAATTTGTATCTTTATGGAGTCGAGCCATCACTGATATTAGTAGCTAACTACTGAATCGTGATGAGAGGTTATCAAAAATTGCACACTCAGCATTACAACGTCAATAAAAACACGCCACGCGGGAAGACACACGATCAAATTCGTCATAAGGTCAAGGGCGTTCATTAAAACACGCGATTTTGGATTCAATATGGAAAATCGATCTTTCGGACAACTGCGTCGGAAAATGTCTTAAAATACTCACAAAAAGAAAACGTTCACGGCTCCGATGACCGCTCCCGTGACCGCGGGGGTCCTCCACATTATCAAATCCTCGACGGTACCCATGTACGGCTGGAAAAGCCACGAGAGGCGCTCCTCAAACGTTTTCGGCGGACGAAATCTGCGCCATTTGAAGATGCGCTCGAAGGCGCGCGACACGAACGACATGATCAGACGAAAAATGCAGCGGCCGATATTTTTAGCATACCAAAATATTTACACTTTGTGTCACCACACAACAGACGGCCGACGCGCGGACACACACGAGACGGAAGGAAGCGCATGCAATATTCACGAGATTTTCCGGACAAACAATGACTGCATTATGCGACGTTCGGTTTCACAACACAAGGTCTCCGTTTGCCGCGCGTTTATCACAATAAATTTGCGAATTATTACGCATCGCTTTATGAAAAACCTTGAACGCAATCGCCCGCCTCAGCTGATTTTCCACAATGAGTACCCGGTGTTGCCGTTTTGTGTGAAAAGTCTCGCTTTTCATTCTCACAGGATAGCTTTTCCAGCATGACGGAGGAAAAAATAATGTATGGTGTTAGATTCGTTTAATAGTTCAATGTTTTATTATTGTATTGATTTGATGGTTTTTCTTATAACTTGGAGATGATCAGTGTTTTCCCTGAATTATTGATGCACCTACGATAAAAAAAAACTAGTACTGTCTTGCAGAAGGCAGATTTGCAGACGGCAATCTTGCAGACGGCATTCTTGCAGGCGGCAGTTTTGCAGAAGGCAATCTTGCAGAAGGCAGTTTTGCAAATGTCAAACTGACGTTTCGAGGGTCGGCATTTTTGCAGACGGCATTTTTGCAGAAAATGAAGTTAGAAGCAAAACATCGTATTTAAAATTTACTGTTACCAGAGTAGAAATCGACAAAAGCCGCGTTTTCATATGTCAGGGTAGGGAAACCAGTCCACTTCTTTGAGTGTCC
Source organism: Micropterix aruncella (assembly GCA_944548615.1). Classification (NCBI taxonomy): domain Eukaryota; kingdom Metazoa; phylum Arthropoda; class Insecta; order Lepidoptera; family Micropterigidae; genus Micropterix; species Micropterix aruncella. Next base: position 2,281,262 of record OX155954.1, read on the forward strand.
TCTCCATCGCGGATCTCAGCAATCAACTTTCGATTTTAGGGAAAGAAAAACCTAACCTAACCTAACCTAACAGAAAAACTTAAAACATTTTTTTTAACGTTTAGTTTGATGTACTGAATCATCCACTACAAGGATGCCGGTAATTAATGTCACTTCGATTTTAGGGAAAGAAAAACCTAACCTAACCTAACCTAACAGAAAAACTTAAAACATTTTTTTTAATGTTTAGTTTGATGTACTGAATCATCCACTACAAGGATGCCGGTAATTAATGTCACTTCGATTTTAGGGAAAGAAAAACCTAACCTAACCTAACCTAACAGAAAAACTTAAAACATTTTTTTGTTTAGTTTGATGTACTGAATCATCCACTACAAGGATGCCGGTAATTAAATGTGGAGAGGTAAAAATATTCACCACTTTAATTTACCCTGACATGATAATTTGCTACTTCTTTTCTAAATTTAAAATTAATAACCTATGACCGCTTTACTGCTTTATTTTTGGTTTGTAAAATAATATAAAATTATTTTATTCATGTAATCATGTCCTAATGCGCCATTCTCAAACGTTGCCAACTTCGGGTTTGTATGCAAGTTTGCTTTCTGCAAGAATGCCGTCTGCAAAAATGCCGCCTGCAAGGTTGCCGCCTGCAAGGTTGCCTCCTGCAAATCTGCCCTCAACAGATTTGGAACTGTCAAAAGTGACATTTGTGCAAGACTGCCGCATGCAAAACTGGCGCCCCACCTGTCTCTAGGGGCAATCATATTATCGGACGCGTCCGTAAGCCGCGGCTTCCGATCGTATGCACAGTGGTCCGCGACTGACGCCCGTTAATGTGCACGGCTCAATAAGATAACCTTTTAGTCGCGTCCATAAGCCGCGGTTGACGGACGCGTCCGATAACATGTTTGCCCCACTGATCATGTTTGCCCCTTCACTTGTTTCATAATGTTACCATATCACAAAAGTCTTCTGTCAAAACCAACAAACGTCACCGACGCACAATAGCTGTCAACAACTCCATTACTTTTCTTCGTCCGTAAACAGATCACTTCCCCTCGTTTATTTATAGCAAGTAAACATCTAATCGATGCCGGTTCATCGTCTGATTCGGATAATGTGAAATTAGAGGAATAAGAGGCGCGGTTTAACCATGTCCAAGTCTGTAGATCCGAAGACGATCGACAAGACGAAGCTGCCGCCTAACAATACGGAAGAAAAGCGGCTGTTCAGTAACGAAAATCACTCGAAAAAAGCGCTGAGCAATCTCAACGCACTGAGGAAACATTCTAGGTTTTGTGATGTGGAATTAATTTCGGGGAACACAGCTGTTAAGGTAATCACTTCTTTCCTTATATTTAGACCTAATGGCACTTTGTAAATTAAACTACCAGTGTGACCACGCCTTCGATCTATTAGAAATGCTGCCAATTAGTCAGGGTTGTTCTTTTTCTGCAGGTTACTAATTGTAAACAATAGCGTAAACAAGTTACTAAAGTCTATTTCGGGACTACCATCACACCCAACCATCAAAGCCCTACTGCCAGCAAAGTGTCCATAGAAATTTCCTTCTTTTAAGAAGAAGTTGGTGATTAAATTACATATTGCTTATTCTATACCTCTTGAAATATTTTCTAGTTCCAGTTTATTTACTTATTTTTACAATCCAATTATTTAAAATTTGAATTGCCGCATCTCAAATCCTATGGCTTTAAAGGAGGGAGTGATTGGTTGGTAAGGTGCAAGACACATGTGGCAAGATGACGGTCCTGAACCTGCCACAACCGGTCGTTAGTGAACCGCCCACCCCTTAGAAGTGTAATAATAATATTATGACTATATATTGTTTGAGAAATGAAAATATAACAGTCGTTTTAGACTTTTTTTTAATTCTCCGATTATTTTGAGGAAACGAGTTTTACCAAAAAAACAATGACCAACGAGATACTTATAGAGGGAGAACGGTATAGAAAGAGAAGTGCCAAAATCTAGTGCAATATTACCCAAAAACTTGGTATCTGATTCTTTTATCAACAAAACATGCTCTTTAAGAATGCTCTTTCTCTATACATTTTTCTGCTTTTTCTGATACAATCAAAGCTTTATCTTTTCTTCCGTCGAAGTATATAACAGGTACTTGGAAGATAATGTTTCACTTTATGATACATTTCCTTGTTTGGTCTCGTTTATGGATTAAAGAGAAATCAAGTTCTATAGAAAGAGGAATTGAGGCTATTACAGTTTTTTTATCGATAACACATTAAACAGCTAAATCATTTTTCTGTAGGCTCATCGAGCAGTGCTGGCTGCAGGATGCGCTTATTTCGAGGCAATGTTTGGCGTTGGATTGGCAGAAACACGAAGTACAAAAGTCACTTTGCCCTCGATACCACCAGATATCCTAGAAGAGATCGTAGAATTTATTTACTCTGGTAAGTTGAAATGAATATATACGAAGCTACAATTGATGAGAAAGGAAAGCTCGGGGTCTCAAAATAGGTTGCAATGGCCGGAGGTTTGGTATCGCAGAAATCTACACATCCTATCCATGTTGCACAATCTGCTTAATAATCCCACCTCATCATCTTATCGGAAGAATAGGGTCATCCTACAAGTAAGTCATGGTCTGCCGCTTTGATTAAAAGAGAATTACATGCTTTGTATCCCAAAGCATAATACTTTGTTTTATCTTAGTCCTCTGTCCGTGCAGCTCGATGAGAGAACCAGCTCCCTCCAAATACCAGATACATACAGTCCCTCTGTTAGTTTGTTTGTTTGTTTCCATTCTTTAATGTGAAATTTCACAATGGACGGGTTTATTATCATACAACAATCTCTCACAAGCAACATGTATGCTTGTAACATGTGTGTAAGTGTGTGTCTTGTTATTGCGTTTGATTGACAGAACTCAAATGCAAATCCGTTAATTTTATCCCAATGGAAAATGGTTACCCAGCCGGGAATCCAACCCGGAACCCTACAATGTAAGATCAGGCGACCTAGCCACTATACCACCGGGCCTTTGTTCAAGGCACTTCTGAAAAAGTATTTCTTTTCTCACCAATAATGTACCCTTCCCCTTCTCCCATTCTTTTTCCAGTGTTGTTTTGTTTTTGACTACTTTTTTTGTATACTGAGATACATTGTAAAGCATTCAATTTCTGTATTATGGTAGCATCTATAGCCACGTTGGCATACCGATTCTTGAATGTTACCAAAGTTAAGCAGCGTTATGCATGGTCAGTACTAGGATGGGTAATCGCCTAGGATGGGTGATGGGTGACAATTAATATACTAAGTATATCACTGCAGCAATCGAGGGAAATGAAAAAGCCGACGAACTCGCTAAGATGGGAGCGAAGGGAACGTTATACGGCCCTGAACCTTGCTGTGGCGTACCAAAAAGCCTCGCAAACCTAATGCTCAAAAAAATATGTTTGGAACAATCTGTCAACCACTGGAACAACACGCCAGGGTTGAATCATTCCAAAGTGCTAATTAAGGCTTACGACCGTAAGACTGCCCGTGAGGCCTTATCGCTAAATAGGTACAATCTACGCATACTGGTGAGGGCGCTCACGGGGCATTGTGGCCTGAACAAACACATGTACAACCAGTGGCGTAGCGTGCCTTGGCGGGGCCCCGTATAAAAATTTGTTTGGGGGCCCTTAGGGAGGGTAAAGATTTCTTACAAAAGAAAAAAATATATTAGCATAAAATTAAAAGAAATATAATAATTAAATATACACTCTCCTTGCCTTTTTTTCGGCAAACTGATTTATTAAATCATTTATAGTTGATGATGACTTTAGTTTTTCTAAAGTTTCTGCCTCTATGGACAATAGTGACAGATCTGACAGGCGTTCATATCCCATCGAAGTTCTTAGGTATTTTTTATCAGTTTTAATTTTGAAAAACTTCTTTCAGCAGTTGCAATTGTAACTGGAAGGGCCAAGAATAAAAAGCATGCTGTTATTACCTCCGGAAAACTGGATGCAAGACTATTGAATTTTATCGGCAATAATTTAATGAGTTCCTTAATGGAATGAATTTTTTGAATTTCAGATTTTAAGCATGTTTTTAGAGCCTTTAATCGGTCATAATAAATAACTGAGATGTCTTTACTGTATTTAGCCGACAGTTTTCTGGAAGCGTTTAATATCTCTTCGTTTGACAGGAGTTTCTCCGGTTGTATTATTTCGAACATACTACTCAGGTCGCCAGGTCAGGTCAGGTCAGGTTGGGTGCCCCCGTGGCCCGGGGGCCCCGTATAATTGATATGGCAGATACGGCGGTAGCTACGCCCCTGTGTACAACCTCAAGCTCCGGGACACGAAAATGTGCAGGTTCCGCCAAGAGGCAGAGGAAACTTCCCTGCACCTCATGTGCGAGTGATGCGTAAAAGATACAACCACTTGGGTGGTCATTACCTCCAACCTGAGGAGGTAAAACAATCTGGCGCCAAAAGCCTGTTGCGGTTCTTAATTGACACGAGGCTTAGCGCAGAACTATAGTAGGTGGCGAACACAATAGATCAGCAATGGTCGCAGTGTAACAAGGCTCATAAAGACCTTAGAAAAGCCCCACAAAACAAATTTAAAAAAAAGAAAATTTTATCACAAAAACCAGATCTGGTTTGTCCGTGATATAGAAAACCTCTACAGTTAGAACAAATAATAAATTTACAGTCCAAAAGATTTTAAAAATACCTAATCAAATTAATAATATTTTAATTCTACCGGCAATTTGTGCAACTATTCTTAGTCTTATTAAAGCAGTAAATACATACTAGAAATGTATTCTTGAGTGGGTAAATACCAATTAATTACAAGCAGTAATTATACGGATGAAGCATATGTCCATAGTAGGACGGGTTTTCCATCATTCCAGCTGATCTACATATGTACATACAGGTTAATAATTTGAATGTGGCTGAACTACCCGGAAACTCTTTAATCAACACTATGTCTGGCTGTAAAAGATTGCACCTTTGTACAAATACTTATTTTGTCCAATAAAGAGTTATTATATCACATTGGAATTTAAGTGTGTCACAGTCAGTGAAAAACTGAATAAATTATTTTGATTATTGATTTCACTGCTAATTTACTGTTTATGTAGGTGAGGTGATGATATGTCGTACTACGGTTCAAGATCTGATGGTGGCGGCCGATATGCTTCAGTTACGTGAGCTGGTCAAAGGCTGCGGAGAATATCTCCGTAAAGAACTTCATCCTAGCAATGTTCTTGGTATATATAGGTAAGAGGTCGGTTTTTAAAAAAAATATCAGCTTTTCATAACCCAAGAACAAATGTAGTATTATTTGACCGAGCGACTAGCAATATGAATCTCTTAAAGTTGCAAAAAGAAAACAATGCTCAGACCTATACGGCATGCTAACTGTTGCTCCTAATAATAATATGAATTCCCGCATCAATGTGTTGACAACCCCCCCCCCCCCCCCCCGCCTCATTTATTTTGCTCTTATTGCCTCTCTTCCGAAGTCATGATTTTTTGTTGAAATATATGTCCAAAATCTTCCAGAGAAAACAATCTAAAGAACAATAAGAAACACCGCAAACCGACCTGAACACTCACTGGTGTGCTTTTCATTAAAAATTCTATCCATAATAGCATATCTTCGAAAACTTGCACAATCAAATAAGAACAAGTAGAAGAAACATAGTCATTCTTTTTATTAAAAAATCTGTCCAAAAAACCATAATAATTACCTCTGTAATTACCATGTGCATCACAAAACGAAGAAAAGAAAACATTGCAAATCCTCCCAAATTAAATTATTCCAATGCTACCAACCCTATGGTAATTTATGGCCGAAATTGTTAAAAAAATGACAGACCGCACCGCAGAGATCGAAAAACATATTATGCCAGTTTTATAGTTCGCTGGGTCGTTATCTCTATTAGATTTCTCCAAGACAGATTATAATCAATCTCCACGCCCAAGTTTCGTATGCTTTTCACTTTTTCATTAGTTTCGCAAGAGCAAATCAAACATTCATCACATCTAAGTAACTTAAAGGCGTAGTCTGATGGAGGTTGGCCAAAATTGTTTATACTAAATGGTATGAATTTAGTTTTAGTGATATTAAAACTCGGTAGACTATCATCCAGCAGCACCCAGTACTGCTCTGATTTTATGGTCTGCCAATCTGAAGAACATGACAGGTGACACAGCGCATATAGATGTTGACAGATTTTGTGTGGATTTTTTTTCGTGCCACAAAATGAACCTATTAACCCCTCAGGCCCCGATTGGCCGATATCGGCCTAAACACGATTCAGCGTGATGGCACCGTTTTAATTTTATTTTAATTTAATTTGTTTTAATTTATTATGTTTTATTATGTTAATATGTTTCATTTTAATTATGGGTACAGTGGTTTGGTAGTAATTAATATTTTGGTGAGACAGTGTTGTAATTCAATTTTTTTACTAATTTTTACTAACAAAATTTGGGACAGCAACTTGTCAATCGGCTGAGGGGCCGAGGCCTGAAGGGTTAAGTATGAGCTCTGCTCCGAATTGTGTTAAAATGCGTAACTCTATAAAGCACGCAAAATCTCTGAGCAATTACTGGGAGCAGATTTCCCCTCCTACTCGTCCTCCCCTACCTAACGACTGCCCTAAGTGGAGACGTTGTTGGCACACTGGTAGTTTTATTTAGAATGTGATTCTAGCGTTAAAGAGTTTAATTTTCAACAGGTTTGCGGAGGCGCACAATTGCGTTGAGCTGGCGTCGGCCGCGCTACATTTAGCATGCGATTACTGGCCTTTGGTCGCCATGGGAGAAGAACTACTCGACTTGCCGGTTCACCATTTGCTTAAGTTGCTCGCTTCCGAAAATCTAATTATCGACTGTGAAGACCAGGTATGCACTATTCCCATAGAATCTACAACCTTAAAAAAAACGGTTGTGTCACCCCAAGACATTCCCGGCAATCAGACATGCCCCCCTTCCACCAAACCTCCCTTCCCCCAACACCCTCTCCCCCCTCCAATCCCCTCCCCCGGAGTCTACGTTTTAAATTTCAAGTCAAGTCATTGCCCAAGGTCACCATCGCTTAAAAATGGCCCATTGGCCACCCGATTGTTATGATCCCTTTCTATGAATCACACAGCTTACTTGACTACTCAAAAGTCTTCAAGTCAATCGCGTATGGTCGCCATCGCTTAAAAATGGCCCGTTGGCCACTCGATTGCAATGATTCCTTTCTATGAATCACACAGCATACATGACCACTCCGTCTACGTTTCAAATTTCAAGTCAATTTCCCAAGGTCGCAATCGCTTAAAAACGGCCTGTTGGCCACCCGATTGCAATGATCCATTTCTATGAATCGCACCACTTAATTAACCACTCAGGGGTCTGCGTTTCAAATTTGAATCGGCCAATGCACCATCACTTAATGACCCCCTGGAGTCTACGTTTCAAATTTCAAGTCAATCGCCTGGAGTCACCTTTCCTTAAAAACTACCCGTTGGCCATCCAATTGCAATTGCAAACTCCTTTCATGAATCACACCGCTTGCTTGATATCATAATGTGATTTCAGCCCATCAAAGCACATGTATATACCAAATTTCGAGTCTGTAAGTCCAATATTTCAAGATTGAAGTACGACTAGCACGCCCTCTGGTGAACCGATTTCAGCCCCAGCCTTTTCAACTATTATTATTATTTATTATTATTATTTATTATTTATTCCGTAGCCGGCGATTGGGGAGGGGGTCGCCCTCGCAGCCAATACGCTGCTGTCGGTGCCGCTGGATCTCGTACTCCATTCACCATTCGCTTCCATTCTTGACGATTTTTTGCCATGTCTCGAGCATCCCTAGCCGACAATCGTTGATTTTTAAGGTCGTCTCTGATGTTATTTAGCCAGGTTTTCTTCGCTGCTGATCGCTGAATTCTCTATTCTGTCGGACGGTCTCGCCAAAGAAGTTTACGTGGCAAGCGATTGTCGTTCATTCGGCAAACATGGCCGAACCATCGTAGTCGATCAATTTCAACTGTTACCATAACCAAATAATGCCTGCATGCCAAATTTCAGCTCAATGGGATGTAGCGATTGGGCGCTATTGTGGAGGAATACACACACAAACAGACAGACACAAAAGTGCATTCACAATACTTTACCTCCTCGTCGGTTGGTAGGCGGATAAAGTAAAAAATCTGGTTGATACACGGTATTATTTACTTTCCCAAATAACGTCTTGATGAAGCGACATACAAGGCGTCGCTGATCGAAGTATTGGCTATTATAATAAGTGTGGTGGATTAAATTTTCAAACTCTTTTGTTTTATTCTCTTTGATTTAATTGTTTTTTTTTTAAATAGCTATAATAATAAAAATGTTATGTTATGTAGTTAGTGGAAAATTATACAGCTATTGTGGTGCTATATTTTGATTTCTTTGGCAGGTACTAAACGCAGCATTGCGATGGTTGCAACATGACCCAGAACTGAGAAGGCGGCATTGCTTTGAGTTATTGACAAAGGTTCGACTGTCGCTACTTTACCCTTCCGCCTTGGAGTCAGCCATCGCAACAACCACTGACCCTTCATTGCAAGTTGCGATGCGAAATGTTTATAAAGATATGGTGAGGATAGACTTTAATTACCTTACTTAACCCCTCGCGTACCAGACGGCCCGAAACGTCCAGAATTGATATTTACCGTCGAACCCCAGACGGCCCGAAATGGCCAGGCGAGGCCGACCGCTAATTATGTTAGTACAACTTTGACTAATAATTATGAATAATCTTTATTGCTTTACATAACGACGTTACAAATATCTAATAGCAAATTTCAATAGGAACATAAAACAGGTCTTTTTTAGACGATCGGTGTGACAGTTTCGGAGTAATCGTTTTTTTTCTGAAACGCCATCTTTTTTTTGAGATTCGCGAATTTCTTACGGGCCGTAAGGCACACATTAAAATTCAAACCGCGGGCCGCGAGGGGTTAAAACGATTTCTTTTGCATCAGTTGTTTGTTTGAAAAACCTTATTTCACACACAATAGAGCACAACATGGTGCCAAGTGGCAATAGGCCCACCATGTGACAAAATGTTTATTTTGTCAAATTAATATATAACGAGTATATTTTTTTAAGGCAGTGGTCATAATAAATGAGTACAATTACATAATAAACATAATATAAAAACTAAAACAGAAATTAATAACATATGTCAACTCGGTGAAGGGATGAATGGAATATAAGGACAAGCTAGGAGACGGGTGGGGTGGGGGGTGTATTCATAAGTTAGGTAAATGTCTTTTAACAATTCGGAAGTCAGTCATTTCGAGGCCCAAAGAAAATTTGTCTGTAGAAGGTGTGTGCAAGCATACTAATATATAACGGTGGCTTATTCAATGGCAGGCTTCAATGACAGGCTTTTACCGCAGTGGAGGGAGAAATAGAGATGATAATTGAATAAATGTGGATATCCTACTACTATTATAAACACGAAAGTTTGTAAGAATGTATGTATGGATGTTTGTTACTCTTTCACGCAAAAACTACTGAATGAATTTTGATGAAATTTTACAATAATATAGCTTACACATCAGAATAACACATAGGCTATAATTTATAAATATAAATATACTTTTCTATCATCATTATCACAATTTTCCATCACCACGTGGGTGAAATTGCGGGGCGCAACTAGTAATACATATAATAAGAGAAACGCAGTGCGTGCGTTACTCTTATTATATGTATTAACCCAGGGGTTAATAGACCCCAATCAGGTTTTCAAGTTGTCTCAGGGCCATATTATCAATTATTATTATTATTATTATTATATATTTAACAGGCAGGCAGCTTAAGCTGATGCGCGTGAGTCCGCGCTTGCATTACAATTTCTGTTGAATAAGTCCAGTTTATTTTTAAAGTTATTAACACTTTTGGCATTGATCACTTCACTTGGGAGAGCATTCCATTCGTTTACCACTCTACTGCTGAGGAAATGTTTCTTGGGATTTGAATAGAATGATTCACGCTGGAGTTTCAGACGATGCCCACGCAGATGTGTGTTAGTGCTCATGGTGTAGATAGCCTGCAACCCAGGAACGTCATACGATGCAGTCAGGATCTTATATGTCTCGATTAAGTCACCCCGTGCCCTCCGTTGCTCCAGAGTGGTCAAACCGAGAGCCGACAATCTTTTCTCGTATGTTAGATGCTTCAAGTTAAAAGGCAATTTAGTCGCTCTTCGCTGGACCTTCTCTAGAAGATCGATATCCTTCCTAAAGTATGGATTCCAGATCTGATAGGCGTGTTCCAAAATGGGTCTTACAAATGACTTATAAATTTTCAGCATCAGTTCCTCTGTGATATGGTGAAAAGCTTTTTGAATTAGAAATTAGAGTTTGCTTTCTTTACCAATGCATTCACGTTTTCTTCCCATTTTAGGTCTTCGGTGACTATTACGCCAAGATCCCTTTGTGATTTCACAGCACTAAGACGGGTGTTTTCTAGAAAGTACGGTTTCTTAGGGTTCTTTTTACCGAGATGAAGAACAACACATTTTTCAGCATTAAGAGTTAGGAGCCATTCCGATGTCCAAACGCTGAGTTTGTTGAGGTCATTCTGTAAGCTGCAGCTACGGAGTAGTGGATTCGCATATATCTTCGTATCGTCTGCGTATAGACTCATGCTTGATGATATACTAGCTTGTAGGTCTGTCAGGTATAGAATGAATAACACTGGCCCCAAAACCGATCCCTGCGGTACACCACTGAGGACATCATATGAGTCCGATAAGGCCGCTTCCACTCTTACTTGAAAAGTGCGATTAGTAAGAAAGTCTGTAATCCATCTCAAAACACTTCCTCTCACCCCCAGATGCTCAAGCTTAAATAGGAGGCGGTTTATAGGGACTCATCGAAGGCCTTCTCGTAATCCAAATATATTACGTCCACAGGGTCTCCCTTATCCCAGCTTGAAGTCCACTCATTGAGACATTGAATGAGATTCGTTACGACAGATCGACCTGGCACAAATCCGTGTTGTTCCTCATTGATGATGTTCTGCTGGGACAGAAAAAGTCGCAGTTCTTTGACGATGATTTGTTCCATGACCTTACAGGTGATGCTGGTGAGGCTAATGGGACGATAGTTGGATGCACTCAGCTTGTCACCCTTCTTGTAAATTGGGGTCACCACTGCATGCTTCCAATCCGACGGCACTTTGCCAGTACATAATGATTGTTGCATCAGTTTAGCCAAGGGAAAGCTTAAAGTTGAGGCGCAGCTGTTTAAAAGCACAGACGGTAGATTGTCAGCGCCCATTGCAGATTCTATATTTAGTTTTTTCAGTTGTGTTTCAACAATTTCTGCTGTGATTGTTACAGATTCCAATGCGTTTTCCACCCTAGGCAATACATTTATAGGCAACAGTGGTCCCGCAGGTTCAGTTACAAAGGCATTGAAGAACTGTCTTGCGAAAATGTTTGCAACTTGTGAGGGTTCACTAGCAATAATATTGCTTGTATTGTCGCGTACGCATGGCGGACAAGAAATTTTTGACGTTAATTGTCGACGTATGTAGCTGTAGAAAGGCTTACAACCTGAGTCAACAAGGTTTTTTTCGAATTCACGCCTCGATGCCCGGATATCTGATTAAGTCGGTTTGTTGCAGTTCTGTATTCTCGGTATGATGCAGGGCTTCGGTTCAGTTTCTATTTATCCCATTGCTTTCTTTTCTTATAGGAGAGTTTAATAATATCTTTGTTTATCCAGGGTTTATTAATAAAAGCTCTTCTGTTACTAGTGGGAGTATTACTATTTAAAATTTGTGTTAACCCCTTGAGTATGATACGACCAAATCTGGTTCTGAAACAATTATCCGTTGAGTATGATACGACCAGATCTGGTTCCGCGTTTTTTTCACTTCTTTGACGTTCTCATATTTATTCATAATTATCTAATTGTTTTACAAAATGATATTTCAATATTCTATATTCGAAATTTCAATGCAATCATTGTGCAGTTGTTCTTTTTATGATTGGTGTAGTAGTTTCGTAGTTATAGTACTTTAAGGTCGATGTCGCCGAAAATCCTGCAAAAGAGACAGATGCATCCATGAAAATACCCATTTACTCCAAGGGTTAAGTTATATTTAAACTGTATCCAGTTTTTGTTAACGTCATCACAAGATAAGTCCATCTTTGAATACTCTATTATCTTATCGTTAATTATAGAAAAGTTTACCTTTCGGTAGTTCTTTCTGCCGTTTCTGTAGTGGTTACTTTTGTCCAGATTTCTGTTTATTATCAATTGGATGTTGGCCAGCAGCGCTGTGTGATCGCTTTTACCAATGTGTCCTAAGTAATCAATCTTGGTTATCAAACCATCATCATTGCTCAATATTAAATCTAAGAGGGATATTTGGTTATTTCGATATCTTGTAGGTTGGTTGACAAGTTGAGAAATATTGGTGTCGTGGCATATTTCAAGAAAAAGTCTTTCAACTGCCGTACAGCCTAATATATCCGTAGTGGAGTTCCATTTTACAAGCGGCAGGTTAAAATCTCCAGCTATAATTACTGTATTATTTTCGGAGGCTTTCTTAATATTGTGGAACAGAATTTGATCACTTTCTTGAACATGGTATACTGTGGGTCGGTAGATTGCTGCAATTAGAAAATTGTTGCCGTTTACATTTAAATCTAGCCATAGTGCTTCGACTGGTGATTTAGTATAATTTTCATTTATTTTGGCTATTATAGGTATGTCTTTATGTGTGTTTGCAACATAAATCGCAACTCCTCCACCATAGCTGCCTGTTCGGTCTTTCCGATATACTGTATAACCACTAATTTCAATAAAGGAGTTTGGAATTGAGTCATTCAAGTGCGTTTCGGTGATAATAATCAGTGCTGGGTTGTATTTATTTATTTCCAATAGTAGACAATCGAATTTTGCCGTTAGAGAAGCCAAGTTCGTGTATAGTAGGGGGAAGCTGATGATGGACTGTGAAGCTAGGGGTTTTTTAGCTCCTTTGTTATTCTCGGTACACCTTTAATGTATTTTATGGTGATATCAGATTCCCCATTGTTTTTCCGCTCGGCCAGTTCTTCTCTGAGGGATGATAAAAATTCTCTCTGCATTGGTGTATCATCGGTTTTAATCATTGCTTTGGTTTTTTTCCGATTCTTGATAATATTTCTGGCATCATCCTTATTTTTTAGTACAACTTTAATTGGACGTGGTTTACCGTTTGGTAAACCAAACGGTAAACCACGTTTAAATAATAATAATAAACTCTTTATTTGCACTTAAAAAGTATACAAAAAAGGCGAGCTTATTGCCACATGGTAATGTCTTACAGCTAACCTAAACATAGTGGTACATGCGCGCATTGTGAAAATAAAGATTATTACATAACATACAGACAAGTGGAAGAATTTAAGACTAATAGTGCCCGAGGAGAGGAAATTGGGGGAGGAACAGGAGAGAAAGGGAAGAACTGGTTACTTCTTAGAAAGGTAGTAATCCTTAAGGTGAGTCTTAAACGATGGTAAAGAAGGCGAGTTTCGTATATTTGCTGGGAGATCGTTCCAGAGTCTTGCACCATGGACACAGAAAGAATAGGAATAGAAATCACTATTATGACTCGGAATTTTTAATAAACTGTCAGAGGCTGACCGAATAAACCGTCAGTAGGCTGACGTTTACCGTTTGGTAAATAATTATTGTTATTATTTTAACAATATTGCAATCAAATACCATGACAGTTACATTCCTTATAATTAAATTGTAGATATTTCGACGCATCGAAGAGTAGGAATAACTTACTGGAGCAGCGGTTTGTATTGTAATGTAATTTCGTTGTGATGGTTTTTACTTAGGTAAGCAGAAGAGGTGCGCTAGTGCCCCTGTACTATGAGCCTCGGCTCGCATCGAAACGTGAAATTTACCTGGTGGGTGGCGCAACACGAGATCAAGGAAGGGGATGGCAACGTAACATTGACATCACTTTAGCTTCTTGTCTCAAGTTCGATCTTCAGAAGTGGTAAGATTATCATCCGTATAAGCTGCTCTGATAAGGCACTATTTCATCAATAGGCAATGCTTATGCACCATTAACCAGCGACGGGGGTTTGTGTCTTTGCTGCGTCACTGTCGCTTCCTTTAAAAGTAAAACTGTCTATGGCCCTGCGTTTTTTACTTTTTCGGTCGTTCCTTTGTAAAAAAAATAAACATTGTTTTTATTTATTTTGTATTTTCAATGGAAGTTGAACATAGGACTAAAGACCATGTACGAATTCTGTCGAAAATATTAGCTTTGAAAAGATGAAAATGTATGTTAAACAAAAAAGCCCTCCTCCCTCTCCTTTAATAATTCCAATTTATTGTCTATTATGAAAGGTCGAATGGTGACTACACAATTTAATTTTGCGGAAATGTCTATTTATATTTTTATTACAAAATCTTCACTAATTCAGAAGAGATCACCAAAAGACTAATATTTAATAAGTGTAATCCAAAAAAAAATAACAGTCTGCAACGGTTAGGGGATCTCCAACTGCCCCCCCCCCCCCCCCAAATTGAAATGCAGTGTAACTATTGATTATATAGGGTAATAGTTTGCTCAATACGGTACTATGTTTAGACAGCTAGAATTTCAATATGAAACATGAAGATGGCAATCATAGTTACAAACAATGATTAATCGCCTCTTAAGTTTAGTAACCCAATAGATTGTGTTCTCAATATGCCTATACAGTATCTTATCTCAATATAAAACAATATATAGTAACAAAGGAATATTTAGATCATTGCTCATATTATTTTGATTTTGTTTACAAGGATGTCAATTTGAATTTGCTATATGGGTTCCTATTCATAATCATTAGGCGCTTTACTGGCTTCAAATACTCTAGTACAGGGGTCTTCAACCTTTTTGAGGTCAAGGACCAACAATACTTTGATTTTGGTTTGGCGGCCCGCAACACAAACAAAATATTCCAATATAAACTTAAGTAATTGAAGAACATTAATCGTTGAAGTTATTTATTATGCAATTTTACCAAAAAAAAATATTTTAATAAAATTCAATCAATGATATGTTTGACATTGTTGAGTCTTAACTATTTTATCAATATCTTCCCCTATAGTGGTTATTGCAATTCTCAAACTGGTCTGAAGGTTGCAAGTTGCAACGTGTTTTCTATTCAACTCTCATTAACGCACGGAGCGAACGATCGAAATGAGGGTGTCCGTTGCAACCCGCCTTACTTTAGTAAAACTGCGGGCGCGAGCGGGCCGCCAAGAACGCCACCGCGGGCCGCAGGTTGAAGACCCATGCTCTAGTATATAGCATTCTAATCTGTCCATATTATTTCTGTGATGTAATCAGCCTATATCAATATTATCAATGTTATTATAGATGGCGAAATAAATGACAGACAATGCTATCAGCGCCACCTGCATGTGACCAGTGCAGAGGCGTTACCAAAATGTAATATGGCATTGAGCAATCTAGTACCTTATATAGTCAATAGTATAACATACGAGGATGCCTACAGTAACTCCAGACTCAACGTGAGCCAGGGTTACTACGCTAGTACGGGAAACTAAAATGAAGCCGTTTTTAAAAAGTTTTTTTTCACAGGGATTGGATAGAAATGGCCCCGATGAACATCACCCGAATACAGCCTGGTGTTGCGGCTCTCGGTGGAAAATTATACGTGGTTGGCGGCGAACAAGGCAGCCAAATTTTAGCAAACGCCGAGGTGTATGATCCTCAGGTAATTAATTGCCCAACACATATATTACATTTGCAATTGCTATTTTTTTACACTGGCCACTTTGAAATTCGATAACTTCGATTTGAGTTAGAATTTCAAATTCAAATAAACTAGCTGAAACCCGCCGAGATCGACGGTCAGTTTATTGACAGTAATGTCTAAAAAATATATTTCCTATTTATGTACAAATAATATTTTTTTGGATTAATTCGATTATGTTACGGTGCCTTACTCATTTGATCTACGATCAGGAATGTACTAAGGTCTTGGAGAAAACGGACAGCAACAATCGAAGAACGACACGTATTTGATATGACGAGTGACAGAAAGTAAACAAAAGTTTCGCACCAATTCAGCTTCCTTTACGCTAGATGGCGGTGAAAGGATTCCGTAACGGTTCCGATTCCGATACCGATAATTGGCATCGCCGATTATATACAACCAATATCAAACAGTTCAAAAAACACGCGAAGCGACGGCACTCGCACGAAATAATTTGAAAAAACTTTGCTTTCTTAACAAAAATCTGCCAAAAGTAAACTTTAATTACTGACTTCATGTATCGGTTTATTAATTTGTGTAATGATAATTATTTTCCTAATTATCAGTTTGATTACTTGATAATAATTCATAATAATAAATAAATACTTTCTTTGAATTTTGATTTGACATTTTTATTTATTTATTTTACACTTCTAAAAGTTAAGTATTTGTTAAATATAGGTAAGTTTTATCCATAACAAAGATGACATACAAGCGCCTTAGGTACATACTTATTATTTATTATCTACTAAGTCATCGATATTGGTATCGCCGATTATTTACTAAAGTAATAGTTATCGTATCGGCAAAGTTATGTATCGTTTCTTCCCTAATTAAAATCTTTAAAATTTGTTTTTAACTGTATTGAATAAAAAAACGGTTGTGTCATCCCTAGACTTTGCCGGCAAGCAAGCAATCCCCCTCGCGCGCCAAATCCCCTAAACCCTTCCAACCCCCCCCTTCTTAACTTCCCCTCAACCCCTACCCCTCTCCCAACCCTACCTCTCTCACTCTCTCCTCCAACCCACTCTTCCTAACCTCCTATCCAACTCCCTCCACCCCCAACCCTTCCTCTATTTCTCTCTCCCTCCCACCAGAGGCGTAGCTAGGGGGGGGGGCAGGGGGGTACATATGTCCTGGGCGCCACAGCTTAGGGGGCGCCAAAATGAGGATCGATTTAAACTAACTTTTGTATTTTAATTTTATAAAAATGAATGTATTTTAAAACGTTTGATGTTGAACGAAAAATTAAAAATCTTAGCGTACCCAGTCCATAATATAAACTGAAAATACCATTTTTTTTGGCCACAGTGAGTCTCCAGACTCTCGATACGAGAAGGGGCGCAGATATCGTGTCTTGTCCCCGGGTGCAAATTACCCTAGCTACGCCACTGCCCCCTCCCCAGCCACCCTCTCCCTACTCCCCGCCCCAACTCACCCCTCTCCTTACCCCCTCACCTTAACTCATCCCCATCAATCCCCTCCCCAACTACCCCATCCTCCTGCCCACCCTTCACCCCCGATCTCCACCTTTAACCATCGCCCTCCCCCCTGCGGAAATCCAGGAGATGGCACTATCATTTTTATTTTTCTCTTTTAATGATATATTTACAGACCAAGAGCTTTTTAAAACACCTCAAGCAAATTTTTACACATTTGGCGGTTACAGGAAAAACACGTTTTATATAAATTTTTTTCTCTTTTGATGACACATCTACAGATTGAGAGCTTTTCTTAGACACCTCAACCAAATGTTTACACCTAGCTGTTTCCTCAATATGGCGGTTACAGGAAAAACATGTTTCAAATTAATATTTATCGTCGATGATACTGCAAATCCATCCCGTGTTTGCAATCTGACCCAACAGTCTTTTTAATCAATTTAAATTTACGTTGTTCCATATGTATTCTATTGGCAGCATTAGGGAGGAAGTCGTAATACTACATGACCATTCTTCCTGTGCTATACCATCAACATATTATTATTTCTTCTTGAAGTGCTGTTTCTTAACAATGTAATAAAATATACTTCAAACGCAATGATCGTTACTTGGTTTGTAGCTATTAAGACTATTAATTAGGGTAACTGTTATACTTCAATTTCGAAACAGCATTAGGTGTTTAGTACCTATGTTAATTTCACAATAAAAATAAGATAAAATACAAACGGAGCTGCCATGGAATTCACCGGCAGAAGTCGGGCCCATCATAATAGTATTATTACTTTTTCTGGAGGGTAAGCGGTGGATTCCGAACAACGACCGGCTATGGTAGGTTTAGGACAGTTGTCTTGTCACATATGAGCGTTTACCTTACCACCCATTCACTCCCCCTTCAAAGCCATACATTTCTAAGATGCAGAAATCACAGTTTTAGATATTTTTTCTAGGAAGGGTTATTTTCCTGGAGAGACCAAGATCTTTAAAAAGGGGACACAGAGATTTAGCTGGCAGGCCACGAGCGCCAACTTCCACCGCGTAAAGGTGAACAGTGAAGCTGTTCCGAGTGATGGCATTTGCGAGATCATGGTACTTAATTTGTACTCGTGGTCTTTTGGGATTTTTGATTCCCATGGAACAGTTAATTCTACAATTAGGGCCATCTTCCGAGATGGTGAGTAGAGTTATATCTGGACGAAGAGCTGAGCATCCGAGACTTTCAGGGAATTTATACTGCTTAGAGACTGAATCGACATCCAGATCCAATCTGAAGCTTTCTCGATTATTAATAAAGGTTTTGTCAAACCCTTCCAGTCATACAACTTTACTTTCTATTGTTCTGGAGGAGGAATTCAAAAGTATCCAATTGTTGTCCAATCATTCTGGCATTGAAGGCCAATAGCGTAAGCTATACCCCAGACCATTGCCGATCTGGCCGATTCCAGCAAGGAACTTTTTGTGGAAGTCTACGCGGGCTTGTATATTTGACTCACTAGGGCCACTTATTACATGCTTTGATATTGCCGGATCCTTGGAATTGCTTAGAATCGAATTTTTGGTTATTCTGGAGTTGGTGTAGAGCAGAGAGGGCAGTTTTAGAGCTAGCCTAAAATTGTGTTTGAACCTGAAGAGAGTTGAGGGGTCAGCTGGTTTGGCTAAGGACAACCAGGATTTTAAACTAGCTGTCACCAGTGCATTCAGACGAGACAGTTGGGTTTTGGTGAAATCGCAAATAAGAAAGGGCCATGACAAAAATTAGCAAGGCATCTTTGCCAGGCAACTACTGAAATGCTCTAATACTTGATCGCCAGAGAGGTCTGTTCCCTCCCAAGGAATTAGAAATAGTTATTTACATCTGTAAGGGAGATATTGGAGCTCTTATAGACCAAATTGGGGTCATAGGACGTCATAGGATGTAAATTTTGTGTCTAGTAATTATTAGTAATTAATACACATTTTACAATTATTGTTACATACCACAATATTTACTATATTGTAACCTATTGAACTTTTTTATTAGTAAGTAGGATAGGTAGATACTTCAAAGTATCCGACCGTTGGTGGTTCAAGATGTTATGATTGAATCCTGTGGAGCGGTGTCATTTTTACACGATTGCCTAAAAAAAAGGAGTGTTATGTGTTTAGTATTATTTTATGTATGTTTTCCGTTTCTTTATTTCATCATAACTTTTAACCCCTTGAACCGATTTAGAAGTGTGTGGTATTGTTAGAATCGTTGTGCCATGACGAGTGTCATAGGGTCAAGTGTCAAATAAATAATGATCTAAATGTCCAAATGTCAAAAAATTAGGATAACTATATCAAATGAAAAGTCTGATGGAGTACATTTCGGAAATATATATATATATATATATATATATATATATATATATATATATATATATATATATATATATATATATATATATATATATATATATATATATATATATATATATATATATATATATATATATATATATATATATATATATATATATATATAAGATGATTATAAAGTAAATAATTATAAAAGCCACTTACATCGTGACGAAGGATTCCCTTGATCGGATTCGGGAATGCTTTAGGTGTTAACGAGAATGATGAATGCCTCTCACTTGCGGAAAGAGGAGTAGGTTTAAGTTGGGCCCATTTTTCAACTAGTAAACGCTCACCCTTCATCCAATTATCTCAAAATTGAAAGTTGAAAAATGGGCCCAACTTAAACCTACTCCTCTTTCCGCAAGTGAGAGGCATTCATCATTCTCGTTAACACCTAAAGCATTCCCGAATCCGATCAAGGGAATCCTTCGTCACGATGTAAGTGGCTTTTATAATTATTTACTTTATAATCATCTTATTGATCAATTCTAAAAAGAATATATACACAAAACTATCAAATATATATATATATATATATATATATATATATATATATATATATATATATATATATATATATATATATATATATATATATATATATATATATATATATATATATATATATATATATATATATATGTATCTATACAGATAAATACACAAACCACAAACGGTTTCGAAGGGGGAGTGAATGGGCGGTAAGGTGATTGCTCACATGTGGCATGACAGCCGGTCGTTAGTCCGAAATCCACCGCTCACCCCCCAGAAGTGTAATAATATTATATGATGGACCCGACTTCGTTCTGTGAATTCCATGGCAGCTCCGTTTGTAGTTAATTTATTAAAAAAACAACCTTTTTATTTTTGAGCACTGAGGGCAACCAACTAAAATGTGGCGGCGGCGAAGCGGCGCTTGATCGTTTCAAGATACCTGCCGCAGGGTCAACGTTATTCTCTTACAAAACATGCTCTTCAGCGCAAATGTTTTTTTTAAATAATTCTAAATACAACAGTTCACTTTTTGTAAGGGCAGTCATGTTTTTTTTAATCGCTTGTTTTATAAAGCGTTTTTTAAAGTGTTCTATGCAATCTCTTTAGTAAAATAGATGTTTACCACTTGTTGGGAATTGCTGTTTATTTTATTTCATTTTAACAACACTTTTGTCAAATAAAATTTCGTCGACTATACCTTTGTAAAACGGCAACTTCTTTGGTAAGGACCTAATATATTGAGAATTGTTTCTGTTTTTGCAGACTAATAAATGGACGGAAATCGCTCCGATGAATGAGGCGAGATCCGCCTTCGGGTTGACTGCTTGGAGAGGGTGTCTTTATGCTCTAGGAGGCTGGATCGGCCAAGATATGGGCTCATCTATTGAAGTGTACGATCCCGCCACCAACGTTTGGAAAATGGAGGGTCACATGCCTGAGCCCAAATTTGGCATGGGCGTCATTAATTACGACGGTAAGCTGACAACTGAAATTGAACATCTATATAAAATTTATATTTTATGGTTATATGTTACCTCATGATCAAAAAGTATCCGGAATTTCTCATTTAAAGGAACCGCGCTTGAGATATTGTCAAAATATTTTTTTTCTAGGTTGGTACTTTTGTCAATTATTGACATGTCACTTTTGAGTGCAGTCTGTCGAACAGTTTATACATAACAGCTTTGTAAACGAGTCATTGTTAGGTGTATTCTGCGAATTTCGCTATGTCGAATTTATTTGAGCAAAGAGTCTGCCTGAAATTTTGTGTTTCTATCAAAATGTCATGTGCATTGAAAAGCATTGAAAATGTTACGGGTAGCCTACGGAAACTCGACAATGTCGAAAACGTAAGCATATAAGTGGCACAAAGAGTTTAAAGCTGGCTGTAGTGGTTAATCGAGCACCTCTGTAACTGAGGGATACATCGAAAATGTTAAGAAAATTGTGCTCGAAGATCATCAGGGAGATATCAGCATCAGGGAGATAGCAGCCAATCTTGGTGTCTCGTTCAGATCAGTGCAAAGCGTTATGCACGATGCTTTGGACATGAGACGAGTTGAAGCGCGGCTCATGCCGGGATTGCTGAATTTTTTGTGGAAACAGCATCGCATTGATGTCACCGAAGAAATGCTTTCCTTGGGCCAAAATGTTTTCGAAGGCATTATTACCTGTGACGATACATGGGCCTATGAATATGACATCGAAACGAACGAACAATTATCAGAATAACGCTTCTCAGACGAGCCGAAACCCAAAAAACCACAAGAAAGTCGATCCATAATCGAGGTTTAGTTGACGGTTTTCTTTGATTCACTCCGAATTGATTCTGGGGACCAAATAGTAAATTAGGAATATTATGTGAGCGTACTGAAGCGTTTGAAGGTGTATGTTTGTTGCAAGAGGCCACCTTGACAATGCACCGGCTCAGACATCTCATCTTGTACGCAACTATTTGACCTAAAACCTAAAACAACATTAATACCGTTCCGCAAGCTCTATATTCGCCTGACATATCATCGTGTGACTTTTTCCCTTTTCCACGATTCAAGTTACCACTTTGCGAAAAGTGTTTTGAGACGATTGAAGCGATAAAGGAGAATTCGCAGAAGGAGCTGGAGGCGATTCCAAAATCAGCCCATGAAAAGGGTTTTAAAGATTGGAAGAAGCGCTGGGATATGTGTATTGGCTGCGATCCAGATTACTTTGAAGGAAATAAAATAAGTATCGATGAATAATTATTGAATCGTTTTCGGTTTATCGACAAATTCCGGATACTTTTTGATCATAATGTATATACTATTATTAGGACATATCTTATATCTTAATTATTCTAATATTAGGATCCGCTTATATCCTATTATTTTATTGTTATGATATAAGCAGAATTTTCATTTCATATTTTCTTCTATGTTACGCTGCCAGGTCATGAATTCTAAAAAAAAATACCAATTCACTTGCCAATAGTCATTAAACTATTGATTGTTTTCCCACAAAAATAATAAATACAAATGGAGCTGTCATGGAATTCACTGATGAGGGCGACATCATAATATTTTATTATTACACTTCTATCCTCCAAGTGTTATCACTCAATGGAGGGCTGTGTATCCGAGACTTTCAGGGAAATAATGCTGCTTAGAATCTGAATCGACCTCAAGACTCCAGTCTGAAGTTTTTCCATTATTGAGATTGGCTTTGGAGCGGAATGTTTTTTGTTTTTTAAGCCGTCCCACACAAGCCGTTTCCAGCGAGCAAGGTTACTGGGGTCTGGAAGTGTATGCTGAAAACCAATTAAATTAAATTTCAGCATCTCTGGTGTCCAGTCGTGCAATATTATCTTCCAGTGCATCGGAGGAGAAATGTAAATGTCCCCAACTGTTGTCCAATCGTTTTGACATTAAAGGCCAACAATTATGGCCATTCTGTTGCTATCAAAATCCCCTCGCAAGATTAAATTCTTCAGGTCCATCCCGCTCACGGTTGTACTTACCGCCATACTAGATAGTGATTGGTTTCGAGCAGCTCGGGCCATAAGATCCATTGTGTTTCTAGGGTCAGCCTAACTTACGATTCGGCTCCTATTCACTAGCCTCCCCGCGCGAGGGACTCGACAATGTTGAAACTGAGCAATCGCCGAAACGCGAACCGATTAGCGATTTAAACCGGTGACCTCGATCTGCATCCGAACAATCTTACGCTTTTATCATATTGAGCCATAAGTGAGCGCATTGAAATTTGTCAAAGAATTCCTTCGGGGTCTCTTTACAACGATGAATAAACCGCCGCCGAACGGTAGACTCGACCGTCCGGCCTCGACGACGGTCCGGTACAGGAGGAGGTCAATTTGCAGATTCGATCTTCGTAATCGGGGGCTGCACGCACGACAAGCGGTACGTGCGCTCGTGCCTGGAGTACCGGCCCGAGGCGGCGACGCGGCGCTGGCGCGAGATCGGCTCGCTGCGGGCCGCGCGCTCGCAGGCCGGCGTGGCGGCGCTCGGCGGCCGCCTGTACGCCGTGGGCGGCAACTCGGAGGGCCAGCGCACGCTCGACTCCTGCGAGCGCTACTGCTTCGAGCGCGGGGCGTGGAGCGACGCGGGCGTCATGGCGGCCGCGCGCGCCTCGCCCGCGCTGGCGGCGCTGGCGGCGCGCGGCGGCGGCGGCGGCGGCGGCGGCGGCGGCGGCGGCGGCGGCGCGCCCTCGCTGCTGGTGGCGGGCGGCGACTGCCCGCGCGACCTGGACTTCTACTGCACGCGCCACTCGCTGGCCTCCGTGGAGATCTACGACGCGGCGCGCGACGTCTGGGCGCCCGGCCCCTCGCTGCCCGCCAGCCGCGCCGAGGCCGGCGCCGCCCTCATCTAACCCCTCCCCCCCCATCCCTCGCCTTTCCGTCGCCGACCTCTCTATCCTCCGAATGTAATCTAATATATATTTTATGACTTATCTCGACTTTCATTCGCTCCTTCCGGTCGAAGTTACCCGCGTGATGATCGAGGATGCGCGGCGAGAACGGTAGTCCGCGTCCGTCCGCCTCCTGAGTAGTTTTATCCTCGGAGGTCATTTTGTTTACCCGGGCTTGAAAATTTACAAAACTAACGAATGTGATTATACTCATCTGTTGTTTTCCTATTCTGTCTGCATTTTTCCTTTCTTTTGGCTTTCACCGCTGTTTGAGTTTGCTGCTCGATTTTCCCGCTGATTCCAGCGCAGATCCTTGGCCTATTCCGACATTTCCAGATGGTCAGAAGTGTAATAATAAGTTATAAGCCTGATATCCATCAATACTTAAAATTACTCCAAATCAGGAATAGAGCAAATTAAAACACTTCGATTAAATAAATCTACAGTTCACAATGCAAAACAACGTTTCGTGCGGAGCAACTGTATCCTTTTGACGCTTGACTCATGGCCAATTAACTGACAGTTAAAAAAAGATGCGTGGAAGGAAGGTTTTATTTGAAATATTTTGCTTGTTCCGATTAATTTACACGGTACTATAGCGTTTCTAATGGTTCCGTGCAGATTGGGTGGTGTTGGCCAAAAATCTATGTCATCTGGCCTGCCCAACTTGCGGTTCAACTTCTATCGGGTAGCCTCATCGAAGAGGGGCTTACCCTGTCAGGGCCGCTGAGAACTTCTGCCACATCTGTAATCCTACAATCGGAGGCGGTTGGGATCAGAAGATCGTGGATTCGGGGGAATACCTCACTGTGCATTTACACCAAGCGAGCGAATGCTGATTCTACCACCACTCTGCCAAAATCACGTGATTTTAACTAGAGTGGGGGGAGCTTAAGAGCATTCAAAGCTTAAGAGCTTAAGAAAATTCTAACCGCCGATCGGCGGTAACGACATAGAATGCACTATAAAACATAGAATTGCTCATTCGTTTAATGTAAATGACGCTAGAGCGCGCGAACAGTATCCTAGAGCATTCGTTCGTGTTCAGACGCGCTCGCTCGACTAGGCGGTCTCTCAAAGCGTTCTAGCATTCTACGAGCCAAAATCGTTTGCGTTCGTGTTTCCAAAATGGATTGAACGAACGATGTGTGTCTTCAATTAATAGATTTATATTATCGAGAGCAAAGTTGCCTTTGCTCTGCTCTACATGTTGTACTCTTGGTCTGCTATTCACTAGACCTGTCATCCTCCAGCGGCGCTCTTTTTGTTTCTTTTGCTTTTTAATTGACCTTGATTACGATGAAAGAAGCACTTGCTATTATACAATCGCCATCAGACAGCGTCCGTGCGATTAGGTGCGGTCTCCGCGAAGTTGATAACTTTCTGAGCATTTATTCGCTACATCCAAAGGTCGAAAAACAGCTAGAATGCGAAATCGTTCTACCGTTCTAGCTCTAACAGGTTCTATGCTCTGGCTCTTTAAGTGTAAATGTTTTTTTTTCTTCGACGAACAAGCATGGCTAATAATCAGTTACACTGGAAGAGCAAGAGCAGAATGCTTTTACTCTAGCTCTACGTTCGTTTAGTGTAAATGTAAGGTCCCGGGTTCGATTCCCGGCTGGGTCACCATTTTCCGTTGGGATCAAAATAACGGAATTGCATTTTCAATTCTGTCGATCGAATGCAATAACAAGACACACTTACAGACATCTTACACGCACACATACATATAACACGTCATAGTAGAGTTGGTTGAAAGAGATTGTCATATGACAATAAACCCGCCCGTTGTAACATTTCACAATAAAGAGTATAAACAAACAGTCAGGCAGAACCGGGTGGTTTGCGTACCAGGCCATGTCAGCCACGTTTACGCTATCGGCGAAGAACCTGTGGGGGCTGGAGATGTGAGTTTCGACAGCAAGGATTGTTGACGGCCTAACGTCATCTATCCTTGAATCGATCCGTTGGCCATAGCGGCTATAGCCACCCAATGCCGAGTAACCATAGTGGCTAAAGGGTGTCTCGGTCTGCGATATATTAAGACTGAATAACCGCTTACGTCAGGTAAAGCCCTCGCAAGCAACCTCGAATCTGTGACGGAGGACGGTGAAATCTAGCCAAGTTTGATAGTAAGGGCATGAGGCTGGCCTGTCGGTTTCACTGCCCAGTGCCTAGCGATAAGGTGTTGGTCTCTTAAGGGCAAGTTGGCGAAGCTACACGATGGATTATGTTGTCCCTAAGCCTCTGCATTCACCCCACGGTTAAAAGAATGATAATATTGTTATACCTTCTTAGGGCGGCGGGACCTACTATAGCATTTGACAGCTCGAAAGGTCCCTGGATTCAAGGTATTTCTGAGTCATAAAGTGAGAATTATTACCCAGTGTGGAGATCTCTGAAGACGTTTTTTAATATTCTGTGTAAAATTAATCGCTTACCGATGTCCCTCGACTGGCACTTGTTGGTGCGTCGGGTCACCAGACGACTTGAACCCTACGGCTTCTGTTGATCCGGCTTTTTGGCGATTTGCAACTAACTTTATACACACTTTATGATTTTGAGGGTGAAAAAATAAAAAAATCCCGTAGTGAGTGATGTCTAATGTGTAATTCAAGAACCGGATATGCAGATTCTTAATATTACTGACAAGGTAGACAAATTAAAAAATAACAGAAACACTCATTACGAATTTACAATTAAAAAGTTTCTTTAACCCTTCGGCTACGTAACGACCAAATTTGGTTGCATATCAGAACACCGTTCACTACGTAATGACCAATATTGGCGGCTTGCTCCCGGAGCAAATTCCATTGTCAAAACATCATTTTTTTTTTCAAGAAATCATAAAAAAAATATCTAAATATTTTTGTATGTAAACAAGCTAAACGAAATGTTATATTTGATAGAGAATCTAGTAAAGATCACGATAGTGTTTACAATTTCTAAATAGGATTCCGTATTTTTCCGTAAGACTAGTACAAGTTAGAAATGCCGAGTTTCACTTTTTCGACTTTCTCATATTTATTCATAATTATCTAATTGTTTTACAAAATGAGATTTCAATATTCTATATACGAAATTTCAATGCGATCAATGTGCAGTTATTCTTTTTATAATTGCTATAGTAGTTCCATAGTTTTGTCGAGCGCGGCGATATTGCAAGAAATTCCAATAGATTGCCGCGGTCTGCCATGAAATTATGCCGCTACTCAAAGGGTTAAAAATAGTAATGTCTGTGATTTGTTTTTTAGAAACTGCAAAATCCGTTTCTACAGTTGACACAAAATTTACTGTATTTAGCCGAATCTGAATTTACTTTACAACTTGTGAATTTAAGATATTATTTAAGATGCTGAATGCTGATAAAACATCAAACGTATCAAACTAGTTTCTTTAAGAAATCGCTTTTGAGTTATTTTGGCTTACAAATGTGGTAGGAAAGCAACCACTTCACAGGACTGACTCATACTCGATTGGTGCACGACTGCCTATTTATATAATTCCTCGGCACTAAGCAAAAAAAAAATCACGTTACTCAATAAAGTTAAAGGCATGGATTACGTTGGGTCTACTCAAATCTATTAACCGCTGGGGCACCACAAAGGCCGATCGGCCTTTTGCAGCGGTAGCTGTTTCGGCTGTCCTGACTAAAAAGATTGATTATTAGGTAAACAAGAGGGAAATCTTAAAAACAATATTGTTAGGATTCATATACAAAATTGACCGTTTTTGCGCGTGAGGGCTGGTTTCCGTAAGGTTAAGAAAAGGGACAAACTCCACGCCAAAGTTAATTTCAACCTCTCAACCATGTTCGCCCTCTCACATGATCCTTTAATATCGTAAATAGATAGAAATCACTAGGGTTAAGGTTCAGTGAGTATGGAGGATGTTTCAGTACTTTAAAGCCGGCTTCTTCAATCGCAGCCATCACAACTCTGGACTTGTGCTGGAGCGTTATCTTGGTGAAACAAAATAATTTTAGCGAGTTTGCCCCTTCATTTTTCAGTATTTTATTTTGCGATTTTTTTATTTGTTCATTATATACAGCTTGTTATAGTAACTTCATGATCAAGGTATTCAATCATCACGACTCCTCGACTATCCCAGAAAAGAGCCCAGTTGGAGATAATGATTGTTTCCAGGTCATTGACTATTGTTTTTATAACACCCATCCGGCAGCTTCCACGTAGAAGTGCGAGCCCGAGTAGGACTCTGACCTGCGGTCCAGTTTCTCTTAGAAATCACCCTTCGGGCGCTCCTGGACGGTTTACGCACCATGCGGCATCAGCTAATCAACTGTGCATTCCGACTGATAGCCGGAGGAGTCTGGAAACGACTATGTTTCCTATAGAGCTCCCGTGGTAGTTGTTAACCTTATGGCAACTGCTCTTGAAACGACCAATCTGCTACCCGATACTGGGCGAACAGCCGGGTAAAGGATGTCGTGGTCCGCGATAGATTCGGTCGACACCAAATGACCGCTACGTAAGGGAGAGGAATAACCAAGCGATCTCGAACCCGCAACCAGTCGGGAGGCCTGTGAAATCTGGCTGAAACTAGTAGCCAGGAGGCGAGGTGGTCCCACTGGGTTACCTTCCTAGTGCCTCGCCGTAAGGCATTAGTCTCTGGAGGGTTCATGGCTTTTGCCGGATGGTAGATTTGTATCATCCACAAAGTCTTCTATGCTTTAGAAAGATAACTTCCTGGGGTAACGGGTTCGCCCATTGTAGTCGACAAACCACAAATGTTACATGTATGAATAACAACGTTGTGCTCCAATGAGGGTGGGCGTGTAACATTAATACTAAAAGTAATTTATTTGTTTTTTTCTATAAATAAACTAAGCAGCAAATTACCTAACCAATCCCTAACTATACTTATGCAGTGTCATCGGCAAACAATATGGTTTTTCCTACTAGATCACATAGATTGTTAATAAAAATTAGAAATTGAATAGGCCCGAGCCCTCTCCCTTGAGGTTGCTGTCAAAGACTGATCTTTTCTTTCAAAATGTCATTTCGCATGATTACCATGTAAGAGTGATTTCAAAAACCTGGATACCGAGCGAAATTCTGGATGGGGAATTATTAGATCATCCAAAGGTACCAGCTTCACATATACGATAGAAATGCAGAGGTAAGTGGGCACACCTGTGGCGGCAGAGTTTTGATGGTGCTGCATCACATCACTACTAAGTTTTTCGATACTACATCATTTAGCGTAAATACATTGTGTACATATGCTAAACGTCAAAAGACTAATAGCACAGTGTATTTTATAATTTTATTCAGACGGATTCTATGAGCTCCACTAGTAAGAACCATCAAAGTCCCGGGTTCGATTCCCGACTGGGATACCATTTTCCGTTGGGATAAAATTAACAGAATTGTATTTCAATTGGACTGTTTTTGAAAGGTGTGAAGTGAATGAAGCACTGTCCAAGCGGGCATCCGTACAAAACTCGGTGTGTAAGGAGTGATGGAGAACATACATATTTATTTTTCTTCGTATATGAACGGAGAGTGTTGCCACATTTCTAGCCATAATGAGGTAAAAACCGAAACAACATACCACCCAAGTTAAAATATTTCTAGATAATTGCTTTCTTTTCGGTTTTAACAGCATTGTAGCTGGAAAATGTGCTAGGTATTGACAAAATGTGCTATTGGCAAAATGTGCTAGCTATTGTCAAAATGTGCTAGCTCTTAGCAACAATTGATAGCAATTGGCAAAATGGGCTAGCTGTTGGCAAAATGGGCTAGCTGTTGGCAAAATGGGCTAGCTGTTGGCAAAATGGGCTAGCTGTTGGCAAAATGGGCTAGCTGTTAGCAAAATGGGCTAGCTGTTGGCAAAATGGGCCAGCTATTGACAAAATGCGCTGGCTATTGGCAAAACGTGCCAGCTATTGAAAAAATGTGCTAGCTATCGATCAAACCACCATGTTTTTTGTCCCCCTCAGGTCCATATACTAATTTTCTAAATTCTCGCTCACACCTTAAACACCGAGCTTAATACGGATGCTTGCTCGGGCAATGGATCGTTCACTTCACACATTTTGGGAACACATTTGGATGCAAAAAGTTTTTGCACACATCTTGGGAAAAAAAGGTATCTAGACACCTTAAGCCGAGATTAACTTATCCTGCGAATCGTGGGAACGACACGATAATCTGGAGCAATGGATCCGGCTCAAGTAAAGCCCCGCTAAAGGACAAAGTGTGGCCGCCTGCAAGAAGTTGCCATTGGGCGATAAGGCGCAGGCAAAGTCTAAGCGAAAGAGATTAGGACTTCCCAACAGCGGCTCAGTGATTGAATTAACTTCTTCGACATACAATGTCATATGTCATAGTAAACGACATATAGTAAACGAGTTATTTTTGCTGATATTCACTTTCACTCACTGCCAATGTCGTCGAATGAAAGGTTTTGAATCTCGGGCAATGACACAGGACATGGGTTTTGAAATTAGGGCTATGGATTTTTATGTAAATTTTGCAGGAATTTGCAAATTTTCAACATAAATATAAAAAGAAAACAATAAAGTATATCAAAATATGTTATGTATATGAATAAAAATACAAAAATTAATGTAATTTAAAAAAAACAAACAGGTAAGAGTTGTTTTAGGGTGGACTCACCTGTACATTGTTGCGTTACCTTCGTGAAAATAAATATTTTTAAGTTTTGCATAAATTATTCCTCGAGGCGTAAAAACAGCATGGGCATTTCGCTAGTATAAAAATAAATAAATCGAAAACGTTCAGGTAAAACATTCGACCCTGGGCTGCGAGAACGGTAGTTTCGAAACGTCTATCTGCGGAACGCCCGCGTCGCATCGCACGACTGCGAGAGATCAATAAAAAGGCACAGATCTTAAAAACGTAAGCAGGTTTATTTAGATTCATCCGCGGCGGGAACGAAGCGATTCGGTCGACCCGTTCGACGACCCGACGCCGTCGAAATTTAGTTCAAAATGTACAGAGCGAAGTTGGGCGGTCGGACGGGGGGTTAGTCGTCGAAGTTCTGCGAGAGGAGGAAGTTGGCGGCGAGGTTCTCGTTCTTCTCGCAGGCGAAGTAGGCCTGCACCACCATGTGCTCGGGGAAGCCCAGCGCCTTGAGGCGCTCGATGGCCTCCTTGTCCTGCGGCGACACGCGCAACGGGGAGCCCTCCGCGGCCGCCGGGGAGCCCGCCGCCTCCGCCGCCGCCTCGCCCGCGGCCGGCTCGTTCAGCATGCGCACGAACGCCTGCTGGTTGGCGCTGATGGCCTGCAGCAGCGCCGGGTTCGTCTGCCCGATCTGCTGCAGGATGGCGTTGAGCAGCGACGGGTTCTGCTGGATCACGGCGCGCATCTGCCGGAACTGCGGCTGCTCGCGCAGGAAGGCCAGCGGCTCCTCGCCCTCGGCCGCGGCGGCGGCGCCGCCCGCGCCCGCGGCCTCGCCCTCCGCCTCCGCCTCGGCCGCCTCCAGCAGCCCCTCGGGGATGCCCGTGATGAGGTACTCCACGGCGCGCTCGCGGTTGCCGAAGGAGGCGCGCAGCGCGCGCTCCACGGCCGCGCGCGGGTAACCCATGTCCGCGATGCTGCGCACCGTCTCCTCCGTCTCGGGGTCGACGGCCGCGAGCCCGGCGGCCGCGGCGGCCGCGGCGGCGATCGCGGCGGCCGCGTCGTCGGGCGCCGGCGCCGCGGGGGCCGCGGGCGCCTCGGTCGCCGCGGGCGTCGCCGCCGCGGGGGCCGCCGGCGCCGCCGCCGCGGGCGCCTCCGCGGCCGCCGCCGGCGCCGGCCCCTCGCCGCCGCTCTCGGACGCCTTCGGCTTAGTCACCATGATCACGATGAATTTCTTCTCGTCGATGTTGTATCCGCTGAGGGCATTGTCGTCGGTGAGTATTTTCCCGGCGTATATGAGCCTCTGGTTGTCCGCGGGATAGTCTTTGCCTTTCTCCGACTCGATTTTCTGTTTGAGCGCTCGGACGGTTTCGCCGCTGTCGATTTCGATTGTGAAAGTCTGTTGCTGAAGATTCTTAAACGTTATTAACATTTTGGCGGTCGCCGCGCAGGGTTTTCGCGAAATTATAAAGAATAAACGCCTGATTCGCACTCGGAACGACCCCTGACTCGACAAATACGACCCGTAAACATAACCTTAAAAATTAAAGATGGAGCCGTCAAATATAGCAAAGTCAACGCAATCAGGAACAAACTTGCCAGTCCCGCCCGATATCGCCAATCCAACGGGATAATCGCACAATTATAAAATTTAAAAATCTACAATTTTTCGAAAAAAAATAATATTTTCCCAATAAAAAACAAAATAATTGGATAAAGTGAAGCGCGTTCGGAAAACGTTTAGAAGCAGCATGATGCATCTCTTTTTAGTGACCGCTGACAAAAAAGATGCTCCGCCCTCGTCGGTCTTTCTTCTTTCTTTTCCTTGTGGCAATTCCACGCAGCTAGGGTGCTGGTGATTTTGTGCCAGTTTGTATGTATTGTTGACGGGAGGATGACTACTGTTAGTGTTAGTACCTACAAAAAAAAAACAAAAAGGAAGGGACATCACAATTGCATACACAGAAGACAACATAGGGACTAAAAACATAACAGAATATTAGGGGAATATTTTGGAGGAAGAAAAAGGAGAAGGGTCAGGGTAATAGAGAAGTGCTTCTGGGGGCAGCGCCGCTCCCCACCGCCCCCCGAGAGCAGCCCCACCCCCCCGGCATCGGCCGCACCGGGAATGTGTCATCCATTGACCGCAAGCTACTGCCAAAAACTCGCCCTATTCAGCGACTTTTTCCACAGCCAACCTCGACAACGGGGCCACATTTCCATCGGCCTGACGTCACAAGGCGGGTCCGATCCCGGAGCAGCGAACGGAAGTGGCCACCCCCAGAAGGCATTTCGGAATATGGGTTAAATGGCTAAATGATTTAGGTTAATGAATTTAGCGATGACTCGATAAATTTTAATGGAATTGGACGCCAGAAGGATATCGATTTTGGTAGGGAGTTCGATTTTCAATTGAATGAGATTAGGAATGAACGAAGGAAAGTTGTTAAGGAGAGGGCAATTAAAGAAGAGGTGATCCACGGTGCAGATATCAAATCCACAATCACACTGTGGGGACGGAATTACGTTTATACGATATAGGTGTGCGGGAGTTGAGCAGTGGCCTATGCGCATTCTGCAAATTGTGGAGATCTCTTTCCGCCTGAAAGGTTTTTTATAATACCAAGGTTTGTTGTGAAGGTGGGGATTTATAAGAAAATAATGTTGACCTTTAGACTTGCAAGAAGAAAGATAACTCTTCTTCCAGCAGTCCTTCGTTTCTTCTTCTATTTGGGGGAGGATGTCCGACGCAGGGATTTTGATACGGAGGAGGGCTCCCCTGGAGCGGGCCTCATTAGCCAACATATCCGCCGATTCGTTACCGGCTATTCCTGAGTGGCCTGGAATCCACGTGAGTACTACTTCATCCCCTCTCTCTCTGACAGTGCGGAACAGGGATCGGATCTGGTTTTCCAGGTGAGAAGGGCGATGTGAGATGGCCGGATTGTTTAACTTCTCTACCAGACTTAGGGAGTCGCTAAAAATGGCACATGGGGAAATTTGGTTAGTCAGGATGTACTCGAGGGCTTTCAGGAGGGCAACACTTTCAGCGGTGAAGATTGATGCTTTGCTGTGTAATTTATAAGCGATGGGAACTCTGCGGTTGTGGTGAAAAATTCCCACCCCCACGTACCCCCCAGCTTCTGTCTTGGAGCCGTCTGTAAATATGAGGTCCCAACCAGGGAACCTGGATGCTACGAGGTCCAAAAATACGGCATTGTTTAGAGGTGATGGGGGCTGCCCTACTGGACATTTTGACAAGACGGTTTGAGAGAAGATGTCCGGGGTGGTAAGTCTGTCTCCGAAGGGGAGATGGAAGTCTGGGAGGAGAGCATTCCTGTGAATGATGTCCTTGAGGCGGTATAGTTTCCTATGACTAACGCAGAGGGCGGGGGCTTTGTTATTTGGAGTGTTTCTCAGCAATTCGGAGAGAAGGGTGATTTTAGGAATAAGAGGGTGATTGACGAGCTGAAGGCGTTTAATATAAAATCTATCTGCTAGTAGTTGACATCGGAGGTTGACTGGAGGTTCACAAGACTCGGCTAGTAGGGCATTAGTGGGAGAGCTTCCCATGGCGCCAATGGTGCATCGGAGGCCTTTAAATTGAAGGGTGCTTAGTTTCCTTTGCATTTTCAAGCTCATAGGGTAGCAGATAAAGGCAGCATAGTCGATGTGAGAACGAATGAGACAGTTGTGGAGGAGCTTAACTGTGAAGGGATGTGACCCCCACCACACTCCACTGACTGCTCGAAGAACATTCAGTGACTTTTCCCCGCTGGAAACGACCTGCTCGATGTATCCCCTCCATAGTAGTTTGGTGTCTAGGATAACCCCAAGGAATTTGGCTTGCGCCTTGATGGGAATTAGGGAATTATTGAATGTTATATTCACTACTGGGGGAATATTTCTCCGAGTGAAGATAACGGCGCTACTCTTGGAGGGGGAGATAGCTAGTCCTGAGTTGTGAAGGTATATGTTTAGTGCCTCAAGCGCTTCTGATATCCTCTGCAAGGAGGCCGAGAGGTTGGGTGAGGAGTGGTATAATACAACGTCATCTGCGTATTGCAATATCCTGCAGTGATCCAGAACAGCATTCTCCAACCCCCTCGTATAAAGATTGTATAGGATGGGGGACAGCACGCTACCCTGGGGCAGACCCTTAAAGACTGACCTTGAAATGCAATCCGACAGGGAGGGAATGTTTATAGTACGGTCCGATAGGAGACGGCAAATGAAGGAGCAAAGTTTTTGAGGAACCCCTAGACTGACAAGTCTCCTCCCGAGGAGGGGGATCAAGACATTGTCATACGCCGCCTGGACATCCAGGAATGCTGCGACAAGAAATTCCCTCCTGTGGAAGGAGAGCCGTATGTCCGTTGTGAGGATGGAGATGTTGTCGAGGGTACCAAGGCCCCTCGTCGGTCTGTTTTTTTCATTCCTAATCGCGCTGTCCCACTCGTGTTTACAAAAAATGCAGATTCACCATTTCTTTGTTGCCAAATTATAAAAATATATAATATAATAAAATGGACATAGGTATATATCTGGTTTATATTACTTTGCATAGGTTATCTCTGGTTTTATTTTTTTGTAACGCGCTTTATCTGTTTTTCTAGATTTATTACTTTCCGGACGACTTGCGCTACCTAGCTGACGATAACAAAACTTTTGATAAAACTATTTTAAATAATGGATCTTTATTTGGCCTTAGCGAAAGTTGTCCGATTGGATTCTTTAAAAATTGTTAATTTTCATAAATCGTCGTCGGGTCGCTAGTAAAAGACCACTGATGAAAGATAAGGGTCCCATCAACTTTGCAGAAGGCAGATTTGCAGACGGCAATCTTGCAGACGGCATTCTTGCAGGCGGCAGTTTTGCAGAAGGCAATCTTGCAGAAGGCAGTTTTGCAAATGTCAAACTGACGTTTCGAGGGTCGGCATTTTTGCAGACGGCATTTTTGCAGAAAATGAAGTTAGAAGCAAAACATCGTATTTAAAATTTAGTGTTACCAGAGTAGAAATCGACAAAAGCCGCGTTTTCATGTGTCAGGGTACGGAAACCAGTCCACTTCTTTGAGTGTCCTCTCCATCGCGGATCTCAGCAATCAACTTTCGATTCTAGGGAAAGAAATTAATGAAAGGGTGAAAAGTGGGTCTTATTTATTTCGAGGCAATGCATTATTAACCTGTCATGTTAATTCCACGCGGCGGTCGTTTTTTATTATAACATTTTATTGTTTTAAACTGTCGTTGAATTTGTGTGGTCTAGAGCTTAATTGAAGCTCACTTTGTCGTGCATTCCGCTAATTACTCCGTGTTTTTTGTGAATTAAATCCACGATTTTGTACAGAGGATATGTGATTTAAAAATATGGTCGCAGGACTGAGTAGCAGGTATTATACTAATAAGTGGTACCGTCGCATTAGTGGTTTTTCGCCAGTAGGAAAAACAACGTTGTCTCTTTCTCAACCCGTGGGCTGACGAGCTATGGTGTCACGAAGACGGCGATTATCGTTTTGTCGATTTCCCCCATACTTCTGACACAGTAAATATAGTAGCTAAAGCAGTATGGAAACTAGGCCCATTTGTTGAAATAAATACCTACGGAGCCGTAAGGCCTCTGAAATTGAAATTCAAAATAATCCGCCGTATTGCCGTTTGATCAAACTCATCCAACACCGTTTTTGGTTTACGATAGTTAGGCTTTTTTCCCCTGAATTAAAAATTATGTCACCTGGTCGGAAGCTAATTTAATATGTTTTTCTCTTTGGCTAAAACTCTTTTTATTGACGTGCTAGATATTTTACTAGCTGCAGAAAGCCTTTTTATGACCACTTGGCAATTAATGTTAATCCGAATGTTGCCTCATCTATTATGAAATGGTAAATATTTGATATTAATTTCCAACTTTGATTTTAACGGCATAGTAAAACGACGATCACCACAAAAAATAATAGTAAATGAAATTATATTCTTTACAGGGATTCAGCACTAATCACAACACAGACGAATACAACGCAAAACAAAATTAAACACAAAATGATTTTTTTAGTTACTCGTCTGACTGTACCGAAAACAAGCATTTATACCTGTACGTTACGAATAAACTAAACTGTCTCAGTCTGTCTCCCTCTTTCTCACAGGTTTAAAGTATGATTATCCCTTTTTGGTTTCAGTGCATTGGTGTTCAATAAATGCAATACGTGTGATCTGAGCATGTGTGCGAGAAACCGACAAAAATGATTGGACCTGTACTTTGACATTGTCTTGCTTAAAATGTTCGCGACAGCTCGTAAAAATGCATTGCTGAAATCGCCAAGAGCCTGTACGCCTTTTAGTTTCCCAATAGCCTGAATGTGTCTTAACACATATATTATGTCCTTCCTCTTGTGATAAGTTAGCTAATAATGCTTTCGTAGTTTGTCTCAGATCTCCATTACTATAAAATAAGGATGGAGGTGGTTAGCATAGCTCATTTCGTAATATTTTTTTACGATTAATTAAACATTATACGCCCACTTCAGCTTCAAGGCGAAGATTCCCAGTCTCCCTGTCCCTGTCCCAGTCTCCCAATATAATTCAGATAAAACAAAAGAAACAGTTACTTCACAAGTTCTATTTATTTATTTATAATTACGGGTCTAGGCGTTCGATTAACACGCAAGAGAAGAAGCCCAAAAAACTCTTACTTTGTCTTTAAAAGTGTAAAATATTTGAAATTACAAATTTACCAGATATATTACAAATTACCTAAGTAACTAGATTTTTTTTTAAATTTAACTATCGCCCAGCTGCGGTTCCGGAGAAACCTCTCCTCTGCTTCCTCTTGAATTGCTGCATCGCGTGTCGTAGATCCTGGGAAATAAAATATTTTATTATATATATACTAGGGATGGGCCGAAATTCGTTTCACATTCGGTTTAACCGAATTTCGGCGATTTGAACCGAACTTCGGCATTCGGCCGAAATTCGGTTGAAATGCCGAAATTCGGTTTAAATGCGATACAAGAAAAACTCAACTATTTTGACTAAAACACTACAAATTAAACACGTAAAATAGGTGTTTTACTCTTATATTCCTAATATAATATACTCTTACATTATATATAGTATATAATATACTCTAATAATGAAAATTAACTCTTTTAGCTTATAACTCTTATAGTATTTAAAATTTACCAAAGGCAGGTTATGATGCAAAACCACCAAGGATTAAGCGTTATCTGGCAGGAGGCTATTCCGATTTTGTTCGTATAGGTTTCCTGCCTCTGAGAAGTCGCTCAGAATATACAGAGCTTCCAAGAGACGATAAAAATACTCGTGAAAAAAAACTCATGTAAGGGAACTTGCCTTATTCTTAGACCACCATCCATCCATATGGACATTGGTCTTTAGGCAGCAAAATTTCATTCAGATATCTATCTCATTTTAATGAAATTGGACTTCTGGTTTCTTCTATATTGTGTAGTTTTGCTGCTGCCAGTTTTAATTATTTATTTAATTATTTATTTGCTATTTCAATCGTAGTTTTAAACTCAAGTAATTTATTTATTATCTAATAAACAATAACGCACTTGTTGCGAAGATGACGCATTCGCTAATGAACGGTTGGTGGTGATACACGGGGTTGCGCGGAGTGCGGGCAGGGTGTACGTGTATAATATGTGTATAATATAATATGAGTATAATATAATATGAGTATATATAATATGTGTGTATAATGTGTGTATATATATATATATATATATATATATATATATATATATATATATATATATATATATATATATATATATATATATATATATATATATATATATATATATATATATATATATATATATATATATATATATATATATATATATATATATATATATATATATATATATATATATATATATATATATATATATATATATATATATATATATATATATATATATATATATATATATATATATATATATATATATATATATATATATATATATATATATATATATATATATATATATTTTTAAATATATATACCTATATATATGTATATATATATATATATATATATATATATATATATATATATATATATATATATATATATATATATATATATATATATATATATATATATATATATATATATATATATATATATATATATATATCTATATATATATATATATATATATATATATTTCAATATTCGATATTTTTATGTATAATATTCTTTAAAGAATTGATTAAATTGATGATTATGAAGAAAATAATAAGAAACACCACTTACATGAGTACATATAACTATACCAGGCCCTGGACGATAAAGGACCCCATGTACTAACTACCAGATGCAAAACTAGGGACCAGGATCCCACATGGAAATCAGAGAAACGGGCCTCAACATTTCCGGGCGTGGTTGAACTAACCTCTCATGCATAAGGAATAGCGGACACATCAGAGGTGGAGCAGTGACATTAAGAAGTGGGTCGCTGTCTGTATGGCACATCCGTAACACTTCTGTGTGTTTCGAAAAGCTAAAAGCCGAACTGCAAGACTCGGCCGCCATCTCGGGACATAAGTTACAAAGAAATTAAAGGAATTAAAGGACAACGAAAACAACACACAACACATCGCCTCTGCACATTGGACACAATCCATCATCGGCGAAAACACGCTGGGCGCAGTCTGCACACATGCAGACGTGTCCGCACGGAAGCACAACAGTATTCCGTTTTTCCGTCAGGCACACCGAGCAATTTGGCAATTCGGGTGCAGGCGGTTCTCGGCGGAGAGGTCGGGCGGGAGAATGAGAGCGCTGCGGGTCGCGAGTGCAATGCGGAGAAGGAGCGCGCTGCGGACTCTGGACCGACGGCGGCAGCGGCGTCTCTCGGGCGGGAAAGTAACGGACGGTCGGGAAAGTAACGGACGAATTTGGCAATTCGGGTGCAGGCGGTTCTCGGCGGAGAGGTCGGGCGGGAGAATGAGAGCGCTGCGGGTCGCGAGTGCAATGCGGAGAAGGAGCGCGCTGCGGACTCTGGACCGACGGCGGCAGCGGCGTCTCTCGGGCGGGAAAGTAACGGACGGTCGGGAAAGTAACGGACGAATTTGGCAATTCGGGTGCAGGCGGTTCTCGGCGGAGAGGTCGGGCGGGAGAATGAGAGTGCTGCGGGTCGCGAGTGCAATGCGGAGAAGGAGCGCGCTGCGGACTCTGGACCGACGGCGGCAGCGGCGTCTCTCGGGCGGGAAAGTAACGGACGGTCGGGAAAGTAACGGACGAATTTGGCAATTCGGGTGCAGGCGGTTCTCGGCGGAGAGGTCGGGCGGGAGAATGAGAGCGCTGCGGGTCGCGAGTGCAATGCGGAGAAGGAGCGCGCTGCGGACTCTGGACCGACGGCGGCAGCGGCGTCTCTCGGGCGGGAAAGTAACGGACGGTCGGGAAAGTAACGGACGAATTTGGCAATTCGGGTGCAGGCGGTTCTCGGCGGAGAGGTCGGGCGGGAGAATGAGAGCGCTGCGGGTCGCGAGTGCAATGCGGAGAAGGAGCGCGCTGCGGACTCTGGACCGACGGCGGCAGCGGCGTCTCTCGGGCGGGAAAGTAACGGACGGTCGGCGGAATCGGAATTGGCGTTCGAGGCGATTCCCCAGGCCGCCGCCGGCGAGCAACCCGATGAGCTATACGCGTCGTCTGTTCTGGATGCGGCGAGAGCGAAACGCTCGGCGTCCGTAGGGCGGTCGAGGCGAATGCTTCCGGATCGAACTGCCGGGGCGAAGGGCGTCGAAAGTTCGAATTGGACTCGTACGAGGGACTCTGAGTCGGTGCAGTAGACGGTCCGGCAATCGGGGCGGCAATGGTGAACGGCAGCGAAGGAAGCATGGGTAGCCCGTACGAAAGAGAATTCCAGGGCGCCAGTCGCTCGCGGCTCGGTCCGGCCTCGGCGCGATCCGGCGGCGGAGAAGTTGGAATTTCCACATCGACGCCTGCCGGGATCTGAGAACCGTCAAACGCGACCCGCATATTTGTATAGCTCATTCGGCTTAAAAACTCGGCAACTGAAATTTCCGAATTACTCAAGAGGAGCTGAGCCCTGACAATATGTCGGTCGTTAAGAATGGTTCTCATTTTTTTCACCGAGGTCAAACCGAGCCCCTCGCGAAAAGCTGTCCATTTAGGAAGTTCACCTTTTAATACGTCGACTAACACACCTGTGGAAAGAAAATATTTGTTGAAAAATGTATTTTATTAAAGATGGTAAAATTCAGTAAAAAATAAAGCCAAAATGATTTATATAAAAATTTTCAATATTGTCACTTGATTTACGATTCGTTTAGTTCAGTCACAATCTTCACGGAACTACCGAAAATAATTGGATAAATTTTCTCCATCCCTATAAGTAATGCATTAGTGGAAAGCGTTTTTTCCTTAATGAGGAATTAATGGACAGACAAGCGTAACTGCTTATTAGTCAACATGGTGAAGTCGGAGTTAATTGTAGAGATTAATTATAATATGACGTACCTACCAAGAATAGTTTTTGAAAAAAGCCAAGCAAGAAAAGATGCTAAAACAATAACTTTTATGTATAAGTTTAAAATGCTATGCTGTTCACACACTCACACACACTGTTTTAGACGTAAAATGACATTTACGGAACGCCTAAATGTTTATGTATCAGTTCAAAAAGGCTTCATGCGTGGCGTCTCGGGCTGCCTCGAGCACAATTCTCTCCTGGCTGCTGCCATCAAGGATGCGAGACAGCACGAACGCCAAATCAATGTATGCTGGCTCGACCTAGAGAATGCCTTTGGGTCAGTCCGACACAGTCTCCTCCACTTTGCACTCCGCTGGTACAACTTCTCACCAGTCGTGCGTGACATTGTAGCCTCCTACTACAACTGTCTGACTTTCCATGTTAAAACGCAAGAATGGACTACCCGCTCTATACCATATTCAATTGGACTATTTCAGGGCTGTTGCCTCTCCCCGACGATTTTTAATATAGTTTTTAATATACTGCTGGAAAGCCTGACCCAGTTTGACAGGAAGTGGGGCTACCGTTTTAAAACAGACGGCCAATACACCTCGTCGTGCCTCGCTTTTGCCGACGACCTAACTTTCATCACCAGAAGCCCCAAGCAGCTTTCCCTGCTATTACAGAAAGTGGAGCTTTTCTGCGACTGGTCAGACTGTATAAAAGTGAAGCCCTCCAAATGTTTTTGCCTTGGACTCGCCCGCATGGGCACAAAATTTACATCCTATGACCCCAAATTGGTCTATAAGGGCTCTAATATCTCCATTATAGACCCAAACAATCATTTCAAATTCCTCGGCAGAAAAATCACCCATCAGGGAAAAGACGTCTCGGGCGATCATGTTATAGAGCATTTCAAAAGTTGCCTGGCGAAAATAGATGCCTTGCTAATTTCTGGCCCTTGTAAGACCTGGATCTATGACAATTATCTAACGTCACATTTGTCATGGCCCTTTCTTATTTACGATTTTACCAAAACCTAACTGTCCCGTCTAGATGCGCTGGTGACAGCTAGTTTAAAATCCTGGCTGTCCTTAGCCAAACCAGCTGACCCCTCGACTCTCTTCAGGTCCAAACAAAATTTTGGGCTAGCGCTTAAACTGCCCTCTCTGCTCTACGCCAACTCCAGAATAACCAAAAATTCGATTCTGTGCAATTCCAAAGATCCGGCAATATCGAAGCACGTAATAAGTGGCCGTAGTGATTCAAATGATCTACAAGCCCGCATAGACTTCCACAAAAAGTTCCTTACTGGAATCAGCCAGAATGGCACTGGTCTGGGGTATGGCAGTACAACCACGAGCGACGTGGACTTGAAGAAGTCTCTTTTGCGGGGAGATTACGACAGCAAGAGTATGGCTCATGCTATTGGCCTTCAATGCCAGAATGATTGGACAACAATTGGGGACTTTTGCATTCCGCCTCCAATGCACTGGAAGGTAATGCTCTATGACTGGACGCCAGAGATGCTGAAATTTTATTTGAATGCCTTTCTACATACATACACTTCCAGACCCCAGTAACCTCGCTCGTTGGAGCTTTGCCGAGGATAGTTCTTGTCCCCTCTGTAGCAATACCCCTTGCACAGCTAGACACATTCTAGCTGGCT
The DNA here is from genome assembly GCA_944548615.1 of Micropterix aruncella. NCBI lineage: Eukaryota > Metazoa > Arthropoda > Insecta > Lepidoptera > Micropterigidae > Micropterix > Micropterix aruncella. The sequence goes on from OX155954.1 coordinate 2,324,050, forward strand.
GCAAGGTGGCCTTAGATCAAGGACGGTACACTTACCGCCATGACAAAGTTCTCGCTGTTATTCGCGAGGTAATTAGTCTCTCAGTGGCTCGTGCCAACAAGGGTTTGACAGTATCCTCCAAACCCCCAATACAGTTTGTGCGGAATGGCTCTAAAGGCAAAAAACATTTAACTACAAAACCTTTCTCAATAATCGAGAAAGCTACAGATTGGATTCTGGAGGTTGATTCGGTCTCTAAGCAGTATAAATTCCCTGAAAGTCTCGGATGCACAGCCCTCCGTCCAGATATAACTCTTTACTCTCTATCTCGGAAGGTGGCTCTTATTGTAGAATTAACTGTTCCATGGGAATCAAATATCCCAAAAGACCACGAGTACAAATTAAATAAATACCATGATCTTGCAAATGCCGTAACCCGGAACGGCTTTACTGTTCACCTTCACGCGGTGGAAGTTGGCGCTCGTGGCCTGCCAGCTAAATCTCTATTTCACCTCTTTAAAGATCTTGGCCTTTCCAGAAAAATATTCAACTCTTTCTTAGAAAAATTATCTAAAACTGCGATTTGCGCATCTCAAATTCTATGGCTTCGAAGGGGGAGTGAATGGGTGGTAAGGTGAACGCTCACATGTGGCAAGACAGCTGTCCTAAACCTACCACAGCCGGTTCGTAAGTCCGGAATCCACCGCTCACCCCCCAGAAGTGCAATAATAATATTAATAATACAATGGGCCCGACTCCCGTCAGTGAATTCCATGGCAGCTCGGTTAGACAATAGATACAAATTGAGCTGCCATGAAATTCACCGACCGGAATCGGGCCCATCATAATATTATTATTATTATACTTCTGGGGGGTGAGCGGTGGACTCCGGACTAACGACCGGCTGTGGTAGATTTAGAACAGCTGTCTTACCACATGTGAGCATTCACCTTACCACCCATTCACCCCCCCTTCGAAGCCATAGAATTTGGGATGCAGAAATTGAAGTTTTTGTAATAGAGATGTAATAGAGATTTGGCTGGCAGGCCACGAGCACCAACTTCCACCGCGTGAAGGTGAACAGTGAAGCCGTTCCGGGTGATGGCATTTGCAAGATCGTGGTATTTATTTAGTTTGTACTCGTAGTCTTTTGGGATATTTGATTCCCATGGAGCAGTTAATTCTACAATAAGAGCCATCTTCCGAGACAGGGAGTAAAGAGTTATATCTGGAGGGAGGGCTGTGCATCCGAGACTTTCAGGAAATTTATACTGCTTAGAGACTGAATCGACCTCTAGAATCCAATCTGACGCTTTCTCGATTATTGAGAAAGGTTTTGTAGTGGAATGTTTTTTGCCTTTAGAGCCATTCCGCACAAACTGTATTAGGGGTTTAGAGGTTACTGACAGACCCTTGTTGGCACGAGCCACTGAGAGGCTAATCACCTCGCGAATAACAGCAAGTACTTTGTCATGGCGGTAAGTGTACCGTCCTTAGTCTTAGGGGAATGGATCATGACCGCCTGGCAGATAATTAGTAAGAAGTGTATTGAAAAGGGTTTTATAAAATGTTGCATTTCCAACAATCTGGATGGAAGTGAGGATAATATTGGTGGGAAGAAAATGATGCGTCGAGTAGTAATCACCCCAGCGAAACTAATGTTAATTCAAGCATGTCTGAATAAACTATTTTTGTACTTCAATTTACATACCTAATTATTTTAGTTTTTCCTTTCATTCCTGCTCAATATCATAGGTCACGTTATATTCCGGCTAAAACGTACTTACTTGTAAATTGCCAGATTCCTGGATGCGGACTACGACATCTCCTCAAAAGGCTCGCATGAAAGCTCTCGGAGACGTTATTTGTTCTCGCAGGCAATCCAAACACCGAAAATGTACCTGGTCCCACCTAAAACATTATCACAGTACAGGATGATTATTCAACCGGGTAACGCTACATACCTATAAGTTTGTTTTCAAAAATATTTACGCACAATGTCAAACCTAACCTAAGGGGCCATCCATTAATAAGGTCAAAAAAGGGGGGGGGGCGAGGGGGGAATACAAATAATACACAAACCATCAACTGACCGGTATTAGGTAGTTCATATCAATTATGTAACACTCAAAAAGGGTTCGAGTTTTGAATTGTGAGAACAAAAACACTTCGACCCAGCGTGCACTGGCGGCCAGGCTGCAAGTCGCGACAAGCAATGAATGGAAATGGAAATGAAAAAGGAAAAGAGGCAGACCATTTCGAAGGTGGGAAGACGATTTGAGAGCAACATGGAAGAGGAAAGCTTAAGACGGCCTACGCTGAAAAGCAAAACAATCTGATTATCGATGTCTGAGAACAAAATTATTGTAAAATAGTTTTTTAAAGATTGTTAAATAAAGGCTATTTGAAATTGAAATTGAGGACACCCAGATACTTGACTTCGGTTTCTTCTTGGATGTGATAACACGCCATGGACGTCGCCAGGGTGGGGCAGCTGCCCCCCTAGAGACTCGAACAAATTGCAAACCTAGAAGATTGTAATAATAAAGTGTGAAACTTTATAAATTTTATTTATTTTACCTTGAATTCATATCCTCTATCATCTTGCCCCACCCTTCCCCCCTGGCCATTGGCTTCTCTTGCCACCCTGGCCCATTGGCTTCTATCATCTTGCCCTCCCTGGTACATTGGCTGGCGACGCCCTTGTAACACGCGCAGGTCGGTTGTCTATTACGGTGGTAAGAGTGGATTATTAATGACGGAGGATGTGAGATGACTACCGGACGTAATCCAAATGCAATGTAATTGGTTTTTGAGGCATTTAGGGTTAGAACATGTGGATCGAGCCAAGCTTTGACACTATCCAGACTATTTTGAGCCTTTACAAGAACCTCAGCCAATGATTCTGCTTCCACGAGGAGGACCGTGTCGCCAGCAAAGGAGACGATTCGCGCATTATCGCCGAGAGGCAATATTAATTTGAGAATGCCTAGGCACATCGCTGGTCTAAAGCTAGTATGGAATAAAGAATAATACAATTACCCTCTCCATCCACTCGCGCTGAAAATACTGAAAGAATTCATCGTATTGAGCATTAAAATTTTGCCGGCGGACGAAGGCCAAAATTATTTGTAGACCCTCTGCCACTTTCTCCGGTGGCAGAAGGGCCAAAACTTTTAAAAGTGCCAGGACAGCTTTAGTATTATTAGCTCTTACGTCCATTCGCATCTGTCTGGCTTTGCGGACCAGCGCCTGTAATAAAACATTTTTTTTTTTTAAAGTCACAACTGTAAACAACAAAATAATTATAAAAAGAATAAACGAATTTACCGCGTGAAGTAAATAAATTGAAATAAGAAAAACCCCAAACTTCAATAGAGACGACGGTTACAAACTCTCTACAACCTGGAACCCTCTTCTTAAAATGTTCTCAATGCCGATCACCGAGCGCAAGAATGAAAAACAAGATACAGTGAGTGTTGTGTGCACGCCAAGTTTTTGAAATTCGCGCGCCCCGAATCCGCCGCCCCACCACCGTTACAATCTACGAGGCAGCAGCGGCGGTTTGCCGCCTACCCGCAGAACAACGGACGACGATTGACGGCATTTTAGTCTACCCTGGACAACGGCGGTTGCAACATATCTGAATTGTCGGGTGTTTAAAAACTTCACGCGGTAAATTCGTTTATTCTTATTATTATGTCAAACAACCGCAATAGTCTTCGATTTCATACAACAAAATCAGTTTCTATTTTTTCCTATGATTATTACATTCTCTGCCTACTTTAACCCCTCAGGCCTCGATTGGCCGATATCGGCCACAAAACGATTTAGCGTGACGACCCCGTTTTAATTTTATTTTAATTTAATTTGTTTTATTTTATTATGTTTTATTATGTTAATGTTTCATTTTAATTATGGGTACAGTGGTTTGGCAGTAATTAATGTTTTGGTGAGACAGTGTCGTAATTCAATTTTTTTACTAATTTTTACTAAAAAAAATTGGGACAGCAATTTGTCAATCGGCTGAGGGGCCAAGGCCTGAAGGGTTAAGTCGTTCAAAACCAGTTCAGGACCTTTCAGTGTGAATTACATAGTACTAACTTTATCAATTTCAAGGAGCGATTTCTGGGGCAGAATAGAGTCTGCGTTTTATTACTAAAAAGCTAGTTTACGCAGAAAATACGAATCTAAAATGTTTTAAAAAATTAAACTGATTAAGAGCGGATTCATGATAATAGTCATTAGGTCAAATAAAGTGTTACCTTTACAATAAAAAATGTCAAGCTGTAAACAGAAAGTGAACCGATAATTCAAATTATAAGAAGAATAAACGAATTTACCGCATGGTTTTTAGGCACCCGACGTTTCAGCGGTGTTGCAACCGCCATTGTCCAGGATAGACTGGATAACGGCGGTGCAACCGCCGTTGTCCAAGGTAGACTGGATAACGGAGGTGCAACACCACTGAAACGTCGGGTGCTTAAAAACTTCACGCAGTAAACTCGTTTATTCTTATTATAATGTCAAACAACCGCGATATTCTTCGATTTCATATTTCGAGAATTCAAAATTGGCCCAAGTATAGAAGCTTATCATTATCAATGGAACAGTTGACATCTAATACTTAAAATGTCTGCGCAAAGCGCAGCATTATTCTAGCTAGTAATACAGGTGCATATGGCGAAAATACAAGACAAGTAAAATTGACAGCTATGTTTTTGGCTTGCTGGTTTGCATATTTAGTTTTTTATAAATAATAATTAAAAGTTCAAAATAACCTGAGCGTAGTGAAAATAACACCCGTGGACACGGGCATTGTTAAAGGTCTCGTTGATGGACCGATGTAGAGCGGCTTCAAAATCGGCCATCCACAAATTACAAAACCCCCTTTGGTTATTCATTTGGTTTCGCAGCCACGCCAGCACCGCATTGTACAATGCTGTAGTCCGCACAGACATCAGTGCAAATAGCACGACAAAAAACTAAAAATCAAAATGTATAATTCGAAAATCAAACAAATAGAAGCGATAACATCTCATAACTCGGCATATTTATGTTAATTGGTAGAAGCTAGGCAAAATAAAGGACAATGTGTTATTTAAGTAGTCTTGTAAAAAATCTCTCTGACAAATTTGTCGTCTCTGCCTTAAGTTTTTGTATGAGAATAAATTCAACTCGATTAAGCTCCCTTTTTGTTACCATTTCTGCAAATGATTTTCAAAATTTAAAACGAGGATATGTATGATTGTTTGTTATTACATTTTTGGTTAATTTACGTTCCTAAATACAAATCCATCTATCTAAATGCAGCTTGATTTCAATGAAATCGTTCAGTACCAATCTGAATTTTCCATTTTCAATTGTCGAAGCCAAACATTCATCAAACATCTATCTATATTCTATACTAATATATAAAGCTGATTGTTTGTTTGTTAGAACACGCTAATCTCTGAAACTAGAATAGTTCAAACTGAAAGATATCGTTTGCAGTCACTATAAATAAAGCGCAGGGACAAACTTTTAAGCATGTCAGAATAGATTTAAGAGAAAACAGTTTTACATACGGACAATTATATGTTGCCTTATCTAGATCAGGTTGCGGCGAAAACCAGTATACTGAAACTACACGAAAACATGACTCAAAATATTGTCTATGCCGAAGGACTGTAACTGATTTATAAATAATTCAATTTTTTTTTTCGAGGAAATAAAAAATTACGACATTTACAGTTTGTTGAACATCAACCTTTGGGGGTGAAATTATTATTGTACGTTCATGTGTCGACGTGCAAACTCCCGGTTTTTGACAAAACTACACCCGGATGACGCCGGGTATATTCCTCTAGTAATACATTTAAAAATGTAATATAATAAATAATTCTACTAACATGATCCTCAACTACAGCATGCATTGTGAATAGCTGAGCCGCCCTCGGTGCGGGTGGCACAGTCTGAAATGTCCCATCAGCACATATTAATTTCGCCATCCTTAAAATGTCGGCGAAATCTATGGCACAAAAAATTACGGCAGTTTCGCCGCCAACCGTCACCGAACACTTGTAGAAATGTTCGCCTCGACCGCTTACTTCCAGCTGATCCCCGTACTCCAGCAAAGTGCGAGGGATTGCTGGGGCCGACTGCCGCCGCCACGCTCTCATCGTGGTGGCTTTATACGGCAGCCTTACTGCACCAACTGGATATCTGCCAAAACAACACAAATTAGTTTAACTGATATTGACAATATCAAATAAACTGATTACCAGGCTGTAGAGCCTTGATTAGTAGTAATCAAATTCAAAATGTTTCGCCTTCTACATTTTAATATTTCTTTTCTGAACTTCACATTAAAAAGTTCAGTCACACTAAAAAGTTAAACATATTAAAAAGTCACATTCAGTAAAACTTTCTTATTGTAAACAATTTTAAATATTGTTAGAAAGTTTTACTGAATTTGATATTTAACTGATATATTTAAACTTGTTACTGATACTGAATTTGATATTTAACTGAACAAGTTTAAATATTGTAAACAATTTGTAGTTCACATGAATAATGGCACACTACACACTTCAAACATTCCTCCATGTAGATGATATGGAGAGGCGTAAGCTCCGTCATCGCCCGTTCCCGCAGCCGATGATTCAGCTCATTTCTGCCAAATAAGCAATTTAGATGAGTTAAATAGATAGGTACTTATCAGTCCGTATAGTACAACTGCACTATTTATATTATCATAATATATACAGGGCGACTTTTTGAACGCCAACACTAGTGGAGAGAATGACTAGCCATAAAACTGAACATGAAAACAAATTTTTTTTTAGATATAGGTTGCTTGAGACCCATACTAATTTTAAAACATCACATTTATAAGTGTAACGATTAGTCGCGACCATACCGGCCGAGGCTGCCTTGCGAGGCCACCTCGCGATGCAATTGCTCGATGGGCTTGGATGCGCCTCGCCCGCGGCGAGCGTCAAAGCGGCCGAGCCGTTTGGCGCTGCTAGGTCGGTCTGGACGCGGCTATTTAGGCAGGCAGTACCCATGCAGCATCAGGATTTGAGTATCAAATGTTGAAATTATCAGTGTTTCATGTGGGCCACAAGATCCATGTGTACCGGGTCGGCCCAACTCACGATTCAGCTCCTATTCAGGAGCCTCCCCGCGTGGAAGAGTACCCTGGGTAAGACTCCGGTTCGGTTTCCCCTGGGGGAATAACTTCCCGGCGCCGCTGGACCAGTGTTGCGCACCGAGCGGCGAGAACCAATCGGCTGTGCACTCTGACTAATTCCTGAGGGAGTCTGAGAACTATGGAAAGACTGTTCTCTAAGCAGCGGGGGTGGATGTTGACCTGATGTCATACCACTCTTGAAACGACCTTGAGCCACCCGATCCTGTGTGAACACGGCGGGTAAAGGGCGCCATGGTCCGCGAAAGATTCTGCCTGAATCACCGCTGAGAATACATCAGGTATAGGTTGCGCAAGCGACTTCGAGCCCGTAACCGGTCGGGTGGTCGGATTGACCCTCAGGATAATTTTCCAGCCAAAACTGGTAGCTAGGGGGCGAGAATGCCCCACTGGGACCTTGCTCAGTGCCTCGCCGTAAGGTGTCGGCCTCTAGCGGGCTAGTGGCGTAGTTAGATTGTGGACTTCTTGTTGTCCTCAAGTCCTCACTCCACGGGAGACAGAACGATCACTTTCGTTAAAACTTCCTGGAGTGAAGGGTTCGCCCGTTGTAGTTGACAACTCTGTTGTTGTTGAAATTGTCATGATGTGGTATTGCCATGGGGACATTCTTCGGGTCCCAAATGCAGGGTTCTGCTTGGTAGCATTCGAGGAATTGCAAAATATCCTCGTGGAACCAGTTATTCAATTTTCCTGCAGCACTTCTATCACAACAAACAAGAACGCACGTCTGTCCGCCGCCAGTGCACAAATACTAGTCCGCACAAACAAGTAAACGCTTCACGAGAGCGCTTGACGCAAACTTACTTTGATTTGTGCCAAAAAACCGCAAAAGTAGCGATTAGACTACACGAATTTTAGGGCCCTAAGTCAGGACCCTAATTAGGGCTGCAGTACTATGGCTATAGCGGCGATTAGACTACCTGATAAATCGTGCACTAACTCAGTTAGGGCCCTAATTATCGTGTAGTGTAATCACAGATTGCCATAGCCTAATAGTACTGCCGCCCTAATTAGGGTCCTGACTTAGGGCCCTAAAAATCGTGTAGTCTAATCGCTACTTAAGGCAATCTGTGATTACACTACACGATAATTAGGGCCCTGAGATAGTGCACGATTTATCAGGTAGTCTAATCGCCGCTAGTACTCGGTTGGATCGGCCACAAATTTGAGATGGCTTGTCGAGGTTAGGCGGGTAAGCGTGTTTTTTTGCTAAAGCATAAAAGACCAAAACCGAAACAAATTCTAGACATTTCGGGTGCATCAAGTTATGCGAGAACTGAGAAGTTGTTTTCTGAAAACCCAATGGTTTGTATACAAACTGGACTAGCTAAGATATAAAAATAATTCATAATCTTTTTAAAATATTTCCTGTTCAAGAAAAAACATACCTTTCGATCACCCAAGGTGTGGTTTCATGATAATGTTCTCCACCAGTTGCATTTACAGCAATCACTTCCGTGCCAGCCATATGAACAACCAGCCTGGCGAGACAGTCGCGCTGGAAACACCGCATATAATTATTATCTCCACCCCTCTTTGTTCGAGGGATATAAGCAAACCCCTCATGGGCGAACCACGTCGCGTCTTTATGCAGTCCTCTAATGAAAGGCATCGTTCGTTCCCAAAACACAAGCAGCAAACAAGTGAGGAAAGAATTCTGGCACTGGCCGGGCCGGTTCGCGGGTGGTTTGCGAGGGTGAGTGGGGAAAATCCCCCAGTCCCCCAGCCACATCTGGATCCCAGTTGGTAATCAAAGGGAGAACGTTCAATATCTCGAAAATATCGATGTTCGATGTTTTTTACAACGATGGTGCCGGCATCGTTCATAGGTGCTTTCGCTCCATCGACGTTCTTCGGTACTATGCTAGGTACATGAAATCCTATTTCAGTACTTCAGTCTGAGACGTATTGAAACAGCATTTAGGAGGTTTACCGTCTGGAAATGCTATCTCTTTTCGTCCCAGCCTCGGGGACGTAGGTAATTAAGTAGCATTTCTATATACGCTGCCTGGCGCACCTAGCAAACCATTGCAGCAACGCAGGCAACGTAGAATTTCGTGCCATTATTTGAAAAATGAATGCTTCAGCTCGCGTCATAAAAACGTTTGCCACTACGCTCGAGTCGCGAAGAAGAAGAAGCAGACAGCGGGGGAGAAAAACGAAGATACCTAAGAAACTACTTTGTGTATCATAAAAAGATGAACTATATTATATAATAATCATAGTGAAATTTGCAATTTAGAACATTGAAACCTTGTTTAGTAAAATAATTAATAATTCTGTTGGAGAACAGAAACGGCTCGTCGTGGCCCGAGTCAACGTAGATCACATATTTGTGGCCAAAAGTGGCCACTACAGATCATAGCGGTCAGTTGCGGCTCCAGGGGGGGGGGCACGGGGCCATGCCCCCCCCCCCCCCCCAAAAGTTCCCGAAAAAAACCTAATATATATAAGTTCTGCAATAAAACCGTCCAAAAATAATAAAAATTCAACTCGAGTTTATACGAATTTCGCGCGAAATTCGAAAAAAAAAATGTCGCCTGCGGCGCTATTGATATTCATATGTGTTAGTGATAAATCAAAACAATTGAACAACATCCGAGTTTTTACAAAATGATTTTGGGTATTGATGGCAAAAGGTAACCTGAAACAAATGAAATTTCTTCAATTTTAAAGTACGAGTAACACCGCAAACAAAAAGTTTTTTTCGAATTTCGCGCGAAATTAACATGTTTTTAGCGATAAACCAAAACAATTAAACTACAATTCAGCTGAATCCATTGATAGGTTTAAAATAATACAGGCCTATAATCCTTGCTGATGACGCTACGTCTCTTGCGAAATAAAAAGAAACTATCTACACCTTGAAATAAGCCCCCCCCAAAATGAAATCCTGAAGCCGCCCTTGATAGCGGTTGAGTTGGAGGTTTAGATTATGTATTCTCTGGGTTGCGCCCAGTGGTTTTATAATATGCGGTTACGATGAAACGACAAATGAAACATTGGCAATACTGTTTAACGATGTTAGACCCAGTGGACTTTCAGTCAAGTATCTCAGTGAACATCAAAACAATTTTTTTATTTGTGAATCAGTCAGAGGCATATTTTTTTCACTACTAAAAATTTTATTGGCTATCTTGATTGAGCGAGAAAGATTTTTCGTTTTTCTGGATCTAAATGTTCTAAAACGTGGAGAAATTTATTATTGAGCAAAAGTTTTTGGGCAAAATATGAATTTCTTTAGATAAATATAATACCTATGCTTCACGCTAGCGTTGTATACTTGGCGTTGTATATAGCGTTGTATGCTGGCGCTAGCATAATAAAACCCCATCAATTGCGGGTTTAACTCGCGCACCGAGGGTTCTGTACAAGGGGGATCCAGATTTTTTCTGGAAGAGGCACAAGGGTCAGACTGGCTAGACTTGTAGTCATATTTGGGATTAAAAACAACATACAACAGTAACTGCAAGAAATATATTTGTAATTTTGATATTTATATAAAGGTTATTAATATGAGGATAGTAAAAATAATACATATATGAGAATGACAGTTTTCTTTTATATTTCCTGGTGAAGATATCCAGTACTTCTTTACGGTTCATTTTTAACTCAATGTCTTGATATAGGTATGCATTAAAATCAGACCATTCAAACGATTTTCTGTCAATCCGCTGCGAAGATACGTTTTTAATCGGCGTAAGATTTAGAAAGATCAGTCGGCAGTGCTAGTAGTACAGGACACTAATAGTTCTAATATTGGCAGGAGTTGAAAGGAGTTGTAATATTTGGTAGCGCCGTTGCTGTTTTGTAGGCATCTGCTGGAGACGTTGACATAATATTTTTCCTATCTCTTGACAGATTTTTAGCTCTTCCTTCAAAGCTAAAAAACAAGGAAGGTCCTCTTTATATACTTCAGCACCTTGCAAAATGTGCTCAATATTTTCGTCACTGACGTTAAAGTCCGAGAGGTGAGCGACATAAAAGTGCAACCATCTTCGAAAGGCTGATTTTTTAATATTATGCAACATTTGTGGCGTAGAGTCAGGTCTCAGAGCCTTCCGTCAGCCTGGCAGTGTCCTTAGCGTTTGGTATGGAGGCGGATTTAACTTTGTAAAAAAAACTATATACCTACGTCCCAAGTACTTTCTAAAATCTGAAAATGTATCTGTGAGCAGTATACTAATTAAACAACTCTTTTACCATGGTCAGTCTAAACAATGTTACGACCGGGCTTGTCAGCAGCGCGTTAATCTCGTAAAAAATCGACACAACATCGTGAAAGTGCTTTCTAAAATATGACATTTGGTATACAATTGGGAAATATTATTATAATTGAAGAAAACATCATCAGTCCGAATTGTAACGCAACAAACGCCGTCAGTAGCCGATAGAAGACAGAGCGATGTGAAGATTTGGATGAAATTTGGCGTTGGCAACGCGTTGTTGTGGTAAAACTCTGACTGATTATGTTTTTATCAATATTAATAATATTCCTCACCGGTAGGTATACCGAATTGCATATTTTAGAAAGCACTTCACGTTTTGTAGATTTTTTATGAGATTAACGCGCTGCTGACAACATTTGATTGCAACATTTTTTAGACTGACCGTGGTAAAACAGTTGTTTAATTAGTAGCAAATAAATTTTAAGATTTTAGAAAGTAGTTGGGACGGGTTAAGTTTTTTTTACAAAGTTAAAGCTGCCCCCACGCCAAACGCTAAGAAACCTGAGAGGTTGATGGAAGGCTATTACTCTCCACCACAAATGTGACCTAATATAAACAAATGAGCAAAGAATCACTAGTGATTCTGTAGGTAGACTTCTAGTAGCGCAACACCATACTTGGTTTTGAATTAGAAAAGGACACACTTCTAATCAGAACGTTCGATTTATTCTAAATGAGCTCGTTCATAAATAAAGACGTTTCGCTTGTTAGCTTTGTTTCGCTTTAGAAGCATGTTATGACGTCATTTCGATACGAAAAAGGTTATAAAATCGGCCGCCAGTTATATTTTGCTGAATCAGCGCGATAGCGAACGATAGTTTTAAATTCACCCTGCAGATAAATTCATTTCAAATTTTGAATCGCGATTTTCGGTGTCGGTAACGTTTTGCATATCCCCGGACAGACAGCAAGCATCAGACTATAGGACCTCTTTTTTTTGCTAAAGCAATGAATGGAAGTCTAATAAATAAAACATATTTTTTTCAGAAAAACTTAAAACATTTTTTTTATGTTTAGTTTGATGTACTGAATCATCCACTACAAGGATGCCGGTAATTAAAGGACTATCCTGTAAACAATGTAATGACATCTAATATAAAGTCGATTTAATGTATCGATAATATTAGATAATCGTAAGTTGACAGTCAAAAAATAATTAATACGATAACATTGTGGAGAGGTAAAAAAATTCACCACTTTAATTTACCCTGACATGATAATTTGCTACTTCTTTTTCTAAATTTAAAATTAATAACATATGACCGCTTTACTGCTTTATTTTTGGTTTGTAAAATAATATAAAATTATTTTATTCATGTAATCATGTCCTAATGCGCCATTCTCAAACGTTGCTAACTTCGGGTTTGTATGCAAGTTTGCTTTCTGCAAGAATGTCGTCTGCAAAAATGCCGCCTGCAAGGTTGCCGCCTGCAAGGTTGCCGCCTGCAAGGTTGCCTCCTGCAAATCTGCCCTCTACAGATTTGGAACTGTCAAAAGTGACATTTGTGCAAGACTGCCGCATGCAAAACTGGCGCCCCCCAAAGATAATGCCACTGATCATGTAACGAGCTATATTATAGGATCAAAGTATAATGTATAGGACCTTAGGTCGCGTCATGTGAGCTTCATCCCGGCGTCAGCCGAAAATCACTGATCAGGCTGAAATTTCGAAATATTTGTTCTGAAAATCGAGCATGAAACAAAGACGACCATTAAATTTCACCACGGTCCACTGACCGTGATGAAATTTAATGGCCATATTTGTGAAATGTTATACTCTAGTGGTGGCTGCATCAAATCAGTTTTCTTTTTCATTTCAAGCATTTAAGCTCACATCATCTGTGCGTTTGGTCGTGAGGGGCTCTCCAGACGATCAAACATGCTTGTCAAGCTTCGCGTCGCGGGCTTGGAGGGGATCCTAAACCGCATAAAATAAAATGCTTAATTTGGTAGTTTTATATCTGGGAGTCACGTTAATTAAACGTAATTGATTGATGAATGACGTGACTCTCTGGTATTGTAAAAAAATAGGCATTTTTGGTAAATATTAAAAATATATATTTGCTTTCCTGCGGTTTACGATTCCTTCCCAGCCCGTGACGCAAAGTTTGACAAGCATGCTTGATCGTCTAGAGTCTAGAGAGCCCTTTACAGGTTGCTAACGACACGCAGACCTCGATGGTTTCTTGCCATCGATATAATATGTTCCCCTACATCGGCGTTTTATGCATGAGAACCTGTTATGCTCTACAGTCTATAATACACGTTGGCCAACATATGTGCCATTTGGCTATATCTCTCTCGTTCTTTCTCATACATTTTTCACATGGCACCTGATTCTCTTCCACCTTAGCCAACATGAAGAAGTTTACTGTTAAATAAATGTTTGAGAAGCTTTCGAGCGTGCTGCGCCATCTAACGGTAGGTAATATAGCGTAAATAAACAATATTAGCGACATTTTACTTACCGCTAGATAGCGCATCGTGATCACAGCTTTTCATACTATTAATAAAAAAAGAAAACGAAACAAATTTCTAAAACAAGTTTTTCTAATTTTTTTTATCAAAAGTTGCTTATTTCGTTGTACCAATTCACCCACTAAAATAAATTCCCGTCCAGTAAAAACCCCGTATATCTTTGAATGCATAAATTAATATTAAAAAATATAGGCAAGTTGAAGACCCAAAAAGAATTTCACTCTCATTTTACCAAAGGTAGGCACAATTTAATACTACCCTGTTCGTCTTTGGAATTATTCAAAAGGGATCCAAATTACGTTGGAATGGTGTGTATAAACTGTCTGAATTGTCAGGCAGTTTATTATAACACACTATTAAACTTTTATGTAGGAAAGGGAAAACAGCCCAGTTTAAATCGAAGTTAAAAGGCTACTTTATTGAGAGATAATTGTATAATCCCCGAGTTATATAGGTACTTATAATAAATATAATTACCGAATTATAATTAGATGACTGACAATTTCCATGTCGATTTTATTTATTAACCTTGACATTTTTACCATTTTATTGACTATTACATTTTTTATTTTATTTTAACTTGCCTCCGACACAGCAGTGTAACTGAAATAAATGTACCCCCTTTTGCCTTACGCAAAAGAGCCCCTCCATCTACTTACGTAAATTCATTATGGCATATAGGATGTAATTACTGCATATCTAACTAAATTACATGTTTATATTCTAGATACATAAATCGGCGTATTTATTTGGAAGCATCGCCTCGAACATGTTGCAGAACAAGTTCCCAAGGACTTCAGCGGGACACGCAGGATCACATAGAAACATTGTTCTGAGAGAATTTGGAAACATTTGTTCCTGTTTATTTAATTATATTTGTCCACCATTAAATGTGGGTAAGAAATAAAAGAAATAATGACAGTTTTTATTACTTTATTTTGGAGTAGAACTACCGAGTGTGAAACTAATAAGACTAAAAAATACTCAAATAATATTGCAAATGTACCAATTTTTGCAAATTTACTTATTTAAATTGACTACTTAGTCTTATAAAAAATATGAACAAATATTTTTCTAGAATGGGATTCGTCTTGATTTGCGCAGTGCAAACTCATCGATCAGTTTGATATATCCATATTTTCGGCTCCTTAGCTTCCAAGCAGAGTAGAAGGAACTGCGATCGTGGACAGAAGTTACATTGTGCCCCCCCCCCCCCTAAATTGCATTCCTTATTTGTAGGACCAATTGCATATTTCATAACCAATCGATTTCATGACAACTCAAACTGTAGTTTTATGTAGCTATCTAGGTGGGGGGGTTACACGCTCAGTCTGGCGTCAGTCTGGTCAATCAGTCTGGAGTATGGTAAACTGATGGTCGGAACACCCGGTAGTACCGGGTGTTCCGACCCGGTACACCCGGTACACCCGTGTAACCGGGTGTACCGAGCCGGTACACCCGGTTACACGCTCAGTCTGGCATCAGTCTGCTATCAGTCACCTCAAAAACGTCGTCCAGATAATACTTCAAAAGAGAGAATAGATTGCAGAAAAAAAGTTTGTATTGCTATAATAATAGCTCTAACTGCAAAAAAATAAGTAAAACGGAAATGGTGGGTTAAATCGTGGCTACTGAGAAGAGATTTTTACACGCACTTGAACTTATTAAATGAAATAATAGATTCTGGGGAAGAATATGACTACGAAAATTATTATTGGATGAAAGATGCATGTTTTGACAATCTATTGGAAATGGTTAAGCCATACTTGATAAAACAAGACCACTTGCATGAGGTAATCGATAGCTAACTAAAGCTAGCTAGACTGATGAAACGTTTACACTATCAGTCTGGCATCAGTATTTACCAGACTGACGAAAATTATTAAAATATTTAAAAATCCGTCAGTCTGGTGTCAGTCCATCAGTAAGTGGGTTAGACGCTCAGTCTGGCATCAGTATTTACCAGACTGATGACCAGACTGACGCCAGACTGAGCGTGTAACCCCCGAATTACTACGACTATTATTGACTCAGTATTGATTTTTGAAGTTATTTATACATTACGCGAAGTATTGTGTATAAGCAACTATGTACAAGTTTTCAAGGCAATAAACTTGAGTTGATTTGAATTGATCATATAATAATTATTCAATTTTATACAACAATTTTTTACAACATGTTATTATTATCCTTTATTGTGAAATTTGGCAGCCCCTAAAAGTATTATATAATCAATTGTGTAGTTCAGTAATAAGCATTATACCATTATTATTTATAATTATTTTTCAAGTGACAATGTATGTAAATACTATCATTGATTATGTGGTGTAAAACATTGCTCACCCTATAGGACATTTTAGTAAACATTTTTGCCGTCGAAATGCAGGTGTTGCTGTTAGCACTGACGTCGAAAGTAATAGCAATTTACTTGGACACCTATAATAACCTTGATGATGAATGTTTTTTTTATAAAGGACCGTTTGATTATAAACACCTGATAATTTAATCAGCGACAACAATAATAACATTCAATGATTAGTGCCATCTATCGTATTTTTTTATATAGGTTAGAATGCCATCGAAATATAGCATTCTATCTGGATATACTAATAAAAATATATGAACAATAAAGTGCATAATTATTACCTATTGAAACCTGTACACCAAATTAAAAAATGACATCCAATGACAAAAAATGACACCCATGCTCCTATAATAACACGCCGAGTAAAGCATTCACCTGCTCCGTGGATAATCGACGATTTCCGTATATTAATGAAAAAGAGGGATAGAGCGAAAACAAAATTTAAACGCGACCGCATTCCAAGTAGCCTGGGAAATTTACAGAGTGCTTAGAAACCGATGTACCCAGCTATGTCGGAATGCTAAGAGACTCCATATAAACCACATTCTCCAAACTGCATCTCCCGCTCAAATATGGAGACTTTTTCACTCTCTTGGCATCGGCAAGTCGTCCTCGATTGCCTCGCCCAATATAGATATCGACGCTCTGGACGTTCACTTTTCATCCCCCCCTGTCATCCTAGATGACGTGGTTAAGAGCGATGCTCTGTTTGCGATCCGTAGTAGTTCTTTACTCCCACCTAACAGCCCAACTTTTAATTTCTCTTCAATATCAGCCCAGGAGTTAACTAAAATGCTACTAAGCATCAAGTCGAAAGCTGTGGGTCATGATGGCATAAGCCTCCAACTTATCATTCCTATTTTAAATGAAATAGCGGAAGTAGTTGCATTCATCTTCAATTTTTCTCTTAAAAGTGGCGAACTGCCCGCTGTCTGGAAGAAAGCTATTGTTGTCCCAATACCAAAAACCTCTTCAACAAATTCCCCAGAAAACTTTAGGCCGATTTCAATTCTCCCAGTGCTAGCCAACGCTATTGAAAGACTTTTTTTACAGCCCCTTTATTTTAATGTAATGCGTATACTGATTATTTCATTTGTTGATTGTTTTAACTTGAATTAATAATTATATTGATTGTTTTAGTTATATGGTATCTTATATTTAAATGTAATTACAATGTATTTAGATTCTTCTTGGACAAAACGTTATAAAAATTAGTTTGATTGATTATGTGATTATTGATGATTATTGCTTGTGTTTGATCATTTCTGATATTGAATATTTTAATTGTTGATAGTTTTAGTTTTACTGATTGCGCCTTATATAGCTTCTTCTTTATGAAGTTTCTTCAGAACAAAATGTTTTATGCTCTCTGGGCAGTTTGTTAATTAAACATTGTATGTTTTTTAATAATTCCCACAATAAAGAACTCTATATTACTCTATATTACTCTATATACTGGCATATAGTCAGTTGCTCTCTTATGTTTCTCTTAACAACCTTATATACCCATTTTAATCAGGTTTTCGACCCCATCATAGCACGACTACTGCCTTAGTTCATGTTACCGATGATATTCGTCAAGCGATGGATAATCGACAGCTCACTATTCTCGTCCTTTTAGACTTCAGCAGTGCGTTTAATTCTGTCGATTATGATATTCTCCTTGCTCGATTAGAATCATGTAACTTTGCGAATCCCGTAATAAACTGGTTTAGATCATTTCTGAATAATCGATATCAGTGCGTCAGGAACAAAGATCAGATCTCTAATTTTCTACCACAAGTCGCCGGCGTCCCCCAAGGTAATGTTTTATCCCCACTCCTCTTTTCTTTATTCATTAACTCAGTTACCAACTCCATTAAAGCAAAATATCACCTCTATGCCGACGACGTCCAAATATACTCTCACTTTCGCCCGTGAGATATTGATACAACAATTGCTGCTGTAAATGAAGATCTATCTATGGTATACGAGTGGTCCAAAGCACATGGATTGCTCTTAAATCCTTCCAAAACGCAGGCTATTACCATCGGTAGCAGTTACTTTACCTCAAGGATTACTATAAATGAAGTCCTGAAGATCTGCATCGGGGCGGATGAGGTCCCTTTCAGTTTCGAGGTTAAAAACCTCGGTGTCCATATGGACGACAACCTCTCATGGCGGCCACATATTCGAGAAATGCGACGCAAACTCTTCGGCCGATTTCATTCGCTGAATAGGCTGAAAAATATCCTCCCGGAGGAGAGCAAGATTACGATTTGTCAGTCTGCTCTCCTCCCCGTTCTGGATTATGGAGATGTCGCATTTCTCGACCTCACAGAGGAGTTATCCACCAAAGTTGAGCGTCTCCAAAATGTTTGCATTCGGTATATCCATGGCCTCAGAAAATTTGACCACATCACGGAGTACAGAGAGAAGCTTCACTGGCTGTCGACCCGTGAGAAAAGAGACATGCGAGTTCTCTGTATGCTTTTCAAGATCTTAGATGGCGTCGCTCCCAATTATCTTACCGGCAGATTTACTGCACTATCGGCTCATGAACGCCCTCTGAGATCAAAAAACAACCTGCTACTCTCTATCTCTAGTCACAGCAGTGACTTCTTCTCATTCTCTTTCACCGTGCATGGAGCCCGTCTTTGGAATGCTTTGCCGAAAAATGTGAGAACCGCGCCAAGCATAACAACTTTTAAAAACAGACTCAGAGAGCATTTAAAATCCTCCAGATAAATTCCCTTTCCCCTCCCATTCCCCTCCTTTTAAAACTTTAGCGTCTTTATAGGTGTTAGATTATTTTGATGTGGCAAATATATGCCCACAAAGAGTAAAGTATATACTTCTTTCTATCCTCCTATATTTTATTTGTCATACTCTTTATATAGGTAGTCTACTCGCAAATAATGTTCTTACAATAGTATAGGTTAGCTCTAAAATATTGCCTGCAGGCAATAAGCTCGCCTTTTCTTAAGAATAAAGAGTTTTATTATTATTATTATTATTATCCTTATATAAATAATATAAAATAATAAGATAATATTATTTTATATCGTGTATGCGTTTTTTAGAGCGCCATCTATAATTATAGATGGCGATGGTATCCTACTATATATGATATAAACGCGAAAGTTTGTAAGAATGTATGTATGGATGTTTGTTACTCTTTCACGCAAAAACTACTGAATGGATATTGATGAAACTTCACAATAATATAGCTTACACATCAGAATAACACATAGGCTATAATTTATAAAGATATATAGTTTTCTATCATCATTATCACAATTTTCCATCACCACGCGGGTGAAACCGCGGGGCGCAGTTAGTTATAATTTTATACGACGAAAGTTGCCAAATTGAACCTAATTATCTATTTTAGGAACATGAGCGCCATCTACATTTGCGTTTTATAGTAAAATACTGGTTTCCGTATCGTAGTAAGCCCTTGGGTAATCTAATATGATTATAAGCAGTGGTACCATATGAAAGTATTCTTGTATACGTACATACCAATATTAGGTTGAATTTTGTTTTATTTTGAAATGCAGACTGTCCTCCTTTTAAAATTTTGCATATGGTAACCCTAGTACCGCCCGACGATAGAACTATATCATAAACGGTTATCTCTATTTTTCCTTTTTGGCAATCACGCTTTTATATGTTTTACTCAGATTTATTATTTTTG
This sequence comes from Micropterix aruncella, assembly GCA_944548615.1. NCBI lineage: Eukaryota > Metazoa > Arthropoda > Insecta > Lepidoptera > Micropterigidae > Micropterix > Micropterix aruncella. The sequence goes on from OX155954.1 coordinate 2,343,972, forward strand.
GGCGGCTCACTCCGTCTAACCGTCAATAACGATACTTCTAATAAAACAATTTATTTCGTATTACGTAACAAATCAATCTTTATTGATTAAGCAAAAGTTGTCCGATTGGATTTTCTAACAATCGTTGATTTTCATAAATAAGTTTCCCACGTAAATAAGTCTTTAGTACGCGTCCTGTTAGCGTCATCCCAGCGTACGGCGTCAGCTGAAAACATCAAAAATATTTTATTTGAAAGTCGAGCTTGAATTGAAATGTCAATCATTTCACATATTATGTGTCGTCTCCGCCAGATTCAGTTTTTAAAGGAAAAAATATGTTTATCTCTATGGTCTTGCCTCAGTTGAGTTCTATGTTTCTGAAATTTCATTTCGTTTTAACCCTTAGAAAGCTAGACATAGGAATGATACTGACGACGGCATGTTGTCAAGGGTCGCTTGCGCGGCCTCTACCTGTTGTATTACAGCCGTAATTCAATATGAATTTATCGCGGACCTGGGCGTCCTTTGCTCGAAATTCCACTCGGGATCGGGTGACCGATAGGTCGTTTCAAGAGTGGCATGACAACAGGTCAATATCCACCCCCGCTGCTTAGGAAACAGTATATTTCCATAGTCTCCACACTCTTTCAGTAATTAGTCAGAGTGCACAACCGATTGGCTGACGCCGTACGATGCGTAAACCGTCCAATAGCGCCGGAGGTGAATCCCCCAGGGGTAACGATCCACCAGCAGTGAGGCCTGAGACGCAAGAGTCCTTCCCGAGGTAGTTTCACATGAGGAGAATACTGAATAGGAGCTGAATCATGAGTTATGCCGACCTGAACATATTGGATTTATGACCCAAGCTGCACGAAACCATTCGCTAGGTACTCGACGATAGTTGCGATTCTCTGGAAGCGACTCGATAGTCCTTGAATCGTCAGAAGTAAGGTTAGGCAGACGACAGCACGTCAGATGCCGTCTGGCCGATCACGATAAGTCGCTATTTTTATGGGGCATGAAAAAAACCGTAGTCAAATTCAATGTCGTATCACGTCGACGTATCGTATCGCCACTTCAGAATTCCCCAGCTGAGCAAAGAATCATTGACAAACTGTCATGGCGACTATGTTTCTCTTAAATGCCTGCTCCACACGTTTGGCCAATGTTGGCCAATATTGCTAAGGAGGAAGCGAGTGCACCACTGTGACTTGTGAAAAATGTCGGGGAAAGAGCGAGAGAGACATAGGCGATGAGGATAACGTTGGCCAACGTCAGGAGATAATAGACCTCTCGACTAGCCTGATAAATCGATATAGGAATAGAAAGAGAGAGCTGCATATGACTCCCTCTATCCTTGTTCAGTGGCGCACGCGCGGGACACACGTCACTATGGCTACGCTTATATATCACCATGTCAACGCTTCAATGCCATAACATGTCTGCTATGGACAAACGCGCATGCGCGACTAGACAAGGATAGATGAAGCCCATATGCAGCTATCTCTTTCTATTCCGCTATCGCATTCACTCACAGTCCATCTTCGTACTCCCGCGGTCTATTCTCTAGTATGACTTTGACGTTACAAACTGAAGTTAGTAACAAAAAAAGTCAGATCCTATAATTCAAGAACAAAACCCGCCAGATCCAAATTCCAATATCAAAACCAGCTAGGTATATCATTTTCCGCCACAGTAATATGCTTATTTTACTGCTTAAAATATGCACTAGTAAATTTACTTATCAAATATTGCATAAATGTATGACATTAATATTTATTATGTAACTCTAATTAATATTTAGTATGAAAATAGATTCCACTGTAAAATAGACCTATTTGGATCTAGGTGGTAATTTTTGTAAAAATGTAGCATGCCAAATTTATCTATGGTCCATTTGCTTTATACGGGCCATAGACAAAAGGCCTATTTTTCAAGAATAGGCCTCCTGGCGGAGTTTGAAATCGGGGGGCAATTCTTGAAAATAATAGCATGCCAAATTTACCAGGCTAAATTTGCCTATCGCCCATGTAAATCAAATCGACCATAGACAAATTTGGCATGATATTTTTTTCAAGAATTGCCCCCAGACGACACATATAAAGGCTGATCCACACTACTCACTTTGTTTTTGTGGCGAATGATGTCCGTGGTGACGACGAAACTATCATTCGGGTCAAATATGATCAAATCTGCGTCCGCGTTTGGTTTGATGGAGCCTTTGCGGTGGTCGAGTTTGCATAAAGTTGACGGTCCACCGCTGATCATCTTCGATATGTCCGTCAAAGTGAGTCCTCGCTTGCGGCCCTCGGTCCACAGTAAGGACAGGCCGAACTGGAGAGACGATATTCCGCCCCAAGCCGTTAGAAAGTTGTCAGTTTTCAAATTAGGCGTGCACGGGGAGTGGTCGGAGACGACGATGTCGATGTCGCCCGCTATCAGTCCTTTCCACAGAGCTTCCTGCGGGTAGTTCGTATTTTAGGTTAATTAATTTGAACAAGTTTTAACCTTAGAAAGAAAGTCTGCGTAATTGACGCTATTGCGAGCGACGTATTGCCACAGTACCTATACCGAGAGAATAGTAGACGCTCTCTCGAGCGACAGGGGATTGCGGGAATAGGGTGCGAGGGAAGTGACTAAAACGTATTAACTATTTTTTATTATTAGGTAGGCACATATTAATTCTACCTTGACTATTTTTATTTACAATATAATCACTAAGACATTTTATTTTACTTTTTGACAACCGTCACTTTTTTTGTTATTTTTGACATTACATTTATTAATTTTATACAAAAAAAACTTATTTTTATCGGTATTTTAAAGAATAATTTACTCTGTGTATTTATTTATCTGGTAATCTGGTATAATTTAATAATTATACCAGATTGGTAATAATTTAATCTGGTAAACTAAATGGTGAGACTCGATTTTATTCTACAATAATACCTTCTTCATTCTTACGAGTAACCTTTTACGTTTTGATTAGTAGTAGAAGAATTTGATCATTAAAAAAGAATTCAATGTTATCACGGCCAAATGTAATACTACTGTCTATACAACTATGTATTAGTTTTTAAGACAATAAACAATTTGATTTGATTTGATTTGTGGGCAGAGGGGTACGTCTTGACGAACGCCTTTGGTTAGCATTACGCGCGGGTAAAGGTTGGCGACTTTTTCGAACGTTTTCATATCCGCGTGGGCCGAGTAGCGGACATCTGGCGGCCATATGCGAGCCCTTACGACTCGGGTCGTATTTGCTTCGATTTCAATTTTGTTTTAAGAGAAGCTCTAATGTCTAATATACTGTGGTATTGCTCTCTCTTTCGAAATTTAGCTACTAACCACGCGCCGTCCATTCCAGACATCTCCTCGTCACTCAGACCTACCGCGAGGTGTACGTGTCAGTGGGTAATATGGCAAGTACCTACGTACCTATTACCTCACGTACCTCAAGTACACACCTATTACCTACCTCATAGGTAATATGGTATGCGTAAATACGTAAATCATACGTAAATGCGTTTTTTTTTATGTCGCGGGCATCATATGGGCAATAATGGACATATGCCAAAGCTGCTTTAGATTATAAATGAAATATAAACGAATTTACCGCGTAAAATTTGTACCACCCGACGTTTCTGCGATGTTTCAAACGCCTTTGTCCATGATAGACCTATATTGTTGCGGCGATTGCAACATCGCCAAAACGTCGGGTGACAAAAACTTTACACGGTAAATTCCTTTTTATCTTGTTTATAATGTCAAACAACCGCGATAGTCTTCGACTGTTTTAGATCGATTTAAATGAATTGAACTGATTCCGATATAATAGATAGTGTCGCAGACGCGATGGGAAACGTCAACCATGCACCGAGTAATGCAAAAGAATTACGAAAGGATGTCAAATGCGTAGCAACTAAATACGGGATCCCAAGAACAACTCTGAAAAGACATATTCAATCAGAAACGTGCGAAAAAAGCTTGAACGATTTGTTATGCCTTTTACACGCTCGCCTCGCCTCATCTCGCGTCTCGTGTCGCGCCTCGTCGCGAGATGCTCATGTACGAGTGTGGGCGCGAACTACTGTTTACCGAGCGTTCAGTCGGTGTTGGACTTACCTATATGATCAGTGGTTGGACCTCCAACATGGATGACGGAGAGACCGTTACTGCATCAGCATAACATAACATTAATAACGTTAATAGCTCTATCATTGCATCTTATAAAAATGTATAAAGTCTTAGTATATACATGTATAAACAAAATGTAATATAATCTTTTATATCATTTTATAATTGAACCCATTAAAAATGTTACTTACTTTGTTTTTCGCAGAACGCACCGGCGGTGCACATTTAAAATCCGACCTCTTTACCGGAACCGTTTCAGCTTCCAGCGTCAAATAATGATAGCAAGTTTCAGCTGTTACACCATGTCTATGCCTGGTATCTCCGGCATCCTTGCGCGACTGTCTCATATCCTTCAGAATGGAAATCCCCTCGGCAGCTGACAAGTGTACGATATGCAGACGAGTTCTAAAAGCATCAATTCGGCGGTTTGATTTTGTATCTTTTCATATCGTATTGCTCGCCGTTTTGATCGTAAACGATGTTTTGACGATAGTAGCATTGATTATATAGCGTATTAGATTGCGCATCGCCCTACTACGATTTGGCAGCTAGGATTTTGCTACGAAACTCAACATTTAGATGGCACGTCTTCTCTTATTTTCAATATGGGGCTTTCATAGTATGGCAGTATGGAGGAGCACTATAGATGGCGCTCTAAACACGCTTATACGGTATCTTATCTCGAAAAATATAATAATAATATAATAGCGAATGAATATTTAAATCATAGGCCTTATTATTTTAATAAGGGATTATTATTTCAAATAAAGAGAAAAAAAAGGAATTTCATAAAGATGTACATTTTAAATTTAGTATACAGGTTTCAGGTAGGTACGTAATTACGTAAAGTCAAGATAGACTAATAGATAGCATTCTATCTCTACGTATTATTTCTGTGATGTAATTAGCCTATAATATATAAATGCGATAAATGGCACTAAAATTGAATGTTATTATTGTTATCAGTATTGTATTGGGTTTTTATAATAAATCAGTCCTTTATAAAAAAACTATTCATTATTAAACAGGATGAGTTTTAACTTACCGGCATCCTTGAAGTGCGTGAATCTGTACGAGCAAATAAGCAACTTTTAATCAAATAAAAGATTTTTTTTTTCGACAAAATTTATTTTTTGTTTAAAATTTAAGAAAAAATATATAAGTATTGAAATATACTATAAAAATCGTTAAGCACGATGCGCCCCCTAACAGTAGATAAAATATCGTTTATATTGTTTATTAGCTACCGTTAGATGGCGCCGAGCGCTCAACGCTTGTCAAACTCCTACTCATTAGCTAAATTGTTCAAATTTGCAAAAAAAAATGTTTTTTTTTTAGTTTTTCCACAAAAGTTTTATAAAAAGTTGCTTACTTGCTCGTACTGGTTCACCCCTTCAAGGATGTCGGGTAATTAAAACTCACCTGTAGATAGCCAAATAAATTGCTATTAGTTTCGCCGGACAATGCTACCAGCGTCACCTACATGTCGCGGGCGCAGAAGGGTTTCCAAAACGTACTATGACGTCGAGCAATCTAATACCATTTATAATCAATGATAGTAGCGAGGCGCATTTAATTTTAAACGCGTCGTTTACGTATCGAAATATGTCATTCGATACCATCGATATATAAGGGCCTTATATATCGATGTTCAATACGTAAAGAAACATATAAAATAGCACCTTGTTACTGTCGTCAAAAACACCGTTTACCGCCAAAACGGCGAAATCGATACGAAATGAAAATCTTAAAAAACCGCAACAATAAGAAATGTGAATCAATACCCACCGAAACGCGGACGCCATTTTAGACACTATTTCCAGAGCTTCTATTTCCATTTGCGGAGGACGGGAGTGCAGATATGTCCTGTAGTCTTCGGGGTCTGACAATTGTTCAGATTCGTATTTTCCATCACATTCAGCATGGAACTAAAAATATACAATTCTGAATTACCGCTACGTCAGATAGAGGCCGCGCAAGCGACCACGAATCCGTGACCGGACTGGAGGACGGAGAAATTAGTCTAAATCTGGTAGTAAGGGCGTGAGGTTGACCCGCTGGTTGCACTTCCCAGTGTCTCGCGGTAAGGCGTTTGACTCTCATAGCTCATTTACACTCTCGCGCGAGGCGCGAGGCGAGGCGCGGAAGCACATGGTAAACAAACGGAACAGAGGCAAAGCTTCTAGCATAGTAGGTAAAAATTTTGTACGCTCTTTGCCTCTGTTCCGTTTGTTTACGATGTGGTCCCGCGCCTCGCCTCGCGCCTCGCTCGAGAGTGTAAATGAGCTATTACGGGCTGCTGGTGTAGCTTGACTGTGGATTGTTCTCTCCATGGGAGTCAGTATGGCATGGTGTCGCTGGAGTGGCAGGTTCGCCCGTAGTCAATGTTAGTAATTCCGTTAGTGGCGTCATTCCGTTAATTCCGTTAGTGGCGTCATTCCGTTAATTCCGTTCCGTTAGTAATTAATACTGAAGGCCTAACAACGATATCAACATTGACCCGATTCAGTTTTAAGGACTGATTGACGTACTGAATTATATGGTGAAGTATTTCATCCTTTTGAAGGTTATATATTAATTATTAAATTATAATTGGCCTGCAACACTTGAATATTGTTGAAATCATTGCAATCGTTAGATCTTTCAACGGCTTTATAGTATTGACATCATCGGAATACATGATGTCCCTGTTGCTTTCATGTCACGGAAGGATTTCACTGTTGGTTATATTATATACTCAGCGATGTCCCGTGGCGTAGCTAGGGTAATTTGCGCCCGGGGACAAGACACGATATCTGCGCCCCTTCTCGTATCGAGAGTCTGGAGACTCACTGGGGCCAAAATAAAATGTTATTTTCAGTTTATATTATGGACTGGATACGCTAAGATTTTTAATTTTTCGTTCAACATCTCACGTTTTAAAATATATTCATTTTTATAAAATTAAAATACAAAAGTTAGTTTAAATCGATCCTCATTTTGGCGCCCCCTAAGCTGTGGCGCCCAGGAACATATGTACCCCCCTGCCCCCCCCCCCCCTAGCGCCTCTGGCGATGTCACATTTAACAAAAATAGAAACATAGAATCATCTTACCGCCAATAGCGAATCCGTCTTGTCCAGCTCCTTCAGCGCAGCGACCAGGTCTTTTTCGGTCACATGCTGGAACTCCTCCACGCCACTGGGGCACAGGAAACACTTGAAGCCCACGACACCAGCTTTCACCATCTTCAGAAGTTCGCCCTGGTTTCCGGGGACGACTCCGCCCCAAAAGGCAACGTCCACGAAAATCTTCGGAGCGGCCGTTTCGGCTTTGATTTTGAGGTTTTCCAAAGTGGTCGTCGGGGGGATTGAGTTTCTGTAAATGACGATTTTAGTGGCAGATTTTTAACGGGTTTTAGATCTTAAAAAAATAAGTAAAATCGTTACAGTGGCATGTCGACTATAGTAGTAACTCCCCCCGCAGCGGCTGCTGCAGTCGCAGTACTGAACCCTTCCCATTTTTCACGACCTGGTTCATTAACATGCACATGGGAATCCACAACTCCTGGCATAACCACCACATCGCCAACATCCACCACTTCCACCTTCTGAAATTGAAATGAAATAAAATACACTTTAAGATTATACATAGGACAAAAACGTTTACCCCGTGAATTTTGCAGCACCCGGCGCTTCGGCGATGTTGCAGCCGCGTTTTCCAGGTTAGACTGAAGTGCTGCCAATCGTCATCAGCGGGTGGGCGGCAAACTGCTGATGCTACTTCGCGGATTATAACGGCGGTGAGTAGGCAAGTTCGGAGCACGCCAATTTCGAAAATCCGCCGTGCACACAACACTCACTGTATCTGTAGCAGATCGCAATTTTTGCTCCGAAAATATATTGGATAGCGCAACTAACCACTAAGAGCAGTTTAAAAATCTCTATTACGCTATCCGTAGAACAATTTTACTTTCCTCGCATGATCCGGGACAAACTCTCTTCTGCTTGGATGGTTACAACTTCGCTTCTCTTCTCTTCATAAAATGTTCCTAATGGCTAGCGCCGAGCGCAACGACGTAACGCACGATACAGTGAGTGTTGAGTGCACGGCGGATTGTCAAAATTCGCACGCGCCGTACCCGCCGTCCGACACCGTTATAATCTGCGAAAGCAGCAGTTGGCCGCCTACTCGCAGATGACGATTGGCAGTAATTCAGTCTACCCTGGACAACGGCGGCTGCATGCAACATCCCCGAAACGTCGGGTGTTCCAAATTTCTCTTAGTAAATTCGTTGTTATCCTATTTATAATATCAAATGTCAAATAGTCTTCGATTTTATAATACTGGTATTGATTATATATGCTGCTATGTACATAAATATCACTTTAAAAATATCTAACGTGTAATACTTAGTTTAACACCAGTTTTCCAGTAGATACTTCTACTGGAAAACTGGTGTAATTCGTAAAAGTAATTCGCTAGTAATTCGTAAAATTAACGAAATCTTCAAGCAAATAAAAATAATTTTCTAATAGGAACTCCTTTAGCAACTTTTTGAATAAACTTTCCACCTGAATAATGTTTAAACTTTCCGGTAGCCTGTTGAAATAATATGGCCCAGAATATTTTATATCTTGCTTTGCTGAGTTTAGTTTTGCATATGGAAGGACCAAACTTAATTTATTTTCGGTATTTTTTGTGTCTGACAGAGTGTCTCTAAGCATATGTATTCAAGGGTCCAGATTCAAGTGCGTGGGACGAGTGTGGCGCTGCCCTTAGCATACGCAGCTTTGCGTAGGATAAGTGTGTCTCTAAGTCATCTGTTTTCATACAAATTCAAGGGTCTGTGAAAATCAGGATCTATATGTAATCATGCGTTGCGTACGTTGCGTACGTGGGACAAGTGTGAATCTGCCTTAATCGGGGAACTTAGTATATTGGGGAACTAGTGAAGCTCATCTAGTCACTGTGAGCTAGTAAAGCCTTGGACAACTCTCTAAATCCGCTCGCGGTATTCTGTGATTTGTCCAAGGCTATCGATTCTGTCAAACATGATCTCCTTCTACGTAAACTGGAGCTGTACGGATTTAGAGGCCTCGATTTACTAAATTCATACCTTAAAGATAGGTCTCAAATTGTGGAGATAAAGAAAATTAAATCACTCCCAAAACCTCGGAGTACCTCAAGATTCTATTCTGGGTCCGCTATTTTCTTTTTAATGATGTGGGTAATTCAATGTCCTTAAATTGTAATACATTACTATACGCAGATGACACTAGTTTTATATTCCAAGGTACAACTAGCGATGATGTACGACATAATGCCAAAAAATGTAGCTAGTAACTGGTAACGAACCAATTATTATTAAATCTCACCAAAACCGTAGCCATGAATTTTGCCTTAAAAATTGTTAAAACAGTTAACAATATCAATATCAGCATGGACTCTAATAATGTTCAGGTCGTTAACACTGCCAAATTTCTGGGTGTTATAATAGACCAGAAATTAAACTGGAGTCCACATGTCGAGAGGCTATCGAAGGAACTGTGTTCTGCTGTTTATGCCATTCGAAAAATCAAATTTCTAGCCGAAGAACAAGCCGCAATGAGCACATACTATGCGTGCTTTCATTCGAAGATGGCCTATGGTATTTTAACATAGGATAATGCACCAGATAGCCATCGTATTTTTATACTGCAAGAGCAAGCTCTCAGGACGATATTTGGGTTAAAAAGAGACGATCACTGTGCTCCGATCTTTAAAAATAAAAAAATATCACTTAATGTAGTAATTACCAAAGTGCGGCTTTCTTTATACCAGAGATCATTTTTATATTTGGGGTTTAAATTTTTCAACTCGTTGTCAGCAGAAATTAAAATGCTGCAAGAGGTTGCATTTGAGAAATGCATGAAAAGAAACTTAATAATGCATGCTCTCTATAATTTTGATGAATTCGACAAGGCCGTCTTAATTTTTAAAAGATGATTTTCCATTTATCAAATCTATTTTGATCTGTAGTGTTGTAGTGTTGATTTTATTGTAAAACTTATTGTTTATTAACTAATTATTCTAAAAAAAATTAATTGACTATTTTTAAAACTTATTGATAGATTATTTAAAAAATATATTTATATTTTTTTTGTTATTTGAGTACCCTATGTTTGATTTAATTTTTATAATTGATCCAATGGTGCCTTGCATTTACATATAGAAAGTATATTTACACGTAATTTTTATTTTTTATTTTATTTTATTAAGCTATTGCATAGCTTTTATCGCGGGCCTAGCCAGCGCGGCGACCGAATGAAGAAATTTCTTAACGAAAATTAATGATTTCAAACTGATAATTACGTCTAAACGAGTAATGTTTACGATTCGAAAAAAATATATGTTAAACAAGAACATTTTTGTAATATTCATAGCTTTGAATATTTTAGATTTTATTTATATTACATAGTGTAATTAATTTGTGAAATTAGGTCTAACCGAACACAAAAACGACTACTACGCAAATACTATCTATTATTATGAAACATGCACCATTTTAAAGATAATTTAATTATCTATCTTTTTATCTACGATTTTTTTCGAAATATCCGTTGTTTTTGCTTTATCGAATAAAAAAATCGTGCACGGCGCTCTATAGTAAGACGTTTAAATTATTCCGAATCATTTGCTTTCGCAGCCGCAAATGATTCGGAATAATTTCAACGTTTTCCGATAGAGCGCAGTTATCTGATATCAGAAAAAATAAAAAAAATAAAATAAATCAATAATTATAATTGCATAAGTTGTTAAAAATGCTATGCAATAGCTTTACCGCGGCAGTCCCCGAGTGCCACAAGTATTTTTTTTTTATTTATTTCAAACCAGTTGATAGGAGTTCCTACACTTGGTTAAGTCAAAAGTAATGAAAATAACAAGTATAATATTTAAATAAATACCTATTAAGGTATAACATATGAACGTCAGTATTGCAAGGTATGAACGTTGAACATCCAAGCGCAGATTTTCTATGTAGAGGGAACAACATTTTCCAATATTTTCAATCAAAATTCTTAAGTAATTTCGTAAAATTTTCTATCTAATTTTCTATATAATCCTAAGTACTAAATAATCAAATAAATATTGGATAATTTCCCAAATTATCATACGGGAAGATATTTTAAAGAAAAAACACAAATACAAACAAATCAGTAATAATAATTATTGTCAATAGCCAATAGTTTGAAGAAGAAAAAAAAACGCAATTGTAAAATAGTCAATAATAGAAAGAATAAGGAATAATAATAGTCAAGTAGGTCAATAGAGCTGCGAAAAATTGATGTTGTCGAAATCCTCAATGCTATAAATGGGGTTTTTAGTCAAAATACCCTGTACCTTTTTCTTAAAGTGAACCTCCCCAAGGCCCCTGATGTGTAATGGAAGTTTGTTGTAGAATAAGTAAGATTGGCAGAGAAAGCTATTCCGAACCTTACTCAGACGCACCTTAAAATGACGCAAGTCCTCTTTATTTCGCGTATTATGCGAATGAATATTTGAGTTAGTTGATTTAGTCTCGATATTTTTTTGAATGAAGTTGTAATAACTTCTAGCAAATGTAAAATGACGTATTCCACAGTATGTACTTTTCGGAACTAATAAAATATGCCTATAACATACTTATCATACGCAACGTTGCGTAGGATAAGTATGTTTCTAAGTCATCTGTTTTATACAAATGTAAGGGTCCAAATATAATAATGCGTTGCGTACGTTACGTATGTGGGACAAATGTGGAGCTGCCCTTATCATACGCAACGTTGCGTAGAGTGTGTATCTAAGTCATCTGTTTTCATGCCAATTTAAGGGTCCATATGTGATAATGCGTTGCGCACGTTGCGTATGTGGAAGAAGTGTGACACTGCCAAGTGTGTCTGTCATCTGTTTTCATACAAAGCCAAGGGTCCAGTTGTCATAATGCATTGCGTACGTTGCGAACGTAGGACAAGTGTAGCGCCGCCCCTATCCCGCGCAACGTTGCGTAGGATGAGTCTCTGCCATCTGTTTTCATACAAATTTAAGGGTCGCGATGTCATAATGTACGTTCCGTACGCTGGACAAGTGTGACGCTGGCCTAATTCTTATAAAAAATACACTTCAAGATGTTATTATTTCCGAAAACTCACCCGTTCGTTCACAAATTTCTCGCATTCCTCCGCCGTCGACAGTAAAGCTTCTATTTGACCGACTTCATTCACCGATATGCCGCCATTGACGATCCCGTCTGACAAAATTATTTGCCGGCTTCTCAACAATTTGCCACGCAGATCAGCCATTTTCGCGTTATCCTTGTTTGCTAAAAAATCGACAGACGACCACTGCGTTTTTTGCTGTTATTTCTTTTTATTGATTATGAAATTCAGTTGATAAGCGAGGTTATCCGTCGATGGGTATTAATAAACACGCTCTCGGCTGAGCGAGTGACATGAGTGCGGTCGCAGTGACACGAGTGTCAAGATTATAATATTTTTCGGCGCTTTTTATAAGATTTGTGTCTTTTTTCGTAGACAGTTTTCCGCATTGTCATATAAGTACTAACCTCGTGACCAGCCTGAGAATGCGTCAGCCGAAAGAAAGAAACAGCAGCATATAGTACTCCCTCCATCCTTATCTAGTCGCGCATGCACGGGCACACGTACATATATCTATCACTATGGCAACGCATATATATCACCATGGCAACGCTTCGACGCCATAAGTCTGCTGTGGTATGTATAAACGCGCATGTGCAACTAGACAAGGATAGAGGAGGGCCCCACATGCAACTATCTCTTTCTATTCGGTGAACGCATTCACTCACAGTCCGCCTTCGCACTCCCGCTCTCTGTTCTATACCTCTGCGGTTTTCTATCCTACTTCTTCTTTTTTTCTTTTGGTTATCCAATAATGGGGATTTCTGCCAGGGGGTTATATAGTTTTTTTTTATTAGGTACTGAGTCGTTAGTGTGACAGCACTGAAACAAAAAGACACAAAACTTACAATGAGGAAACTGGAAATTAGTAGAAACTAATACGTCAACTTGTAAATTGTATGAGTACAATGCCCATTGTTGGGACAAAGGCAAATAGGAGGTTTTGTGTAATGGAATATTCTTAATAAAGGGAGATGTGATTGAGGGAGATAAATTTAAGGAGGATTGGACTTCTGGAGAGTTATGCTACGTTTACAAGGGCTTAGTAGCTAATACTTATTACCTACTTGTCGTTTGAACTAATACCTTGCATTTCAGCATGTTAGTGCTTAGTATTAATGCTTAGTATTAGTGAAACTGCTAGTGCAAGTGAATAGAAGCCGATCCTATATTTACTAAGCGACAAGCGACTACCCCCACCATAAATTAATAAGTACTTGTCGCTTGCTGACTCGTGTGAACAGCCGCGGCAAAGGTTAGTGACAAGTTGAAATGATAAGAAAACACACGCGTTTCTCTGTCCACGTGACATTTGCATAGTTTATTTTGTGATTATGACTTCAAAAAGGTGGAATTCCGAAACAACTAAAAACATATTCAAGAATTTAAATCCTTTGAAAAAATAAGGGGGCGGTGTTGTTCCATTTCCGCTTATACCAACGTGTAAACGGTTACTTGTCACGATAAATAAGCAGGTTAGCGACAAGTACTACTACAAGTAAACATAGCACTAAGGGAGAGAGATGGTCTACACACAGTGGGAGCTGAATATTGAAGGTCCGAAACGAAATTAGAATACTTATTGTTAAGTAAGCAGTAACAAAAAAGGTTGTCAGCAATAACAAGTTGTAAGCAGGTTGTAAGCAGTAACAAAATCGCATTGGGGGGGGGGGGGGGGCGTGTATCCTATATAGGTGAGCGATACGTAATCTGCAAATGACTGCTATTACCTTTCGGCCAAGTGGCTGATGGTGGAACCACGGCTTCGGTCGAATCCCCAGCTGTAAGGTGAAGTGAAGTACCTTTTCGCCTTGGTCGTGGACGAGAAGCGCCACCTCTGTGTCCATCGTTTTCTGTCCTAGATATCTACTCTTAAAATTAAATAATAATAACATTTCGAGTGCCCTCATATTGAATTTATCTAAATCTTTTTTTTTGTGAAAAGTGAATTTCTCAAAAAGTTATGACATCTAGAATAAGTAAAACAATAAAAAAATCGGTTGTATCACGCCGACTTTACCGGCAGTAGCCAAGACTAATTTCCTCTGAATAATAATTTCTTAAATAAAATCGATAATCGCTCTCTCTCTCGGTCGGCGGACGGATCTTGTGTTCCGTTCCATCTGTTGGCTCTTAGCCGAGAAACGAAACGCGCTGACCGAGGCGTTAATATTTGATGAAAATGTATGGCAGAATTAAAATATTATTAGTGTAGCTTGTAATATGAGATATTGCAACTAACATATCATAAAGTGATTTTGACCCAATAAGGAATCTGTGTAATAAATTTCAAGCCTCTAAGTCCAATATTTTGAGATTGAAATATGAGTGTGGCTCCCCCTGGTCGACCGATTTCTACCACAACCTTCTCAACTCTTGCCATGACAAAATGATACCTGCATGCCAAATTTCAGGTCAATCGGATTAAGCGTTTGGGAGCTATCGTGGAGGAATACTTATGAATACTCACATTATGGATTGTGACATTTTGGTTGGAATATCTCGTACAAGCTACACTAATAACATTTATATTCCGCAATGCATTTCAATGCATAAATATTAACGCCATTTCAAATATTAACGCCATCTGTTGGCGCTCGGTCCAACCCCCGCCCCGCCGAGAAACGAACCGCGCCGCCCGAGGCGGTTGCAACGGAACCCAACCGGGTTCGTCTGCCGGCCGAGAGAGGGCGCGCTCATCGATTTTATTTATGAAATTAATATTCAGATAAAATCTGTCCTGGACTACTTGCCGGGAAAGTATTGAGGTGACCCAACCGATTTTTTAAAATATGTTTTATTTTGCATATCTCCACATTAGCCATGTCTATCAAAACAGTTTTTTATATTATTTTAGATGGACTTAATTAGTTTAGATTTAGATTATTAATTAATCACTTAGATTTACATTTAATTACTTGAATTGAATACAAGCCTAATATTGCGAACTGCGTTATAAATAAATAAAAGAAATAAATCATAGTACTTTTTGTTTACTTTTTTTTAAAACATCAGAGTATAGATTTCATCCATTTCCTGAGCGTTTCGATCTGCTCTTGTACTGCGTTTCTCGAAGTCCCTCCAATAGCTTGGTACTGCTCTACGCTCGCCTCTCTCGACCAGATGCCTGTGACGTCATCTTCGAACAAGTCGCTAATATCTTTCAGGTCAGCCAGCGAGAGCGAGTCGAGCGGTACGTTCAGCTCTTCGGCTTTGTGAACAGCTCTACCGGCGATGTGGTGCGCTTTCCTGAAGGGAACCCCCCGCCGAGTGAGGTAGTAAGCCACGTCTGCCGCCAGCATACCTGCGTCCAAGGAAGCGGCGCATTTATCTTTGTTCACACTCAGACCCTTGACGCCCTCGGCGATCGCGCCGATTACGCCGATCAGCTTATCGTACGCGCGGAAGACGGTCTCTTTGTCGCTCTGCAGGTCTTTGTTGTAAGTGCTGGGGAGGCCCTTCAGGGTCGCCATGAAGCCGAAGGTGTCTCCGGTCAGGGAGCCGGCCAGGCCCCGCGCCAATTCAAACCCGTCGGGGTTACGCTTTTGGGGCATCAAGCTCGAACCGGTCGCCCACTTGTCTGAGAGCTTCACGTAGTTGAATTCGGTCGTCGAGAAAATGATCAGGTCTTCGGAAAGACGGCTGAGATGGACGCTGCATAAGGCGCAGTTGAAAAGAAACTCCGCTGAAAATAATACAACAATAAAATTAATACGATTATACTAAATAATTAAACGCTGCTCTTGATTATTTAATTAGCTATTTAAGGAACTGCTGCTCTTAGCTATTTATGGAACCTTAATAAGAACCACAATATGAAACCTTTTAACATATTTAATTTATTGGTGAATATATTTCTTTGTATTTTTATATATATTTAATACTAGTCGGTTAGTTAAATTCGTTTAAATAAATTTCTTTCAGTTTTTTTAAGAATGAATGAGCGATCTGAATGAAAAATGGATAAAAGTGAAGTCACTATGTTTTAATACTATCACCGCAGCACAGACATAAAATCTAGTGGGGTGATAAAATCCACATAAATCCCAAATGTTGTAAAAATATTGTTATTATTTATTATAGAATAGAATAACTTTATTGTGTTATAAAAATATTGCATAATGACTATTACACTGGTTTTATAAAAAAAGACAAATCATGCACAAATGGCCGACTTATCGCTATAGCGATATCTTACAGTCCACAATTTACTTAATCACTTTTTTGTCAAAATCTTATAATGGATAATTTTATAAAATAAAAAATGAAATAGAAACTACACTGCTATTCCGCCGCTTTGTTCATTCATTAAATACCTCTTTTTTTAACAAAATCGACTAAAAGTTATTATGGATCTATCTAAGTGTCTTCTACATGTCTGTGGATGTAAAATATCCTAATATAGGGCTTTATAGACGTTTATTTATTTTATAGGCGACACTATTCCTTGTCATAGTAGGCGACACTATCCCTGGTCATAGCGACCGCTCTCGATCCCTGGTCATAGTAGTAATTTTTACTTCCACTCCTTTCCCGTATATAAAGCCCGCCTCTGGAATGCTTTATCCACACATATAAGGACGCTGAGTTTGTATTGCTTCAAACGCAGGCTCAAATAACACTCTAACACGCGATCATTTCTCTCGTCCCCTCCCCTCCCCTCCCTGCATTATTATGGGTTTATTGCTTTATATAAAAAAATATGATTCATTTTCTGTGGATTTTAATGTTAGATATATTTAATACGAACTGCCTACATGATTTTAATATTAGATTTATCTTATTTTATCGCACCATTATTGAATATGTGGATATCAACCTCCATAAAAAACTACGCCAACCACCGTATCTATATCCACTCGGATAGCAAAACACGGCACTAGACTCGAATACTATTAATTTAAAGCTGGTGCAAAACTGCGTAGGTATCACTACTGAATTCCCTGGGCGAAACGAGGGAAATGAAAAAACGACGAACTTGCTAAGACGGGAGCAAAGGGAACGTTATACGGCCCTGAACCTTGCCGTGGGTGGCGTACCAAAAAGCCTTACAAACATAATGCTCAAAAAATATGTTTAGAACAATCCGTCAACCACTGGAACAACACGCCAGGTTTGAATCACTCAAAAGCGCTAATTAAGGCTTACGACCGTTAGACTGCCCGTGAGGCCTTATATGAACAATCTACGCATACTGATGAGGGCGCTCACGGGGCATTGTGGCCTAAACAGACACATGTACAACCTTAAGAAAATGTGAGGGTTCTGCCAAGAGGCAGAGGAAACTCCCCTGCACCGTATGTGCGAGTGTGGCCAGCTGATGCGTAAAAGATACACCCACTTGGGTTGTCACTACCTCCAACCTGCATCAGGAGGTAAAACAATCTGGCCCTAAAAGCCTGTTGCGGTTCTCAAGTGACACGAGGCTTAGCGCAGAACTATAGCAGGTGGCGAACACAATAGATCAGCAATGGCCGCAGTGTTACAAGGCTCATAAAGACCTTAAAAAAGCCCCAAACACATTTTTTTTTTAAATATATCGCAAAACGCATTATCCCATTAGGTTGAGGTTAGCCGTAAGATATTGCTTCTCGGCAATTTGTTTGATAAAATAAAGCGTTTAATTATTATTATTATTATTATAAATAAAAAACGAATTTACTGCGTGAATTTTGTAGCATCCGACGTTATAATATTATATGTTATAATGTCAAACAACCGCGATAGTCTCCGATGTCATATTATTAATATTATTATTATTGTTTTTTATTTTGAACTATATTCCCCTAAAAACAATAAAAAAATGCATTTTCTGGCATTAGCGCGGGGCGTGAGCAAGCGAGATAAATCCACAGGGCGGAGAGAGATGGTAAACATCGAACGCAGTATGGGCCTTGACCATTAGAGCCAGCCATGGGAATGAAACTCACGACGGCATGTTTTCAACCCTCGAAAATTTGTTTGTATGGGGTGTGGTTCACCCATAGAAATAGAAATAGAAATATTTTATTGTCCGAAGCCACCTTTATACTAATATATAAAGGTGGCTTATTCAATGAAGGCGACTCTTTCCGCATATAATTGCATAAATACAGATATAGGCGGCCGCGAATCGTCACAGATAAAAAAGGCCAATTGGCGGGAATGGCCAACCAGGGGTTAATGATAGTTGCCTAACATACCGATATGATCCCTCGATCCGACCCCGTACATGCTGTTCGGCGTCACTCCAGAAAATCCTAGCTGTGCTGCCATCTGGTGTCGATTTACTGAAAACGGATTTCCAGCTATTGCCCCGCTGCCCAGCGGCATGAGACCGAGTCTCCTCTTCGAATCGTTCAGCCTTTCCACGTCGTCTTTAAGACTCCACGCGTGGCTGAGGAGGAAGTGGCTCCATCTTATTATCTGAGCCTGCTGCAGATGAGTGTATCCTGGCATCAGTATGTCTATTTCTTCGGTTGCTCTGTCTACGATGACCTGGATAATAGGTTCTTTGAGATTTAATTTAACTTATTCATTTATATTATTCATTTATCTTATATATCGCTTTTATACTAAATAGATTTCTATTTAACTTATTCGTCGCGGATCTGAAAGCAGGTATAACATCAAGAGTGAATAGCGTGAATTTAGTGCCTATTATGTTTACGGTATTCAGATGTAGTCAGAATTTAAGAAAATTTGGTGAACTTTACTATGTACCACCAAGGCATCTTGGAATACAGGAAATATAAAGTTTTTTGCTTTACCCTAGTTGGTAATAAGCTCGCATTTTCTTAAGAATAAAGCGTATTTTAAAAAATATTATTATCAAAATTGACCAGACACATAATAAAAAAAATTACTATAAATTCAGTGTTAAATTCAGACATATCAGCAATCATTATGTAAGCATATAAAACCTAATAATATTAAGAGATGGTTATATGGATGCATATAAAATCTAACCAAAAGCTATCCAAAGGAAATATAAGTGGGTATCTGCATACAAAATAAATATACCTTTATGAAATTCACGTTAGCTGCCTTTAGATTTTCTAGGGCTCCCAGCATCCACAGCCTGGTGTCAGTCGCGACTTGGTCATTGCGGCTTCGGCCTGTGTGCAGTTTAAGCGCTGCTGGGCCGATCAGCTCGTGAAGGCGTCTCTCCACTGCTGAGTGGATGTCTTCGTCTTCAGCTACAACAGCCGCCGCCTCCGCGGCGCCAGAGTCCCATTCTTGTAGCACATGTAGACATAATTAATTTATTAATTTTATTTATTTATTTATTTATTCTTCGGGAAGCAAACAGTGCTTCATTAATTATTACAAATTATCTAGATGCAATATTTCACTGGCTGAATAATTGTTTCCTACAGTAGTGTTAGGTATACAGTATTTCCTTATACATTAAATTGCTATCGAACTACAATATACCTATTTTGTTTGCAAATTCGATAATTGTAAGCAAGAATAAGAATAGGGGATAGGATAGGATATAGGATAGAGGGATAGAATGCATTTATAATATAGTTTATTGTTTTATATCATTTTCGCTCTGTATTCAAAGTATACATACATATACAGAATGGGTTTAAATTGAACCCTTGAAGTGCGTGAATCAATACGAGCAAATAAGCAATGTTTGATAATAGTTTATGGGAAAAAAAGCCAAAGTTGGAAAAAACTTGTTTTTTGAAAAATGTTTCAGAAGCGTTGAGCGCGCTGCGCCATCTAACGTTAGGTAAAATATTACGAATAAACAATATTAGCGTAATTTTACTTACTGATAGATGACGCAACGCGCTGAACGCTTCTCAAACTTTTTTCAACGAATTAGGTTTTGGAATTTTGAAAAAAGTTAGTTTTTTTTATCTATTACTTATGATTTTCAAATGTACAAATTATTACGAAAAGTTGCATTTTTGTTCGTACTGTTTCACGCATTTCAAGGGTGCCGGTTAATTTAAACTTATCCTGTACGTCTATTATACCTATTTCCTAGTCGCCAAGTCAGTTTTTCCACAGTAAAATATCGCGAATAAACAATATTCGCGCTATTTTACCTAACGATAGATTGCGCAGCGCGCTCAACGCTTCTCAAACTTTTTTAAAAAGGTAAGGTCCTAAAATTAAAAAAAATAAAACGACAAATTCCTATCAAAAGTTGCTTATTTGCTCATACTGATGCACGCACTTCAAGGGTGCCGGTTAATATAAACTCAGCCTGTATTTATGTTTATTATCAGTGCGGGATTTACGTATTATAAGCTACACAAGCTATAGCTTAGGGCCCCTACTTTCTTGGAGGGCCCCAGAAATATTGTCCGATTGAACAATTGTCATATATACTTTTATATATATATATATATATATATATATATATATATATATATATATATATATATATATATATATATATATATATATATATATATATATATATATATATATATATATATATATATATATATATATATATATATATATATATATATATATATATATATATATATATATATATATATATATATATATATATATATATATACTGCAGCAATAGCTCAAATAGCTTAGGGCCTTATCAAGTCCAAATCCGGCACCGTATATTATACCTATTTCCTAGTTGCCAAGTGAGCTATGATTGAACAGACTCACTGAATTTAGGTTGGGTCATATTTAAAAAATCGATATCTTGAAATCAACCGTTATCGTCAAACGTCATTATCAAACGTTATCATCAAAGGTCATCAAGCAGTACAATAAGAGTGTTGGGCACAGCTACTGCTGACACGAGGGACTTTAAACGTACGAGGAGAGCGATAACGAAAAATGATTTCGGCAAGATACACGTAGGTACGCTACGATGCAGATGGTCGGAAAATAGTAAAATAGACTTACTTGATCCAATCCATCGGTTATAGATTTATATTCGTCGAGTGATAATATTCCAGCTTTGAAAATAGCGGCGGCATACACTTTACTTCCTTTTATATCTTCGCGGTAAAGACGCTTGTCGACCTTCAGCGAGGCGTTAATTTCCTGTAGGGTTGAACTCGGACCCGAGGAGAAACGACCGCCCCACATTATGAAGTTGTATGTATGTAATTATATAATAGTAATAAATTCCACACACTCACTAATTTATTTTATAATCTACTCGATAACGTTATCAGCGGAATGTTTGTTTAATTTGCGCAGAATCTGGCCAAGATAGTATGCTCTATCAACCCTTCGAAAGGAATAAAAAATCGACTGTGCAACCTTATAATAATTATAATTTCGTTTGGTTTGACTACCTACTCCAAACGCATAAAAATAAATGATAAATATGGACGTAGGTACATGCGTCAAAACTATCAAATCATTTGTATTCCATTATTCGTCATACTAACTCGTTTTGAAGAACTCGTTTTTTAATACTTCTTCTCTTCTTCTTTTTTTCCTTCGTGGCAGCTCCAAGCAGCTAGGATGCTGGCGATATTATGCCAATAATAGTTCTTTTCCTGTATTTTTATGAAATCTATGATCTAACCTACGGACAAAGACAAATGACATCACTGTATCAGAAAACACATTATGGACATTACAAAGATAAAAATAAGAAGGGTGCCTGTTAGGGGATAGTTTAGTTAAAAGTCATGAGGGTTTACATAGGTAATGAATGAAAAGGTACAGTGGTAACAGATCTTAGGAGGTAGTATTTTGGGTGGGGGTGTTTGTCTTACCATGTGGTCTGAGGTGCTGGAAGAGTTAAAAAAGGGGATCAGGATTAGGGGTGCCCCCGCCCCCTCTAAAGCCAGCCGAGACCGAGTCCATACCCCCTGTGAATGGCCACTGAGAACATGTCTTCCATCAGCACCCACTCGCAGCCAAAAATCCACCGTATTCAGTGGATTTTTCCACTGACCCAAGACGCCTACGCGAGTCATATTCCCATCGGCCCGCCGCTGACAGCGACCAAGCCCTTGCTATAGCGTCGGGTGAGCGCCGCCTCCAAGAAGATATGGGGAACGCTAGATGGCCAAATGATTGATGGAGTCGAATTTGGCTATAAATCTATAAATTATAAATAAGTTAGATGCTAAAAATATGTTGGTAGGAACAGTGCCGGATTTAGACATGATAAGGCCCTAAGCTATTTGAGCTATTGCTGCAGTATATGTATATGACAGTATATATTGCTGCAGTATATATTTAAATATATAGGTATGATAATTGGTAACTCGGACATTTTTTTGGGGCCCCCTAAGAAAAAAGGGGGCCTTAAGCTTTAGCTTATGTAGCTTAAACGTAAATCCTGCACTAGGTAGGAAGTTAAAATTTCATTTAGGTAAGGTATGGGATAAAGGAGAGGAAGTTATTGAACGGACAATTAAAAAAGAGCTAATCCACTGTGCAGTTGCAGAAACTACAAAGAGGTACCTATATAATTAAATTATTAACCTTTGCAAAGTCTACGTTTGATATAATCAATTGTTTTATCGAACTATACAAACGACAATATTTTTTGTATATTTATCACCTATTCGATCTGGGGGGGCGCCAGTTTTGCATGCGGCAAACTTTATGTCACTTTTGACAGCTCCAAATTTGTTGAGGGCAGATTTGCAGGAGGCAACCTTGCAGGCGGCAACCTTGCAGGCGGCAACCTTGCAGGCGGCAACCTTCAGTACAGTTTTTAAGTTTTTCTGTTAGGTTAGGTTAGGTTAGGTTTTTCTTTCCCTAAAATCGAAGTGACATTAATTACCGGCATCCCTTGTAGTGGATGACTTTTATACATCAAACTAAACATTAAAAAAAATGTTTTAAGTTTTTCTGTTAGGTTAGATTAGGTCAGTTTGACATATTTTGCAAAACTGCCTTCTGCAAGATTGCCTTCTGCAAAACTGCCGCCTGCAAGAATGCCGTCTGCAAGATTGCCGTCTGCAAATTTGCTTTCTGCAAGTTTGATGGGACCCTGGCGCCAGTTTTGCATGCGGCAAACTTGCACAAATGTCACTTTTGACAGCTCCAAATTTGTTGAGGGCAGATTTGCAGGAGGCAACCTTGCAGGCGGCAACCTTGCAGGCGGCAACCTTCAGTACAGTTTTTAAGTTTTTCTGTTAGGTTAGGTTAGGTTAGGTTTTTCTTTCCCCTAAAATCGAAGTGACATTAATTACCGGCATCCCTTGTAGTGGATGACTTTTCGGGTCCCATCAAACTTGCAGAAGGCAAATTTGCAGACGGCAATCTTGCAGACGGCATTCTTGCAGGCGGCAGTTTTGCAGAAGGCAATCTTGCAGAAGGCAGTTTTGCAAATGTCAAAATGACCTAAGCTAACCTAACAGAAAAACTTAAAACATTTTTTTTATGTTTAGTTTGATGTATAAAAGTCATCCACTACAAGGATGCCGGTAATTAATGTCACTTCGATTTTAGGGAAAGAAAAACCTAACCTAACCTAACCTAACAGAAAAACTTAGAAACTGTACTGAAGGTTGCCGCGTGCAAGGTTGCTTCCTGCAAGGTTGCCTCCTGCAAATCTGCCCTCAACAAATTTGGAACTGTCAAAAGTGACATTTGTGCAAAATTGCCGCATGCAAAACTGGCGCCCCCCGACTTTTCTACATCAAACTAAAAATTAAAAAAAAATGCTTTAAGTTTTTCTGTTAGGTTAGGTTAGGTCAGTTTGACATTTGCAAAACTGCCTTCTGCAAGATTGCCTTCTGCAAAACTGCCGCCTGCAAGAATGCCGTCTGCAAGATTGCCGTCTGCAAATTTGCCTTCTGCAAGTTTGATGGGACCCTATTTATCACCTATTCGATCTGCTGTGTCCGTGGTGTGGCAACACTTTTATAAATGTCAGTTCGTGAAATGTCATGTTTTGTGTTTTAGGGGTGGATTTTTTTATACGTTTTATTGCGATGTGATTGTTTATTTGTTAATTTAATTTTATTTAAATGAAGTGAAACCACCTTAAGTTAAGGAAAAATGGCATCCGGGCGTTTTCCGTCTTTTACGATGCTAGGTAACGGAGCGCAATGTTTACATCGCTGATTGTTTGAAAATGGTAGGTTTCGGTATTAGCAGCGTTGGACGAGGGATGTTTTACAGTGTTTTATCGGTATTTTAGAGTCTCCGCTTAATGGCGGCGATGGTATCCGGCGTTGCGAGCAAGGAAGACGAGGTGAAAAGGCGAACCGAAGGGAAAGCGGCATTGGGCGAGCTGCTCAATTTGGTTCAAGGCTGTCAGACGCGATACGGCGGCAAATCCGAATTGGCCACCGAAGACGACATCCGGTAGAGCTCCCTTTTATATTCTAATTTATTACCTAAGCTACGTTTTTTCAATCTTGCTTGCGAGGCCAAAAAATAACAACCACAACTGGAAACCTATAAATAATGTCAACATAGTGACGTGGTCCCTAATATATATTGCAATTGTGACCTCGGTGTACAAATTGATTAGAGGTTGCCATATGATCAGCATATAGAAAGTATGGTTCACAGAGCTTTTCATGACCGTATCTGAAGACCATTTTCTAATATAAATGCCTTGAAGACAGTATATTTTGCTTAAGTTCCCAGTATTTTGGAATTTGCATCCTCAATTTGAATCTGCAATATTCGGTTTTTAAAAGCAGAGTAGAAGGGTAGAGGAGGGTAGAGCAGACTGGACCACTTTGGTATAAATTCTCTACATAGTCCACAATACTATAGACAGTCCATATCTTGTTGAAAACTTGTGCTTTTTCATACCACCGCGAGTGGTTCGCAATTTTCGTACATTTGAGGTCTCTCGTGCCAACCTGAACTACTAGTAAAACTCCATCGCCTACAGGCTGTTGTGCACATACCATTCGTTTCTACTCTTTATTGTGAAATTTCACAATGGGCGGGTTTATTATCATACGGCAATCTCTTACAACCAACCCTACTATGAAGTGTTTTTCTCATTTCTCCACCATAGACATTTTAAATCTTAATCAACTGACATTTGTCAAGCAACCATTCAAATAAATTCAGCCTAAGGAGCTTGCTAGTACCTAAATTTGAAAGCGTACACACATGATGTAAAATACTATATAACGAACACACAAGAAATCATTAAAATATAATTAGGATCGCGCACAGCGATCATTTGTATGCAATTTGACAGTTGGCCACGAATCCTCATGTGGCGGTCATGAGAGGGCCATTATTTAAATTAAAATCATGGAAATGAAAAATGTGGAAATGCCAGAGGAGAATATTGATTCACATATTGATAATTAACAGTTCTGTAAATCAGGAGCTGACTGTGTTGCCTACCACAGATAAACTTGTGTTGGGTAAATGCTATAATAATCGTTTTAATAAATCTCCGCAGGATCGTGGACCTTTGTGAAAAATGGCGAAAAGTTATGTGTCACGGGATGAGAACCAACGTGCCGACGGTGATCTCATCGTCTTCCATGCAGGATATACTATCGGCCGCCACGTCGTTCCATTTTTCCGCCAGCACTCTTGGTCTGACGCTATGGAGCTATACGCGGCTGCATCTCACGAAGCACGAAGAAGAGAGATTCATGATGCTGAAAACGGTTAACTCCTCGATGGGCTACTTTAGGGCTTTTTTGAGAGCGTCGCTCAACGAGAGATCCCTAGAAAGGTGAGGTTTTAAGATTCGTTCGTAAGACTGTAAAATGACCGGCTCCTGGTCTATGGTATTAATAATAATAATAATTTATTTCATTAATAATGCATGATACAGAGAAGTAAAAATACAGTTGGCTGATACAAAAACATGATATTGATGGAGGACACACTCAGTTAAAAACTGATATTCAGTGCTGATATTCAAACTGATATTCAGTTGGAGTGGTTTGGTAGCTATCGAGTCGTCTATTACAACTTTATTGACCGCCGCCCAAAACAATGATGTGGTCCATTTCTGAAACTATTCCCATAGACTACAGAGCCAAGATCTTCTTCGTCCTGGACCTCTTTTGGTTATTTTGCCTTGAACTGTTCGATTCATGATTTTATATCTTTCAGGATGTTGCATGACTTAACCCTTAGAATTCCAGCCATGGGAATGAAACTCACGACAGCATATTTCAACTCTCGAGAATTTGTTTCTAGGGGGTGTTAGTGCTTGCATTCTAATATATAATGGTGGCTTATTCATTAACCCTTCAGGCCTCGCGACTCGCGGTTAACCCTCAGTTTGACTGCGATATCGCAGTCGCGGGGCCTGAAGGGTTAAAGGCGACTTTTATGGCGTATAATTGCAAAATTCCATAAATCAAGATATAATTTATATTTATATTGAAAATGCATAGCATCTTATAAGTCTGATCTTAGGTGAACGTTGATGTTTCTTCCGCAGAATATTTTTTTATATCGTAAAAATTGCATTTGCATTGATTTAAATAAATTAAATCCATTTTGTTTCAGATATTTACACAGCTGGATAGGGCACGTCATGGTCACAGAATACTACGAAGAAGGTGCATTAATGCGCGATCCTGAAGCTACTAACATCCTCCCAAATATGGCCGCCGGTTTAATGTCGATTTTATTCGCTATTTCTATCGATAAAACTGAACTAAATGAAGTGGCGTTGCAGAGTGAACCCGTAGCCAAACCCGAACCAGTGATCCAAACGACCGCCCCCATTAAATCAAACCCAAATAAGAAACCGTTGCGTCAGGTGATCGATTTCGATTCGTCCGGCGCCGCGCATAGTAAAACGATCAGCAAGATAATTGGAGAAAGCGTTTTGCCAAAGAATAACAGCGCTCCGGCGACGTGTTTGAGCTCGCCCGATCCGAAGATGGTTAGCAAAACGGCGAGTTCGCAAAGCGAACCGTCGACGTCGCAGCATAAAGACATACGCCAATTCTTTCCGGACGATCGATTGCGGAGCCCCGGCACCGATTCGCCGTCTCAAATACTGTCGAGACTGTCGGAGCGGGCGAAGGAGCTGTTCACGAAGAGCAAGAGCCTCGATGTGAGTTTCGAATCGGCGAAAGAGGACGCGGCCTCTACGTCCAGCGTCGCCAACTTGCGGATATCGGAGAGCGACAGCGAAGAGCTGGCACACACAAACTCAATCGACGGCAGCATGTCGTGCCTCGAATTGTGCTTCGCGGAAGACGATAGCCCTGAAGAAAACTCAATTCAAGCGCTGCTGTTGAAACAGCAGGAGGAGTACTCCGCGCTTCAGTTGAAGCTGACTCAAATGGATATCAATCATAAGGAAAAATTAAAGAAGACCGATAAGATTATTCTAGATCTGAACAGGTAGGTTGTTATGGAATCAAATACTAGTACATTTGTTTGATATTACAAATAGGGTCTGACAGTACCAACAAGGGTCTGACAGTACCCTCCAAACCCCTAATACAGTTTGTGCGGGATGACTCTGACGGCAAAAAAGACTACAATAAAATTCTCAATGATCGAGAAAGCTTCAGATTATTGAGAAAGATCTGGAGATCGATTCCATCTCTAAGCAGTACAAATACCCTGAAAGTCTCGGGTGCACAGCCCTCCGTCCAGATATAATTCTATACTCCCTATCTTAGAGGATGGTTCTTATTGTAGAATTAACTGTTCCATGGAAATTAAATATCCCAAAAGACCTCGAGTACAAATTAAATAAATACCATCATCTCATAAATGCCGTCACCCGGAACAGCTTCACTTCACTTCACTCACCTTCACGCGGTTTAAGTTGGCACGCGTAGCCTGCCAGCCAAATCTCTGTTTCACCTCTTTAAAGATCTTGGTCTCTCCAGATAAATAATCAACTCCTACTTAGGTAAATAATCAACTGCTTCCAGAAATACTACGAATTCGCACGCGGGGTGAGTATGAGTTGGCGCAGGAGGGGGGGAGAGGGGGTTGGCATTAGGGCTTGTCTACTTGCCGGGAAAGTCATGGGGACACAACAGATTTTTTTATTTTCACCAACAAAGGCTATATTTCTGGATTTGACCATTAATCTAAATTTTGTAATTTTTATGTACATTACAATTATGACGTATATTTTATTACTATACTCATTACTATCACATTATTACTTTGATAACTATGTTTGTACACATTGTTCTTTTTATTTAATCAGCAAATTTCATTATTACCTTATTTTCTGATTATTAATGATTCTCAAATTGATTATAAATTACATAAATTACTTTATATAGTCACAACTTTTGCGATAGTTAGTTTTACATTACTGAGAATGTTATATGCACTGGAATGCCTACCTACTGGAGTAGAATTAAATTTAATTTTATTGTATAGTCTGCTCTGATAAAACTGGTGGTAGTAACATCGCTGAAAATCAAGTGTCATCGCTTCCATGCAGTAATATCCATTTTGTCTTATTTATAAATTAGAAAAGCTGTCCATTAGGGTTCAACGAATTTCCTCTCGACAAATTGTTAAGCGAAAACACATAAATTATCTGGTTTAGAGAACCAAAAATATACTCTTCCACGGTTAACCCTTAACCAGGAACATCGGTCTCACAGACCGCTATGGTTTCTCAGAAATGCTTCCAGCCCGCCCCTCAGCGACCCTTCGCTCGCAGTAGTCTCCTATAAGTTCCCGATGTGTTGGCGCACCCGACGATCGTATCTATAGGAGCGTCTGTTTTATTGTTGTAGCGCTGGTTTAAAAATCGACAGTATTAGTACCGGTCTGTGATACCTTCTGCGGAGGTACCGATGACCATGACAGACAAACATGAAAAAATAAAGACTTGCAAACTCTGTCTATACACCAATAAGCGCAATACAGGCTATAAATGCATCAAATGCTCGGATCCTATAAGTTTAGAGTGTTCTATGAAGGTCTGCAAAAAATGTGCTCCGAATACGACATAAGTGTTATTTATAATAAGATAGACAATACATATAACTGTTATACCTTACTCTTTCCAGTTCATAAGATACCAGGCTTTTGATATTGGTACTTAAATAAAATATTGCTAGGTAGAATGGTGTTTTATAATCAATAATTCAAAATAGCGGTCCCACAGACCGAAGTTCCCTATTACGTCGTTTAAAATCATGTTCCCAGTAAAGGGTTAACACAAATGTTGTATACTCATTCGGTTATGATAGCCCTTTCTAAGTGTCACCATGACATGGCTGCTGCACTTAGGGTTGGCTCCCGACGAGGGGACTCCTTAACGGTCAACAGCACAGACACAAAGTTTTGTATATGCATTCAATTACGACAGCCCGTTCTAAGTTTCACCAAGACAGGACTGCGGCACCCATAGTTGGCTTCCAACGAGGAAACTCCTCAACGGTCAACAGCACAAACACAAAATTTTGTATACGCATTCAATTATGATACCCTGTTCTAAGTATCACCATGAAATCGATGCTGCACTTATAAAAAAAAATGGAGTAGTTTTTTTTTTTGTTAAAATGTTGTCTATTATATTATTATTCATTCTGGTCTGGAAAATTTGCTGATACGTCCAGATCAGGTCTTGTAAAGATAGTCATAAACAATTCGAGTCCGCTTCAAAATCGCGTCCGCTTTTTAGTCGATCGCAGTCAAAATCGAGTCCGCTTTTATATTAATTGACAGGGCTTGCACTAATCACTTCAAAGGGTAGTTTATTACACATGTCTACCGCTTAAATTTACAGAAATGTCATACGAGGATTAGATTTAAATTTTGCACAGTTGAATTTTTTGTAAATATTATATTTTTTGTAAATTGTAGATATTATATTTTTTGTAATTTGTAAATATTATTTAACAGAGGTACATCGTAATAATTTGTAAGAATTGTACATGTCTTGGTCAGGTTCCCTCTTTGTCCTCTTTGTTTGAGATTAGTCAGTCAGAGTCAAGTTCGAGTTCAAGTTCTTTATTGTGTGAATTATTAAAAAAACATACAATGTTTAACCCGTTGAGTATGAGTCAACCAAATCTGGTCGCGAAACAATTATCCGTTGAGTACGAGTCGACCAAATCTGGTCGCGCGTTTTTTTCACTTCTTTGACGTTCTCATATTTATTCATAATTATCTAATTGTTTTACAAAATGATATTTCAATATTCTATATTCGAAATTTCAATGCAATCATTGTGCAGTTGTTCTTTTTATGATTGGTGTAGTAGTTTCGTAGTTATAGTACTTTAAGTCGAGCGCCGTCGATGTCGCCGAAAATCCTGCAGATGCATCCATGAAAATACCCATTTACTCCAAGGGTTAAGTAACAAACTGCTCAGAGAGCATACAACATTTCGTTTTAAAAGAAACTTCATAAAGTAGAAGCTATATAAGGCGCAATCAACAAGCAGTAAAACTAAAACCATCAACAATTAAAATAATCAATATCAGAAATTATCAAACAAAAGCAATAATCATCAATTGGATGACTGGAAGATATTGCTGTAATGTAGCAATAAGTCCGCCATTGTACCTTATTTTATTGTGCAATAAAGAGATTTTCATTTCATTTTCATTTCATTTCATTTCATCAATAATCAGATAATCAATCAACCTAATTTTTATAATGTTTTGTCCAAGAAGAATCTAAATACATTGTAATTATATTTAAATATAAGATACCATATAACTAAAA
Source organism: Micropterix aruncella (assembly GCA_944548615.1). Lineage (NCBI taxonomy): Eukaryota > Metazoa > Arthropoda > Insecta > Lepidoptera > Micropterigidae > Micropterix > Micropterix aruncella. The sequence goes on from OX155954.1 coordinate 2,374,804, forward strand.
CAATTAATAAAATAATTAATTCAAGCTAAAACAATCAACAAATGAAATAATCAGTATACGCATTACATTAAAATAAAGGGACTAAAAAACATTCCAAGCGGTCTTCATAATTCCTATTCTTCAGGCCCACTGGCATTTTTGTTGCCCTTCGCTGCACCTTTTCCAGGACATCTATATCTTTACGTAAGTAGGGGTACCAGAGATGATAGCCATACTCAAGAATAGGTCTCCCATAATTATTTTATTTATTTATTTATTTATTTATTTAACCCCTTGAGTATGATACGACCAAATCTGGTTCTGAAACAATTATCCGTTGAGTATGATACGACCAGATCTGGTTCCGCGTTTTTTTCACTTCTTTGACGTTCTCATATTTATTCATAATTATCTAATTGTTTTACAAAATGATATTTCAATATTCTATATTCGAAATTTCAATGCAATCATTGTGCAGTTGTTCTTTTTATGATTGGTGTAGTAGTTTCGTAGTTATAGTACTTTAAGGTCGATGTCGCCGAAAATCCTGCAAAAGAGACAGATGCATCCATGAAAATACCCATTTACTCCAAGGGTTAAGTAATTCAAGAATAATTTAAAACAATTTTATCTTAGGAACTATGCTTAGAAATTGTATTCCTTGTAGATCTTTATAAACACCTCTAATGACATATGTTGGAAAGCCTTCCTTATCAGATTTAAAGTTGAAACAACACATTGACGATAAAGTTTCAGGTTTGAGACATTACTGCCCGGCGTCAAATTTATTTAAATAATTTCAAAATTGTGACTTGCAATTATTCGTATAATCTCTATTCTAGAGAAAACGACCGCTTGAAAGACCAACTCCGCAAATACGTGTCGGCCGTGCAAATGCTGAAACAGGACGGCTCTCAAAATGACGAAGTGCAGCAGTATGAGAATAAATTGGTACAAGTCGCTCAAATGCACGCCGAACTAATGGAGTTTAATGAGCACCTACAAAAGCGGCTGATGGAGGCGGAGTCTCTACTTGCGTTGGAAGGCAAGAGCTGCACGCCAACGGAGCCCGAGATTGCGTCGAATGTCTTGATCTATATACCAACTGCTTTTTTGGTGGGATCCGGGAGCCAAGCATACCATGTCTATCAGGTAAGGAAAATAAGACCACAACCGCTAAATAACAGGTTACTGAAGCTCTTTTGTGACCATGTATTTATTTATTTCTTTTAACCATTTCTCAACAAACACTTCCAGGCCCTAATTACCTCGCTCTGTGGATTCAGAGGATAGTTTTTGTCCCCCTTTGTGGGCAATACACCATGCACAGCTAGACAATTTCTAGCTGGTTGCAAGGCAGCCTTAGATCAAGGACACTTACCACCATGAATAAGTCCTTGCTGTTATTTGCAAGGTAATTAGCCTCTCAGTCGCTCGTGCCAACAAAGTTTTGACAGAACCCTCCAAATCAGCCATACAGTTTATGCAGGATGGCTCTAAAGGCAAAAAACAGTCCACTACAATACCTTTCTCAATAATCGAAAAAGTTCCAGTCTGGATTTTAGAGGTCGATTCGGTCTGAGGGCAGTATCAATTCCCTGAAAGTCCTTATTGTGCAATTAAGACAATAAGGACCTGGAAGTGCCCCCAAACCCCCAATACAGTTTGTGCGGGATGGTTCTAAAGGCAGAGAACATTTGACAACAAAACCTTTCTCAATAACCAAGAAAGCTTCAGATTGGATTCTGGAGGTCGATTCGGTCTCTAAGCAGTATGAATTCCCTGAAAGTCTCAGATGCAAAGCCCTCCATCCAGATATAACTTTACTCTAGGGAGTAAGACTAAAAAGTTATATCTGGACGGTGGAAGAGTTATAGGGCCATCTTTTAAGATAGGTCTTGAAAGATGGCCCTAGGAATCAAATATCCCAAAATTCCATGAGTACAAAATAAATAAATACTATGATCTCGCAAATGCCGTTACCTGGAACGGTTTCAATGTTCACCTTCACGCGGTGGAAGTTGGCGCTCGTGGCCTGCCAGCCAAATCTCTGTTTCACCTCTTTAAAAATCTTGGCCTCCTGGAAATAACCAACTCTTTCCTAATTCTATGGCTTCGTAGGAGGGGGGGGGGGAGTTAATGGGTGGTAAGATGAACTCTAAATGGCAAAGTTTCACCTAACCCGCCTGCACTGGTATTATTGCTGGTATTTATTGCTGCGTCTCTTTGAAATTGCAGGTATTTATAAGAGTATCCAACGATGAGTGGAGCGTCTACCATCGTTACGCAGAATTCCGAGAACTGCATAGGCAGCTAAAAAACTCTCATCCCGATATCGCCACTTTCAAGTTTCCTCCAAAGAAAGCGCTTCGAAAGAAGGAAGCTTGGCTGGCAGAAGAAAGGCGCTTAAAGTTACAAGCTTATTTGAGGCACGTCATTTTAGTGTTGCCGCAAGCGCGACAGTGCGGATCGAGGCGGCAACTCGTTAATTTTCTACCGTTCCTCGGGTAAGATATCATTAATTTTACTAGCGTCAGCCCAACCCGCATTTACCTAAAAAGGTGAAACTAGTACAAACTAAATAAATACCACGATCTCCAAAATAATCAACTCCTTCCTAGATTTTTTTTCTAAAACTGCGATTTCCACATCTCAAATTCAATGGCTTCGAAGGGGTGGTTAGGTGAGCGCTTGCATGTGGTAAGACAGCTGTCCTAAACCTACCACTGCCAGTCGTTAGTCCGGAGTCCGCTGCTCAGCCTCCCAGAAGTGTAATAATAGTATTATGATGGGCCCGACTCTGGTCAGTGAATTCCATGGCAGCTCCGTTTGTATTTTATTTATCTTCTCTAGTGTAGTATTTAATTAGATCTTTCGATTGGTGTATATATAACTAGTAGTTCTGTAAGCAGTAGACCACGTCTGTACTAGAAGCATTAAAACGGACACCATCTTGAAATGGAATCTAAAAATAAAAATCTCAGTAGATTGGAATAAGATTCACAATCAATTTATTTGTACCCCCCCCCCCCCCCTATATTATTATTATTTATTCTAAACAGGCAGCTTTGCTAATACGTCCAGATCAGATCTTGTAAAGCTAAACAATATTAACGAGTTTTTAAGTACAAATCGAGTCTGTTTTTAAATTGATTGACAGAGATTGCACTAATCACTTCAAATGATAGTTTATTTTCACCATTGTTAACCCCTTGAGCGGCAAACGGGACAATTGTCCCACAATTGAAATTACCGTAGAGCGGCAAAGGGGACATCTGTCCCAGCCGAGATCGGCGCCGATGTTTTCCAATTATTTACCCTTGATACCTCACATAAATCATACGGCCTGTGGTATGTGCGAAAAGAGGAGAAGATTCTCTGTCGTTAACTAGTTGGTTCATTATATTTCATACAGTCGCCATTTTTTAGTCTATGATTGAACCAAACCAAACCAAAAACTTCAATATTCATGTTGATTTTCAACACCGAATATTTTTTTATTTTTCTATGAGTATAAGTAAAACGAAGTCATAGGTTGAATGAAGCATATTATAATTATTATAAAAGTATTCACAATTTCTTGCATAGGGTGATTTATTTCCAGAAAAAACATAGAAATGTTGGACAAGGCAGTTTTTTCTGTACCACAACTTTGACAGATAATTCTGAATAATGCTTATTGCTTTACAGAACGACGTTACACTTATCTAATAGCAAATTTCAACAGGAACATAAAACAGGTCTTTTTTATACGATCCGTACCTATAGTAGTTTCGGAGTAATCGTCGTTTTCCTGAAACGCTATATTTTTGTTGTGATGTAATCTTCTTCGCGTTCTCTAAGAGAAACTACAATTCAAACGTCAGCGCTCGAGGTATTAATTCGCTCGCTTAGTTCCTGTTGTAGTTTCTTGGGATGTTCATTTTGGTTAGGTGTACGATCGGCTTTCATTTTGATAGGTGCTTTACTCTTGGCCCTATTTTTTAAAACACTGATGCCATCTTCTCTAGATTTTAGTGATACTTTTAGTGGCCGCGGCTCAGGATCTGTTTGTTTGCCCATGTCTTTGTCATTTTTATATATTTGTATGGTTATCACTTTGTATGTCTACTTTATTGTTGCAAAAAAACATATTATTATTATATTAAACTGTCTGTAATTGCAGGGAATCATGCAGTATTACGCCAATGCCGACTGCTGAGTCGTCCCGTCGTTCCTTCGGTCGGCTTTTTCTGGGGCGCCAAAGCGAGCCTGCACCGACTCCCCCGGAAAGCACATATTCGGGCCTCTGACATTTACACGCGCAGGAAAAAGTGCAATGCGATGAAGCGAACGCAATTTTTCACTCCTTTAGATAATAACCAAGCTTTAATAGAGACACGTAGGGATATTCCAAGAAGATGGTCAGTACAATCGACACTTTTAGCGCAGTTTACAGATTTTTATACAGATATTTTAATGCGGCGTGTAATATCAGTGACAAATCAGCAAAAGCAATATCGAAGGGTATATCAAAAATAAAGAGATGTTCTATATTTATATCGAAAAAACAATATTTATTGTAATCGCAGAATTTAATTTATTACAGTAAAGATTTTAGAAACTGTCTGGTTTTTCTCTTCTCGTTTTTTAGCAAATATGACACAATGTATTTGTGCTCTTGTTTATCCTCGCCGAAGTCGTTTTGCAAAAAGCAAAGTTTTGATAAAAGAAAATCTTTATAAACACAAAAGAGTGATTTAAATCGACATAGAAGTAACGCTTGTGACCGTTGGTCGAATAGACAGGATGAGTGTTGAGTACGTGACGTCACTCGAGCGGCGAGCAGAGCCAAGCGGCGACCGGCCGGAGGTATTGCGCTGTGCGCGTTACGCCAAGCAACACCTACCGTCATATGTAATCGAAAATATTCAAAACATCAATGTAAAATCGTAAATCAATATATATTTTATACCACAAGTGAGTTTTTATTACGAGTGTAAGCGGAGCAAATCGACGGCGCAATCATATGGTGACCCCGACGTGATGAGGAACCGCTAATTATATCGATCATCAACAAGATTTAACTCGTACTTACAACATCAAAACTACCAGCAGTTGCTCTCAGGAACTCGCCAGCCAGGAGCTGCAGCCATTAATCCGAGGGAAGTGCGTTTAAATCCTTTATTTTATTTTTTACCTACCTACTTTAATTTGAGTCGATATCGTTGTAAATTGTTACCTCCACTACGATATATTATATTACCTACTTATTTACTTTTTCAAAACTTCAAAATCTTTCAATACCTGTTTCAAAATCATAATTTACCAAAGTTATTAAAGTATATTACGATAACTTTATTTCAAAAAATCGAATATATTTGTTTAAAATAAAATATCTAAACTGTATATACAGTGCCTATGTGCCCTACTTAAAAATAAAAATTAAAAAAATATTAAAAAAAATAAAATATAGCGCAATATTTAAACATATGTACTACCGAAAAACTAATTTCAGAACGAAAATAAATTTCTGAGATTCGGGATAATTACGACGACGTCGTCGAGGCGCGAACCGGTTGTTTCAGCTAGACCGATGCGCTGCGCCGTCGCGCGACTTGCCGCCTAGAACCGGTTTGTTATCGGCTCGTATCGGCAGATAATTCGTAACATTTAAATTTATATTCATTCACACGTTTTACGTTGGCAAAATGGGTGAAATGAAAGAACTTATCAAACAAAGAGGCAACCTTAGAGCGCGTTTAACATTGTTTGAAAAGTATTTAATGCCATTAATGAATTGTAAGGACACAAATAGTTTATGTATTAATGAACTTAGCATTAGGCTTAGTAAGATGCGAGATCTGGCTTGTAACTTTGAAGAGATTCAGTCGCAAATAGAACTTTTGGATGAAGATACGCCTAAACAAATGCAAGAACGCGAAACTACAGAGAACTACTGCTTTAAATTAATTGCTCAAGCTCAATCATTATTAGATTTCTTGCAAACTGAGGCAAAGGATGAATCTCCATCCAACAAAAGCGATAAACGCAATAATAATAACAATTTTAAATTGCCAGCATTGAAAATTGCCGCTTTTAATGGCGATCAAAGCAAGTGGATTGCATTTAGAGACACATATATAGCTTTGATACATGATAACGATACTATTGACGATGTCAACAAACTCCATTATCTAAAATCTTACTTAGAAGGTACGGCGTCATCAGTACTTAGTTCCATTAGTGTCTCAGCTAACAACTACCCAATCGCGTGGGAATTGTTGTGTCAGCGTTATGATAATAAACGCCTACTCATTAATGAACACCTGAAATGTTTATTTTCTATAGAAACATTGCAAAGAGAATCGGACACGGGTATACGTTATCTCGTTGATTCTTTAAACAAAAATGTAAATGCTTTGCAAGGGTTAGGTGAACCTACGGACAAGTGGGATACGATTATTATTTATATAGCATCGTCAAAATTAGACACTGTGGCCTCGCGTAAATGGGAAGAAGTTAGAAGCAACAAAGACTCGCCGACTTTGGAAGATTTTTATTCATTTCTTCGCCACCGCGCTATAATTTTAGAAACAATGAACGCTAGTAAGTTTACAAAACACATTGAAAAACGGCATAGTGTTCCCAAATTGCATAATAAATCGTTTGTAGCATCAGCACTCGACGTTTCTCCGATAAAAAGGTGTTTGATCTGTAAACAAGAACATAAATTATACGAGTGTTCAAAATTTAAGTCGTTCCCTATAGAGGAGCGAATTGCAAAGGTTTCCTCGTTGAAATTATGCTGTAACTGCCTTCGTGAGGGCCATCAGTCCTACCAGTGTAGGATGAGTGGTTGTAAGGTATGTCACAGGCGACATAACACGTTATTACATAAACAAACAACACAACTAATTTCAAAGGATCAATCTGCAATAAATACTAACTATAATAATCTACATAGAAGCACTAGTGAAAAATCAAACTTATCCAATCCTGAAGACGACTCCACAGTACCTGGTACCTCCAATTCTATATCTATGTCTGCTGTCTCCACCAATCAAGCTCTCCTCTCTACAGCGTTGGTCAAGGTGACAAACAATGACGAAATATTTACCCTGCGTGCTTTACTAGACTGTGGTAGCCAATCGTCCTTTATCAGCGAAAGGGCTCAAAAATTAATCGGTACCTGCAAAGGAAAAAATTACCATCAGTGTGTGTCAGGTTTAGGTAACATGCTACTGTAATGTACATATACATTCATTATACGATAACTTTAACATGCGTATAACATGCTTTATCCTACCTAAAATTACTGACAACTTGCCCAATGTTACAGTGCGTACTGGAGATTTAGGCATCCCTAACTATGTCCAACTGGCTGACCCAAAGTTTTATCAGCCTTCGGAGATAGATCTTTTATTAGGATCCGATATATTTTGGGACCTTCTTAAACCAAGCAAATTAAAATTAGGACCACAAAGGCCAATCTTACAAGAAACACACTTAGGCTGGATAGTAGCTGGCCCATTAGGGGGAAAATATTATGACCATAATAAAACAAAATTACTTTGCCACTTCTCAAAGGACATTAGTAAACAATTAGCCAAGTTCTGGGAATTAGAAGAAATTCCTCAAGAAAGGGAACGCTACAAAGACAATTATTGCGAAAAATTATTTAAGGAGACTACTCATCGGGAAGATGACGGTAGATTCTGTGTTCAAATCCCACTTAAGGAAAATCCTTTAGTTTTAGGTGAAAGTTATAGTATCGCTGAAAAAAGATTAATACAACTAGAGAAAAAATTAAAAAGTAAACCTAATCTTAAGAATGATTACCAAGAGTTTATTCACGAATATGAGCGCTTAGGGCATATGACTGAAATACCTAAACCTATATTTGGCTGCTATCTTCCACATCACGCTGTGTTGAGAGAGGCTAGTGAAACCACAAAACTACGTGTCGTCTTTGATGCATCGGCCAGAACGACTACTGGAGTATCGTTTAATGATATACAGCATGTCGGCCCAGTAGTACAGGACGACTTGTTCTCTATTTTACTAAGGTACAGACAGCACAAGTATGTAGTATCAGCAGACGTGGAAAAAATGTACCGCCAAATCTTGGTCAAGCCCGAGCAGCGGAACCTACAATTAATCTTGTGGCGCGATAATCAAACACAGCAAATAAAGATATTCAGATTAAATACAGTGACCTATGGCACGGCATCAGCTCCATTTTTAAGTACAAGGTGTCTTATACAGCTTGCTATTGACTGCAATGACGACAAGGTGTCAACGTTAATAAGAGAAAACTTCTATTACGACGATTTTCTTGTTGGAGCTGATAGTTCAGATGATTTACATTATATAGTTCGTTCCGTTACTGAAGTTCTAAACTCAGCTGGTTTTCCATTGAGAAAATGGCGCACTAACAATCCATCTATTTTGCAATATAAGTCTAATATTTCATTACCTAAAGGTTTGGATTGTTCTGCCCAATCTAGTGTGTTAGGATTGAAATGGGATCCACTCAAAGATGTTCTGCGTTTTTCCGTTGAAAATGTTGAATATGAGCAAAATGTGACAAAAAGAACCATTCTATCTAATTCTGCGAAGTTATTTGATCCGTTGGGTTTGCTTGGGCCATGTACCATCGTACCTAAAATATTATTACAAAGGTTATGGCTATCCAAACTAGAGTGGGATGACCCAGTAGACCCTAAATTAAAATTAGAATGGCTGAACTTCATTAATGATTTAAGTGCTAAGGTTTTGCAAGCACTTCGTTGCAAAATTGTTACAACGTTTCACTGGACTGATTCAACGGTCGTTCTAGGTTGGCTGTCGTCACAAGCCTGTGACTTAAAACCCTTCGTAGCAAACCGAGTCGGTGAGATACAAGAGCTGACTGCCTCTGGCAAATGGAGGCATGTACCAGGAGATAAAAATCCAGCAGATTTGGCCTCTCGAGGTAGGTATAAACCCTAGAGCTATACAATCAGCCTCACTTTGGTGGAAAGGGCCTTCTTTTTTGATGGACGAACCGTATAATTGGCCGCAAAATATAAAAAATAAAAATATCGATTCTTTACCGGAACAAAAGGCTGATTCTATAAATCTATGCACTACAACTACGAGTACACAAAAAGCTACAACTATAATAAATTTTGAAAAATATTCAAAGTTCACTACTTTACATAGAGCGATGGCCTATATTCTGCGATTTACCTATAACGTACGAAATAAATATAATAAACTAGTTAATGTATTATCTAGTGAAGAGTTAGAGTCATCGTTATATATGCTGATAAAACTACATCAAAAAGAATGCTTCTCAGACGAAATTAAAATACTAAAAGCTAAACAAAACTTACCTTCAAAATCCCGTATGTTGTCGCTCAGTCCATTTCTTGACAACGATGGCATACTGCGTGTGGGTGGGCGAATCCAAAATTCTGACGAAACCTATAAAAAAATACATCCAGTCTTATTAGACACAAATCATAATTTTACCAAATTGTTATTTTCTTACCATCACAAAAAACTGTTGCATTGTGGACCTCAGCTTTTGCTTAGCGATCTCAGAAATATGTTCTGGCCCCTAAGAGGAAGGGTACTAGCAAGAAGCACGGTCAATAGTTGCAAAATATGTAGAATTATGAAGGCTAAAAGTATTAACCCATTAATGGGAAACTTACCGGCTTCCAGAGTCGTCCAAGGTCTTCCTTTCCAGGTCAGCGGTGTCGATTTTTGCGGGCCATTTTACATTACAGATCGTAAGGGTCGCGGGTGTAAAATAACAAAGTGTTATATGTGTCTTTTTATTTGCTTTGCCACTAAAGCTTTGCATCTAGAGGTAGCAAGCGATCTTACATCGGATGTATTTATTTTATGCTTAAGACGATTTATTTCGCGCAGGGGAAAGCCCTCAGAATTATACTGTGATAATGGCACAAATTTTGTCGGCGCAAACAACGAAATTACAAGATTTTTAAGGTCAAACAAGGAAGACATTTCCGGTTTCGCAGCTAATGAGGGCATTAGGTTTAAGTTCTCACCAGCCTTTTCTCCACATATGGGTGGCATTTGGGAAGCCGGCGTTAAGTCTGCGAAATACCATGTGACTAGGATATTAGGCGACAAACATCTGACTTTTGAGGAGTTAACAACTTTATTTTCTCAAATTGAAGCCATCCTTAACTCCAGGCCTCTTACTCCTCTTTCTTCAGACCCTAATGACCTAAATCCTTTAACTCCAGCGCACTTCCTGATCGGCAGACCACTTACTTCGCTGCCTTCAGAAAACCTGCTCGATGTGAACCTTCATAGGCTAAACAGATATCAGTATATCGAAAGTATGCGCCAACATTTTTGGCATCGTTGGAAAAATGAATATCTCAGCGAGTTGCAGCAGAAAACCAAATGGCGCATTAATCAAGAGGGACTTAAGGAAGGAGATCTAGTAGTCATCAAGGAAAACAACGTTCCACCTTTAAAGTGGTGCATGGCAAGAATAACAAAATTATATCCTGGGCCCGATGGAATTACTAGAGTTGCAGATCTGCATACAAGTAGAGGCATAGTCCGCAGAGCTGTCCACAACCTTTGCTCGTTGCCTGACCCTAACTCAAAGGAATTGCCTCGAAATCCTGAAGATTCGACGGGGGGGAGGATGTTGAGTACGTGACGTCACTCGAGCGGCGAGCAGAGCCAAGCGGCGACCGGCCGGAGGTATTGCGCTGTGCGCGTTACGCCAAGCAACACCTACCGTCATATGTAATCGAAAATATTCAAAACATCAATGTAAAATCGTAAATCAATATATATTTTATACCACAAGTGAGTTTTTATTACGAGTGTAAGCGGAGCAAATCGACGGCGCAATCAATGAGTTTTAATTAACCGGCATCCTTGAAGGATAAGAATCAGTATGAGCAGGTAAGCAACTTTTAATAAAAAATGTGGGAAGCAACTTTAAAAAAAAAAAAAAATCCAATTAGAAAATTTTAATTTATTAAAAAATAGTATAAAAAGCGTTGAGCACGATGCACTATATATCTGTAGGTAAAATACCGCTGATATTATTTATTTGCGATATTTTACCTACCGCTAGATGGCGCAGCGCACTCAAACGTTTGCCAAACTTTTATTTAGCAGTCAAGTTCTTCAAACTTTTAAATAAAAAAAAAACGGTTTTTCTTTCGGTTTTTCTCATTTTTTACTGTATGATTCAAATGGCCGTAATGAGTCAAATGATCTACAAGCCCGCGTTGACTTCCACAAAAAGTTCCGAATCAGCCAGAATGGCATTGGTCTGGGGTATGGCAGTACAACCATGAGCGATGTGGACTTGAAGAAGTCTCTCTTGCGGGGAGATTACGACAGCAAAAGTATGGCTCATGCTATTGGCCTTTAATGCCAGAATGATTGGACAACAATTGGAGACTTTTGCATTCCTCCTCCAATGCACTGGAAAGTAATGTTGTATGACTGGACGCCAGAGATGCTGAAATTTTATTTAAATGCCTTTCAGCATACACTTCCAGACCCCAGTAACCTTGCTCGTTGGAGCTATGCCGAGGATAGTTCATGTCCCCTTTGTAGCAACACCCCTTGCACGGCTAGACATATTCTAGCTGGCTGCAAGGTGGCCTTGGATCAAGGACGGTACACTTACCGCCACAACAAAGTCCTTGCTGTTATTCGCGAGGTACTTAGCCTCTAAGTGGCTTGTGCCAACAAGGGTTCCACAGTATCCTCCAAACCCCCAATACAGTTTGTGCGGGTTGGCTCTAAAGGCAAAAAACATCTCACTGCAAAACCTTTCTCAATAATCGAGAAAGCTTCAGATTGGATTATGGAGGTCGATTCGGTCTCTAAGCAGTATAAATTCCCTCAAAGTCTCTGATGCACAGCCCTGCGTCCAGATATAACTCTTTACTCTCTATCTCGGAAGATGGTCCTTATCGTGGAATTAACTGTTCCATGGGAATCAAATATCCCAAAAGACCACGAGTACAAATTAAATAAATACCATGACCTCGCAAATGCCGTCACCCGGAACGGCTTCACTGTTCACCTTCACGCGGTGGAAGTAGGCGCTCGTGGCCTGCCAGCTAAATCTTTGTTTCACCTTTTTAAAGATCTTGGTCTCTCCAGGAACATAATCAACTCCTTTCTAGAAAAATGATCTAAAACCGCGATTTCTGCATCTCAAATTCTATGGCTTCGAAGGGGGAGTGAATGGGTGGTAAGGTGAACGCTCACATGTGGCAAGACAGCTGTCCTAAACCTACCACAGCCGGTTCGTAAGTCCAGAATCCACTGCTCACCCCCCAGAAGTGTAAAAAAAATATTATGATGGGCCCGACTCCGGTCGGTGAATTCCATGGCAGCTCCGTTTGTATTTTATTTATTGTTCTTCTGACCCAGGAATGGATTTGTTACGCATTCAGGCACATATGCAGACTTTGATTTCGGAGGGGGGACATTCATTGAAACAATGCGGGCGCGGCACCCACCAAACTTAAATTTGCCCGCACAATGAAACAAAGATATGCTGAATTGGGGTGGGGGGGATTATATCCCAATCCCCCCCCTGTTCGAATAAGTGATAAGTGTCTGACAAGGTACATAAGTCGCGGATTCTTCCTGATTCTCATTATTTTCTCGACTTAATTTTTTACTCAAAAAATTTCGAAGGGGGGCGCGTCCCCTGTGTCCTCGTCCCCCTAGATACGCCCTTGTCCGCAGTGTAGCTTCTAGTCACACCGCAGACTGGTTCAGACCTTTGAAGGGCGTATTGGCTCCCTTCTTTACAAGGTTGTAAGCATTTATGTTACCTTGCACCCCTTCGAACATCTCCCTTGCAACATCTCCTAAAGGGAATAATCGGGATTGAAGTGATCGAAAAGGGCTAACATTTTTTTTGCGGTTTTCTTAATATCTCTTAATTAAATATCAGATCGGTTTTACTTTAAAAAGGTTTCCTATTTAAATGCCTACAAAGTATATTTAGGATTTTTATCTAATAATCTCTAAAAGGGGAATAATCGGGACAAAATTCAGTTATTTATGGATTATTTATAGGATATTTAGGGCAATAATTCGGCTTTTAAAATTAAGTAATAGGTATTTACTTAGTTAATAAAGATTTTTCGAAATTCAAACCCAAAAAGGGTCAAAAGGGGAAAAACGGTATCCCGTTAACTGGTTTATTTATAATCGCGCAAGTCAGGGAAAATAATCTAATATTAAAATAATGAGATACATTTATGGTGGTTTTTTCCAAAATTTTACCCAAGAAGGAATTAAACAGGAGTTTAAATATGGAAAATATAAAATGTGGCTTTACGGTTTTCATATTATGTCCTAAGCCCGGCGAAATATCAGATCAGTTTTAATTGTTAAATTTTCCTCATACCTTAGAAATTGTATTGAAGATTTCCTTCAAACAACTCCTAAAGGAAGTTATCGGGGAAAAAGTGGAAAATATATATATTTAAGCTGGAACAACAAATTTTAGGGATAATAGGGGCTTTTTAAATTCAGTAATAGGTATTTCGGGATTTTTCTAAATTAAATCCCTAAAAGGGTGAAAAAGGGGTAAACAATATCTCGATAACCAGTTATGCTGTAAAAGTAAAATTCAGTTATATACTCTTTTTTTGAAATAATGAGGTACGTTTTTGGCGTTTTTTTCAAAATTAACCCTTGGAGAATAAATAATCGGGAGTTGAAAAAGGGAAAAATATAACACTTGATTTAAATTATTTGTTAATATTTATTAAACAATAAAAAATACCGGTTTTAATTAAAAATTTCCCTTGTAAAGGCCTAGAAATAATATTCAGGACTTTTTACTAAAGAACTCCTAAAAATAACTGGGAAAAAGTGAAAAATATATCTTTAAGCTAGAAAGTGAATCGGGGAAAACAACTTATTTTAAAATAATGTGAATGGTATTTGTGTATTTCTTCTATGGCCTCTCATTGTGAAACGTTCCTTCGCGAATAATAAGAGGGTCCACTTGAAGGCTGATGTTTTAGCTGGGCAATTATCCGAACTTCTACTCAAAATAGGATATGGAGGATATCACGATGGCGAGGGGAAATGACCATCTCTGCAGGGCAAGGAAAGTAAGGATGATCCTTGCAGACCTTATAGCCAGAATATACCCTGATATCTCTGATTTTAAACAGAAATCTATGGACTTGCTGTGCGAGCAAGCCATTCTGACCACCCAACAACAACAAGGCTGCAGTCATCAGACACTTTAATTAAATCATTCGAAGCGGCAAAAATGGAGTAGGTCTGTGGTACAAATAAATTATGCGTTGCTATGACCATCAATAAGTCCCAAGGCTAGTCACTGAAGGCAGTAGGAATCGTTGAGGGAGAACTGCATGGGCAGTCATGTGTGGCCTGCTCCACCAGAGTAAGCTCACCTTGCAGTCTGGTTATACCAGCACCTGAGGGGAGAAACACCAATATTTTCTACAAAGAGGTCCTTAAGCAAACAATTATTATTTTAAATTTTATTAATCAGTTTTGTACAACCTAACATGTAAAACACCGTAGAACCATAAAGCTTTTCCGCTTAAGTTTTTGTTAAATACTTAAGTAAAACAACAATATATTAATATAGTTTTACCTAAAATGCAGCTCTCAATATAGTTTAACTCTCATTTTACCTCAATTCAAATCTTAATTTAACTCTTTATATAAGCTATATCTTTTAGGGTTCCGATCGAAAGTACATACCGCTGGCAAACATTATCTCTAACGCAGATGAAGCTACGGGTAGAAGCTAGTAGGATATAAATATAGAGACGCTCCGACGTTTTTTATCGTTTCCAATTTCCAATTGTCGTTTGAAATATTACTATTATCAGTTAACAAAAGATTAATCGCATTAATACATTAGCATATTTACAATATCTAAGGGCCTTGTATATATTTTTTCATTCCATATTAAGTCAAATGCATTCTCGCTTTGGATTATATTCCGACATTCCTTTTTTATAATCTTCCATGTAGTTTTAACTTTATTTAAGGATTCTATAAGGATTTAATTCTTATTTCAATGCTAAATCTCCTAGCTGTTTTAATTACGTTGTCATATGTTTTCTTATACTTGATATAAATAGATTTCAAAATGTCATTTGAATTAAATGAGTTTTGTAAGTCGTGCAAAACCTGTAACCTGGCATGTGAGACTTTGATGCATTTTGTAATCCAAGACCTGGTTTTGGTGTTTCTTGAGATTCGTTGAAACTTTGGTGGAAAATCTGCTTCAAAATTTATATTAAACATTTTCAATAAATTTGAAAAATCATCAGGATCATCATCATCCAGTCGGGAGGAATGAGGTATCCTGAAGGTTAATTTCAGATATCCTTCCAAAACTGGTAACCAGGGTGCGAGGTGGCCCCACTGGGCAGAGTAGAGCATCTCAGTAGTTGCCTGGCAAAGATAGATGCCTTGCTAATTTCTGGGACTCGTAGGGCTTGGTTCTATGACAACTACCAAATTTCACATTTATCATGTCCCTTTCTCATTTACGATTTTACCAAAGTCCAACTGTCCAGCCTGGATGCGTCGGTGACAACTAGGTTAAAATTCTGGCTGGCCTTAGCCAAACCGGCTGACCCTTCGTCTCCAGGTCCAAACACAATCTTGGGAGAGCTCTAAAATTGTCCTATCTGATCTACGCCTACTCCAGAATAACCAAAATTTCGATTCTATCCACATCGGATTAGACTGAGACCGATCTATGTAGATTCTACGAGGACGCGGAGACATCACTCTACTTTTTGCGTGCGCGTGGACCGCTAATGCAGTCAAGGAGCCGTTACTCGGAGAAGACAAATTCTGGACCTAAGATCTGGAGATCGAAGAAATCATTCCCTCAAATATATGAAACGAAGACCCTACTCCATAGAAATAAAACACCACGGGCATTATATGATTCAACTTTAATGTTGCTCGTCTGAAAATGATATAAGAAAATAAATACATCGATTAGGCATTACACTAGGTACACTTAGAAGTGGAAACGGAAGACATTGTTATGCATTTGTATGGATTTAGATAAGAATGTTGAAAAATGCCTATTATTTGCTCTCATTCAACACCTGGCGAAGCTTATCGAGGAAGATGTCGGCATGTTTCGGGGTGAATATCAAAGCGGGCCTCAGCCGGATGGAGAGCTCGCCGCAGCCGCCCGTCTGCACGCCCTTCTGCTTCAACTTGGCCACGAGGCGGTCCCTCAGGTTGGCGTTGGGGCAGGTGAAGGCGAGGAAGGTGCCGCGCCCCCTGACCTCCGTCACGATCTGCGGGAAATCCGCCTCCAAGCCGCGCAGCCCCGTCTTCAGCGCGTCGCCCGTCTCCGTCACCAGCTCTAGCAACTTCTGCTTCTTGACGACGCTCAGGATCCTCTCGAGCAGCAGCAGCTTTCCCGGATCCCCCATCCACGTGTTGAATACTCTGTACGGTTGAGGTGGCCTGGAAGGAAACGCACAATGGACATTTTGATTTTATAAGACTTCCTTTTGGCGCCATGTGTTCCTCCCCGACAATGCGTAGGCATGCGAGGTCTGTTCAGAAAATAACAGACAATTTTGAATTACGCGTTAACGTAGATATATACTGATATGCGGTAGGCAGCATTGTCTTGCGCATAGTTTCCTTTGTAACCGCGTGTTCTTGGATTGTTGATATCTCGTTTAGTTTCCGTGATATTGTTATTTGAGTGCGACGTATTTAAGTGTTATTTGAGTACAATGTAATTAATGTGCGATTTTCTGGAGTAACGATACAACAAAAAATTGTACAATCGTGCATTTTAAATTCTTGCTATAAGGTGACACAGTAAACCGTGTGTACCTACTAATTATCAAGGCGTTTTATTGCTGTTGCTATTTGTTTCGTGTTATTGCTATTTGTTTATTTGTTTCGTGAGTTTTCAAATCATTAATCTCGAATGCTGGAGGGGAGGGGTTTCAATATCAAGCCAATGTTAAGTTTTTGCCCCGGCTTGAAAAACTCGTAGATCTGGGGCTGTCCCGAAGTCCATGTGTATGTATACTAGCGTCTTTTCTGGGATACATCACGAAAAATATAAGTAACAAATGTCGTTTACCTCATTTCTTTAGTATGATAATATCCGCCGAGCTGCATCTTTTTGCTGAAAGTTACTATATCCGGCGAAGAGTCCAGATTAAAATGCTCGTGACACCACATTTTGCCTGTGGGTCCGCCACCAGTTTGAACTTCGTCCATCAACAAAGCAGCACCATTCTAGAAAAATGAAATAAATTTATTATACATCAATTAATTTCCTTTTTATTTAACTAACCTTTTCATTAACTATTTTACACAATATATGTTTTTATATATTTTTCATTTCAATTCTATTTTTTACTAAGTGGTCGAATTACTGTATATTATTAACACTTCGGGGATGAGTATGCAATGGTCCGGCCCCAAGCACTTAAGAAAACGATAAATTTTGCCCTAGGGATGCGAGAACTAGACCAGCAAAATATGCCTTCTCCGAATAGCTATTCAACCCCTTAGTTTGCTTTGCTCGACTAATAAAACAATTTACTGTCGGAGACTATGGGCCCGGAAATGGTGGATTCACGCGGGAACGACTTCGGAGTGGAGGGTGATAAATCATCCGGACAATGGTCTTCAATAACAATATAGAGTCTCTGCAGCGGATTGCAGGTCGTTCGCCATTTGAAATTAAAACTCGATTAAATCAGAGGAGAGATTTAAATGCGTCATATCTTTACACAATCAAGCCGAGAGGTGTTTCGATATGTGACATACTTTATTTAATTCATTAGTATAATCCACTAACCTCATCTTACGGTAACAAACGCAGGTTTGTTACGAGTAATTAACTAATCTAAGTTATGTGTATGTCTCATTAGTAATATGATAGCCTCGCTAATCAGTAAAATTTAAGACCATGTAAAATATACTAGAATTTAGACTTGTAAAATAGTATAGTAATGTATAATAATTACCATTAATATTATCATCACTAGTTACCACTTTAACGTGGGAAGCGGGCGGCGGTTTTAATAAGCTGCCCTACTATTTGCCTGGCGGGAGTAAGATGGCAGTATTATCAACCACTAGCAGCTTAAGGGTGGTGATTCGGAAGTACGTTGGGAAATATGTCTATTTAGTTATTAACCAGTCGTTAAAAAACCTGGGACTCCGGCGAACGTTTTCCACTGATATGTCGCGGCGGGATAGATTAAGCATCGACTAAAGGGTGGCGGATGTAACCATCGAGGATAAAGTGTAACAGGAAAAAAAATATTTAGCCACGTAGAAAGTATATCAATAAAGTAATACGATTTCGCAATAAAATAATACGAACGCTTTAATTGTACCTTTAATGAACTATTAAGGTGATATAACTTCCGTGATAAGACGCAGATCACTCGGCTTAGGCAGTCCTTCCGACCGAATAAGAAGAATATATCTGGTGGCGAAAGTAACCTCCTAACAGCGGTGAGTAACCTATATATCAAATACCTACAGTCCGCTAGTACTCGCCGCAATAAAGGGATGAACGAATTAAACTGTGCGATAAAACGGACACAAAGTATACAATTGTCCTAGGGTTAGCCTAAATCTCTTGTACTTATAATACAGCAACATGTAAATATGTATATTGACAATAATTGTATACATGTTAATAGGACATCCAAGGCAGCCACTCAATTGAGGGCGAAACCATTTTAGCTTGCAATCATTCTATAATATTATATTACTTGAAAGGGTAAAAAATACAGTCATACTTTTTTCGTAATTCTTTGGAGCTGTTGGAAAAATTCCGGGCTGGCTTCGTTATCGCCGCCTTCCGATTGTATAGGTTCTGTAATCACTCCGGCGACTGGGACACCCTTCTTCTCGTATACTTCGAAGAGATGCTCAACCTCAGCTAGACATCTGTAAGACATAAGTAAGTAAAAGTTTATCCGCGAGTGAAATGGGACGATGCGCGACGATAGCACCGTCTCCCTCGTGGTACGACCAATTAGCAAGACAATGATATCTATTAAAATATTTAATATGGTGTTCTGCGAGGAGGTGTGGACCCACATCGCTGTTCTCGCCGGGGCCCTACGTGCTCTCGCGGTCGCCCCGTGCTGGTTGCGGGCGATTTTAATGCTCGTTTCCAGGTGTGGCATGAGAACGGCGACCTCAGCGATGTCGAGGAGTTGGTCGCGACCTTCGGGTTCCATATTATCAGCACTCCTGGGCAGCCCCGGACTTTCTGTGGCCCCGGCGGGTCCAGAAATGTGGATCTCACTCTGTGCTCGCAGGGATTCACCCGTTGGATGAGCCAATTGGAAAGTTCACGAGCACCTTTCTTCTTTGGACCGCAGACTGGTAACATTTGGCATCGGCCGTCGCGTTCCCCTCACGCCACAATCCGACATTAACTGGGACCGGTTTGGTGAAGTCCTCTGCGAGAATCTTGAGGCCTTTCCATCGCCTTCCAGTAAAACCGCGGAGGACTTGTGTGTCGCACTTAATGCGACCATCGTATCTTCCTGTGATCCCGTAGTAGGGCGGAAGAAACCCCGCAGTGGTTTTGCGGCCCCGTGGTGGTCTTCCGAACTATCCGAGCTGAGGAAATGCTACAAACGTGCATACGAGAAAGTGGGGGTGGCCCGTAGGGGTTTGCCCCCCCCCCCCACTGAGCGCGTGGAGGCTTTAAAAATGAACCTGACTTCGGCTTGTGGCGTCTACCATGCCGCCATTAGGCATGCCAAGACGGAGTCGTGGAGGCGGTGGGTTACGGACGTAGGTAACGCCAATCCTTGGGACACGAAAAAGGCTTTACATAAAACGTTAAAAGCGCGGATGACTTTTTATCGAGCATCGTGGACGGTAACTCTGTTGCCATCCTTGATACAATAGGGACGCTCTTGGCACTCCAGCATTCGCTCTGTCCCTCGGAACAGCCCGCCCGGGATGATTAACATCATACGCAGATACGGCGGTTATCAGTCGTTAACTCTCGTGTTCCCGACATTTCGGATGTCACTGCGGAGGAGCTCGACAAAGTCATCGACTCTCTGTCAACTTGTAAGGCGCCCGGGATTGACCTTTTCACGGCGAGAAGCGTCTGGGGGTTCGCCAGGTGGTAGGTGACCGTGCTTATGCAAAAATGTATAAGCGACGGATTATTTCCCTTTTGCTGGAAAGCTGGTTTCCTACCTGTCATTTCCAAGAGTATTGCCAAACCACGGTCGAACGCGAAAGCGTTCAGGCCTATCACACTCCTGCCTATTCCGAGCAAAGTGCTGGAGGTGCTTATGCGCGATCGCCTTGAGACGTCTATTAGTCATCGAAAAGTGACCAAATAGTTCACTTTGTGATACCAGCACCAACTTTTAGTATGTTATTAAACAAGTTGTTTTCTCTACAAAACCGTCGGGACCCCAGCTGTATAGTGCCTGGATCCGCAGATATGACGTCATCAAAATGGCGGCCGCCGCATTTTGAAAACCCCGAATTATATCGAAACTCTTAGCCCTATGTGCATGTTCAAGGTATCAAATGAAAGGTAATTAAGTGTTCTACAATAACTTCTTAACATAAAATCACCTGACTATCCCAGTTAAGACAATAATAAAAAAAAATGTGAAAAATAAATTTTTAAATACTCCATATTTTGATTATAGTCTGTAAATTATTCATTTTAGACAAAAACTGTGTATGACAGAAATATCAAAAGGTTTATCAGCTTTCCATTAAAAAAAACAGAAAATTAATCGGATGGAAAATCCCTTAGTTAAGCCGCTTTTAGCAAGGCGCTCTCTCTCGCGCGTCGCGACGTCGCCGCGTCGTCTTGCATTGTTGCCGTCGTTATAACGGCCGCCCGCGCTGCATCGCACGTGTTACTTGCACGTAGTTGCCAATTTTACTTCCCCTATGATATTCTAAATCAGTTCCACTGCAAATGCCCTCAGAGAAAGTTATTCGAATCCCCTTATTTGTGGATTAATTATATTACTAAGGAATTGTTATTGTTGTCAATTGTTGGTGTTATTGTTAATAGTTTTTTAATGGTGTTATTGTTTTTAGTTTTTTCTATTAATATTAAATATACCGTGATTTATTGAATCTGCACGAGTTGGTAGGTAGGTGACCATGAATCTGTCATTTTGCATGAGCTTTAGATACAATGTAGGTACAAAATCTAATGCTATCGGGGTTTTTTGACATTATAAATAAATAAGATCCGCACCCGACGTTTCGTCGATGTTGCAACCGCCGCTGTCCGGGGTAGGCTAGACACTGTCAGTCTACCCTAGACAACGGTGGTTGCAAAATCGCCGAAACGTCGGGTGCTCCAAAAAACTTCACGCGATAAATCCATTTTTATCTTATTTATTTATAATGTAAGTACGTTTTGTAATTCCTGTAAAAAAATATGTTGTTTATTATTTACCGATTTCTTTTTATTATTTGACTTTTATAATTAGTTAATAGTTAAGGATTATGTCTGTTATTTTTAATAAACATTTTGTTATCCCCTTTTTTCACTGGGATTAAAGAAACGTACTTCGACAATAATAGGCACCAATTATGTAGCTATACCTTAATTTTTATGACGATCCGGTATTTTTTCATTATAAAGTTTGGATGATAGGTATCTACCTGTCAGTAAATCTGTTTACAGTGGTATGACAATTTCTAATATATAGTAGCATAAAATGATGACTACCTAGGTAAGTATTTGGTGTTTTAGTAGGCACCAAAGTAGTAAGGTACTTTCTTTTACTAACCAACTCCTTTATTTTTAGGTGACAAACGAAATCAAGATGTCAGCTCCGTTGCGATCTATGAAAATAATAGAAACGACTCCAGTTAATCCTACATTAAAATGGGAAGAATGCGTAATTTGTCAAAAGGACGACAACCAGCCCTTAATTATTCCAACGGCTCGCGGGTATCAGTCGCTAAGCGATAATTAAATTGAATATGCGAAGTATGATTCTATTCCATTTCATATGCATTTTGAGAATATTTACAAAACGCTTCAAGATAACACAGCTAAATACCATAAAACATGTCGGTTAAAATACGATGCCCTAAAAATTTCCAGGCTGAAAGCAAAGTCGAGCAAACTGCCGAATATAGAAATAATACAACCACCAGACATTGAAACGAGTATGAATACGAGGTCTAAAAAACCACAATGTTCGGACATCTATCAACAGTGTTTATTCTGCGATAAACCTGATATTCATCGCTATGCGGTACTGTTACAAGATGAAGTACTTATGAAAAAATTACATTCTACCGATTTAGTTGCCATGGAGGCAAAGTATCATAAAGTATGCTACGTTAAACTTCTGAATAAAGTGCGAAAGATGACAAACAGGCAATCATCTGAATCAGAAAGCTCAACCAATCAAACAGCATATCATGACTCCATATTCTCCGAACTCGTCTCTCATATACAGGAAATCTACCTATATAGCGCTGAAGCTCCGGTTTTTCATCTTGCTGACCTGGTCACGAAATTCCAGCATAGGAATCAACAGTTAGGTTTAGAAAAAATCGACCTCAACCGCACCCGACTGAAAGAACAGCTACTGAAATTTATCCCAGGCCTTCGCGAAGACAAAGTAGGCAGAGATATTTTGCTGTTTTTTGAAGGTGATGTGCGATATGCAATTGAAAGTGCTTGTCAGTATAGTGCGATGAGCGATGGCATGTGTCTAGGTCGTGCTGCAAATATTATTCGCAAACAAATGTTTGAAGAGTATCCCAAATTCAACGGATTTTTAAAGACAAATTTTCTGGCGAAAATTGCGTTCCTAAGCAATGCATTTTGTTTTGTCGAATGGTATTTGAGGGTGCACTTACTGAATCTTTAGAGAAGTTTACTACCGAAGAATCCCAAATAGATAGACACTTGGTTGCAACGAACATTGCTCAGTTGATGAGGTTTAATTGTAAAAAGACAGTTACGCAAAGCGACAATAAACGGCACTTTTCCGATCGAGAAACGCCGCTACCATTATATGTTGGTATGAAACTATATAACGCTCATGCACGAAAAGGCGTAATCGACAAGATGTTTGAGTTAGATTTAAGCGTTTCCTACCGAAGAATAACCCAGGTTACAGAAATGGTAGCAAGTAGTGCCTGTGACCAATACAAGCAGCAAGGATTTGTTTGCCCTCAAAACATGGAGAAAAATGTATTTACATGTGCAGCGATAGACAACATTGACCACAACACGTCTTCAAACACCTCTCTTGACTCTTTTCATGGTACATCCATATCTCTAATTGTACATCCTGAAGAAGAAACCAGTCAAGTGAAAATTACTCCATTGTACCTGAATAAAAAAGATAAATACGAAGTATCACTTCCCGATTCATATACTAATATACCTCCAACGCAAAAACAACAATCGGACGTTCCTATGCAAACAATACGCTACGTAACTCATGACCAAAATACATTAAGCTCTGTTGCGAATACCAAGGATTGGTTAGACCACGTTACGATGGCTCTTAAAAATAATGAAGAATATCTGCCTTGGGCAGCTTATAATTCCCGCAAAGAAAATCCAAAATTTATTTTTCACTTTTTTGTTATTATTTTCTTAACTGGGCTAGTTGGGTGGTTCTATGTTAAAGTGTTACTATAGAACACTTAATTACCTTTCGTTTGACACCTTGCATATGTATAGGGCTAAGAGTTTCGAAATAATTCGGGGTTTTTAAAATGCGGCGGCAGCCATTTTGATGACGTCATATCTGCGGATCCAGGTACTATACAGCTTGGGTCCCGATGATTTTGTAGATAGAATAATATGTTTAATAACATACTAAAACTTGGTGCTGGTATCATAAAGTTAACTATTTTTATGCTAAGAGAAGGGACCAGCGCGAGCGGCCGCGAATACGACGGCAACAACGCGAGACGACCAGCGGTGAGAGATCGACTTGCTAAAAGCGGCTTAACTAAGGGATTTTCCATCCGATTAATTTTCTGTTTTTTTTAATGGAAAGCTGATAAACCTTTTGATATTTTTGTCATACATAGTTATTGTCTAAAATCAGTAATTTACAGAGTATAATCAAAATATGGAATTTTTCAAAATTCAATTTTCACATTTTCAAAATTATTTTCTTAACTGGGCTAGTCAGGTGGGCATAGTCGAAGGCTTTATTGTAGAACTTTTAATTACCATTCATTTGACATCTTGCACATCTACATAGGGCTAAGAGTTTCAAAATAATTCGGGGTTTTCAAAATGCGGCGGCCGCCATTTTGATGACGTCATATCTGCGGATCCAGGTAATATAGAGCTGGGGTCCCGACGGTTTTTTAGAGGGAACAATATGTTTAATAACATATTAGAAGTTGGTGCTGGTATCACAAAGTGAACTATTTTCATGTTAAGGGAAGGGACTATATGTCCCCCCCCAGAGCGACCGACAGTTTGGATTTACCCGAGGAAGGTCCACTGAGGATGCCAACCTTTTTGCGAAAAACTGGACTCGCGATTTTGACGGTCGGTACGTCGTCGGGGTTTTGATCGATATCTCGGATGCCTTCGATAACGCGTGGTGGCCGACGATTCTGAGAAAGCTTCGTCTCAGACAGTCCCCGACCAATATCCTTAAGATAATCCGCAGCTATTTCTCAGACAGGTCCGTTACTCTTAAGTATGGACCGACGTCAGTGTGTATGGTTTCTTCTATGGGGTGTCCTCACGGGTCGGTGTTGGGTCCCAGTCTGTGGATTATCCTCTCTGATGACCTGCTCGCGTTGCCTTACCCGGAGGGGTGCTACGTCAGCGCTTACGCTGACGATGCCCTCCTCCTGGTGGGCGGCAAGAGCCGCGCAGAGATCGAGAGAAGGGCGGACGGTTCGCTGGACCTCATCCTTGGGTGGGGAAGGCGCAACAGGCTATCCTTCTCTCCGGCCAAAACTCAGGCATTATTATTGAAGGGGCATTATATCTTCAGCGAAATCCACTGATCCGGGTCGGAGGGCGTTTTGTAGCTTTTCCGCAGTGCGTCCGCTACCTGGGGGTTCGTTGGCGACGTCCCGATCGTATCTGGGTCATGCGAGATCCGCGGCAACGAAATCGCGTAACCTGTATCTTTCTCTCCGTCGCGTTAGCAAGGCTGAAGGGGGATTCGTTCGCCGGCCTTAAAACTGCCGTACAAGTGTGTATTCGTACCGCAAGTGTCTTATACAGCGCGTGCTTGGGCGTGGCCCTCTATCTCGGAGGCCGCGCGTGTGGTTCTACTGCTTGGCGACGACCTCCACTCTCGCTCTTCCTGTCATCGCTGGGATACTGCCGATTGATCTGGAGATTTTGGAGCGTGCGGCTAAGTCATGGCTACGCTGTGGGGAGCCGGTGGACTATTTCAGTCTGACGATGAACCCGGCGGAAACCAGGTTGGTGGAGTGTACCCGCATGCTCCGCACAGTGGCTGCCAGACACGCAGGCATTCGCTGCATGCCTGTTCGCCCACCGTTCCTGTCAAAGCCTGCGCGTCTGGCATGAACGGTGGGATGCCGGCGGTAGGGGCCGCCTCACCCATAGTTTCTTCCCGGCAGTGTCCGAGCGGATAAAAAATTATTTTCTACGGCTTGACCACCGGATCACGAAGCTCATCGGGGTCACGGTGAGTTTAGGGCCAAGCTAATTGGCTTTAGACTCAGTGACGATCCCTGGTGCCCTTGCGGCTCCGGTCATCAGACCGCAGAACACATCATTTGGACATGTTCTAAGCTGGACGCGCACGGGCAAAAATGCTGGATGTGGTTGGTGCGTGCGTCTGCAATCTGCCGATCTGGTATGCGGATCTCGTGAGTTGCGAGGTTTGCTTCCGAGCGTTCCGGGCATTTGCGGACCACTGGGTGTCACATTGGGAGGATTTGAGGCAGCGGGGTTCTCCTCCTTTGGAGGAGGGCCTCCCCTCTTAACGGTGCAGTCCGGGGGCTGCTTTCTCGCCTGAAGTCGCCGTATTGTATTGTGACATACCTAGCCGCCCTATGTGGGTGCGTGCTTTCTTGCAGGTTCTCCTGGTGTAGATGCCCCCAACGGCGCCCCTGCCGTTTGCAGCCAGAGATCGGGACCACTCAGTGCCATGGATTCACCATCTCATCGCCCACCATTCGCCCTACTACAATATTGTGACTTGTAAGATATTTCTTTGATTTAATAACCGGTTCACGGGGTGCCGGAGGGGGTAGAAACTGATATCCTTTTGGTAAGCGTGAGCTTGTCGATGCACGGCATCCCGGGAAGATAAAACGACCCATGTCGTTAAAACTGCCCGAGTGGTGGGCGGGATTTCTCCCCCCGCCTGTCACCGCTTAGCCTAATAATAATTTAATATGCTGTACATTTTTTATGTAAGGGCACGGCGTATGCAAACTGGAGGCTACTCGCCGGTCAGTCTTGCCCCCACCCCGCCGCCCCTAGCCATATGTAGCAGAATTGTTTGAGAATTGTCCGTAATGCTAATATCACCCCCACTGCAAGTGCCTTTTGCCTATTACCGGCGGATCTTAAACGGCCTCTTTCGTGCGGTTAGCGGACGAACCCTCGGTTTTAGGATTGCCCAGTCCAGATGGTCCACTCGAGACACACTATATTTGGCGGAGAACAATATAAAACCAGAAACTGAAGCGAAGCAAAAGAAAATTCGGGCAAATAGATAAAAGTTTTAACAAATGATTAGTTAAAGACGAACCTTTTATCTTCTTGCTGATTTTCTCGTACGTTTTCTTCTAGCGGATAGCGATATTTGGGAAACGGCGCGGTCGGCCAATCGAAAGCAGGTACATCTATTTTGTGAAGCGCTTTTGAGTGCGTAGTGGAAAGAGAGCCGAGAGTTCGCCCGTGAAACCCTCCCTGAAAATATAACATTAAAATAGCCATTTTATTCACATATCTAAATAATTATAAAAACAAAGCCCCCACAAGTCTGTCTATTTGGTTGCGGTAAACTCAAGAATCACGGACAGATTTCAATGCGGTTTTCACTGTTCGTTAGATCGTCTTTCGGGGAAACTTTTTGTGTATGCCATCAATATATTATCTAACGAGAACAATAATTTAAAACGGATTTAATTAAATTTAATTTACGGATGCTCCCTTACGGCCCCATTGACGCGTGTTACCTCTGTAAACATCCAGTGCTTAAAGACGATTGCGCATTCTGTGATAATCATAATGTCCATAATCTACTCAATCAGACTTTCCATTCAATGATGAACACGATATATTTATCTTAATTTATTGACATTTGTACAAATATCTATTTGACATTTGGACCGGTACCCTATGACAACTGGAATGACATAACGATGCTAACAATACCACACACTTCTGAATCGGTCCAAGCGGCTACAAGTTATGGAGAAATAAAGAAACGGAAACATACGTACATGAACCCTGAACACATTACACCTTTTTGTTGGGCAGTCGTGTATTCTTCATAAATATTCTTCAGAAAAAATGGGTTACTTCATTACACACACTGGTTTTTTTCAAGTAAAATTACTTAATTTTACAATTATCTAAAATGTCAGAATAGAATAAATTCGTGAGAACCAAATACGGTCACTAAACATTGATAATATTTTGTGGAGTGTAATAATGAAACATTTTGTATATTTTTTATTGATAAATTAATATTTTAAAAAACTTTTATCGTTTCCGGCCCTACAGGTTTTGTTATGGCGGCCGCGAAGAATACTAACGATAAAAAAAATAAATTATGACTGTCATAACACAACCAACACGTAATACGGCGAATTATATCGAAGACACTGCTTTCTCCTTATGTGAAAGCAAGGGGTGATCGCACGTACCTACCTTATGACGCCGGGATGACATTGCGATTCTAACAATACTATACACTTCTAAATCGGTTTAAGCATTTAGAAGTTATGCAGGGCCGAATTTAGAGGTCTGGAGGCCTTGGGGCAACAAATGAGTGGAGGTCCCCTTGTCGCCCCAAGTGGAGCCCCTGAAGAAAGATAACGGTTGAAATAAATTTTAACATTCCATTGTTTCTGATTGGAGTTGAACAAATACAGATGAATCGTTTTTTTAAATATATTTAAGAACAACATAATCATGTTTGCACAAAGTACTGTAGGTAAAGGTAAAACAGCGAAAACAAAATATCAAAGGAAAAGTTGTTTACTAGTGTTTACTAGCTTACTCGTAGGAATATTAAAGATTTTTTCCGGAGTCTCTATTGTGGGGGCCCCTCTTTTGTGGAGGCCCCGGGGCTGTAGCCCCGGATGCCCTACCCTAAATCCGGCCCTGAAGTTATGGTGGAATAACGAAACGGTAAACATACTGCATGAACCCTAAACACATCCAAAGCGAGGTTTTACACCAATAACAATAAAAAACGCAATTTCAATTGGTGCGTACGAGGTCTCACATAAAGATCGAGAACATGATTAGATCCATTTCAGTTACTATTATCGAACATAAAAAAACGATTGTCTCAAATCAACAAATTTTACTATATATCCCAGTTGCTTTCGGGTATCGATATGACCCTTACAGTACGAAGCTATCGTCATTGATTGAGGAATTATTATCGTTGAAAGCCAGTGCAACAATAAGCTACGCGCCCCTATAAAGCTATTGTAAATGTTGTTTTTTCACGTATAACTTTACGTGACCATCACTAGGTAATACCACAGCCTATATAGTATTCAGAGATTTTTTATAAAACATCCATTGTAAAATGAAAATTGAAAGATGCAAAAATGTGCGTGCGATGAAAGATCCAAAGATGTGCGTTCAGCTCCACATTCTGTAAAAATGTAACTAATACTATTTTCCGAATTTAAAATCAACGGACTATCCTATCAATTCGGAAATTTTGAAGAGGCAGTCGGCTACAGCTTAGAAGGGCTTGGTAAGTCGCTGTGGGCTTTTTGAGCGATACCTGCATGTCTCCAGCGCAGAAGAAAATTGCCAATGCTATTATTTTAAAAATCGGTCGTGTCGCCACAAAACTTTCCCGGTAAGTAGCCAAAGACTTATGGAAGGATTTTGAGCGTAATATCCCTTCGGAAAGAAGATTAATCTGATTGAAAGGGATAGTCGACGACGAACGCGGATAGTGGGAATGCAACACATTAAACACGTTTGATTCAATCGTTTACGCAAATATACTGACTAACAAAAATGCAATGTGATTTCGGCCCAACAAGGCACACGTGTATCAAATTTCAAGTTTATACGTCTAATATTTCGAGATTGAAATATGACTAGTGATCTATGAAATATAAATATGGTGGACCGATTTCTACCACAACCTTTTCAACTCTTGCCATGAGCAAACGATGCTTGCAAGCCAAATTTCAGCTCAGTCGAATTAAGCGTTTGGGCGCTATCGTGGAGGAGTACACACAGACACACTGAAAATAGATATCGTCTCACCGGGCGGGGGCTCAAAACAGATATTTCCGTCTTCATCTCGTAAAAAAATATGCTTTCACAATACTTTCCCTCTTCGCTGCTTGGTGGGCCGGGAAAGTAATATCTCACTGAATAAGTAAACCAATAACTTTTCTCGTATTTCTTAATTAGAGTACCTATACAGAGTTTTGGCCAGGAAATCGGTCAAAATTTTGTTAGACACTGTAACCTGATTCCAAACAATAAATTAAAAACTCTTCCCGTGCGAACCCGAGAAGCTTGCCATACCATAAAGGACATAATAGAGAGCTTCGGTGATCCGGGACCCATGTTGATCATGCACGATTCCAATTCTTCGGGGCTGAAGTCGACCTTTTCGCCCCTGCGCGCCGTGCGGTACCAGATGAACATGTTCTTGAAGGCGTTCTCGTTGGAGCAGGAGCCGCACATCATGGTGGTCACGTGGTCCAGGTCCTTCGGCGCCACTTGCAGGAGCACGTCGCGCAATTTGGACGGCCAGTCCGCCCCTGGGAAGACGCCCAGGGCCGGACGGTTGACCAGCGTCCGCTAGAAACATCATTAAACATAAATAACAGTACAAATTTTAAAAATTAAATACTAACAGCCGTATTCACAGTCGACCTTAAAGCAGGGATTCTCAACCTGGGGATAATTACCCCCAAAAAGGTAAAATGAGATGTGCATTGCGAAACGACTTGCGATGTTCATT
Organism: Micropterix aruncella; assembly: GCA_944548615.1. NCBI lineage: Eukaryota > Metazoa > Arthropoda > Insecta > Lepidoptera > Micropterigidae > Micropterix > Micropterix aruncella. The sequence goes on from OX155954.1 coordinate 2,404,974, forward strand.
GGCCGAAACTGCACCGAATATTAAGAATATGTTATGAGCAATGTGAACCGTCTCACTGACTTGCATTACTTCTTGATTTAATAAAAAAAATGGTTTTCTTTGTTTATTTTTTTTAAATGATTCGCCTTCTTCTTCTTAGGGTGCCTTTCCAACTAGTGAAGATTGTCAGTCAGCTCTGCATACTTCTTCTTGTCCTTCGCCAGGCAAAACAATTCGGCGACACTCGTAATCCCGGTCCATTCTTCACTGTTTCACTTCACTTGAGGACGCTGTTTGATGGTCTGCCATAGCTTGCGTATTTGGCCGACACGCCGTAGAACTTCCTCATTGGTGACTTTCTGAGTCCAAGATATCGACATCATGCGTCTGTATGCCCACATCTCGAATGCTTACATACGTTTCCTTGGGCCAGATGTAGCACTGGAGAAGACGTATTCGAAAAGGGATTTTCAGGCCTTGATTGCATAGGAACGTTTTTATTTTTCCAAAGGCGCTGCGTGCAATTTTGTGTAAGCCAGATGCCAAGGTATCTATATTTATCAACTTGTTCAACGTGCATAAATTGTCTTTTTTATAAAACCAGTGTAATATTCATTAAGTTATGTTTTTATAGCACAATAAAGTTATTCTATTCTATTCTAGTTTTTGGCCCGCCACAAATATGCTTGGTTGGATATTGGGATTATTAGAAATCACCATAGACTTAGTCTTGGTGACATTCATCCTGAGACCAGCTTTGACACTACACTCATTTAATTTTGCTCGGTCAACAATCTCCTGTAGCTCGGCTTCCGTAGATGCTATGATAACAGTGTCATCGGCATACTTCAAGTTATTAAAAAAATGATTACAATTATTTAAAATATTGTTTATTTTTCGTATTTTAAAAAAACATGCAATAGTTTATTTGTTTTTTTTAAATAAACTTTTTAGCGACTATTCGCTAATATCAAACCCGTTATATGGGTAATAGCCTCAAAAAGGTTGGAAACCGCTGCCTTAACCCGTACTCGAGTGACACTTAAATACCACCCCCAAAAATTGCCTTTTATAGTCATAAGGTATTTGACGACGGTTTCTTGAGTCTCTCTTCAGTCAGTACGCACTCAAGAAACCGTCAAGTAATTGAATTCATTTCTACTTCGAATCAGATTCATTCCTATATAAGAAGGTCTAGAGAATTTCCGTTGTCTATGAACAAAATGATTGTGCTATATAGTTGAAAAAAGCCCGTCGCCATTTTCAAGGGGATTGTTAAAAGTTTACATTATCAGTGGGGATTGTTGTAATCCCTCAAGTAATGACGCAGTACGTTTGTCACGGAATTACAGTCACCCTATTACATTCATCACACTGATTCCGAATGTTAAAAATCTTTGCTCTATTTCTATAATACTGCAGTTTAGCTAACTCTGCCATATTAGTTTTCAAACTAACTTAACCTACCGCCAAATGATAAGTATATGAAGCTTTTAAAAGAACTATACCTATCACCATATAGGTGTTTATGAATCGTTTAAAAAAAAACACCAACCTACCACCTTACATCCGCCGATACAGAAAAACTCAAAGAGGGGCGCTAAAAGACATCTTGAGCTATGGGTGTAATAACAAATCTTCAAGTCACATGCAAAGGCTATACAACTACTCGACTGACGAATAAATTGCGTATTGATGGATACTTTGGAGGTGTCAACTACAACGGGCGAACCCGTCACCCCCGGAAGTTTTAACGATATTTATTGTGCTGTCTCCCTAGAGATGAGCGTAAAAAACTTTGTGATGAAACAGTCCACTTATTAGCTCCCCGTGTAGATAGATGGATACGCGGGCGGTCGTGAATCGCGCATGGTGTTGGGCCGACTGCCTCAAGGAGGGGGGGGGGCAACCCCCGCGCCCCCATATGTATCCACCGCTGCCACCATATAGGTACTTGACGCATCTTTAAACGCCTATATTTCGCTTATTTATAGAAATAGAGCAAATATTTTAAATTCGAAATCAGCGTCATGAATATGGTGGAGTGAATATGGCTACATTTTCAATGTAGAGGAGTTTGCTAAACTGCATAAATATGGTTTTAGAATAGTAATTGGCCAAGTTAGAGCACACTTGAGAATTGAGATGAGGGGCCCTTAAGAATCGACTGTGAATACAACTGTAAAACACTTACAACATTGTGAGCATCGGTGAAGACGTTTAGAAGCTCGGGATGGTTGTAGCCGAGTGGCATCGACGATATTTGCGTGAAGACATCGAGCAGTTCGTTTCCGTCGACGTCTACCAGGTAATTTCCGACGCTTTTGTCGTAATCCGCGAAGAGTTGGACAGAACCAGCTTGCTGCGGAAAAGAGAATCGGTAATTTCCTACCCACTTGCGAAGTTTGTTGTAACATTTGCCACATATTATTTGACTTTGACAATGAATTATACTTTTAGACTAGGTATTTTTATATTAAATCTTATATTACTAAAAACATAATATTAAATAATAATGACTGTTTCTTTCTTTTCTCACATATAACTTTATTTATATTATTTAATCGAATTTTATATTATATTTATTGCCGATTTAATAATGGAATTGCATTTTATTTATTATATATTTTTAATATTTTTTTATTATTATTTTTTTTAATTTTATTCTGAAGACCACATTTTAGGGCAATTTAGTGTCATTAGCTTTTTACTAAAACTTGTACATTTGTAGGCAACCAAGCAATCAAGCAAACTTGATTGTAATAATTTGAAAATCGAATTTTCGCGAACTGACGTATTATTGTTAGCTGCATCTTTTTTACGAATAAAAGTGTGATAAAGTGTGCGAATCTATCTTAACTTGATACCTACCGATAGCAAATTCCTCAGTGATACCGATAGCAAATTCCTCAGTGAGTAAAGTGGCATAATATGTGAAAATCTCGAACGCCAAACCGTACGTAGAAAAAAGACATTTTAATTAAATAGTGGTCACCTACAATCGAGCGGAAAACCACCAACAGATACATTCGAAAAACAGCAATACCATCACTGTATATACGTAATTATTACTGCAGCGACCAGTCGGACAATAGCCCCGTCGTTTCGTCGCCGAACTGCAATTTGCCTATCGTGAGTGCCTGGGATCAATCCTTGGTCCGGCTAAAATATTTTTAATTAAAATAGATACGCGAGCGCCATCCATCGGTGTTTAACTATACGCATGAGGCAGGAGAATTAAATTGCCATATCAATCAAAAAAAAAATCAAAATATATAATTTAATTAAATCGGCCTACTGCGGCATCTCTAGGAAATTCCAAAAATTATTAATCGCAGGACTAACTCAGCGCCATCTAGGATTGACTAGTGGAATTACGAAAAAAAATACCGCCAGTAGTGGCAATGGCACCGTCATTCGCCTCCGTAATTTGTAAAAAATGTGATACGGATATAAAAGACGCCACTGCGGTAGTAAAGTGTACCGAGTGCAAAAAGGCGTTCCACACGACTTGCACTTCAAACAAAAAGATCGGCAAGACTACTTTAAAAACCTGGAAATGTGATTTTTGCTTGGAGGACAAAGCACCGAAAACAGCACTTACCCCTCTTTCTATCAGTGCTACGAGTGCCTGCAGCAGCGATCCTAACATCTCTCTTCATTCTCCGTTAATCTCGCATACGATATCGAGATCAACCCACCAGCTGACCAGTTCCCTCATGTCGGAGACTACTTTCAAAAAAGAGCTGAACAATTTTAAGGCTCATATTGCAGGAATGCTTGAAGACAAACTTCTGCTATTCAGCAACAAACAGGCCGAAACCGCAGCTGTAAAGCATGCTGAAATTGCCGCTCAAAATTGCGCTATCTTAGAAGCCATTACCGTCATTTCAAATAAATACGATGAAATAAATCAACGGATGGCAGACATCGACAATAAGTTTAAGGTAGTGAAAAGGCTGGAGGACTCTAACATCAACCTGTCAAAGCGGGTGTCTTTCCTGGAGGAAAAGATCGATCTTATTGAAGCTCACAAAATCGCAACGGATGTAGAAATACGTGGTGTGCCGGAACATCCTCGGGAAAATCTGTCGCAATATATATTGGACATAGCGAAGACCATAGACTTCAATGGGGACGTCAAACAAATTATATCAATGGAGAGGAAACACAACGCAACCGCTGCAAGAGGGAATCCAAAATCAATAATTATAAAATTTGCAACCCAGAGCCAAAGGGATAATTTCTTAACCTCTACAAAGGCTTTCAACAATAAAAGCAAAAATAATAGCGAAAAACTTAACTCTAGCCATATTAACTTGCTATGCGATAAGCAACCAATATTTATTTCCGAACACCTGACTCAGCTAGCAAAGTACATATATATGATTGCCAGGAAGTTTGCGAAAGAGAAGCACTTTGCTTTTTGCTGGTTTAAAAACGGAAAAATATTTCTCAAAAAGCAAGAAAACGCTAAAACTTTTCAAATCAAAAACGAATCGACCTTGGATGCTATGTCTTAAGTCTTCGGTAGAACGCTTTGCTATAAATTCCCTTGAACAAAAAACGGCTTTCATTAAAATCTTTCGATTCGTTCTTGAAGTAGCTTCAGTATGTATGAAATTATTATTAATAATATATAATTTATTAACTATTTATATAACAAATAACTCTCACTATTGTATACTAAAATATCTAATAATTATTTTGGAAAATGTGTTTATATGGTATTCATTTACACTTATGAGTATTGCACATGAACGCTGTAAATTGTGGCATACACACACCACTTATCCAGAAGTGTCATTGAAAATTTTCTTTATCCAAATACTCGAATTTAATATGTTTTATTATTTAATACACCTTGTACATTCACGCTATGTATTAGGAGATTTTGAGTTTTATCACCCAGAATTCATTTCCGCCTACTATGTTGTCAGTTGTCAAAGGAGCTCTTGTGTAAAAATAAGCTACAAATTTCCTCCCTACTTTTTGCAATGCATCGAGAACCTATTCGCCTGGTACTTTCTTCAATATGACTGATATATGCGATTCAATTAATCGTTTTTCTCGGTTTAATTGCATTGAGTTCGATTGCCCAAATCAATGCAAACAACATTTAAACCAACAAAAGTCTCTGAATATTTTATCTATGAATATCCGTAGTATTAACAGAAACTTTGCTGATCTCCTAATTCTTATAGACCAGTTCGATAATTCGTTGGATGTCCTAATACTAACAGAATGCTGGATCAACGATATGCGTGTGCCAAAGACTATAGATGGGTTTGTATGTACAACACGAACCTAGTACAGCGACAAAACGACGGTGTAGTGGTATATGTTAAAACTGAATTACGGGTAGTAGTCACAGAAAATAATATCGACAACGCAAATTGCCTTCATCTTCTGTTAGAAAACGATATTAATATTTTAGCAATATATAGATCCCCTAGTAAACCAAACATTACGGTGTTTTTGCAATCTTTAGATAAATTATTACAAAAATATAGCAGGGATTTAAATGTTTTAATTATCGGGGATCTCAATATTAATATACTAAGTGAAAACGACAAACAAACAGACGATTATTTAAATTTATTGGCTCATTATGGCCTAGGTGTAGCAATTGACAAGCCCACGAGAGTTGACGGAGATCGTCAAAGTTGCTTAGACCACTTCATGGTTAAATCAAAATATGAGATGAGACCATTTGTACTTCAGTGTTCTATTACAGATCACTATGCCACCGGAATCTGCATATCAAAACAAATTAGAAAAAAACCGCCCAGATATATTACAAAACGTATTACAGATAAGAATATGTTCGTAGAAAATATAAAATCAATTGATTGGGAACTAATAATCCATGAATCTGATCCAAATAAGGCAACTCGCAATTTCTTAGGTCTAATTACTGAAGGAATAAAATGCGCAACGACTGAGAAGGTCATTAAAATAAGCAGATCCCAGATAAAAATTAAACCATGGATCACAGACGGTCTTGTTTCATGTATTAAGAAACGCGACAGACTTCATAGGAAAACCAGAGAAAGTCCAAATGATATTCAGTTGAAAAATCATTATAAAAGCTATCGTAATATATGCAAAAAAATAATCGAGAAAACGAAAACAAATTACTATAAAGAAGTTATTAAAGAAGTAAATGGCGATCAAAAAAAAACTTGGAGTATTATAAAAGAAATTGCATATGGTAAAACTCAGCGTCACAAAATAACATCTATCAATATTAAAGGGGATATAAAACACGTAGAGGAACATCCTGCAGAAATTCTCAATTACACAAACGACTTTTTTAGTAACATTGGACAAAACCTGGCCGTAAATATATTGTCAAACCTTAAAACAACTGAGTCCGCGCTAGCTGATAATTTTAATGTTCGAGCCAATAGCCAAACTTCATTTAATTTTGAATTCACTCCAGTCGATATCAAAGAAGTCTGTCAAATATTAAGTGACCTCAAGGACGATTCGGCCCCGGGTCAAGATGGAATTCAAGTGGCCATGCTTAAAACGGTGCCTAGCTTTATTTCTGGCCCTCTTACGCACATCATAAACAGGAGCTTCGAAAGCGGAATTTTCCCGGAGTGTTTAAAATATGCCAGAGTTACTCCAATATTTAAATCTGGGGACGAGGAAGACATTAGTAATTATCGCCCGATCTCCCTGTTGAGTGTAGTATCAAAAGTGATCGAGAAAGTGGCCAAATCTAGGCTTATGCACCACCTGGAATCTGCGAACTTACTATCAAACAATCAATATGGCTTTAGACAAGGTCGGGGAGCAAACGAGGCCATAAGTTCGGTTACAGAACTTATTGCCAAAAAACTTGACGAAAAGAAAAAAGTACTTGGTATTTTCCTCGACCTGTCAAAAGCCTTTGATACAGTCTCTCACACAATCCTAATAAGAAAGCTTCACCTTTTTGGTATTTCTGGTAAAGCTAATGAGTGGCTCGAAAGTTTTCTTACAAACAGGTCACAGATCACTGCGATAGGGGATCAGGAAAGTAATAAACATAATGTTTTATATGGGGTGCCGCAGGGCAGCGTATTGGGTCCTTTACTCTTTCTGATGTATGTCAACGATTTATGTGATATGACACTTGAAGGTAAAGGAGCCATAATCTCATTTGCAGATGACACCGCTGTCATAATTGAGGCAGATACTTGGGATGAAGCGTTTACAGACGCGCAATGCTCCCTGAACAGTATTAAAACATGGCTTGATCGACATATATTGACACTCAATATCTCGAAGACGAAGTACCTAGCATTTTCACTCAGACCCAACCTAACCTCCAACGTATTACCCTTAAAAATTCACCAATTTAACTGCAGTGTATCTTCAACCCAGAATAATTGCAAATGTGAGCATATAAACATTGAAAAAAAAATTTGATATTTAGGCATAGAAATAGATTCCAAACTAAATTGGGAATTCCAAATAAAATCGCTTACGGCGCGAACAAGGAAATTACTGTACGTGTTCCGCGAACTTAGGAATGTACTGAGTAAAGAAACACTGCGAATGGTGTATATGGCTCTTGGTCAAAGTATATGGGTGCATGGAATTATAGCGTGGGGCTCATGTACAAAAACAACAATGGACCGACTATTAAAAGCACAAAAGTTACTAATAAGAGTCATAAACAAAAAGCCTCCTCGGTACAGTTCAAACCACCTCTTTGCGGAGTTTAAGGTTTTGGATATCTGCCAGCTATTTATTAAGCAGTGCCTTGTAAGCTTTCACAAAACTAAAGAGTACAGAGCAAGAAGTCAACAATTGTACTTAACGAGAAATGCTGGTAAGGAATTTTTCACAATTCCAAAGGTTAAAAGCACATTTGCCCGAAGACAATGTTTTTTTATCGCCCCGAAAGTTTATAACTCACTATGTGAAACCACGAAAAACGTGAAAAATTATGTAACTTTTAAAGGTAAAGTAAAAAACTGGCTTCTAGATATTGGGCGTTCAAAAACTAAAGACCTTATTAATACTGTAGGGTGAATATTTAAAAAAAATACGTATTTGTAAAATTGTGCAATATTACATATCATTTTCTTAAACATATATACTAGAATGTAGTGTTTATTCATATATTTGTATATATTATTACTTATTTTCCACTTAAATTTATTGTATATAATGTAAAGTTTACTTTATTTTTAGCCCTTAATTGCATACATATATATTTTTTTTTTCTACTTTAAATTTTACTTTAATTTGTGTAAACAACACATTTGTTAGATTTAGAAATATTTAAAATTGATCACCTTCGTCAGTTCGCGAGTTACAAAAATACAGTTGGTATAACACAGCACAGCCAGAGACAGACCTTCTAGGTCTAGTTGGTTGTGCGATTTCGCCTCATTCGGATATGCTAGCATATTTATATCCATAGAGCTATGTTTTTCGCTATTATAATGTTTGTTCTTAATTATTCCTCATGTACAACAGTATGCATGTCCTTGTATTTTTTTGTTCTTGTACGTTATAAATAAATAAATAAATAAATAAATATTGGAGTCCTGTCCACCCTAGAACGGGCTAGTCCCAGTTGGGTGACAGAAACAAATAAGCAAAAGGTTAAGGTTTTGCCATTCGGTTCCTGTTGTTTTTGTAAGCTAATCAATGTTTTATAGTAATTAATTCTTAAATAAATAAATAAAATATAGTATACCAAACGAAAGCTTATTACACGTGTATAATTTCGATCTAAACGAGATATGCTGAAATACGTGGCTGAAAAAAGTTATAGAAGGTTGAAATTGCAAAATATTTTATCCAATTATTACACATTTTTTAGTAAAATACCTTATTTACATTGTTTTATGTAAACTATAAAGTTCTTATATTATTAATCCCATACGGGTAATTAATTAACCGGCATCCTTGAAGGGGTGGATCAGTACGAGCAAGTATCGCTAATATCGTTTATTAGCGATATGTTACCTAACGCTAGATGGCGCAGCGCGCTCCTTCAAATTTTCAAATAATAAAGAAAAGAAAATAAAACAAAATAAAAAAACTTTTTGTCCAAATTTTTTAAATAAAAGTTGCTTACCTGCTCGGACTTATTCACTTCTTTGAAAAATGCCGGTTTATTTAAACTCTTTCTGTATAGAAGCTATACACTCGGGAGTAGTCGGGAGTACTCGGGAGCAATGAATTCGGGTCACCAACATAAGCCTCAATATCTCGGAAAATAAGGATGCAAGATTATTTTTTAAAAAAATGATTTTATAGACTATTTAATACTACTCAAATGAACAAACAAAACTTTTTGGTTTGCAGAAAAAATGGTATTTTAAAAATCGATCTAGGGATTCACTGCATTTGTTTTTGCCTTTGTTTCTGCTCTGTCACAAAACAAAAACGTAATCTGGTATTCAATATTCATTATTAACGTGGTGATTATTGAATAATCTAGCATTCTTAGTAGCCGAATAAGTTTTATGTTGGTGACCTGGATACGTTGCTCTCGATTGTAGGCAAAATACTAGGGTAGATTGAAAATTTTCCGTAATGGGCACAATGATACATCAAATACAGATAAAAAAGTTGTAAATAGTTTATTAGGCATTATTTAATCAGTACCTCCCGTATCGGTGTTCTAAGCAGCTAAGCCCTTTTATCTGATATAGTAAGTATTAAATACAATTTAAAAATAACATAAAAATACTTTTATGCACGACGTTTATTATGAACTAAGCAAGCACTCGTAATTATAAATCGGGTACCTAATTTTTTTTTATCAAATTACGAATTTTAAAAAATGTGTTACGACTACGAAGTTTGAAAAAAGTACTAACATAGTTTATACGAACTTGACCTTTAGTTGAAAATAATTAAAATAATTTGTTTAAATGCTTTATTTAGGATAAAAAATATTCTTTTTACTTTAGTGGGCTCGATTGCGTTTCCTTGTGAACTAAGACTGAAATTAGTTCAAGCGAACGAGATAGAGCAATACGTATGAAACGAACGATCGTCGATAAAAACTACCTGTCGAACTGTTACTCGTCCGAATAAATTTGAAGACATTTCGTGCGGTGTTAGATTCAGATGCTTTAATTTTTGTGGGTAGTTTAAATGCGAAAAAGTGGCAACCGTTCATTTCACACTCCGCTCTAGCGCATTGCCCTGTCCCGTTCACACGGACTAATTTCCGATTTTAGTTTACGAAGAAACGCAATCGAGTCCAGTATCTACTTTAATATAAAAAAATAATGCTGTAATAAACATTTTACTTTGCTATTTTTTGGAATTCGTTACAAAATGTCGTATCTAAATTGATAACATTTTTCCAGAAACTGAACATCGAATTTCGCCTACTTCAACTGAAACTGCATCTATAATACTTTTTTATATACTACTACTGACACTTGGTCTTGTGGATATGACGGGGAAGATACTACGCCTGCTTGCAATCAGCCATTTTTAAATCGTCTATCAGAAACGTCCTCTTCTCTCGGCAGTGATTCATCAAGAGCTAAGTCAAGCTGACACAAAGAATGATGATGACGAACTCACCAAAAAACAGCTTGGATGTTTCATCTGCCCCAACGAAAATGACCCAATCGGAAATAAAAAAGCTTTAGCTAGTAAAGAAGTAATTCAAGCTAGTAAAGAAAAATATACTAGCCAAACTGCCGTTTGTCTCTTCAAACTGTATTATCGACTTTTTCCGAATGGTTGCAAAAATCATAGAAAATGGTTGTCATATTCGATTCGGCTTAGCAAAGTATACTGCTCCTGCCGTATGGCCATCACTGCGAGCGGCTCGCAGTGAGCGGCTCGCAGTGAGCAGCTCGCAGTGAGCGGCTCGCAGTGAGCGGCTCGCAGTGAGCGGCTCGCAGTGAGCGGCTCGCAGTGAGCGGCTCGCAGTGAGCGACTCGCAGTGAACGGCGCGCAGTGAGCGGCTCGGTGGAAGTACATCAGTGAGCGGCTCGCAGTGAGTGTACGAGCCACTACGAGCCGGCTCCGGAGTCTCAATTATATCGTGGCCAGGACGAAGTAAAATAATAATAAAAAAACTTAATTCGATTAAACAAATTGGCGAGCCTATTGCCTTGGAGCATTATCTTACAGCTAACCATAACCTAATGGAACAACATGTGTTTCGGTAAAAAGGTAAGGTAAAACTACATATAAATAAATTCAATTTATAAAGGCAATTCGTACAGTCAAATCCAGCAGAACAAACAATAAACTTATAATGACGCAGGGGCGGGGAGGGTAAGGAAAAAGAGGGAAAAATTATGAACGTGGATGCTATCCTTGCATGTGTGGGTAAAGCATTCTAGAGACAGGCTCCACGTACAGATATACGAAGTAGACATGTCGCTGCAAGTATCTGCTGTCGCTTTTATTATTATCAATTCATTAGTAAATGACTAACGACGAAAGCCTCGTTGTTGGGTTTATATCGTGACATTATTGAATATGGAAACAGGCTTTTAGAGGACATGACACATGAAAACGTGAATGATAGTTTTAAAAAATGTGCGCATGTCCAATGTACTCGTTGATTTTGAATATTTGGTTGAATTGGTAGCAACAGCTATTTGAAAAAAAGGATACCTACATGTGATATGCTAACACAATTACCGAAAGGCTGGCGGTTACATTACGGTTCTTAGTTACTGGCGACTCTTACACAAGTTTGCATTATCTGATCCGGATTTTGAAGCAAATGACTTCTGTCATTGTTCCCGATGTTTTCGATGCTTTATTAGAAGCGCTGAAGGAGTGAATAAAAGTAAGTATTTATTTATTTATTTATTTAAGAATTAATTACTATAAAACATTGATTAGCTTACAAAAATAACAGGAACCGAATGGCAAAACCTTAACCTTTTGCTTATTTGTTTCTGTCACCCAACTGGGACTAGCCCGTTCTAGGGTGGACAGGACTCCAATATTACAATCAAGTTTGCTTGATTGCTTGGTTGCCTACAAATGTACAAGTTTTAGTAAAAAGCTAATGACACTAAATTGCCCTAAAATGTGGTCTTCAGAATAAAATAAAAAATAATAATAATAAAAAAATATTAAAAATATATAATAAATAAAATGCAATTCCATTATTAAATCGGCAATAAATATAATATAAAATTCGATTAAATAATATAAATAAAGTTATATGTGAGAAAAGAAAGAAACAGTCATTATTATTTAATATTATGTTTTAAGTAATATAAGATTTAATATAAAAATACCTAGTCTAAAAGTATAATTCATAAACACAATATTATATGTATAATGTATAATTCACAAACAATATATTAATAAATCATTTATTATTGCAGCAAGTTATTAATAATCTCTGAGTAAGGTTCAGTTGTCAAAGGGCTTGATTCAGACCGGTCAGTTAAATACAAATCAGCAGGTGACGGATGGTTTGGTACAGGAACAACCTATGACTAAGTGCTTGATGTACTGGAAGCAAAACCTGTAGTATAATATCCAAGTGGAGATGAGACTGAGGTGTTTAATTGCCAATGTTGGCTTTGAATATAATATCACAAATTGACTTTTTGACATACGCCAATGTAGTATTATCATATTTTCTTAGCTCATTTGCGACGTAATTTCCAAAAGCAGCATAATGATCTTCGCTTGATGTTTTTTGCTGAGCGAGAATTGCGTATGCCTCTTGTAACATATGATCGCTGTCAATTTTACGTTTTTTAGACTGCTTCGTAGATTTTATTTGGCTAGATGTTGCTGGAATACGTTTTATTTTGCTCGTAGATGGACTGTCTGTCGCCAAAGTCTGTATTGTATTTTCTTGTTCCTGGGATACCTGTAACAAATTCGTTTTATTTTACTAACATAAAATTGTTATTGTATAATTACCCTCTTCAAAATGGAACCTCTCTCAAAGATGGAACTCTCTCTCTTCTTCAAGGCTCTACCCTCTTCAAAGAATAGCTGGCCTTTTCTGAAAAGTTTGAGATGCAAGCATGTTATGATGCAAGCTCCATTTAATTCCAGCACTGAATATCATAATTATAAAAACGTTTTCATCTTATTTGCTTTAGTTGATTGTGAGTATAACTTCATGTACGTAAACGTTGGCTACCCTGGAAGGATTTCAGATGGAGGTGTTATAAATACAAGACTGCACGAGAAGTTGGTAAGAAATGAACCTAACTTATTAGAGCCAAAAGTGTTGCAACTTGCAAGTACCGTATAATGTTGAAATACCGTATGTGATTTTAGGCGATCAAGCACTCGAATTGAATATGTATATTATGAAGCCCTCCACTCAAAGTTTCTATCGATAGGATCTTTAATAACCGTCTCTCGATGGCATTTAGGGTTGTTGAGAATGCCTTCGGCATAGCCAGCTCCTTGTTTCGTGTTTTAAGAAAATCTATACTTTTGAAACCAGGAAAAAACATCTTAGATTGTAATGACAGTAACATATTTACATATTTTTTGCGTAAGCAACCAAGTTCAAGAGCAACCAAGTTCAAGACAACATTATGCGTTTCCCGGAACATTCGACCAAGAAAACAATGGACAGATTATCCCCGGCCAATGGAGAAGTTGTCAGGAAGGCAGTGGCAACTAAGTCGGTGGAGCCGGTGTGGCGCACCTCAGTAGTTCGGGGGCCCTAAATGGAACTTTGGTCTACGATCGACGTTCCATCCAACTCTGCTAGAAACCTAGGAAGCCGAAAAAATGGATGAATCAAAATTAATCGATGATTTTGCAGACTGCAAATTAAGACGAAAACTCATCTAGAAAAGTATTTGGTTAATATTTTTCATATTACATTAAGTAGGTAGTATAAATGAAGTAAGTATAAATGAGTAGATATGCAAAAAATGGTACATTTGTAATAACATGGGTATTTTTTAGTCTTACTAGTTGCGCACTTAGTAGTTCTAATCAAAATAAAATAATAAAAACACACATTTTCATTTCTTACCAACATTCAAAGGGGGAGAAATATAATTCAGTAATTAAATTAACAGTAAAGCATCGTATTAATATAGAAACAAATGTTTCGAACTTTCTCCTGCAACAGGCGCGTATCCAGACTTCAGTCTCGGGAGGGGGGGGCATTCTTTGAAATAACGCGCGCGGCACCCACCAAAGTTGAATTTGCCCATACAATGAAACAAAAATACGCCGGATTTCCGGGGGTTAAATCCCAACACCCCCCCCCCCCCCCCCTTCTTCCCCCAGATACGTGCCAGACACTAGGTAGGTACATAGGTCGCGGATTCTCCCTGATTCTCTTCTTTTATAGTATTTTTATTTTTTTTAAATGGGGGTTGGTCGCATTCCCGGTGCCCTCCCTCCCCCCTGGATACGTCCTTGTCCCGCAACAATGTTTCAATGTGATCCCGTGTCCCACTGAAGTTCTTGGGAACTTTTTCCCAATATCCCCAAAATGAATACGCCGATTTTCAATGTAGTTATAATATAAATATGTAATGTAGCTAGGTATACAGTAATTACATCCTATACTCCATAATGTAAGTAAGTAAGTAGGGATACGGCCTTTTGTTTTTTTTTTATATATGTAACTGAGGGAAGGTTTTCCTTTGCAACCTTTACAGAATGTATTTCGAAGACCAGCTAATTGACCTGCTCAAATATACTCACGCGTTGCAAGACATTTCTCGACAAATAATTGTGTACCATTGGCAAAATAACATTTAAATTAGTAGGTAATGTTTTAATGTGTTAGTACCACTTACCACTGATATCGAATCTACTGTATTCTGTTGTAGTTTTTTGTCATTCAGAAAACCAAAGCATTCATATGCAAACCACTTGGACTTGTATACATCGTCTTGACCTGAAGTATTTGCAAACATGATTAGCATAATATCGCAACTAAGTAAAAAAAATAAGTGTAAAACCGATATAATGTTTATTTTATTCAAATTACGATTTTACTCGCCAAAATAAAGCCCAAAACCTAGTATAACACTGCTGTGAATAAGTTTTCGAACCTACAGAAGTATATCTATTTAAAAGATTACAAAATACGACTTCCGTTACAGAAAAATGATGTTGTTGTGTTTAAATTATGAATGTTTAAGTGGAAACATGTAATTAGCTTTATTTTTTTAACTTAATAATTTTGTAACAAATTTATTGTAACAGCTGTATGTTTCCTTAATAATAATAAAATAAAATAGAAAGTGACCTATTGTATTTATAATTATTTTTATTACGGTCCCCCCCCCCCCCCCCCGTAAAGTTCCATCTAACCGCCACCTCCTCACTTGGTAGTGATTGTGTCAATTGATTATGATCGCAAATTTAGTATATGTGTAGTATTTTGTAGTATTTCCGTTGTATTAAAATGGCTATTTTCCAATATGATGTAGTATTTGCTTAAATACGGCGAAATTAAATCAATATTTGTGTCACTTGTATAAGAGCTATTGCAACCAAAGTTTCACAGTGTGGTTTCGCATCTGTGTACCGAATTTCAAGTCTCAAGTCTAACATATCGAGATTGAAGTATCACTAGCGGCTCCCCGATGGACCGATTTCAACCACAATCTTTTCGACTCTCGCCATGATCAGATGATGCCTGCATGCCGAACTTCAGCTCAACCGGATGAAGCATTTGAAGCGCTATCGAGGAGGAATACACATGCACGCACACACGCAATCAAGTTCGTACGCACGTACGCACGCACGCACGCACGCACGCACGCACGCATGCACGCACGCACACACACACACAATACTTTCCCTCTGCCGGGAAAGTAAACTAATTGCAAGTACACCGACACGCATGGCAGAAACGGTGCTTACCAAGGGGGGGGGGATATTTTTTTATTGATTAGATAAATATATTTTTAAATATCTTTTTTAATTGGTTAGTTATCAACATTTATAGAAGAATAGACCGTTCGAAAACCTATTCACAGCCGTGTAGATAAATCAAACAGAACAAACATACTACAAGAGATTACAAACGAAATTATTAATATGACATACGATAAAAAATCTAAGTGATAATAGTAATAGCAGGTAGGAGCTTACCAGATCCAGTTCCATGACTTCTCCTTGTTTTGGACTTCTCTCTTCTATAAGATCCCAGTAATGAAGTCATTTTTTTCTTTACGTCTTCTACCTGCGTCGAAGACTTTGTCGCAATTTCACGCCAAGCATCCTCTCTTTTTAATTTGTTATAATGATTGGGGTGTTTAGGGTCCCAAAGTATGTGAGACTTCTTATACAACGATATAAGAAGAAACGTTTTTTCGCGGTCGTCCATTTCGCTCACGAACTGCGCGCACGACTGTCTCCACAATCCGAGCGACTCAGACTGAGCGGCCTTTGAGGCTTGAGCACCGCCAAAAAACCGACAAGCGCGGGGCTCGGGGTCTAGCGGCGCGGAACGAGTCACTCGACTCGAGCAAACCGGTTTCAACATGCGAGCTGAGCCGCTCGCAGCGGGCGGGCCGCGCTCGTAAGTCCATACGAGGATTTGGCCGGCAATTATACACGTCAGATTTTTCTATACGATAGTCGGATCCAATAGTCTGATCAGACTATCGGAAGGCGCTCTTGCCATACATTTGTTTGAACATTCAATACACGTCCAAACCGATAGTCGGATCGGGACGTGTATTGCATATTCAAACAACTGTATGGCAAGAGCGCCTTCCAATACCTAGTCTGATCAGACTATCGTATAATAGGATCGTTGAATTGACTGAAAAGTACCAGGCAGTGGTGATTTAGTGCAGTGTGACTTAGTGCAGTGTTAATAGCGCACTCGGGTGGCGGTGTCAGAGAAAAGCGTCTTCAGCGGGGTTCGGTATTCTAGACTTCTGGAAAGCTGCGGTTCATCATAGCGAGTAAGTGAAATGAAAATGACACAGAAGAAAATATTTTTATTTGCTACAATTGAGCAACTAAAATCAAGATGGCAGATATACACCTTGAAAGCAACAGCTTCAACAGATGCCAACCAATCGAGATTCGGAATCTGAAACACTGAAGGAAATGCTTGAACAAGCTGTAAACCTGCCAACTCAAAACAAAAATATGCAAGCTTCTCGAAAGAAACAACAATCACAAAAAAGATTAAAACCAAAAGGATAAATTACTGTCGTCGTAATTTTCGTAAAAAGTCACACCGCATAAGTCAGCAGGAAAACGGAGCAGTACACATGAAAACAGGCACGTATCCAGGGAGGAGGGTAATAAGAATTACTCCCCCCCTTCCCCGCCGAAATCCGGCATATTTTCAATTCATTGTACAGGCGAATTCAAGTTTGGTGGGTGTAGTACGAGTTGATTCAATTAATGTTCCCCCTCCCCCGAACCTAAAGTCTGGATAGGTATGTACATGCATGAAAAGATACAAGAACATGAAAAGATACAGAAGAAAGACTGTCTTTCTTCTGTATCTTTTCATGTTCTTGTATCTTTTCTTGCATGCACATCCAGACCATTTCTTGCATGCACATCCAGAGTTTAGATTCGGGGGAGGGAGAACAATAATTTAATCAACTCGTGCTACACCCACCAAACGCATGAAAAGATTCTTATAATCACGACATGGGATACTTTGACTAAACGAATGAGGACAAATAGGAAGAATTGTCACAAGACAAAGCCAAAATGTGGTACGCAGTGCAGGAATTATATCAAATGGATAAAATGAAACGGAAACGGAAATGAGCGAAGAGCAATTGACAAGTAGAATTCTAATTAGGCGACTGACGATTTCCATTTTGATTTTCTTCATTGATCTTGACATTTTTACCATTTTATTGACTATATTATTATGGCTATTTTATTTTCTCTCTGATAGTAAATTGTATTTTGTATTTGTATGAGCATATTATTTATAAGCTGGGGCATGGATCAAACCACATACGTCTGTTTATCGATTACCAGAAGGCATTTGATCGCGTAAAACACGACAAGCTTATCCAGATCTTAGAAAAAGAAGGTCTCGATTCAAAAGAGGTGTCAATAATAAAAAAAATCTTTACTGGCAGCAAACAGCAAAAATTTGGGGGAAAAGCGCACTCACTGATGTGGAGATTTTAAGAGGAGTGCGGCAGGGATTTATATTATCGCAATTACTCTTCAATTTATACGCCGAAGTAATCTTCTCAGAAGCACTTGAACACGCAACTGAAGGGATCGTTGTAAACGGAAGACCCCTCAACAACATTCGATACGCCGATGATACTATTCTCCTTGCCAGCTCTATTAGTCGATCAGTGCACAAAATGGTCTGAATATAAACACCAAGAAGACCAAGTTCATGGTTGTCGGACGAACATCGTCACCTACCACCCTCCACGTCAAGAACCAACCTCTGGAGAGGGTTCGCCATTATAAATACCTTGGCTGTATTGTGAACGATCAAGAAGACCATAGTGTCTGTTGTGGAAGTCAGATGTCGCATCGAATATGCTAGAACTGCGTTTATCAAAATGAGCCATCTCTTCTACAACCGTAATCTCAAACTCTCTACAAGATGCCGCGTGGTGCGGCGTTACACATTTTTTGTCCTCCTGTACGGAGTAGAAGCGTGTTAGGCGCATCCTTAACACAGACTCTGTGTTAAAGGTTAGAAACTTTCGAAATGTGGATTTACAGGAGAATACTGAAAATATATTGGACGGATAGTCAGAAATGAGTCGGTGCTGCAAAGAATGCATAAAGGATTGGAATTACTGAAGACCATAAAGAGAAGGAAATTAGAATACATGAGCCACGTAATGCGTGGTAACAAATACCACCTTCTCCAATTAATCCTCCAAGGAAATATAAAAGCCCGCCGAAGAACCCACTGGCTACAAAATCTCGCTGAATGGTTCAACTTAAGCACCACCGAGTTGTTCCTCGCTGCAACATCACGGGCCTAAGTGACCATAATCACCGCCGACCTCCGATAGAAGATGGCACTTTAAGAAGAAGAATTATTTTATATATCATGACAACTTAATTGATTTTTGTTTGTGTTTGTTTATACTCTTTATTGTGAAAAAAACAATGAGCGAGTTTATTGTCATACGACAATCTCTTCCAACCAACCCTAGTATGAATTGTTTAGGTATACGTATGTGTGCGTGTAACATATGGGTAAGTGCGTGTCTTGTTATTGCATTCGATCCACAGAATTTAAATGCAATTCCGTTAATTTTATCGCAACGGAAAATGGTGACCCAGCTGGGAATCGAACCCGGAACCTTACAATGTAAGATCAGGCGACCTTGTCAAAAAGTAATTTGAGTTTGTAGTCTTACGTGAGTATTTAATACGTATATTATAAATTATGTGATGAACTCTTGAAAAACCTTTAATGTCGATTTTAAGAATTATTTTAACTACTAAAACATTATATCAAGTCCGTAATCACTGGTTTTGTTCTTTAAATTGTATAATTAATTTATGTAATATCATCTATTCAACGTATTGTGTACGGTATTGGAGACAATAAAAACTTGATTTGATTAGATGTTTTATTTGAAGCGGAGAAATGATATATGGAACATCAAACAAAAGATAAGACAAAAAGATTCAGAATATACAGAATATTATGGACGAAAGGCAAAAAGTCTATCTATTGCCCTGACAAACCTAGATCCTCAACGTGCTGCTTTCCTAAATCGGTTCTGAGTCTAGGTTGAGGTGCCTACCTCGGCCCCTCAACCTTAAAAATGGTGTATTCGGTGTTCCGCCTCAGGAGCAACCCTAGCTGGGGTGGCACCATTCATTCATTCATTATATAACAGTGCAAGGATGGCGATTCAATGTCAACTTAATCAACGGCAATAAATTTTGATTCAAGCAATTGCTATTATATTAACCAATTTATATTTTGTCTCCGTTGAAAATTTTATCTAATAATATTATCTCAGTATTCCTGTATCTTTAATGTCTCTTTTATCAGCACGAAGACAAATAAGATATCTGCGAGATACCTATCAGTCAAGTATCTGCTTCAACACCAACAATCGCATTCTTATTTTTTGGAAATTGATAGAGATTTAATAATAACTATATAGTAATATGTTGCCATGGCCGTTGTTATCAATAGTGAAATAAAACGATTGCTAGGTACTTTATTTTGTGCGTCGCGTGTCCTTACCAGGTACTTTAGGGGCTCTCTAGACGATCAAGCATGCTCGTCAAGCATCGCGTCGCGGGCTGGGAGGGGATCGTAAACCGCAGGAAATATGCATTTTTTTAAAAATATTTACCAAAAATGCCTAATTTTGTAGTTTATACCAGGTAGTCACGTTAATTAGACGTAATTGGTTAATGAATGACGTGACTCCCTGGTATTAAACTACAAAAAATGGGCATTTTTAGTCAATATTAAAATAAAATATTTGCATATTTCCTGCGGTTTTCGATCTCCTCCCAGCCCACGACGCGAAGCTTGACAATCATGCTTGATTGTCTAGAGTCCTTAACAGACCCTTCGATAGATGTTCACATGATACAATGTCATAAATTAAAATGTTAAAATTATAAATAGTTACCTACGGTGTTCAATAAAATGAGATAATATGTATGATGAAGTTGACTTTTATTGATGCTCTTTTATTTTTCAACAGTCACCTTTTAGGTTCATAGTTCATACACTTGTTATGCCTTTTCTAAACAAAAAATACCCTTCCTAAAAAACCCTACATCCCGATCACCTAAAAATTCCTGCACTGCGGCTACAACCGCGTCATCATCTTCAAATATTCGACCTCTCAGATGTTTCTTTAATATCGTGAATAGGTATATTATAGAAATCACTAGGGGCAAGGTCTGGTGAGTATGAAGCATGTTCTAGTACTCTAAGCCAGCTTCCTCAAGCGCAGCCATCGCAACTCTGGGCTTGTATACGGGTGTTATCTTGGTGAAAAAAAACTATTTTAGGGAGCTTGTCTCTCCGTTTTTACGTATTTCGTTGTTTTGCATTTTTTTATTTGTTCAGCATATAGATCCCCCGTTATAATAGCTCCATAACAAGATATTCAATCATCACGACCCCTTGTCTGTCATAGAAAAGAGAGCCCATGATTTTACCGGCGGATGAATATTGTATGTGATATCTAATTAATTGTCCTTATATTACTACACGAAATCAACTCGAATTCGAAGAAAAAGAGCTAAGCTTGAGGCCCATTTACAACTTATTCAACACATTTCAAACTAAAAGGTTAAAAATATCCCTAATATTACTCATATTGCCAATTATGGCATTAAATTTATTTTTTTCCTGTTTTATGTTTACTTTAAAAAATATTTAAGTCTCATCACAAAAGCGTTAGGCGTCATTTTTTAAAGACTCGTGCCAAGGGTTAAAGTCACAAGACATATTTTACATAGGAATATATATTATTTTAAAAGTCGGTTTCCTGACGACGAATACTAATTCACCAGCATGTAAGGTCTTTTTGCCTGTATTATTTCTTTTGTTTCTAAAGGTGTTTGCTATTTCCTAATACACAATTTTATTATACAGTCATAGAAATATTCAAAGAAAAACGTAACATTGGTAACGACTATAGGTTGCAAGATGGATGAGAGATGTGCGGGAAAAAAGCGCCTTAGAATATTTTGCGTAATATGATTTTTGATGAAATATTACTGCTTATCCAACGTTAAATTTAGCATGCCTTCTGAGACCTACCTGTAGATCATTTAATTCAGCCAACAATTTCTTCGACTTGGGTCCTGGCACTTGAGTCTGTACTTTCGGAGCGGTCGGCTCATTTAAAACAGCGCCGGATGCATTGTTGCAAAGAATAAACGACCAACCTAAGCAATAAAAAAAAGAAATTCGCCAATATGAGAACCTAAGTATGACCTACTTATCTCGTAAAAATCACTTACCCTGCGCCTTTTTGAACCCTCCCGCCCTAGAGGCAGTCACAACACAAGTCTTGAGCATTCTACGCCGCTGATTGGCTAGTTGTGGGGACCGCTACGTACGCCGCGCGTCCGGCGTCGCAATCAATTCAATTTAATCATTTTTGCTGCATCCTCCATCAGCTGCGAGAGCGATTCAAAACCGCTTTTAAATTTGTTTATCGACCTTGTTCTCGGTCGGTGTTAGCCCGGTGCATGCGCGTGGCGTTATATCGTACACAACGGTTATTTTTAGGTACGATAATAAACAGCATATTTTTAGATACGATAATAACTCCACCCTCAACGTTAGACTTGACATTTTAAAAATACTGCCCTCTAGTAGTAGCGTAGCCGACTGTCCGTCAACCAGACATGAAAGCGCGACGAAAACAGAGTTGCCAAGTTAATCACTTTGTTGACCACTAGATGCTCCTAGTAGCAAAAGATTTTTATTTGATTTTTGCTGTCTTGGGATGCGATTCGTGAAAAATTTAGCATGCCAAATTTATCTATGATCTATTTGATTTACATGGGCCATAGACAAATTTAGCATGCCAAATTCTATTTTGCTATTATTTACATTTAAGCCTATAATGTTAAACTTACAATGTACTGCCTTAAAAATGTGCTTTTCTTTAATAAATAAATAATAAATAAAATGTTCCAACTCTGGCAAGTATATTTTTTCGACTTTTCGAAGCCACTTAGGAGGCTCATAACGCACTGGCGTCCATTTATCTTTGGCGTCCATGGCTCCAGAGCCAGAACGTAACTAGAGAATGTATGTAGGTTCACGCATTAGGCGGCCAAGCTCCGCTGGCTCTGACACTGAGCGGCGACTCTGGCCGCCTTATCTGGCTCTGGAGCCGTGGACCCCAGTGCCTCATGAGCCTTAAATTAATTCACGTTTCAATTGAGCTTTTATATTCGCTTAGCGCCGCAACCAGAAGGAATTACTATACTAATCTATCGTACTTGGTTAACTATTTAAAATCATAAATTCAAGAAAGAGAGTCCCTCTCTCTCTCTCTCTCTAAGAACTACCCATGATGGTCAGTTAATTATGAACAACACCAAAGCGGATAACAGCCCATGAAAAAGATGGGAAAAGTGGAATCAAATCCTATATAAAAAAAGGTGGGTGTTTCTTTCGGCTCGTAAAACTTTACATACATAGATCAAGACAAAAGTTTACCAGGAGAATTGGTTTTTCAAAAGGAAGGTTCCCACGTGTATGTTTTCATAATTACCCGTTTTGAAGCAAACTAATTTCGTGTCGTTTTCTTTGTAACTTTGAAAATGATAAATATATTCGGTTTTATAATTTTCTACATGGAGTATTTTATAAAAAACATTGTAATGTTTAAAATGTCTTTACTAAGTACTAATGGCAGTATCACCTGTCCATTGACAAACTTAGCTCTAGAAGAATCCACAACCACATAACTTAAGGGTATTTCAAAGAAAACGAAGACTTGGTGTATATTTATATTGAAAAACAATATTTATCGTAATCGCAGAATATAATTTATTACAATAAAAATTTTAGAAACCGTCTTAGTTTACTCCACTGCAATTCATAAAGGGACAATTCCAACTCTTATGATAAAAAAATATCTAACTTAACTCATACGGCTATTTTTGTATATCTATTTTTTCCATTATTCACAAAATTAATACAAAAATTGGTGATTTTGAGACGGCGTCTCGCTAGGAAAGAACTAAATAGTAAAGAAAAACAAAAAGGTTTCGCAAGTCGTTTGAAATTGTCGAGTTACAAAATTGACCTCGTTGCACCACTTAAATAATAACGTCCGCTCTGTATTTTCCCCTCGAGCACACAAAACTGAATCGGTCGAAACGAAAACCGAATCGCATGCATTACAGGATGAATAATTTACGATGAGTAATAACACACTATTTATACATTAATTTTTCGCTTTTATGTACAATTTTTGAGTCGGTAATGCTCAGTGCTGATTTAGGAACGATTCTTAACTTTAAACTCTATGAATAAATCAAGTTTATATACACACATCATGTGCTGAAAAAGTACAGCTCCAAAATTAAATTATTCGTGAAAACAATCTATCATACTTTAGCTACAATCGGTACGTATGTACAGTCATAAATACTACAAGGCCATTATTATACGGTGAGGATCTTGACAGCGAACACGGATGTAAAATAAAACAAAGTTTTCTCAATAAAATGTGTCTCACATATTAATAACATAATTCACCTTATTTGTTAAATTAACTAATGCTATTTGAATTAACCTGCTCAAACTTAATACAATGCTAATAAGATTCGCATTCGGATATCGCTTCGTGCATTAACATAGTTATAGTTCGGACGTATACTCTTTATTTATTACGTGTGCTTACGTGGAGCGGTTTAAGGCAGGTATGACAGCGAGTCTTACGTATTCTTGCTCTATACCTGCCCTAAACCTGCTGAGTTAAAAACAAAATATTAAACCGTTTAGGGAATACATTTCTGAAAAAGAAAAATATACGTTATCACAGGTCTCCTTAAATTGTTGATTATGTAAAAGGAAAGAAAACTGCTTATTTTCAAACCGGTTGAGATTATGTCATTTATTGATTCAATAAATAATTATACCAAAAGATTTACAGTTTTTGCAGCGGCAATGTATAAATATAAAAACCTTATTAACTATCTCTCACAATAATGTGTCTAGCCATTTGATTCCCTTGCCGCATTGTATCGATGGGCGACTGCCGAGGTGGTTCCGTTCCGATCCATTCCATACAACACTCCAGCATTTTTTTAAATCTTTTATCTAATCATAGCATTTGGCTTAGCAACTCGACCAAGTATGTACACATTACCCTGAAAAAAAAGTCAACATGAGTAACATGCAATTGTTTCTTAAAAGAATATTAGCAGTGTAACGCTCATGGCATCTCATCAAGAATAAGCGCCACTGGTAGTATGACCTTTTTATAAAATGAATAGCAGCGAGAACTGAACTGAACAGAAGGGAAAAACAAAAAATCGACAGTTGCTGAGTAATGATTTTCCGCTTCTAACGATGATATCTGGGTACATCTGGGATTTGGTTTCTGAAAAATATACATAATTCCTGAGGCAGCTCGTGGCTAAAATAAGCCCTAACCGCAAATCGGCAGGTGCGGCCTGCCATAATCTACTCTATTAATAATATAAACCCATTGACTGGAATACATTTATTATTTTGTGAAGATATCATTATAACATTGTTACTTGAATACTACATTTCATCAAAAATTGAGACAATTTGAGCTGTTTACTTTAAATGCCTTTATATTACTAGTATTACATTTTACAAAAACTAGATAAGTACAATCCAACGCTACACATTTTTTAACCTCCGATTCCCCTCACAATTAAATCCATTTTAGTCTAAATTATGATATATAGCAGTGGTAGGTCAATCAATTAAATAAAATTTTTCAATCGACTAATCAATCATGATTGATTTCATCAGGACTCATTTAGTCGTGACTAAAGTTAATTGCGATTGAAATAATCATGACTAAATGAATTAGCGGTTGATCGTCAATCACGACTAACTTACTCTTTAGATATCACCCGACAATTCTTTCTGTTATATCTATTGCTTGACTGTACTTAGATTTCCACCAGTTTCGCCGGTCGGTCGCTAGGTCAGTCGTCCGGTTGGCCGACTGATCAAACAACCGACCGGCCGACCATTGGTTGACCGACCGACTGATTGACCGACAGACCAACCGACCGACCGTTCGACCGACCAACCGACCGACCGACCGACCGACCGACGGACTGAACGTCCGACCGACCCACCGATGAAAAACTCGCAAAACGAAGTTGATCTCTGTCGAGAATATCAATCAGAATTTTTTAGTCATGATTACGATTGAAACTAATCAATCGTTAGTCATGATTGACGATTAAACGAATCAATCGTTAGTCGTTAATCACAACGATTAACATATTCAATCGTTAGTCATCAATCATAGTCTGACTAAATTTTGCCCAACGCTGGACATATAGATTGATAATTTACCGTATGATTGTATTATTTTTTCAAGACAATATTCATTTTTATTATTCATTACACCGAATTCATTTTTATTATTTTAATTCAGAAATAATTGTAATTTATAAAAAAAAAATGTTTTTTTTAGGCCTTTTGAATTGTTATTATCATTTTTAGTTCATTTTCTACCACTATATACATAAAAAAAATTGTAATGGTTTTTATACTAATACTTTTTAATGGAATGACAAACAGCACATCGGTAATAATTAATTTATGTTCTAATAAGGAATTATGTGAAAATAATGGTAATAATTAATGTATTTGTTAGAGTATTGTTTGTTTGTGTACCTATTGTTCTAAATACACTCCTAATAGCATGATAACATATAGGTAAGGTATTTTTAAATTGACATATTTCACAAGACTTAATTTGTCTGTTTTTTGAGTTGTCTATTTGTAAGTATACAGGTGTAGATATGAATCATGAAGACCTAGGTCTTTATGGATCTTTATAAGCCCTTATTCTGAAATATGGTGCTAAGGCCGCTGGTGATCCAGTAATTTTCGTACTTGGATTTATTTAATCGAAAAATCAATGAAGTTGGAGTAGATTTGAAGTAGTACTACACTTTTACTTATTTTTCTAATAAAATAAGCTGCAGAAACCGCTAAAAAACAGTTTTCAAATTGACAGCGGTGACCGATACATACCTACCAAAATACCATACGATACCTAGCAAAAATCGAGCAACTGGATAAAATTAAAATGGTCGAAATCAGAAATTCAACAAGTTAGCCGCTGCTGTGAGGTTAATACAAGACATTTGCTTTAATACATTAGAGACACCTTTTGACATTCTGTGTTTTGTCCGCTAATGCAATTATGAAGATGACACTTGTGGGAAGATAAGGTCCGGATCTAAGATTGATCGAAGAATTCGTTCCAAGGTGTTTGTAGAAAGCATGGACTGTAAGCGAATGAAGGCACAAATGATCTCATCGTAGCCTAATTTAACTCACCTGAAAGTCCTTTCGACATTGGTTTGACGACGGGCGCTGACGCTAATTTGGAAGGCTGAGGTATAATGGTTATCTCGTCGTTTATCTTGAGCGGCTTGAGCCCTGACTCGTTTGCCTTGAGTACGGATGAAGTGCCGGCTGGTGAAGCGGGTTTGTTTTTATCCATAACTCGCTTGGCGACGACGCTGTGCGCTGAATAAACGTGGTTTTCAAATTGTTTGTACATTCCGAAGGTTGCCGTACACACTGTACACTTGTACGAGAGGTGGGCGGGTTTGAGGGTCATATTGTGGTCTCGCGCGACGTGGTTCAATAGTTTCCATTGGTATACCTGCGTAAAAAGAAACTTTTATTAGAAAAACGAATACATATCAGCGAATAAAATTAAATGTCTATTATATAATATTATTTATGTGGATCTACAAGGCATATGTGAGACCTATTTGTTTAACCCGTTGAGTATGATACGACCAAATCTGGTTCTGAAACAATTATCCGTTGAGTATGATACGACCAGATCTGGTTCCGCGTTTTTTTCACTTCTTTGACGTTCTCATATTTATTCATAATTATCTAATTGTTTTACAAAATGATATTTCAATATTCTATATTCGAAATTTCAATGCAATCATTGTGCAGTTGTTCTTTTTATGATTGGTGTAGTAGTTTCGTAGTTATAGTACTTTAAGGTCGATGTCGCCGAAAATCCTGCAAGAGACAGATGCATCCATGAAAATACCCATTTACTTCAAGGGTTAATATGGTTATCAGCTCTGGAACCTTTACTTATGCAAAGATGTAGATGTCCTGGAAAAAGTGCATCAAGTGCTGGGATTGTTCAACGAAAAGATCTTGGAATAACAATTAGTGATGATCTCAAATGGGAAAAAAACATAATTGCAATCAAATTTTTAGATCACTGATCATTTTTAGAACCTTAATTTGAATTAGTACTGGAAAATTTATTTTCGAGCCATGCAGCCTGGCGTGAAGTAGGAAACTAAAAATCTGATAAATGCTATCATTTTATTTCTATTGTTATTTTCTTCCCTTGATTGGGTATCAGTGTACTTTGTTACCGTTGAAATATTTTTTATATAAAGTAAGTTTCAACAATCTGTAAATATTTTAGGAAAGTAAATTAAAATTGAAATTCAATCCCTAAAAGAGCCAAATCTATCTCATAAGGAAGGCTTTCCAACATCTGTCAATAGAGGTGTTTATAGAGATCTACAAGGCTACTTGAGACCTATTATTGGGTATAGCTATCAGATATGGAACCCCTACTTATGCATGGATGTAATAATGTCCTGGAAAAAAGCAGCAAAGGGCAACCAAAATGCCAGTGGGCCTGAAGAATAGGAATTATGAAGATCGCTTGGAATTACTTGGACTGAATACTCTCAAACAAAGAACACAAGAGGGGACCTGATTGAGACATACAAAATTCTCACAAATTATTAAGATGTATCTGGGCTCTATAATATTTAAAAATTCAACGTCAACACAAATCTTCGAGGTCACAGAAAAAAAACTCAACCGTGCGAAATTCAAATCTAATCCTCTTAAGAACGTTTTGCAAAATAGAGCGATGGACATCTAGAATAAACTACCATTTGAAGTGATTAGTGCAAGCTCTGTCAATCAATTTAAAAACAGACTCGATTTGCACCTAAAAACGTTTATGACTGACCAGCTTTACAAGATCTGATCTGGACGTATCAGCAAAGCTACCTGTCCAGAGTAAGTAATAATAATAATAATAAATAATCTCTTAAATATTATTAAAACAGTCAAAACTGATGCACCTATATCTGTGACCACCGAATTAGCCTCTCCTCATAATTCAGTTGGAATTTTCATCTCCCTATGTTGCACTTTCTCAAGAAAATCTACATCCTTGGTTCCAGACCTGGTACTCGAATTCGAGGAAAGATCTCATGTAAGTCTTATATAAGTTACAAGTCTCCTTACGGACAAGTCTTATATAGTTTACAAGTCTCTGGAAGCCTGTTGGATCTTGTCACAGAATTGGACAGATTACGGAATTCGACCGGAGAAGACCGATAACATTGGCTGCAATTTGATCGACAACCGGATTGTGAGCAAGGATAGAAATCTGCATTAAAAATCCAGAAATACATTATATAATTTGTAGTAATGATCCACAGCAATTGCTGAATGGTCATTCCTACAAGATGGCAATAATAAAAAATAAAAAATAGTAGTGTTGCTCCGTGCACGCGCTGTCACTAACTAAACTTATAGCAATTCCTGTGTTATAGAATAAAAAAAACTATCCTCTTTGCAGGGACAACAGGTCAAGTTATTATGAAAAAAATATTCTACGGAAGAAACATCAACCTAAATCTGATGATCAGACTTTTAAGATGTTACCTAGTCTCAATATTATCATATGGAACGGAAAGCTGGATGCTTAAAGACAGAAAAGCTTTGAAGAATTAAGAAAGCTTTGAAACGTCGATCGGAGGATAATACAACTACAACTACTAACTGTACTACTAAGTACAACTACTAACTGATACTAGGCATTGCAGCTAACGGTTCCGTGCAGGTTGGACCATACGACCCGGTTGTCACCTTGGATCGGTTTAACTCCAATCCGGTAGCGTTCTCGTAAAAAATACCCTGTTTCGCCTGTCGTGGCCGTCTTGGACAGGCGGGATTGGATCCTCCGGAGGAAGATCTCAGGTGCTGACGGGCGGAGTCAGCCAATCGATCGTGCATTCCGGCGAATAATCAGGAAGGTTTGGAAACGGTCTTATACATTTCCTAGCGTAAGTAGCGGGGGGGATCGTCGACCCGACGTCGGCTACTCTCGAAATGACCCATCGGCCACCCGATCCTGCGCGATATCGATAGCCAAAGGGCACCATCGAAGGGTAGTATAAATTTAAACCGAAATACCGCTAAACGTCAGGTAGAGGTCGCGCAAGCGATTTGGAATCCGCGTCCAGACCGGGGGATGGAGAAAAGCGGCCAAATGTGGGGGCGGGAGCGTGAAATTGGCCAGTCGGTGAGGCGTTTTCGCAGGCTCGTCGGCGGAGTCGGAGAGCGGACTGTCCGTCGGAAATAGAACAACCTAATACCCCCTCTACGATACTAGGTATGAGACGTCTCGGCGAGAAGCATTCGAACAAAACATAAAAATATTGAGGATAATAACAATCCACAAACTGGAATACTCACTAGCGTCATGCATAATCTTAAACGATAAAATGGGAGGCAAAATAGTCGGAGGAAGAGATCCGGGGAAAGGGGAAGAAAGAGGCGCTCACCCTTCCGCAGACGGGGCAGCGGCCGGTGTCCTTGCCCTTGTTGGCGGCCTCCTGCATGGAGCTGGTGACGAGCCCGTGCGAGCCCAGCAGGTGGCGCTCCAGGCCCTGGTCCGTGAAGAAGCGGAACTGGCACTTCTGGCAGTTGAGCGGCGGCCGGTTGTGGATCATCTTGGGGTGGATCTTGACCTTGTGGATCCACTGCATGTGGTTGCGCAGCTGCTCCAGGTCCTTGATGTAGCCGTCGCAGATCTCGCAGATCACGAAGGTGCCCTTGGCGGAGGGCGGCGCGGCGGACGGCGGCTGCGGCGCGCGCGGCAGCGGCGTGATGGAGATGGACGGCTGCTGCGCCGCCTTGGGCCCCGGCGCGCCCGCGCCCGCCTTCACGCTCGTTCCCTGCGCATCCAAACCATATACATTATTTGGACGTTACGCGCTAAATCTTCCAAGCGTTTAGCGATAACACACCCCATTACAGTGACCAATTTTCGCTCGTGCCGTTACATTTTCTACATATAATACATTTTCAGAGTATAGCGCGGTTCGATAAATGACTGTTCCGCGCGCTTATTTCGCTCGGTCCATTCATCGCCGGTTGATTGGATGCAAATTTTCGTATATTTGTACCATTATTTTTTCGCTCGTACGTGCCATCGGTATTATAGGATAATTATTAAAATTTTTACTTTCCCGGCCCGCCGACTAACGAGGAGGGAAAGTAATGTGAATGTGTTTTTTTTTCCGAGATGAAGATGGAAATATTCATTTTGAGCCCCCGCGAGACAATTAAGACCATTTCCATATTGAAGTCTGCATGTGTGCGTATTCCTCCACGATAGCGTCCAAACGCTTAATCCGATTGAGCTGAAATTTGGCATGCAGGCATCATTTGATCACGGCAAGAGTTGAAAAAATTCTAAAAATTGTGGCTGAAATCGGTCTACCGGGAATTGCACTAGTCATATTTCAATATCAAAATATTGGACTTAAGACTTAAAATTTGGTACTTAGATGCCTCGTTGGGCCGAAATAACATTGTGAAATTATGGTTGGAATATCTCATATACCAAACTCCACTAACAATATTTGAATTCTGCCATACATTTCATTAAAATATTAACTCTACCTGTTGGCGCTCGGCTCGGACACTGAAAAGGTAATAACCTTAGTGGGAAATTGGACCTGTGACACGTAATTTGTATCTTTTTTATGAATAAAAACTACTATAAAAAATACCACTCTTAGCCAAGAAAAGAACTGCACCAGCCGAGAGGGCGCTCATCGAATTTATTTATGAAGTTAATATTCAGATTGAAATCAGTCCTTGGCTACTTGCCGGGAAGTTTTGGGTTGACACATCCGATTTTTGTTATCTGAATTATATTACCGCCTCTTTATCTATCTCTCTGTTACGTAGGCGACTATTGTAAAATGTTATAATTCTTGTTATAACTCCTTTATCGATTTGTTCTAAATTATTGTTTACTCAACTTATATGTTCAAGTATATTTTCAGCCTTCTTTTGATTCTAATGGCATTTGGATATTCAATAGGTGGTGGTAATGTCACCAAAAGACCTGTTTATCTTTTCAGAAACATCAGCGTCATCACTGGCTTTGCTTTGCGACTATTGTGAAGTCGTCGCTCTAGTGCTTGTTTGTCCAATTTACCATTTTTGCCAAAAATTACCTTTGAATGCAGTGGACTTCAGAATCATATTCTACACAATCTAAACTAAGAAAAACACATATACATGCAAACACGCAAATAAGGACGAATTTACAAAGTCAATCTCTAACTTTATTAATTTAGTTTTAGTATTTGAATGACCTATCTCCATAAAAACCAACAAAATATCAATATCCTCCAACGCAAAGCTCAGAGCGCGCGCTTGTTTGTCGCATCTCCTCAAGTAAACCAATCACATGCACTCTCACGCATGACGTCGCGTCGCCATTTTGTTCGTTGACAGCCAGTGCACCACCACAAGTGATTGAATCGGCGTAAGTTGCTAAGTTGAATATTTAAGTAATTGAGTAGTTATCGTGCTTAAATTGTGTTTCGTTTTAAGAACAACGTGTTCCAGGCCGACTACAAAAGAAAATACATTCACAGCATAGTATAATCTGAACGATATGCTGATTTACTCCTTGGAATAATACATATAGGTTATATAAAATCGAAGACTATCGCGGTTGTTTGACATTATAAATAGGATAGAAAACGAATTAACCGCGTGAACGAATTTACCTTTAGTCTACCCTAGACAACGGCGGCTGCAACGTCACCGAAACGTCGGGTCCTACAAATTTCACGCGGTAAATTCGTTTTCTATCCTATTTATAACATATAGGTTATGTTTATGTATACAGGTGGTTACATGTTTAGTTTGCATTATGTTTAAACTGAGAATCAAAGTCTAACGGCTAGGTGTGAAAGGTGAAAGGCCGTGATTTTTTTTATTAGAGGAATCCTTGAAGTGAATGAATCAGTATGAGCAAACAAATAACTTTTAATTAAAAAAAATTAAAAGTATATCATCAGTTACAATCAACGCTTTTCAGAAACAAAACAAGAAAAATCAAGTCACTACCGACAATAAACAATAGCTTACATTAGCAAAAACTGAAAAGATTTTTAATATGGATCATACACTACTTCCCTTTAAAATATGTAGTGATCTGAAATTATAGTAATTAATAGTTTCATATTACCCATTGTATTTAATTTTGGTTATTTTTTTAATCTTTTAAAATAAATAACATGAATAAAATAGTGTACTTTTATTGCTATGGCAATAATATGGTTCCAGTCTGGCCAAGCAAAAATATGCACAATCTGAACTAGGTACATATAGATAAAAAAGTCAAGTCATTTTTGGTCATGAGATTAATGTAATAAAAGCTCATTAACCCGCTCAGCACGTAACATCCATTTGGGGACATGTATGGCGGCCGCCTAAAATCCGAAACATCCGCTACTGGATATCGCGCTCGCCGCTGCGAAAAATGCAATTTACGATTCGAAACGTCGTACTTAATGCTTTCTGACGGCGGAACGATATGGCCAAATAATCTTTAATTCGGCGGCGAACGGCGAAAAAATCGAACGGCGATTTAAAAAGTCAGCATAGACGTCAAAACGGCAGTCCATCGGCCAGCGCCGCGGCCGCGTAGTTCCGCGAAATGGTGGTTTTGTGCAGTGTTTTGTGGATAACAGTGCAGTGTTTACTGGATAACAGTGAGTAATTTGCATTTTTAAGTTGTTTAGGCATGAGGATTAGTCAATTGAGATAGTCCATTTGCTGTTTTTCACGAATTTTTAAAGAAAACACTTCGGCGACAACAAACGGCTCGCGAAAAAATGGTTGTTATTATTTTGTAATGTTTATGAAATATCCCGATATATTGCGAAATATGACGTAATGTCGCTTTAATTTACTAACAAAATAAGTATTGCCTAATGAAATTTATATTATGAGCATTCAAAGTTTATTATTAAGTTCGGACGCGGAAACTCTCAAAACTTTAGATTTTTCTATAATATCAGACAAAGCTCAAAGTTCTGGTGTGATTTCTAAGAAGTGTGATGTAGTAATAAAGTTATTTTGAAAGAATTTCATATAAAAAAATACCATAAGTAGTCACAAATTTAAAATTAAAAAATTTTTTTTTTACGAGAATACATAAAATTTTTCTTGGCTGAATAAATAAATATTTTTGTATGCAAATAAGTAAAAAAAAAAAATCGTTTTGGTAAAGCATTTAATAAAGAACATAACTGTATTTACAATTTTTACATATTTTACGCATTTTGTGACAAAAAAATCGAAATGATTTTATAGGCGAGTTTTTTCAGTTTGCCAATTTTGTAATATTTATTCATTATTATCTTAATTGTTTTACGAGATAAGGTTATAATGTTTTATATGTCAAATTTCAATGCGATCATTTTTCTCTTTATCTTTTTTTAATCCGTTTAGTGGTTTATAAGTTATGATCGTTTTTCTCAAGGCCGTTGACTCGCGTCGATTTTTTGCCCGAATATGTCGCGCGCAAAAGTGATAGATGAGTTTTTACCTCGCAACAGGAGGGGTTAAACTACCAAGTGATGAGATATAGATTTTATTCATTGAATTTTCATGCATGGTGGAATACTGAAACATCATTTATATGTAAGCTGGGAGTTAGGACAAACAAACACTCAACACTATGACCGTTTGGTCAAGTGTTGGAGGAGACGAAGGTGGTCGAGAAGGCGAACACCCCAATACACCGACCCCAGCCCCAAGAGCGCAGCCAAGAGGCTGTAAACGTAACGGTGGCAGACCTGCTGTTTCTGGTAAGCGAGCTGCTTGCCAACCCGGCGGAAGCAAGCTCCATCGTAGCGCGCACCCTACAGCGCCTACTGGGGCCGTCGTCCGCCCTACAGTGCACAGCCATGCCTCCTGCATCGGCAGGCCACTAAGAATAGTGCATTGGAATGCGGATGGCATCAAAAGCAAGCTTCCGTCGGTGCGAGCCTTCCTGCAGGAACAGCAGGTCGACGTCCTCCTCGTATCGGAGACAAAGCTCCTGAAGTTCGTCTCGGTGCGCATACCCAACTACATCGCGTACCGGACGGACAACGTGACGACAGAAGGTCGCGCGTACAGGGGCACCGCCGTCTTCGTGAGGAGGACGATGCTCCACCAACAAATCGACGTGCCGCAGCTAGACTCGCTGTACGCAACGGGAATTCAGCTAAGAGCAGGCGGAGTAGACTTGCGGATTTTTGCAGTCTACAAACCGCCCAGCAACCGACTGGAGACTGGCGACATCGACAAACTCCTACACCAGACGATACCTACGATTGTAGCCGGCGACCTGAACAGCAAGCATCCGGCGTGGAACTCGACGCGCGCCAACGTCGATGGCGCGCAATTGCTTAACCACGCCGAGAAAAGAGGCTTCACGGTCGCCGGACCGGAACAACACACACGTGTTCCGAGCACGCCAACCCACTCGTCAGAGGTACTCGATGTCGCCCTCCTGCACAACGTGACATTTCCCTATGTGCAGGAAGTCATTTATGAACTCCAGTCGGATCACCTGCCGGTTCTCCTAGAACTACAGACCGACGTTGCTACAGCGAGTCACTATAGAGAGCGCCGCCGTATTGACTGGACACGATACGAGAAGCTGCTTGGTAAGGCAATCCTAGATTATAAGACACCGGTCACCGCCGGAGATATTGAGAGCCGGGTGTCCAACCTTCAGGAGGCCATCAAGACCGCGCTGGAAGCCAGCTCCTCGACGATAGAGGCGAAAGCGACACGTCCCCGCCTCCCGCAACGACTGCGAGACAAGCTGCGGGAGAAGCGGCGCTTGCATCGCTTCTGGGCCGAAAATCGGTGTCCGGAAGCTAAGCGCCGCTTAAACAAAGCGAACGCTAGCTTGCAAGAGGAACTGCAGACGTACGCAGCCGAGTCGTGGGAGGAATTCCTCGACTCGATAGGCGACGACATGCCATCTATATACAGGCTGAATCGTCGCCTGCTGAGTACGGCTGAACCAGCGCGGCCACTACTGGATTCGACCGGGAACCTCCACTATGTCGCCGACGACAGAGCGACTCTCTTCGCCGACCACCTGGAGAAGACCTTCGTCCCGCACGACATAGAAGACCAGGAGCACTCCAAGGTGGTCCACGAGCACCTAGCTGCGGAGGAGGAATCGCCACCGGAGCTCGGCAGAGAGATCCCGCCGATAACTCCGGCTGAGCTCCAGCGTCGAATCCAGCAACTCAAGCTGAAGAAGGCACCCGGCCCCGACGGCATCAGTAACGGCGCGCTGAAGAGGCTTCCGCGTCGCCAGCTGCCGGCCCTCGCAGGGCTGCTAAACTCCTGCATCAGACTCGGTCATTTTCCAGAGAAGTGGAAGACGGCTAAGGTGATAATGCTGCCGAAATCTCACAAAGACCTACGGCAACCGGGCAACTACCGCCCGATCTCGCTGCTGCCTACCCTCGCGAAGGTCTTCGAGCGATGCGTGCTGGCGCGACTAACGCCGCACCTCGCCCCGCGCAACGAGCAGTATGGATTCCGTACGGGCCACTCGACTACCCTGCAACTCACGCGGGTAGTACATCGCCTGACGGAATCCTACGATAAGCACCAGCATACGGCAGCCGTCTTCCTGGACGTCGAAAAGGCGTTCGACCGAGTCTGGCACGAGGGCCTCCGCTACAAGCTGGCGACACAGACCACGGCACCGCGCCTGCTCCGTAACGTGGTGGCTTCCTTCCTCTCCGGAAGAGGGTTCTTCGTTGCGGTGGAGGGCGAGCAGTCCACAATTCGTCCCATCGCGGCGGGAGTCCCGCAGGGAAGCTGCCTATCGCCGGCGCTATACGGTGTCTACACAAATGACATACCGCTCAGCGCCGGCGCGGAGCTGGCGCTTTTCGCGGATGACGCGATGTATATGGCAACTTCAACTAACATCAAGGTCGCGGCCAAGAAACTGCAGCAGCAACTAGACCTTATGCCAGAATGGCTAAGGAAATGGCGGATTGTCGTTAACGCGGCTAAGTCCGAAGCGATCATCACCGGCTCACTCAAAGTTTACCCGGAGCCGGTGAAACTCGGCGGCACCCCGGTACCGTGGAAGAACACGGTCAAGTACCTCGGGGTGCATATCGACCGTCGCCTTAACTTTGCGCACCATGCGAAAGCAACAATTGCCGCTTCGAAATCCGCCTTCTACGCGCTGCTGCCCGTTCTCCGTTCGGCCGCGATCCCGGCGAAGACACGGCTGCTGATGCTGAAGATGTACGTGAGGACGAAACTCACGTACGCGGCACTGGCCTGGTACCACCTCATCTCGGCATCTCAGCGGAGTAACATCCAGCGAGTGCTGAACGTGGGGCTAAGAAAAGTGTCGGGAGCCCCTTGGTACGTCCGAAATGCGACTCTGGAACGCGATTTTAGCGAAACAGAGTCCGTGGAGGAACACGTAAAGCGCCTCGCGCGCGCTATCTACCGCAGGGCCGACACCTCGCCTCACGAGCACATCCGCCAGCTCGCTCCTCTGCACACCAGGCCACCAGATGTCCGGAAGCCGTACCCGCGCAGTCTGCTTGATTAACGGACCACCAGCGCGGGTATCGCAGCACAGCAGCCTTGCCACAAAAGATGTCATTACCACCTCCCGTCACAATCCTTCCCGATAAGGTGCCTAAGCACATAACAATGAGTCTTGCCACAGGGCACAAAGCCCTGTGACGCCATTCCAGAAAGCCGGGCCAATGGGCCCGTCTCACGTGAAACCCCACGAAAAGGCAAAATGCCTAGTGGAAGATGTCACGGGCCTCTAGCAAGGCCCGTCGACAGATATTTGATTTGATTTGATTTGATTTGGTCAAGCTCCGTGACAATTTAAGTTGTGCTTCTTTAGCCTATCTCCATTTTCAAACAGTGTTTTCTTATGTAAAAAGTAAAGGTATTTTGCACGGTATGGATTTTTATAGCTCCAGAGGTAAAGTATTCATGGCAAAAACCGTAATTTAATTACAATCAAAAACGTTGCCCCTGTAAAATTACCTCAGTGGTAGATTGGACAAACGAGCACTAGGGCGACGAAGCGTTATTATTATGACCTCACCAGGAATACTTTTCGCTTCTTGTGTATTTAAGAAAATTGGTTTTTTAAAAAAATTATTATTAACATATTTTTTTTAATTACTATTATTTTTAATTATTACCAAAAGTTGTTTTTTTCCAATACTGATCCACTCGCTTTAAGGACGCCGGTTAATTAACTCACGCTGTATATGCCCCTCCATCCCTATCTGTAATCCCGTAGCCGTTCCCTAATGCAAATCACTATCCGTCGAACCGACATAGGGAGATAGCCCCATCGGAAGGATCGTGCAAAAAGATATTTTTGGACAGTCGACAGGCCACAGAATTAAAACACAGATTGTTACGCTTCGACTGAAATTGATTTTGATTTTTGCCCTTCTGCACAATTATCGATCGGTATCGCGCGCGTATATACCTAATCGATTCCGCAGAGTAGTCGGCGGGGTTATTCCGCATAGATTAGAAGAAAATAAATATGGAAGAGGCCTCTACTCACCATAAAGTTGTAGTTGGACGGTAAGGAATGCATGGCTTGCGGCGAGGAGTGGCGCACGACGACGCCGCCGCGGCCCACGGAGTAGCCCTGCAGCGGCGCGGCGTTGCGCGGCGAGGGCAGCGGCAGCGGCTGCGGCCGGCCGCGGCCGCGGAACATGGCCAGCGCGGCCGGCGGCAGCGCGCCCGAGCCCACGATGGTGGTGCCGCCGATGCTGAGCTGCGGCCGCGCGCCCGGCCCCTGCGAGCGCACGAAGGCCGCCTGGTACGTGCTCATGGCGTTGTTCTTCACCCGCGCGATCTGACGCAGAACGTTACTTTCGTTACTTTGCCCCGCGACGGAGGACCGATGCTTTTCACAATCCGGACTTTGCCGCCTCCCGAATCGGGAAGATGTAAAGAATTCCATTATTTCTTTTCGCTCTACTTCTCCAGACGTCGTTCTCGCGGCTGAAAATATCGCCCGCTTCGCTGCCCGGATGGAGAACCGCGCGCATCTGAGACTTTTAGGAAATTGAAATTGCTCAGAGACCGAATCGATAGCCAAAATCCAACCTAAAGCGTTTTCAATTATTGAGAAAGGTTCATTTCTAGTGGAATGTTTTCCATCTCTAGAGCCATTCTGCACAAACTGTATTGGGGTTCGAATAATCCATATGGCATAGAGCAGAGAGGGCAGTTTTAGAGCTAGTCCAAAATTATGTCGAAGAGTCGAGGGGTCGGTCGGTTTGGCTGAGGACAACCGGGATATTAAACTAGCTTTCACCGGCGTATCCAGACTTCCAGTTTTGGCAAAACCGTAAATAAAAAAGGGCCACGACGAATGAGGAGTTTCGTAGTTGTTAAGATCTATTTCGCATTACGAATTCTAACATTCCAAAAGTCAAATATAATATCTTACCTTGGGTATTTTTGCAGGTGGTTCCCATTCAATTGGTGGCGCCAAATTCATGTCAGGTTTGAACTTCTTAGCGCACGCTATCAAATGGCGAGCTAATTTTCCTTTAGCGTTATCCTCGAAAGGACAATTGACGCATTGATGGTAAGCCGGAGCCCTCTCCAGGCGACCTCTGATCTTGTGCTCGGCCTCCATATGGTACAAAATGTCATGCGGACTGCGGATTTCAAACTCGCAGAAGTTGCACTTGTAAATATTGTTCTTCATGTGCGGCGTCTCCATATGATGCGCCATCACTAGAGAAGACTCGGACTTAAAACTACAAAACTCGCATTTCTTCGGGGTGAACTTGTAGGGAGCGTTGTTCTCTTTGCTGAAATTGAGATTTTTCATAAGAGATGTAATCGCGGACTCGGTCGCCCTGGGATTTCCGTGTCCGGAGCGATTCTCCATGGCCAGCTTCCGCTTTTGCTGCTTCAATAGATCGTGCTGTACGTATTCTTGTACGAGACTAACGCCGATGGTCATGAAGAACTTTCCGAGCGGATTGTCAAAGTAGCTGTCGGATTTGCCTTCTTTGCTCTCATCGGTGGCGGGAGGGAGGAGTATGGGGTCTTTGATGCCGTCGAGTGAGTCGTCTTCTTTCTCTTTAATGATGATGGTTTTGGGCTTATCGTCGTCGGTTATCTCATCGTCTGAATCGCTACTAGAGTCACCGTCCCATGATGCATCATCATCTTCTTTGCGGCGTTTTCGATCTGTACAAAAAAAAAGCAATATATGTTTTAAAGAGCGAAAAATCTATAAATATACAGTAGTGCCGATTATTACAAAACCTATGATCTAATAGTTGCGGAGCCAGCGACCAAAAAGTGTAAGAGTTTTGTAAAAGCTGATACAGTAAAATCTGCTTATATCGAACCCGCATATAACGAATTCCCGCTTATATCAAACGTTTTTTGCGGTCCCTTGAATTGTCCTATTGAATTCCCAATAGTACTAATTTTCCGCATATATCGAACCCGCTTATATTGAATTCCTGCTTATTTCGAACCAAATTTTCAGTCCTTGGTCCAAATTTTACCCAGATATATCAAAGATCTTGGAAAAATGCCACAAAATTCAGAATTGTTTGAAATATGTTGGATAACAACCAGGAAAAAGATTACAGAAAATTTCATATTTATAAATAATAAACATGTTTTTATTGAACGTTCAAGTAAATAAAAAGCCTGACTAGATATCATTTACTAGAAAATTACCATATAATTCACTTGGACACGACAGAAATTGAGTAATGTACTCATCACTACTTGAAAATCATGAAGGGTTGATTGCTTAGGGTGTTGGGTAGCTGCAGAGATGTTCAGATTCTCTACTTTGTCCGGCATAATGAATATTTCATAAATTTGCAAGTTCAAAATGATATGAGTCGCAAACAAGGAATATGTCTGAAAATTCTGTTTGTATTTGATTATATTAATTACTGAAAATGCATTTCAACCCTAATATTAGTGTCCTCAGTGAAGACATTTATTTACCAGATCTTTGATTTTTACTCATTTTCTGGCCTTTATAAGCAAAAATAGACGTTTCCCGCTTATAACGAATTCCTGCCTATATCGAATTTTTACTCCAACCCCCTAAAATTCAATATAAGCGGGTTTTAATGTACTTTCAGGTCAGACAGTATTTTGACCATAGGATGCCGGGTTAGTCATTCCGGGACACCTAACCCTGGCGTACTAGGAAAGGTGTCATTTTAATTAGTATCCTCAAAGTGTTTTGGAAAAGCTAAAAATTCATCTTCATACATTATACTTTATGGCATAAAGTTCCGCGTCTTCATCCGGTTTTTCAATATGGAAGACGTTGAGGATTGGTTCTCTTACGCACTTGCCGAACTAAAGTTTTTGAATCCCATTATAGATTACACTATTCCAAAAGCGACGTTTTAGATACCTTAAAAAAGCAAAATAGTTGTAGTCCACCGCTACAAGGTTGGATTCTCCCAAAGCATAATTGCTATATGCCTCGATATAAAAATAATTAAATTTGTTTCATTTGATCAACAAATGTCACTAGAAAGTATTCCTTCAGTGAAAGGCCTGGGGAAGGGGGGGGGGGGGGGGGCAAAAAATCTGATATGCTTCAAGGGGGTTCAATCCTAAAAAGGTTGGGAAACCTTGCTTTAAAATTTTAAACTAGGGGAAAAAGTTTACATTTATTTTTATCAAAAAAAAAACCACCTCTACTACCCTTCTCAACCCTCTTAAACAAAATTTAGTCAAGCAAGTTGAGGTGATATTCGGAAAACACATAAAATTTCCTGTTGAAGGGCAATGGTCCCATTCCAATAGGGCAAAGAGGTGCCGTAAAATTCCACCCATGAAATTCATGAAAAATTAGGCCAAATTCACAACTTTCAAGGAATCACAGCCAGAAATAAAATATACAAAAATCTTCTTGAGACACGTGTTTTTACTTGTTATCTATTTTAGACTATTAAATCAAAATTGGCTGTACAATTTTAGAGATGTCCTCAAAAATGTCATAGTAAAACTGGAAAATTCAAAAGGTTTAAAGTTAGATATCTGAAAGCCTGAAACACCATATTGAGGTTGAGGAATCGTTCGGTGCATACATTTTGCAGAGTATTTACAGAGTTAAAGAAAAATAACCCTTTACATAAATGTTGGCTGCATTCGGACATCCTATATATGTTTTAATATTTTACCTATACAATAATGTGTCGTCATTGGAACTATGTATGATTCCAAAGCTTTAACTCTATCAGATAAATGTAACTTTATCAGATATATAAGTTGGTGAAAATTAAGTTACAGCATTTGACCCGAACGGACATTCTGACCGACGTACAAACGTGCAAAGTTAAATAAAAGCCTGTAAAAATACAAACCTTTCCGGTCTTCTTTTGCAGATTTTTTATCAGTTTCCCCAGCGTCAGTTTTATCAGTTTTATCAGTTTTGCCGTCATTTTTTGTTAATCCCAATACTTCTCTAATATCGTCATCCTTGGATGATTTCTCTTTATCTTCGGAGTGCGCTTCGACCGGCGTCTTTTTCTCTTCTTCCTTTTCCTCTTTCCTTTTTTTTTCTCTCTCGAGTTTTTCTTTCTCGACTCGTTCGCTCTCTTCTTTCTTCCTCTGCTCTTCGAGCTCCTTCCCGATGGAATCTACGAATTCTCTGAACGGTTCGACGGAGGGTTTCTCGTAGACGTACGGCACGATAAACGACGGCGCCTCCACGACGAACATGTCGTCCGTCAGCGAGGGGAGGATGAGAGGGGTGAGGGCGGGCACCGGCGGGGGGGCGCTCGCGGGCGCCGGCGGGGCCGCGCTCTGCTTCATGGAGACGGGGGTCACGGTGGTCCCCCGGGCCGCGATGCTCTGGTACAGGCTCTGCTGCGACAGCGTGCTGGCCAGCGAGGAGTACGGCTTGGGCGGGGGCGGCGCCTTGCCCGCCAGGAAGGAGTTGGTGTCGATGATGACCACGGTGGGCTCTTTCTTGTGGGGGGCCGGCGCCTTCTGCGGCGAGGGGGCCGTGAGGTCGATCAGCTTCTTGGTGCCGTTGACGAAGAGGGGCCGCGACTTGAAGGGCTTGGAGTGCAAGGGGTCGTCCGCGCCCACCTCCTGCACGTCGGGGCTGACGGCCTTGCGCGAGACGGCGGCCGCCTCCGCCTCGTCGTTCTCCCGGTAGCTCTTGCGTTTGATGGCCCGGGAGCTCCGTCTCGGCGTCAGAGCCGGCGCCGCCTCCTTCTTCTTCTCCGCCGGCTCCGGAGTCGTCTCCTCCTTCGGTTCGATCGTCGTCTTCCGCGCGTCCGGCGTCGCTTCCGAGGCTTCGTTCTCGTTTTCGTTATCGCTGACTATCTCGTGCACTTTGGGACTCTGCGATCCGTTCTCCGGCTCGTGATTCGATAGATCGTCCACTATTTGGATGTCGGAGGTGCGCGACTTTTTACTGGAACGGTCGGCGTCTTTGTCGGTGCCGTTTTCGGAAGCGGAGTCCGAATGAATACTGACGGGTTCCTCGTCGTTTTCGGCGCTTTCTTCGCCGGAAGACTCTACTCCGCTTTCGTCGCTGGATTCTACGGAGCCTCGTTCGCTTCCCTGTTAGAAAAAAATACTTTTATTGCAT
This sequence comes from Micropterix aruncella, assembly GCA_944548615.1. Classification (NCBI taxonomy): domain Eukaryota; kingdom Metazoa; phylum Arthropoda; class Insecta; order Lepidoptera; family Micropterigidae; genus Micropterix; species Micropterix aruncella. The sequence goes on from OX155954.1 coordinate 2,448,356, forward strand.
TCTGTACGTGAAATTTCACAATGTATTTTGCAACAATCTCTTACAAATGTGTATGTAAGTATTTATATGTGTACAGAATATTATCCCGAGGAATGTAAGTCAGTAGACCTAACGATGTCTATGTACTATGCGATAATATATGAGGTTAGATGTACTCCTGGTACTATTACCTCATTGCTAATATTGGCAATAGAAAGCGGTTGTCGAAGTAGACAATACTAGGACCGACCGAGTTGAAATCCAAAGTGAGGTAAGACAAGTGTGTATTTTGTCTCTCCATATCTTCAAGATTTGCTCTTGGTGGTAATAGAGGCTGACATAAAATTTAATGGAACGTAAATAACAACAGTATGCCGATGCTACAGTAACGTTATATCATTGCTGATATTCTGAATGGTTTGCAATAACTGATGATGATGATGATTATTATTATTATTATTAGACAGGTTAATTATAATACTATTTTCTTTAACCCAGAGTAAAATATGGTCTAGATTTTTATTTGTAATAGAGGCAGCCAAATTAACCTCTTAGGGTGCTAAAAAAGGATTTTTAAAAATAAGCTTTACTTTCCACCAGGGATTTCCAGTGGCAATTTCCCGGATCCATCTTCAGACCCTCGTCATCATGTGTAATGGAAAATACTCATGACAACAAAACAAACGAGCCCAAACTCGACTATCATAGCACTTTCCACCAGGGAGTTCCAGTGGCAATCTTCCGGCTCTATCTTCAGAATCATCATTATCGTCTGCGCATTTAAAATAAGTGTGCTTAGGCTCTTAGGCCCGTTACACAGTCACGCCGATGCTCCGCGGTCATTGTTGTTATGGGAGTCTTCACAGTGGCGCGGATGGTGTGCAAACGTAGTAGCCCTCCGCATGGCCCGTACGCGCCACGCCACTTGATTCCACATGACAGGAGACCCGCACGCATGGCAGTTTGGTTTTGATCTTAGTGCTGTGCAGACGTAATAGCTGATTTTGATACTGAATTGTTAATCAGTAGCGTAGAGGAAAGGAAGTATTTGTGGGATGCTTCTGACGAAGATTATAAGGACCGAGACATTCGTTTGAAAGGATGGCAGGACATCGCAGAAGCAAAGTTTTCTCTTTTTATGAGCATAAAAGTTGCAACAGCTTTTTAAATTGGAGACTCATCGTCTGAATTGAACAGAGATCATCTCTGTTCGGTTGCTCGGTCAAGACTGTGTGGACAGCTCCGCCACGTTACTTTGTAGTTGAATCCGTCGGTGAAACCGCTACCATTCCGCATGACTGTGTGACATGAGCTTCCGCATGACTGTGTGACGGGCTTACATATGAACATTGCAAGTTAATATCTATTTATTTAAGAATCAATTACTATAAACATTGATTTTGCTTACAAAAATAACAGGAACCGAATGGCAAAACCTTATCCTTTAGCTTATTTGATTCTGTCACCCAACTGGGACTAGCCCATTCTAGGGTGGACAGGAAAGCTTGTGAAGCTTGTAAAAAAGTAGACGACAATATCGCTCCTTAAAAAACACCTGCAATTACATCAACAGTATCCGGAGTATTATCGGATACCTTGTTTGCGTCCACATAAGTATGAGGTAAATCACTTAAGGGTATCTGCTGACAGATTGGGACAATGGAGTTGTCTGAGAAGTAAATCGAATACTAAATAAGTAGGTCGAAATCTACTGAGAAAAAAAGTTGATTAAGTTGAGGACAGTCAATTTGAGATCATTCATAGCACATCTAATATCATCAGTGATTTTGACGATAGTTGTGTTGCTGTGACCTGGCAGAGACCCTGATTAGAGTGGGTCAAGGCTGTTGTTTGCGGTAAGAAAAGTCCGCTTCTCGACTTAATGTAAAAAATTGTAAACACCTAAATACACATAATAACCAAACAGAACCAATTCCTTTTATTTACAAAGTTACTGCCTTAGGAAATTGAATGACAACTTTTGCACCACGTAGATTATGAAAATAACAACAATAATAATTTTAAAATCACCTGTTGAGCCGGTTTATCTTTGAGTTCTTCTTGACTATCTTTTGGAAAAGAGGCTTTGTCTTCAATTGTTTCCTCAACGTCTGAATTGTCGCTTGAAGCAGCTGAAGCAGCCGAAGCAGGTTTGTTTTTCTGTGAGCTGCCTGAAGTAGTACGTGATGTGGAATCGTTGCTGTTCATAGATTCCTGGTTGGTCGCTTCGACGTTCTCCTCGATGGGCCTCGACCCTTCACTTCTGGGTCTCTCCGCCTTGGACTGTGTGCTACCATCCTGACTCTCGTCGCTCTCGTCCGATTGGCTCGACTCGGTGTTTTCCGTGTGATTACTGTCCTCTGTGTTATTATTCTTAAGGCTAGAGTTTGTCTGTGCCGGTGTGTCAGAGAGCGGGTTCGCGGCTGGCGATGAAGGTGGCGAGGTGGTGTCCATGCTTTCTTCAATCGCTTTGTCATCTGCCGCCGTTTCCACTTCACCATTCATTTTAAACTAATTATGCTTGCGCAGTACACTAATGCTATACCTGAAAAGAAAGAGACAATAAGTTAGTAATAATAAACAAGCTTGATAATCAGTTAGCCATACAAGTACAGGTCTCAATATAATTATATCGAGGGCATCCAGCAGAAAAATCATAAGAATGTACAGTAGGGTAGATTGCTCTTGTATGAAGAAAAAAATGTTATTAATCGAAACCTCCCTATGCGGGAAGATGGTCAATGGGAAGCCGCAAGAGGGTTAAATTTTTGGAAAAAAACAAAAAGTATATTTTTGTTAGATGATTTTAGACCCAAAATAATTGTTTTTTTCTGTAATATAAATATTAATTAATAACCATGATGATTACTGAATAGTGAGTAGCACATAAAACAATGCTCGTACATTGCAGCTCCCCCTCTCCGCCCTGTCGAATCAGTCCGCTGATCCTATAGAGCAGTAATACTACTACAGACAGATATAGTGGCAATTTCAGTTTTTTCGAGTTTCATTTAACCTACCACCCCTTCAAAAGACGGAAACGGTACCTCGGACGACCCGGCCATGTGGAAAAACCCGATCACCAGATGACAATACTACCTACTATCGAAGGGTTTCCCTGCCATACTAAACTACAGAACGAATGCTTAAAATAGTTAGGGAAACATCTGGGGGTTTCTGCGGACCATATGGAGATAGGTTTATAAGAAATCGCATGGTCCAGCGTAATTTTGATGTTTTTTTAGGTTTTTCTTGATTTTATTCTAAAAAGAAGCTAGTAAATGTATCTGTTTTTTTATTGTAACCAAATGGTTAGAAGTACAATGTGTCCCCTCATATAAACATTATAAAGGACTAAATGCCTGTTTCCCTCTAACAGAAAAAACTTTTTAGCATTAAAAAAAGGCTCAAACACCTAAAGTTCATCCCTCTTGCGGCAGTACTTAAACAAAAAATATTTTTTAAAATATATTTTTCCTTGGTCTATATACCATAGCACATCTTTTCCACATAGGGCGAAATTCTGAAGAAAAATAAAACATATCCACCCTAATGTACAGGGGATGGACAAAATAATATGAACAGTACGCAAAATAGTACATCTTGATGCATGTGGCAAGACTGCATTTGTGTATATAATGGTCTGCATATGAATTGCACATTTTACATGACAGTTTTTGTATATTATATTTGAGTGTATTACACGCTTTGGTCTGCGACGGTTAAAACAAGCGACAGATGTAATGTGTGATCTCTCAGACTTTAAGGTAACTGAAATGTTGAACGTTTCACGAGCGGCAGTATCCACGGTAATGATAGCATACACAAAATTTGGGAAAACACCATCGGCAAAGAGGAATAGTCGGCGAAACTCAAAGTTATCCGCCAGAGATAGATGAACATTAAAAAGGATTGTTGCCAGACAATATAAAACAACCGCGGCAAAAGTGACAGCAGAGGTCAACACGCACAACAACAACAATGTTTTACATGCAAATGATGGTCCAACACAGTATTTATAAATCAATATTGTATATTTGGCAGGTGTGTCATTTTGAGTGCATGACCACTAAGGCCCATGAGAATGGATAATTTTCAATAACATATGCGAAACCACATAGGACGCTTATTGCAAGCGCCATCAAGTTAGAGGCAAAATGTCCATATTTGTATAGCGCTTGGCACTGCAGCTGGTCGGCGCTCGTTAAGTGTTTGATGTTTTCCCTCTAAAACATTAGGAAACAGGGTTTTAGAACATAGTTCGAAGACTGTTTGTTAGTGTATAGTCCATTTTTTACTCTGAGGATTAAAAGGGAATCTACCCTAGACGTCAAAAAATGTGAGGACCGGAAAGTTAGGCAGGAGGTTGGGCGATGTGTCTCAAAAAACTCTATCTGAACCATTATAACCGGCCATCTGTGCCTTTATAACCGGCCGAGAAAATTAATGGCAGGTAAAGTATACACTAAATTAGTCTGATGGATGGGCATACTATGACGTCTCACCCAATAGGGTTCTGTTTGTACGTTTTGATTTTGTTTGTACGGTTTGAACGACCTACTGTTTGAACGGTTTATACAATGTGCCCAAGACAGATGAACCAAAGAAGTCAAACAAGTGGAAGAGATTCTGGATGTTAAAACATACCTTGAAAGCAAACTTCCTCTAAGCCTAACTAGAAGATTGTTAGATACTTCACTCCTTGCAATTCTGACATACGGATGCCAAACATGGGCACTAACTAATATACAGGTAAACAAACTGGTGTACCAAAGACCCAAGAAGTACAAAATCCATGGCTGCGATACAGGCTGAAATGAAAAGTAAATAGGCAGGACATACAGTACCGTGTGAATTAATTGAAACAAGCAATAAATTTAAACTTTTCTATTGTTTCTGGAAACTATCAGCTATATTTATAATTCTGTCAATGTTTTTTTAACCTGTCAGTCATTCGAGCACATGTGAAATGTCAAAAATAAGTTATGTTGATGTGTTTTCAGTAGGAAATTTGTTGTGTTTTCATAAAGAGCAGATTTGACCCATGTAATTTGAGGGACTTCAAGCATGAATATCACTCCAAGAAAGCGGGAACGGATAATTACGCTTGCTGAGCACTCTTCTATGACATACCGGCCGATAGTGGAGAATGTTGGGAGTTGGCCTCGCATCCGTCAGTAGGATTGTCAATCGGAAAAAAACTGACAGGAGCGGTGAACATCAAACGAACTGGAAAATGTTGTCGGAAGAGAGAAACAACCCTCAAAGATGATTAACTTCTGGTGCGTAAGAGCAAAATGAAACTGAGCCTATCTTTCCGAGGGAATTTTTAAAAGGATCTCGCCCCATGTCATTCTTTGAAAAAAGTGAAACAATTTTTCACACACAATCAAATTACTGTACTTGAATGGCCCGGAAACTCCACCGATCTCAACCCAATTGAAGACATCTGGGCCATTTGCAAAAAACGGCTCCAAGATGGATTGTACAACGAAAACCAAGATGGTAATTCAAGTCTAGTTTCACAATGATGAACTGAAAGGAAGCTGTCAAAACCTGGTAAATGCTATGCCTACAAGAGTGAAATGTGGCTCATAGGCTCGACTAATGGAACACATCAAAGCTGTTAAAAACGTTCAGCGAAAAATATCAGCAATATGCAAAACATATTGGATAGTGAAAGAAACCACTATGTGCAGTTTTAAAATCCCTTTGTGCTATCCAAAGAACAATTTTACTTTCTCTGCATGATCCGGGAAGCCATTGAAATAAGAAGAACCCCGAACTTCAATAGAGACGTTGGTTGCAAGCTCTCTACTACGTGGAACCCTCTTCTTAAAATGTTTTCAATGCTCATCACCGAGCACAAGGACGTGACACAGGATACAGTGAGTGTTGTGTGCACGATGGTTTTTCAAAATTCACACGCGCCGTTCCCGCCGCCCCACCACTGTTATAATTTGCGGAGTAACAGCAGCAGTTTGCCACCTATCCGCAGAACAACGGATGATGATTGACAGTACTTTAGTCTACCCTGGACAACGGCGGCTGCAACATCGTCGAAACATCGGGTGCTACAAACTTCACACGGTAAATTAATTTTATCCTAATCATTCATTTCATATTTCGCTCTAACGTATTAGCCTGTCTAGCTCGCTTGAACTAACTCCGATTTTAGTTCACGAAAAAAGCAACCGGGCCTAATAAGGGCTTGTTTCGTAATTAGTTAGTAGAGGTTTAGTAGCGATAGTTAGGTGTGACTCTGAATAAAACCTAAACCTCTGAATAAAATATATTCAGGTGTCTCTTCTGAACAAATCCTAAATATTGCAATTCTACTTCTGAACAAATCGATATTACTTCTGGACAAATCTCAAATCTTAAACATTGCTATTGTATCATAGTAAATACACAAACAAACCTACTTATTTATTATTAATATAGTGTACTTTTTTAGTTTTATCTCTATTTCATTATTATTATTTTAATATTATATCTATTTGTATTTTAATTGCTTAGTTATTCGATTAATTTTATTTGAGTACACATCCTGATTTCGAGTGCCAATAAAACCAATACGATAGAATGTTGTAAAGGTGCTCCTAAACAGGCCACATTTTCACTGCAATATGTGGCTGCAATGCAGTTGCTGGCAACATTGCTAGCAATACGAGCTATACTATGCAATAATCCAATCCTCCTCCAGAATCTAATCTGAAGCTTTCATGATTATTGAGAAAGGTTTTGTAGTGGAGTGTTTTTTGCCTTCAGAGCCGTCCCGCACAAACTGTATTGGGGATTTGGAGGGTACTATCAGACCCTTGTTGGCACGAGCCATTGAGAGGCTAATTAACCTCACGAATAACAGCAAGGACTTTGTCGTGACAGTAAGTGTATCGTCCTTGATCTAAGGCCACCTTGCAGCCAGCTAGAATACGTCTAGCTGTGCAAGGGGTATTGCTACAAAGAATAGCTATCCTCAGAATAGCTTTAACGAGCGAGGTTACTGGGGTCGGAAATGTATGCTGAAAGGCATTTAAATAAAATTTAAGTATCTCTGGCGTCCAGTCATAGAGCATTACCTTCCAGTGCATTGGAGGAGGAATGCAAAAGTCCCCAATTGTTGTCCAATCATTCCGGCATTGAAGGCCAATAGCATGAACCATGCTGTTGTTGTCGTAATCTCCTCGCAAAAGAGACTTCTTCGAGCTCACATCGCTTATGGTTGTACTTCCACAGTGCCAGTGCCCTTCTGGCTTATTCCAGCAAAGAACTTTTTGTGTAAGTCTATAGTTTATATGATAGATCATATAAGCCGTAGCCCCACATTAGTGTGAGTTAAGAACTCAGGATCACCCACACAATTGTGTGGGCAATATCTAAAAATATTATGGCACTCCTCGATGGTTGAATACGTCTAGGAAGAAAAGGAATGCAGGATAGGACAGGGATAGGTCAACCCTTAAACGAATAGTCATTATTATTCGGTAAATGACAATATTCCATAAATCAAATGTGGTTCCGTTTGCATAAAAAAAAATACAATGGCAAAAGCGGAAAGAGGAAATGCAAAATTTTATGGAAATTTTGATTCGGTCTGTTGTTTTTTTTTCATGTACTTACGCTGCTGCGGATTAATATATATTTTTTCTTTTTTTCTAATATTTATTGAAAAGTTTGGATAAATTATATATTTCATTATTATTTACACCTCAGTGACACATTTGATCGTATCGTTTAGTAATCTGTTCATAACTTTCATATTCTCTTTCTTTTAATTTTAAGTCTCTCACTCTATATAACAGAATTTAATGTTCAATTTTAATGCCAATATTTAATATGGGAACTGCATTTCTTCTACGACCACATTTTAAGACAATTTATTTTTTATTAGCATTTTACTACAACGTTTAAATAATTTATTGTACATCGTAGTCCTGTCCATCCTAGAACGGGTTAGTCCCAGTTGGGTGACAGAATCAAATAAGCACGAGGTTAAGGTTTTGCTATTCGGTTCCTGTTATTTTTGTAGCTAATCATTGTTTTATAGAAATTAATTGTTAATAATTAAAATAAATAAATATTAATTTACAATATAGTTACTTCTTGTGGGATATCATAAGGAAACCCGAAACCAAATTGGTTAGTCAATCTCTAGTTATAAAATAATATTATATTTTGTATGGTATTCAAAAGATTTGAAGTGATTTAGATGTGAACTATTGGATAAAGGTAAAATATTACCCACCAAATACGTTTCTCACATGATATTTATGTAAAATATTTCCAATCAATTATTATATAAAGGTAATATACATTTATATTATTACATCTTTATTTCCCAACAAGGAAATAATTTGAAATAATAATAATAACTCTACAAAATAGCCAATTTTCAACATAATTTTTAATTTTGATGATTTTTCTTTGACATTCGTTTAAGAGATAAAGAGCTAGATTCTTGAAGAGAAATAATGTTTCTTGAATGACTATTTGAAGGTGAGCAGCGACAGTTCTCTTCTGAGGGTAGCTGGTTCCATAAGTGGGCTGCATAGACAGTATAGAACTGTGAATATGAAGACGATTGATGTTTTGGAATAGAAAGTGTATTCTGGCTTCATCGGAGTGGCAACACTTGACTCAAAAAAAAGTGAAGTTGAAGTTAAGCAGGTGAGGTGAGATTGTAAAGTACATATTGAATATTTTAGGAAAACACATCGATATTTCAGGACTGAGACGGGTCTTTCGAAAAAATACCTCATTCAGTGAGTAATTAGTAAAGAAAGAACGGAAATTGAATGAATCCTCATATTTCAAAAATAACACATGTATACATTATTAGTTTTTAATTAGTGACGTCCTTATAGTGGGTAAATCAGTAGAAAAACTTTTTTTTTAATTTAAAAAAAAAACATATTTTTATTTCTTTGAAAATTTATCAAAAGTTGTTTAGTGTGTCGTACTGATTCACCCACTACTAGGATGTCACTAATTAAAAACTCACCCTGCACACACATAAGTTAACCCAGTTGTTACTGAAACTTTTTTTATGTCATATCACAGTAGATTTTTAATATTATTATCTTGATGCATAAAGAAAACATGGAAAAATACCAAAAAAAACTGACTTTTCAGTAAAGCTCGGAAAATGCGGATCGTTTTAACGATCAGTAGTAATAGGCAGGTAGGTTAATGCACATATAACTACTACTTTATCGATTGTATCCTATTTTAAATTAAAGAAACACAGTTATTACTATGAAAAAGGTTTTATTATTTATCTATCTATATAATCTATAATCTATCTCAGTCATAAATTTATAAAAACGTGTTTGAAATAAATTTCAATTCCAAGCTTATTTGTAAACACTACCGTTTTGAAGATATAGTAAAAGTTAATTACGCTAATATGAATTAAAAGAGAAAACCACTTCAAAATTATGATCATAAGATAATTATCTATGCACCGAAACACTGTCAAACGATCACTGCGGCGATTGGTAAACAATAAGCAAAAGTTATCATCTGCTCGTTAATATTTTTAAATTGAGAGTATTCCCCATACTTTTTTTTGATCTTTATAACGATGATCGGTCTTTGTAAATGGGTTAAACACCTCATATCTCTGACAATATAAATTACCTATTTTTATGAGATTAAATTTAGGTTTTTATTTTTATTATGTATTTTTACTTTGTAAGTTGGACTTATTTTATAATTATTTACTAAGTACCTACTACTTTTATTATTTAATGATTATTTTGATTTATAATTTTGTTTGTTTGTTTGTTTTATTTTACTATAACAATTTCGTAACCATTTTGATCTTAGCTCCCCTTCCCTCCTCTAAAATTCCCTTCACTTGCGAAAGAGGACTGGGAATTTCATAATAATAATTTAACTTCTATTCCTGACCACTCTGTGAACCGTAATGCCCCTGCCAGCGTCCAGCTGTCATCCTTCCAGGTGGCGGTCCATGAATACTTCTCGGGTGTTTACCCAAAATCTACCCATGTCGACCCGGTTCACAGAGAAAACGCATTTAAGGCAAAGCTCCGTAGGCAAAAGCGGCTACTTCGTCGCCAGTTACGTGAAGCCAAGAAAGCCGGGGATAAAGCCCTCTGCCACAACTTCTCGCGCGCGTACCGCTCTATACTAAAACTCATACAGAGCGTAGCAACGCAAAACGACAAGCGCAAGGCAGCATTTCTCAAATCCAAAGAGGAAGCCCGGTTCGACAAAAACCGTTTTAACTACAGCAAAACGGTTTTGTCTGCCGCCAAGGGAAAAATCCAAATCCCGGAAGATATGGCCACGGAATACTTTTCGACCACGTATGAGGACCCAATGCAACTCCATAATTACAGCCCTCCGCCGGGCATTACACCTCCGCCCCTGCCTACGATAGCTTTTGCTTCTCAACCTCCATCACTAGATGAGATTCTTAATCAAGTAAAGAGGAAGCCGTCGGGCTCTACTCCGGGTCCCGATGGTATTCCCTATTTAGTATACAAAAAATGCCCCTGCCTTCTGCAATATTTAGGATCCATCTTCCGAAAAGCGGTGTAGTCCCACAGAATTTTGGCCGAGCGATAGTCATCTTAATTCCGAAGGTCCCAGTTTGCACCGGACCAAAGGACGCTCGGCCCATTGCTCTCACAGACACTGTGGCCAAAATCTTTTTTAGCATAGTCCACACGAGGATGAGCAAATTCATGCACCGGAATGAGTACCTTGGAGTATCAGTTCAAAAAGGCTTCATGCGCGGCGTCTCGGGCTGCCTCGAGCACAACTCTCTCCTGGCTGCTGCCATCAGGGATGCGAGACAGCACGAACTCCAAATCAATGTATGCTGGCTCGACCTAGAGAATGCCTTTGGGTCAGTCCGACACAGTCTCCTCCACTTTGCACTCCGCTGGTACAACTTCCCACCAGTCGTGCGTGACATTGTAGCCTCCTACTACAACTGTCTGACTTTCCATGTTAAAACGCAAGAATGGACTACCCGCTCTATACCATATTCAATTGGACTATTTCAGGGCTGTTGCCTCTCCCCGACGATTTTTAATATAGTTTTTAATATACTTCTGGAAAGCCTGAGCCAGTTTGACAGGAAGTGGGGCTACCGTTTTAAAACAGACGGCCAATACACCTCGTCGTGCCTCGCTTTTGCCGACGACCTAACTTTCATCACCAGAAGCCCCAAGCAGCTTTCCCTGCTATTACAGAAAGTGGAGCTTTTCTGCGACTGGTCAGGCTGTATAAAAGTGAAGCCCTCCAAATGTTTTTGCCTTGGACTCGCCCGCATGGGCACAAAATTTACATCCTATGACCCCAAATTGGTCTATAAGGGCTCTAATATCTCCCTTATAGACCCAAACAATCATTTCAAATTCCTCGGCAGAAAAATCACCCATCAGGGAAAAGACGTCTCGGGCGATCATGTTATAGAGCATTTCAAAAGTTGCCTGGCGAAAATAGATGCCTTGCTAATTTCTGGCCCTCGTAAGGCCTGGATCTATGACAATTATCTAACGTCACATTCGTCATGGCCCTTTCTTATTTACGATTTTACCAAAACCCAACTGTCCCGTCTAGATGCACTGGTGACAGCTAGTTTAAAATCCTGGCTGTCCTTAGCCAAACCAGCTGACCCCTCGACTCTCTTCAGGTCCAAACAAAATTTTGGGCTAGCGCTTAAACTGCCCTCTCTGCTCTACGCCAACTCCAGAATAACCAAAAATTCGATTCTGTGCAATTCCAAAGATCCGGCAATATCGAAGCACGTAATAAGTGGCGTAATAAGCAAATGAACTACAAGCCCGCGTAGACTTCCACAAAAGGTTCCTTACTGGAATCAGCCAGAATGGGCCTGGTCTGGGGTATGGCAGTACAACCACGAGCGACGTGGACTTGAAGAAGTCTCTTTTGCGGGGAGATTACGACAGCAAGAGTATGGCTCATGCTATTGGCCTTCAATGCCAGAATGATTGGACAACAATTGGTGACTTTTGCATTCCGCCTCCAATGCACTGGAAGGTAATGCTCTATGACTGGACGCCAGAGATGCTGAAATTTTATTTGAATGCCTTTCAGCAAACACTTCCAGACCCCAGTAACCTCGCTCGTTGGAGCTTTGCCGAGGATAGTTCTTGTCCCCTCTGTAGCAATACCCCTTGCACAGCTAGACACATTCTAGCTGGCTGCAAGGTGGCCTTAGATCAAGGACGGTACACTTACCGCCATGACAAAGTTCTCGCTGTTATTCGCGAGGTAATTAGTCTCTCAGTGGCTTGTGCCAACAAGGGTTTAACAGTATCCTCCAAACCCCCAATACAGTTTGTGCGGGATGGCTCTAAAGGCAAAAAACATTTAACTACAAAACCTTTCTCAATAATCGAGAAAGCTACAGATTGGATTCTGGAGGTTGATTCGGTCTCTAAGCAGTATAAATTCCCTGAAAGTCTCGGATGCACAGCCCTCCGTCCAGATATAACTCTTTACTCTCTATCTCGGAAGGTGGCTCTTATCGTAGAATTAACTGTTCCATGGGAATCAAATATCCCAAAAGACCACGAGTACAAATTAAATAAATACCATGATCTTGCAAATGCCGTAACCCGGAACGGCTTCACTGTTCACCTTCACGCGGTGGAAGTTGGCGCTCGTGGCCTGCCAGCTAAATCTCTATTTCACCTCTTTAAAGATCTTGGCCTTTCCAGAAAAATAATCAACTCTTTCTTAGAAAAATTATCTAAAACTGCGATTTGCGCATCTCAAATTCTATGGCTTCGAAGGGGGAGTGAATGGGTGGCAAGGTGAACGCTCACATGTGGCAAGACAGCTGTCCTAAACCTACCACAGCCGGTTCGTAAGTCCGGAATCCACTGCTCACCCCCCAGAAGTGTAAAAAAATGGTATTATGATGGGCCCGACTCCGGTCGGTGAATTCCATGGCAGCTCCGTTTGTATTTATTATTGGAACCCATAGATTATAAAACAGTCGGTGTGTATGTGTTTATTTATATGTATATGAGTAGGTACCTCAATATCAAAGGCAGATATTTGCCACCCAGGTCAAAATTGAATTAGAAATGAATTCTAATAAAATTTTCGTTCTCTTTCGTGTATGTTATTGTGAATGTGTATGTGTATATGTGTATGTGTGTATGTGTATATGTGTGTATGTGTATGTGTGTATGTGTATGTGTATGTGTGTGTGTATGTGTATGCGTATGTGGATATGTGGATATGTGGATATGTGGATATGTGCACATGTACACATGTTCTCATGGACACATGTTCTCATGGGCACATGTTCTCATGCACACATGTGCACATTGTACATGTACACATGAACACATGTGTACATGTGAATGTGCACATGTGTATGTGGATATGAGTATATTGGATATGTGTATATTTGTATATAAATATATGTGTATGTGGATATGTGTATATTTGTATATAAATATATACACACATGCATATAAATATAAAATCACCTATTTGAACTAAATATTTAGTAGAACACAAACCTCACAATGTGGCAGATATTGAGTAGGTACTAAATTACCCAAAATGATTCTTTTATATACATTCATGAAAATAAATATCATAGAACTCTAAAACTGACTGAAGTTTTACAGTTTAAAGATATTGAAAATCGTAAATTAGAACTGAAAATGCACGGTGGCCATAATTAATTGTCTTGGTATAATATATGATCATGCATAAGTAATAAATATATACATGTTGTAACCATGTAGGTATATTTACACAAAACAGGTATCACAAATAATATACAACTCATTTATACATGTTTTAATCATGTTATATTCTTATACAAGATTAAGATTATACATGTTATATTCTTATGTAAGTTATATTCTTATACAAGATTTTTACATCAAGATTAAAACTCATAATGGGGGATCCTAAAAATCCGGAGAAAATGAGGAGAGCCTGAGGACCTGTCTCGTTTTGCTCAATCATTTTATATAAACTTAATAATAGTAATTAATATTATAAGGTTATTATGTTATTAATATAATATAGTTAATATTATAAGTTACAATTTAAGGTATTTTATATAATGCATAGAGATATGACAAGATTATTGCAGTTGCAGGTCTGATTGTAAAATAACAAACAATAACATTCCTACCCACATAGAAAAATAGTTTGGAAGACCTTAGGTGGATATATAGGTATACAGAACCTTGTTCTACTACATTCTAACAGGAATGTATATTTGTAATACCTAGAATACACAGTGATTATGATACAATAGTCTAATTATTAGGAGGGAGGGGGGCTAGACAACCGAGACATACTAATTGTGTAGGTATTTGATTTTTGGAATTATTTGTAAAATAATAAACAATGAAATTCCTACCGACAAAATATTTTTGGAGACCATAGGTGGTTCAACAACGAACCTTGTTCTACTGAATTCTAACAGGAATGTTTATGTTTATTACCTAGATTAGTGATGATACAGAGTCCAATTATGGGGGGAGGGGGGTCCAGGAAGCTAAGACATACTAATCTTGTAAGTATTTGTTATCTTTATATTAGGGTATCAGACTTGTTTTACTTTAAGATTTGAATTATTCACAAATATCACTTGTGATGAAGATCAGTTTTATTTCTTCTACACATTTCAAAATGTTATTTTATATTAAGGGATGTTTAACACGGGGTAACCGTAACCGTATGAATGGTCATGAATCGATCTTCATCAAGATATCAAGTTTTTAATAACTTACACTTTAGTGACTAGTAACTAGTATCTAGTTAGTTTAGTTAAATAGTAACTATTAGTTATTAATGGTTACTATTAGTAAGTAAATTAGTAACTATTAGTAAGTTAGTTAAATAGTAACTAAAGTTATTTTTATGGTTATTTTTTGAGTGGTAGTGTACTTACCTTTTTTGATTATTTCTTTTGTTTACTACTGTACTACTACTTTTTTGATTATTATTTTTTAATGAAAATGACATTGATATTTTTTCGATTTATTACCATAAGCTTCTGCGAGAGCCCCGATTGTTTATGCCCGAAATGCGTAAAAAATGCAGGGAAATTCGAAATTTCCACACTTTAGAAGGGGATGATACACCGTATAGGTACGTTATTACAGCACGTGCGTCGCGATGTTTAACGTTTCACCCGCTCGTGTAGTTACGTGGGCATAAGTACGATAGTCGCGCGAGCTATGGTACAATGTATATCCATAGGAAGACGTATAGATAAGTACGATTATTGGGGTAACGGCGTATGGAGAAGAAGAGTGAATAAATTACCGATACGGCGACAGTGCAATGTTTTGACATTTGACGAAAGGATGCGAAGCAAAGGTGTTAGGTTAAGCGGAGGTGTCTTCCGTTCCTGAGGAGACGAGCATTGAGAAGATTGGCCGATGGAAATGGAAACGGCGGCGGGCCCGGCCCCGGGCCCTCCCCCCCTCGCGCGCGCGGGGCCCCCCCGCCGCCACGGCCCCGCACGCCGCTCGTTCCCTTTTTCCAACCATTCAGCGTGCTAAGCAAGCTTTGGTTCGGTAATCAAAATGGCGGAGCTCGCGCTCAACCGACTGCATAAGCTACTCGAAGAATCGCCATCCATATCACCAGAAACGCCTCCAGGACGCCTCTCCCCGACCACAGCGTAAAAAACACCGCCAACGCGCGGCGAACCCTCCAAAATACCGCATCCACCGAAAAACTAGGCCACCACACTATCCCAAAAAAAAAACGGAAAACCACAAAAATCCATCCCTAAAAAAAACAACAAAATAAAAAAACTTACGATTAATCTTAAGGTCGCCGCCTATATGGAATGCAACGGAGCACACTCTGAATATTAGAACTAAAAGAACACTCCAAGATCTAATAGATCCTAAACTTTTAACGAAGCATCCATCAGCAGCTGGACGCACAGACTAGTAGAGACACCTTCGTCACATAATTGTCCCCCCTTCGCACAAAACTTACACACCACTGAAGCACGTAAAAATTGACGGCTATTTAAACATAATATCGAATATTCATTCCCGGTAAAACATTTCTCTTAAAAAATTCGGTCGCAGCGAGCGTCAGCACAACCGCCAGCCGTCGGAGGCAGAGCGCATAGACTAAAGAGCAAATAAAACTACGTCATACCATAAATATTGCCATAAAAATTGCGCTCTCAAATAAACTTTACTCGCAAAATAGCCCATTTTAAACAATAATACAAAACTATTACAGCATTGTTACATATTTTTAATACACCTACATTCGATTTCACCATTGATTACAGCGTAATCACAAAGCCCGCCCTTTTTTGAAATACACATTGATCATAGAGCACAATGCACTCTAGTGCAGTGTTGTCAACAAATGTTTTACACGAAATTACCTGAATTAATTACTTTCCGCCCAAAATTTATATTTTTAGCCAGTCTATTGAAATATTTATTTAAGTGTGTCATTATTATATTACAATAGCTTAATAAAGTACCTGTGATATGGACACATCTATTTTTTTTCTTCACAAATTCAGTTTATTTTATTTTGTCAAATGTTTTTCACTTCCCTTAACTAAGATTTTTAGATGATTTCAAGCAATTAACGCACAGTTCGACATTGCCCTGGTTGCTCATGATGCTCCAGCATTAACGTACCTATGCACCTATGCAACGTTTTTAGAGTATAATGCGGTTGCCCCGAGAGAATGGAATTACATTGCATTTTGGATTAATTTGTTAGTATCTGCAATACTAATATTTTCCAGCGCGGTCCACTTCCATTCGAAGGATGAGCTGAAACAAATTTTCTATAAATTCGAATGCCTGGACAATTATTAGTGTCGCAGACACAAACATGTTAATTGAAAATGCAATCTAACTTCATTCTTTCGGGGGACCGCATTATACTCAACAAATATAGCATAGGTGACAATGTGTATTAGCCTGTTAATTAACTAATACATATTGTCGTAATCGTAACTGTATCGTATCGTAATCGTCGTAATCGCAACTGTATATCAGTCCCGAGAACGTTTTCATGATTCACAATGGTGTTGACGTCGACGATTGGTCCTATATGTTTGTTAGTAACGGGTAAACAGCGCTGATAGCGCCGCTCATATAGAACATTTTGTGACAATGTGGATCTGTTGTTGTTCCGCTACTAAATTATGTTGTTGTTCCGCTTCAAAAATGGTCTTAGGTCCATTTTGTGATATTTCAAAAGCGTTAGACTGCGTAGACCACGAAATTCTCCTACAGAAACTTGAACAATATGGGATTCACATGAAGGATTAAAACTGCTAGAATCTTACCTGCAAAATAGGTACCATTGCTTGTTAAAAAGGAGTCCCACAAGGATCCAGTCTAGGACCATTTCGCTTTCTAGTATGTCAATGACCTGCCGGGATGTGTGTCGGTGAGGAACTCCTATGGGGATGGTTTTGGTGCAAGCATTCCCCCCCCCCCCCCCCCATTAAAACCGGGAAATCCAATTTTTAAGAACCAAAATTTAAACTACTAAACAAGATAAACATATATAATATGTAAAAGCAATCTTATTTTAGTTAAAAATAAAGCACTATAAATAAAATATGACATGACTGAAAAATATGTAATAACAATAAATAATGAGGAACGTGATGATATTCGGTAGCCAAAAGGATTTTTCTCATTAAAATCAACTATGAAAAGCGGTTATTCTAAACTTTCAGATTTACATAAATCCAGTGTTTAGATTTTAGCTAGTTTAAAAAATGGTTAATTATTATTGTCCCTCGTCTGTTAGTATTGCAGTGACGAGGTGATCTGAAACTTGAGAATTTCTTGATGATCTACTATTCAGGTAGATTGTCTTCAGGAGGATCGTTCACTTTAGTAATCGTAACATTTCTTTATAAAAAAGTTACATCAACTGTCACACTACACATTACACACACACACAACACTACACAACCTAACCCTCCCTCATACATAAACACCCTCTCACGCATACTTTTACACACACACATACACCATAATATTAGCACATACCTACACAACTTCACATTCCACAATCCCTGCCCTCGATTCTATTCCTATCATTCTCCATCAAATTAGCTACAGTTGGAGACTGAGCTAAATGTAAGCGGTGGCTGAGGTGCAAGGACCGTCGCTCGGTCTCCCCACCACAGACATTAGTGCCGTGACATCACTCGCCCGGTGCTACTCGACAGTAATAGGTTAAGGTATGTACGCTAACGAAAGAACGCGTGTTCTACGAACGCCGTTCCCCGCACCTCAGCCACCGCTTACATCAAGCTCAGTCCCAACAGTATACGTTTTTAGAGCCGTTAATTTGGTCATTTCATTATCAGCGTAAAATGTTGTTGTTACTCAATCGCTTTTTGTTATTAATGTTTTTTTTATTTGCTGTGTTATTACCGATAATAAATAAAATAAAACCCCAGACCAGACCTAGCGATGTGTCGAAAAGGAACCATCTTGTATAGGGTGTCTAGCTGAAAAGTTCAACATATAAAAGCGTGTGGCTTTTGCAAGGTGGGCTACGAGAAGGGATTCTCAATTGATGCACACGCTATTCGGGTTTGTTAACCACAATGTCCTGATGCGGGGTACACCCTACTTTTAATATCGAGTATCGAACGCACAATCCAGTAGAGTCCGACTCCATCGGGGGAGGTGTCGGGGCTCCTCCCCTGCTTACCTGTGTTGAATGAATTTCTCCTTCCACCGCAACGGGTCACTGCCACCGCGGTCGCTTGCGCGAGCTTCTACCAAATGAATGCAACTGCTGTGTCAGTGTATTTTTTCTAAAGTATTTCACTAGGATAGGGTGGCCAACGGACGGTTTTAACGGACTCTTTTTATGGGATTATTTCCCAGGACCCCTGCTTCCACTACGTACGTCTATACACACAGTCTACAGGATCTCCGGGCAAGTTGTAGTTGCAGCAAGGCGGTTTCGTAGTCAATTCGTAGTTGTAGCAAGGCAGAGTTGTCTCCTATCACCGACATTAATCCGACACCTTTTCAGTAAAGTGTAGTCGACGAAATATAAGCTGCCGTAAGTGTCATTAAGACTTAATTTTTCACATATTTAACTAAGGGTCAGATAGTCTGATAAGTTTGGAATAAATCGCCTTGATTCCTTAACCCTGACAAAGTCTTCGAGCGCACCAGTGCGCCAGACGAATGGCCATCCTGTGTTATACCCTCTTTGGTATAACACAGGATGCTCAACACAACCCGATGTTCACGAACATTCGACTTGGCGAAGTTGAGTACGTGAAACGCGCAGAAAGAAAGCGGCAGGTCAGCAAACGACCCACCGATGCCCGTCCGCGACTCATCCAGAGACCCAAGTACGCGAGTAGCCAAAAAAGCACTGAAATAAAAGTGTCACAAAATATAATAAAAATGAAACTAAAATAAGAGAACGATTGAACTTATTTTGGACAATTACCCACAATAGTTCTACTTCGCTAACATAGTTTGTAAGTTGTACATATAATGTAGATCGTAACTGACATAGCTCGTAACTTGTACGTAACTCCACTTCTAACTTTAATTTAAGTATTTAGTCATTTTTAATATTGTTTTGCAATTCCATTATTTTGTGCATACATGGAATATATGCCATTTTTATAAGCACGGTATTTGTGCAAGCACATTCAAAAATAAATGTTTACCTTAGAACAGGTCCCGGCCTAGTTAGGTGACGATGCCACTAGACTATGCAATGTATTCTTTTTTCTGCTTTTGACTCAATTTTGAAAGTATTTCTATGCATAATTCCTACGTTGAAATTGTTTACTGTTATTTTTAATATTTGCATTACTTATATAAATAAATAACAATAAATAAATAAACATAAATAACTTAGATCGTAAGAACATAATAAAATCAAACTAACAGGCGAATAAACCTGCGCGACTAACATCGTCTCTCGCAGAGGCACCACTCAGAATGCTTGCGCATCTACTGGTCACGTTCGTAGTAATAAGTTGACTGCCACACCCGAGTGCATGCACAAGAGCAGCGGACTGAAAATGCAAAACACGAAACAGGAAAATACATTATTTCTAATGCTGTTACTATCTACAACGATTGACTGAATAAAACAGCATTAAGAAATCACGACGCATTGCAATTTCATTTTTATTATCATATATAGACTGTATTATATAACAATGCATGGTAGAGAATGTTTTTTTTATTTTGCTTTATTGTGTATTTTTTGTAATTTATATAATTTTTGTGTTATCATTAACTGTATATACAACTTATTATCATTAAGTGATAAGTTGTTTTTTCATCGATGACTGTTCAAAGTCAGTCTGAAAACCTCGTATGGCGACGATACCTAAAGATGAAAATATCCGCGGTTTGATACGTATCCATCTGGCAACGCTAATCCGACGGCGATCGCTGAAATTTGTACAAATCAATAAAAACACAACGTTTCCGTGTTTTAAAACTTCGGCATGACTACGAAAGTGTTTGTATTTGATGTCATATTGTTTGTAAGCGTCTTAAAACGTGGTTTTGAGAGGGTTCTAAACACACGAGGTGGTACTAAGGAGTCGGTGAGTCGGATCTCTGTGAACGAGACCCGTGGGAGTTTTTAACCCGGGAGCGGGTGTGCGAAGGTTTTTAGATGCCGGTAGGTTTTTATTGCTCACTCGGATTATTCGTTTTTATTTGTGGAAAGTCTGAGCTCCGGGTTTCTAAATTTCGGATGGACCTCAAAAAACAGCTTTTAGTCAAGTACATTTTTTTATTTAATGATTGGTAGTACGTTAATGTTCTGGCAGGCCTGTATGATTCTATCAAAGAAAGACCTCATTTTTTTTAAAAATCCAAGTGAATAAGAGATATAGTTTACCGCCTGACATGTTCATCCATGGTTACCTACCTGTTTCGCGATGTTCATTGTTACGAATTTTCAACTTTTGTTTTCGGACTTTTGAAATATTTCTGGATAGTATTTATTTGTGTTGGCGTGGGTCTAGGAGACCGCGGCGATCGAATGAGGTCGCTCGTGTTCTGCCACATGGCATGGATAGAAGAGCTATGCTGTGGGCCGCAAGCGACACAGCAATATAGAAAGAGAGCGCGACACTAGCGATGCGATCTTCCCTTTCGCTCTTTCTATACATACATACGCAGTCTTGGCTTGTGCAATAGGCAGATGCCTACATTATCAGCACTAGAGCGCGTGTTCTCCATTTTTTTTTTGTAGGGGCAAAGACCCGACTGGGAGGGGCTCCACATGCCTTACTTTTTTTCTCTTGAAAAGTATATAGGTACGTAAGCGTCTGTGCAACCCCCCCTCCCCCCTTCGCGGTCTACAACACCCCCGGTCTTTCGTCCCTTTTTGGGGTGGGTACTCGCCACTATTTCTCTCTCCCTTCCCCTAGATAATATTGATCTCGCAAAAGGCGGCGAATTTTCGCAGAACGACGAAAAAAAAACTCAAAATATTTTGTGTTCGCAGAATATAATTTATTACGATAATAAATACGGAAATCGTGTGGTGTATTCTACGCCAGCCAATCGCTCACAGATGTGAGCAGAACTACAAAAAAAAATAGTTTTCAAAACAAAACTGAGACATTCTATTTTTAAAATAAAAACCGTTACATTTGTAATAAATTCTATTTTTAAAAAATCACTCAGCACCGAATGACAAAAAAACTCAAAATATTGTATGTTTGCAGAATATAATTTATTACAATAATAAATATGGAAATTGTGTGGTGTATTCTATGCCAACCAATCGCCCACGGATGTGAGCAGAACTTTTAAAAACACAAAAAATAGACAGTCTATTTTTAAAATAAATACAGTTACATTTATAATAAATTACATGTTCAAAAAAAAAATCACTGAGCGCCACAGGCAAGCTTTACAATTTAATATTTCTTCTATATTAGGTACTATTAAATAGCCGTATTTTCGAAGCGTCTGAAGAGAAAACCCAGATTGCATGATCAACAGTAACCGATGTGTCACTAAAAAATAAAAATTATTCTCTAAAAGACAGCCATTCTGAGTTAAAATGTGTATATTTCCCAAATTCATTCCCTAACCTACGCGCTTTTCAGAAGAAACACTTAAATGCGTACAAAAAGCGGAAGCTACCCAAAAAACTACTCACTCACACAAAGTGCAATCTTAACTAACAAACAGAGAATTTAGAAGCCCGTTCGTCTCGTAGGAAAAGAACCAGTGTAGCGTGCCGCCTAGGTAACCTGCTCATACCCCAGCTAGGTGTAGGCATACGTAATTTGAGTTCTATGGAGGAAACATGATGAATCGCGCGGTTAAAAGCCCTAATGCCTGGAACCCTTAATTGAAAATTAAAGAAAATAACTTAATATCTCTGAAAATTGATTACGAAAAATGCTTTTACTCTGTAATAAAACTTAGTTTTTCATTTAGTGCAAATCTCTTGTGAATTTCTACTAATACCTACACAAAAACATATCGTCGGTCTCTATGCAAAACCTCGTACATGCCAACAAGCAATCTTTTCATGGTATGGAAAAACTAAATAACTTAATTCACGAGTTATTTCTTTTTAGTTGTGTAAAACGTAAAATATTAAGGAAAAAAACTATTAGTTTACTGTACTAACGATTAAAACTGTCAAAGAGTTGTTTGCGAGGAATTACTACTAAGCCTGTATAAGAGGCATCACCAGATAAAATCATCAACCCATGCCTACGAGATGCCACTGCAATCAGACTTACAAAGAAAACTGAGCAATTTGAGCGTTTGGGACATGGACAGCACAATCAGAGCATGATTTTACATTAATAACAATTAAAAAAAAACGCAAATTGTAATTTTTAGCATGTACGAGGTCTCACATAGATGCCACGATACTTGATACGAAATCTTGTACAGAATTACCCCCAGTTAAGAATTTTAAGTCCCGAACAATACGCAAAATAATGCCGGTTAGTATATAACTTATTCTTGTAAGAGCACGCGCGCAAGTCTTCTAAATTCTTTGCTAACAAAGGTCAGTTGTGTTTGTGCTCGATCCCCGAAAGCTACTGTCGACTTACAAAAATATTATTTTCTAAATTGTTTTAGATAATTCGAATAGACATTCCCAAAGACGCCGCCGAGACCGTAGCAAAATATAATATTCCTTCACTAGGGCGATTTTCAATTATTGTTTACACCGAGAGACTTAGGACTTGCACCACGGCAAGTCGCCCTGGTGGCTTTATTTTTTATTTTTTTTATTTTAAACAGGCACTTGGGAACTTAGCGTTTGTAGACGTACAATCGCTAACGTAACCCCACATTCGCGACCAGAATACTTTCTTTCTAGTTATTATCGATGAATACAAGGGAAACATCTCATCTGCACTATTTTCTAAAAAATAAAAAAAAAACAAAACATTCAACTTAAAATCATATAAACATTGCACTAATTTAATTATTAACGTATATACATATAACTGTACATGGATGCGCAAACTGTTTTTTACTTTTATTAGATTTTTATAGGCTTGCGTTTTGTGTGTGTATATTTTCTTTATGGTACATGATAAGTCGTATGAATATTGCACTAGAATGATGCGCGAGTACTGATTTTTATACCGGTCGAAAGTACCGATTCGTCGCATTTGGTAGTTTTTCTTCAGTCAAGTGTTACGATTACTGCATTACATTAATACAAACAGTGCTTTATTAATCGTGAGAGTTAAGTGGAAAAATTAGCTGCTACATTTTGGCCGTTTAGGAGCAGTCGTTAGCTCAGTAATAATAGATCTTTTTTGTTAGGAGTCACTGACGTTTTAATATATAGACCTGGCATTCAATACAAATTGCAGACAAAAACCAGTACTGTTTTTGCCCCGAGGAATACTGCTGTTCAATTTTTGAATCGATGGAGAAAATATATTGGGTGACATCAGGTAGTGCCAATAAAGCGCATACAAAATACTAATCAATCATTGCGGAAAAAATATGTAATGATATTAAAATTTATTTGTGAAATGTAAATCTAACTGCTTTCGGCTGCTTGTTAGAAGTGCGCTTCCAATGTCCCCATGCGCAAGAAAGCATTTTAGGCCGCAGAATGGCAAGGAAACACAACGAAGCGGAGATGTTAATTGAGCGACTACAAAGAAGCCATCTGGCATTTTTTTCATGGCATAGCTGGAAGCCATACTTTAGGAAGTATATCAATCTTCTAGAAAAGGTCTAACAAAGAGCGACTATAATACCTTTTAACTTGAAGTATCTAACATACGAGGAAAGATTGGAGGCTCTCGGTTTGACCAATCTGGAGCAACGCAGGGCACGGGGCGACTTAATCGAGACATATAAGATCCTGACTGCATCGCATGACGTTCCCGGGCTGCAGACTATGTACACCATGAACCCCAGCATACATCTGCGTGGGCATCATCTGAAACTCCAGCGTGAATCATTCCATTCAAATCCTCAGAAACATTTCCTAAGCAGTAGAGTGGTAAGCGAATGGGGTTAATGACTTTAAAAATAAAGTGGACTAATTCCACGAAAACTGTAATGCAAGCACGGACTCAGGCTTATCAGCTTAAGCAGCTTGCCAGTTAAATATATAATATTAACAATAATTAGTAGCAGACGGTCGATGCCAGTTCTATATATTATTATGTCAATGGCTAGAGTTTAAAATTTAGACAGCAAACATCTTTTCATTCGGTGTGTCGACATACTAGTGATCAAACGACTGGCCCTTACTGTTGTCTATTATAAAACGAAGTATGTAATGCTTCATATAAATCTGAGTATAATCGTCATATTTCTTTATAAAAACAGAAGGATCCGAAGTGAAGCGAAGCTTGACGTGTACAGGACCGAAGCAGGCGAGACAGCAATACATTTGGCCGCGTTCTGCATCCCTTCACACACTAATACTGGATAACATACATCATTATAACCCATTGTAAAAAATAATAGTAAAAAAGTTTTTTTTATTTTGTTACGACAGCCAGTTGTGGTAATCTGTGCGCGGCGATGCGCACGCCAAATAAATTCATTATGCGACTGGGCAAATTATAAACATTTAGGCTCGACAATCACACGGCGGGTTGCGAGTGGGTGCGCTCAGGCACTTCAACTTTCATCTGCAAGAGAAAAAACAATCAGTCAAATTGGGTTGTTTTTAGGTTATCTTTAATGCTCTAAACACCAAATTATGTATTTAAATCAAACTAAAACTATATTACGATGAGTCTCTAATGCAGTGGTTTTCAACCTTTTCTTGGTGACAGCCCATTTTGAGTTGAGTCAAATCGCTCCGGCACACGGGCGGGTAGTCTCGTGGGCTTTGTAGGCGCAATTTAAAAATTTAAAACTACCTATTTTTTACAGCAATATCGCACCGGAGACCTTGTTTTAATATCCAACCTTTACAGGATGAGTTTTAATTAACCGGCATCCTTGGATGGACTGAATCAGTATGAGAGGTAGGCAAGAAATGATAAAAAAATGAGTTTTTTTGTGTTTTGAAAAATTTCCTTTTTTTAAAAAATAGTATAAAAAGCATTGAGCATGATGCGCTATCTATCGGTAGGTAAAATATTGCTAATATTGTTTATTAGCGATATTTTTCCTACCGCTAGATGACGCAGCACACTGAAAATGTAATTTAACAGTCAAATACTTTCATTAAAAAAATTCAAATTAAAAAAAACAAAAAATCAAAATTAAAAAAACTTGTTTACAGAAAAACCGAAATTAAAAAAATGATTCTTTTTGTTTACAAAACAACATAAACTAAAAAAAATGTTTATTTTTTTTTAAATTTTTAAAGTTGCTTACTTGCTCCTACTGATTTACCCACTTAAAAGATGCCGATTAATTAAAACTCACCATGGAATTTAAATACACTGTGGAATTTAAATTACGCACAAAATTTCAAGGGTGATTCTACCTCATGAAAATATTTTAATTTCTTCTTTGGCGTACTGGCAACCACTTTAACTGTGCCCTATAGTTGGACACATGATCATACTTACGTAGACCAAAGATGAATCGTATGCATACATTTTGCAAACGTTCAAGTTTGTTGAGCAGTTCCTCTGATAAATCGAGATAAGCCACATCTGCATAGCCAAGGAAAGGTAAGATGAGAGACTGTGCAAGAGATTTCTTTGTGTCCATAGGAAGAAATCTTCTGAGCGTTTGCAGAGGGTGATTTATGCAATTATAAGCGGAAAAAGTCGCCTTCATTGAATAAGCCACCTTTATACATTAGTATTGGTGCACTAACACGCCCTACAAACAAACTTTCGAGGGTCGAAAACATGCCGTTGTGTTTTATTCTCATGGCTGGCTATCCAAACGTTAAAAGGCAAATTTAGTTTAAAAACTGAAAATGAATGATTTCCAATCGTTGCAAAACCATACAATTCGTCTCGCCAAAAGCTAATATATGGCACATATTTTTAGTAAACAAATGGTATCCATAACTGTAACAAATTTAAACATATAAGAATGAGTCATTATGACAGACACCGTTTTTGAGTTTACATCTTGCCTTGTAATGGAAATGTTGTCATTACTAATTTTGTCTTTCAACAAAATTAATTTATCGATGATGTCATCAGATGATGATTTCATCAGATGATGTCAGCATATTCTCATTTCACCCCTGCATACTTCCATTTAATTTATTAAGATGCTCAAAAAAATCCGTCATGAAAGCATACGTTGTGCACCCAGTTTCATTGTAAGTAAGTCCACAAAAGTAAGAGGCATTTCCTTACCTGTTAAAACAATAACTCTAAAACCTGGTGGCACACCAGGAGGAGACTCGCGGCACACCATTGTACCGCAGCACTCTGGTGGAAAACCACTGCTTTAATAGTAATATCGTCTATCTAGTTTTAAACTTTCCTAAATGCAAATTTCCGATTTTCGTTTTTTTTGTTCTAACATATTCGACATTCACATTCCATTATTTGAAAACAATTCCAATCGCCACAGAAAACGTTATTTTTAATGCTATGCATCAACAATGAATAGTCCTAGATCCAAAACCATTAAAAAAATTAGTTTTAAATTATTCCAAGCTTCTAAGGACAATTTTACATTACTATATTGTTCAAATGATTTCCTATGCGTTAAGGACAGCTTCACATGAATATGTATTATAAAAGTCCACTACAGATACTGCTAACAACAGTCATTGGCCTATGACTTTGCTCAGCAGCATATTATATTCACGGGTATTTTATTTTTAATCAATTGCTGATGGCTTTGTATTATACGAAATTCATAAAATAAATACAGGTAGAAAGAATTTCATACATTATTTATTTTTTGCTATATTTTTGTGCTGCTACAG
The DNA here is from genome assembly GCA_944548615.1 of Micropterix aruncella. Classification (NCBI taxonomy): domain Eukaryota; kingdom Metazoa; phylum Arthropoda; class Insecta; order Lepidoptera; family Micropterigidae; genus Micropterix; species Micropterix aruncella. The sequence continues at coordinate 2,475,710 of OX155954.1, forward strand.
TAGAACACAAAGAAGTTGTAGGATCAAGCATTTCCCAGAAAACTCTTAACATATATATATATATATATATATATATATATATATATATATATATATATATATATATATATATATATATATATAAAACAGAAAAAATATTCAATAAGAATAGTAAATTTTGGGTATTTTGGAGACCTTTCTAAAATATCCAGTACAGTTTAACAAAGTCTGAAGGCAACATTGTTATAAATTAGTATAATTTAAAACTATCCGAGATAGATTTTCCATTTTGAAGTTTTGATATCCGCGAGGCGCATTCTTAGTTCAAATTGTTTCAATCTTGTGCAGTCACATGCGTTTAGGATAGTATAATAAAGATAAATTATTAACATACCGTATTAGGAAAATTAATGGATTTGTTGTAATGTAGTCAAAAAAGTTTATTTGAAATATAATCTGATTTAATATATTAAGAACAGTTTAGTTTAAGTAAATATCTTATTTAGGAATTCCGATTACTTTTGTAAATTGCAACATTATGATATTGTGAAGCTGTTAAATAGACATTTTCACATAATAATACAAATATCTAAAATGAGACAGTTTGGTACTGACACTATTGTACAAAAGGCGCATAATTTGCATACAAAACTATCCTAAGTCAAATAATAGTGATGAAAAAATATATAACTTGTCACAGAACAAAAATAAAAAACTAAAAAAATTAAACGGATTGAAAAATAGGAAAATCTTAAAAATTGCAAAACTCCATTTTGCCAATTTGGCATTTGGAATAGTTTAAACCTAGATAGACGATATGAAAATGTGCATGCTTTGTGTTATTTTTAACCATTACCCACGGACAATTATAAATGTGAGACTTTGTGAAATTACAAACACCATTCCCAACAAAAAGAGAAATGAAACTAAGACTGCCTTACGAGATAACTTTATAACCTTTAGTGATGAATATGATGGCAAACTCTTCAATCATTTACAGTATTTACAGAGTACTGATTATGCCCACGAGCTTGATTAATACGAACCGCGGAAGCCCTTTGATCATTCTTTGTAATCCGGCGCACGCACATGTACGAATAGTGTGCTAGGAGAACGACTTATAATTTCATTTCACAAATTAACTTTCAATAGAAGTTGAAGTGTATAACCATAAAACGAAGCAAACATACGTGCAGCCAGAATAAAGGACTTGTTAGGCAAATTATAAATCGACGAAATGCTGGCTATATCCAAAGCCAATGATATGTATCCGTCAGCATATCTTATCTACCAAAATCATTAATATGCCCAAAGTGTAGGCATCTGTCGCCTCCACAGTTAATTTTATTCATTCCCGAGGAGGATTTTGAAGTGAAGTATCGCCAATGGACGAAACAGTATGGAGGTCCCTGATTTACAGCAGCGGTTTTTAACATGTAAAAAAAACAGCAACGGCAGAATTACAAACTTAGACAATGGAATATATAACTTCATGGCTACTTTCCCGAAATAGTCAGTAAATAACTTCTAGAAAACTAAGAGCCATATTCCACCGGGCTACCATGGTGGCGCAACAAGTGTATGCGACCAACAAAATGTATGCGACCAGCCAAAACAGTTGCGCAACCAAGCAGACACCAGGTGAGATACCCTCCATAGAGCTGTATACATCTTATCGGCGGCGGCGACTGGTTGCTCAACATTGAGAACATATTAAGAGGGTGTCATATAGTAGATTTTGATTCTTTCGTCTCTATTCTGCCCCTGATAGTAAAAAGAGCGCATCTAACATTTTTTCCGAAATAGAGTTATATATATTGCCGTGATCAGCAAAAAAAGACGCATCTGCTCATATTTTTTATGTTTTTCTAGCTCGACTGTACACGAAGTTACAGTAACATCAAAGGACGCAAGTACATGTATTTGTCTACGAATACTAAGCTAAAAGGATGCTTATTTGCGTATATGTGTTCTTTTCTTTTGGAAAATTTCTATCAGTTCAGAAATTGAAAAGACGCATTAGGTAAGACGTTAGTGATCACTTGCATCTTTGCAATCTATTAATTCACTAAGTAGTTTAAGCGCATGTGGCATATGGGCCTTTTATATTTAGTAATTCCTTTAGATGTTTGGACGCTTCTGCCAAATACGCCTTTTCTATCTAGTATTTCAATAAACTTTTTGGACGCATGTGGCAAATGCTATTTTTGCTTAATAAATCTTTGTTTATTTACTTACCAGCTCTCATCTTTTTATCATCCTTTCTTATTTATCATTTCAAATAATATACCTACCTCATAATTTTATTTGTTTTGATTGGATCCTGTTTCACAATAGTGTTTATTTTGCCTTTTAATTAAGAATAGGAATATTGCAAGTATAACCAATACTACATTAAAAAGGCGCAAGTAGCCAATTGCGACCTTTCAACTTAAGGAAAAATCTAGTGAGAACTCATGAACACTAAAAATAAAAGCAGTTCATTGACTATGCTTAGTTGAAAAGACGTAAATGGTTATTTACGACTTTTCCACCTAATATCAAGTATTTTCCTAAAATTTTTTTACTAAGATGAAAATGAAAATTGTTAATAATTCAATAAATAATTAGGATATAGAAAAATTATAAATCACACATTATAGTTGAAACGCAAACCCAATTTATTGCATTAACAGAATGTGTTTTTATGAGACAGCAAGCATTTAAATAATTTTTACACAAAACATTTTTTATCTCGGTTTAGACTTTATGCTACATGCGCCCTTCTTATTATCGGGGGCAGTATTGGAGCTCGGGGCTCTGCTTATTTATTTCTATGGCTTCCTCGATCTTGCAGGGGACATAAAATTGTTCTGTCGATAGCACAATGGGATTTTTTCCTCAACCCCTGGATTTTTACACACTGGATTCTTTGTCCATCTACCGACAGTCCTCCCAGTGGCGGCGGGCTCCGTGTTTAATCATTATAAAATAAAAGCCTCGTTTATATTTGATCCACCGTAGTATTTTTAATGAAGTAATGACTTGGTTTATCTTTTCACCGCTACAACATTCAGTACCTACCTCGCGTAGATCCTTAACTAGAGGTGTAAAGTTAAAAACGAGTGTCACACGACAACGGCACATGCAAATTTGGGAGAAGCATGCATACCTGTCCGGATTAGCGCTTTTCAAGCGACACGGGGTAAGATTAAGACATTCTGTGGTTGCATAATGTGTGGGGGTACTCACCCCTCGGGCCGCCCACCACGATGGACTTGCGCTTCGTCTCGGCCGCGGGCAGCGCGGGCGGCTGGCCCGGCGCCGGCCGCACCGCTGCCACCAAATGGCCCTGGCCGGCGCGGATCGGTTTCGCTGTACGAAAAACAAAACAATTAGTCTTTGCTTTCGATGTTCGCCAACCTATTCGCAGACCGGTGCTTCACCGGTCTGTAAACTCCACGTTATTTAAGGAGTACCACCCTAAACATAATCAAAATAAACGGTATACGAAGTTTTTGGAAAGTTTAAGACTGGGATTGTAATTTCAAAATGGCAGTAGATCCATCGCAATAGCGATGGATCTCCTTCAAAGTAGTCCTCTTCTGACCGAACACACTGACTTCAATGGTGTTTCCACTTTTAGAAGCATTCAAGTCATTTTGTCAAGTCAATTAACCTATACAGTTTGTATGTATGTACCCGTTTTTTATATTGTGAAAATCTCATTTGGCTCCGATTTTTACAAGTGCCGATGGGAATGTCACCTCACTTTCATATCTAATATAAACATGCGATTTACTTTACTTTGGGATATAAAATGTTGGGTCATTACCTGTGTTAATTGCTGTTTATGTCACGCTGGCCATTTTTAACTTGGATAACTTGGGTTTGAGTTGGAATTTCAATTTTAAATAAATGTTTATTCGAGGCTATGTTATTCTTTTTTAAAAATCAGCTTTTTATTGCTCTCCGTCGTTTGTTTTTGCTCAAATATTTTCGTTGTGCAACTATGGTAAAGTTGAAAATTTGAAATATTTCCAAATATGAGATCATGTGCCGGTGTTTCTATTACGGCTTCTTGCAGTCTGGCTATACAGTTACCATAAATGTGTACTGTTAAGAACTGCAAACAATGATGGAGAAGCTCGTTATTAAATAACCGAGCCTGAGTAATCGCTCATAGCCACTGCTTCTGCATGACAAAGTATAACCACAGATTTCACTGCAAACAGTAGCAAAGTCTCAGTCAGACAGTCGCAAGACTCTTGGTCACCCACCGTACTTGCCGGACCTTGCTCTAATAGTTTTTTTTCAGAATTTACACAACTTTATCCAAGGGAAAAAAATCAACTTTGAAGAGTCGGTGAAAAATGCCTTCAAAGCTTTCATTGGTTCCTGTCCACGAGATTTTTTACAGCAGAGGAATTAAGCAACTCCCATTAAAATGACAAATCTGCATAGCTAATAGGGGCCAATATTTCTATTAATTAAATATATAATTTTCATACAAAATGTTTGGCCCTAAATTTCCTTTATAGAACAGCAACTTCATCAGTAAGGACCCAATACTCTTTTTCATTTTCGATTGAAACAAATTGAGTTTTTAGTCAAACTCTGAAGTCAACTTTTGTTTTCAGTTTTTAAAAGTCTCTTATTTACACATAGCTGATTAAGGTTGGCGATAATTGGCATGTATATATCGATTGATTAATTAACCTTAAAGAGATTTGATCTTACCGATTTGTGCCTGAGGTCCGCGCCGCGCCAGATTTTTCTGTCGGACTGCTTCTTTAATTCGGTCCACCTCGTATTGATATCTCTTTCGATCGCGCATCGCTCCTTCTTTCGCTTCCTGTCATGTAAAAATTGCATGTTAAAATTTGTAATTATACAGTGTTATTAACGAGCAGGCATATTTATCAAGGAGAGATCCTGCACATCAAACTAAACAAGAACATTGTTTTTTTTTTTGTTGACTTTAAACTAAAAAATCCGTCTTTGGGCATTATAAGATTTTTGAACAGATTATTCTACATGAACAACGGAGATGAAACTCATTTAAAACTTTTTTGGTTTAGCCTTGGTTTTATGCTGTTGCATAGAAATAAAAATAATATCCATGTTGCCTTAGGTACACAAAAATAAGGAATATTTTCTGCACCATTTGTAGTACTTTAACCAGGGCACCTTTGGGTTATTATTAAAAAAGTAGGTAAATTCTTGTTTTTTTTCATTAGATTTCTCAATAACAATACTTACAGTAGAACTCCAATTATCCGAACTCCGACTATACGAATCGCTGATTATCCAAAATTAAAATGGAAAACAATTAGGACGGAAACGTATTGCGATTTGCAAAATAATGATTCTGTCTACGCCCGCCATCCCTATTGTCCTTGGGGATGATGTACTAATGTACAGCACTTTTTAAGTACGCTTAATATGTAAAAGTGCAGGCTTTACATTTAATTAATATTGATATTGATATTAAATAGTTTTTCCCCTAATTTAAACATATACAATAATTAATTAAAATAGACCTTTTTTTTTTGGAATAAATGCAATTATCCGAATTTTCAATTACCCGAATGGGGTCCGGTCCCATTTGATTTGGATAATTAGAGTTCTACTGTATTTAAAATATACCAGACAAAATATATAGCGGTTTATATACATTTGTACATACATATTTTTAAAATTTTTCAATATGATAATATAGCGAACGTATCTCGTACGTTCGTATAGGTAGGGCAGTTAAAATACACCTGTTCATTCGGACCATGTGCATGCATTTACTTCTCAGGTATTTCGCAGGATAGCGTCGTAGAAGAGGCAGAGAATAGTGCCATTCTTAAAATATTTCAAATTACGAAGCACGAAGTCCAGTAGCTTGAGACATTCCAAGACTAATTCGGAGATGCAACTTCGGAAAAGTTAAGCGGCTGTCAATTTTCACTCCTAAACCTTTAACTTCATTTACTCTTTTGAGAAACTGTTAAGTATAGTATAATCATAGGCAAACACTTTAGATGACTTAGAATACAGGATGGGCCAAAAATCCCTTTCAAGTTTAAAAAATTATAACTTTTCATTTCAGAATATTAGTTTTACGTTTCAGATTAAGCTTGGAAGATTCTAATAAGGAATGTCGGACACTTAATGTCAACGGTGGATACTTAGCAGATATCATTTCCCGCACCTAATGTAAAAGAATTAAACATGAATAAAACGTTAATTTTCATTTCTTTTGCGTTTATCGAATTGTTTAAAAGTTATTACTGTTATAAATTAGGAGTATTTTCGGTCCACCCAGTATGCCATTACTGTACATTTATCTATGTTCAAGTAGAGCTCTAGCTCGGTGCACGGGTCGAAAGCTAAGTCTATATCCTGTCGGAGATCGCTACCTGTCGATTTGTCTAAGTTGCCAGTGCTCCGATATAATTTTAGATCGGCGAATTTCAAACGTCGAGATGACTTCGAGACTTCCGATAAATTTTTCACTAAGAGGTTAAAGAGCAGAGGTCCTAAATGTCCGTACTGCCGCATCGACTGTCGACGAGGTCTTGCAGAGTTTGCTCAATTTTCTTTGGATCAAGTTTAAAGCGGACACAAGTATAGAGATATAGTAGCGTACCTTGAGGGCAGTCTCCAGAGCCTTGACGCGCTCCATGGTAGCGCGCAGGCGTTTCTCGAGTTTGGGCAGCTCGCAGCGCAGCTCGGCGTTGTCGCGCACCAGCTGCTTGTGCACCTTGGTCAGCTGCTCCAGGTTGTTCTCCAGGAAGCAGATCTTCTGCTTCTGGCGCAGAGACCCACCGTCCTCGTCCGAGCCTTCCTCGCCACCGGCAGACGCCGATTTCTTAATACGAGCCTGTCAAATATTTTATAATGGAGATAACTCATCGGCACAGTGTAAATAGAACATCGGAGCGGCGACACCTTTGATCTATTCAAAATGCCCTCGTCAGTCTTCTGCGGGCGGTAGGTATTATTACTAATTGTAAACGAGTTCGATAGCACAAATGAGTCGCTCGTTTCCCATTGCACTGAGTGCAAGTGATTCCCTTCCTGCTCCTCACCTCACGATTGCCCCTCCCCCCCGAAACTTAAATGAAGGGATTCTGGATTGGGTTGTTATTTGCGACAAAGAAATAATCTTATATGAGTGTTTATCGGGAGATGCAGCTAGGCGATGTCCAAGAAGCAGATCAGTCAGAAAAAGCGAATGGTGACGGTCTATTGGTCCCGCGCCAATGTCCCGGCGGTCTGGTGTTACCGTCGACGCAAATGTGTGCTGTCTCTGAAGAAGTGCAAACAATTACGGAGAAGCTGGACCCGGTCAATCGCTCTTCCCCGCTGCTTCTGCGCGACGACGCACTTCACAGCGAACAGTTGCAAAGTGGCAGTCGCTGCAACTGAAGACTCTCGGTCGTGTACCAATACTTCGACAGATATTTTTTTTTGGAATTTAGAAAAAAAATCAACTCTGAAGAGGCGGTAAAAACGTCATTGAAGCATTAATAATTCCTGTTCCGAGCTGTCATACAGCTGAGGAATTCATAAACTTCCATTAAAGTGGCAAAACCGCATAGATAGAAGAGCCAATAATTCGACTAATTCAATACCATATTAGCCCGAATATAATGCAATAATTTTTACTCAAAATATTTTTCTAGAAAAAACATTTGCATTATATTCGGGGTTAAGGCCGCGTCGTTAGGTTTAGGGATGGATGACCGAGGAACTGGTATTGAACCGGTTAGATATTGTATGGGGACAGTGTCTCGGACATCGACAAACCTCCCTAAATCTAAACTAAAGACAAAAAATAATATTTGAATATGGCGATAACGCCAGGAGATATGAATTCACAGTTGCAAGTTTTAGATGTAGTTGTCAATAAACTATTCCAAGAAAATTTTGAAAGGAATTCAGCAATTGGCTCTTAGTTGGAAATCATCCCCTGAACCCTACAGGTAAAATAAAGAAACCATCAATTCCAGCCTTAGGAGAATGAATTATGACCACCTGAAAGGAGATTAGACGTCTATTGAAAAAGGTTTTAAGAAATGTTGTATTTAAATTTCCAACAATCTAGATGGAAGTGACATGGGAAGAAAATGATGCATCGAATAGTTATCATTCAAGCGACGCTAATGATAATAACTAGAAACAAGTTATGTTTTATATTTCAATTTTTCCTTTTATTTTGGGTTCAAATATATAGGTCGCTTTATGTTCGAGCTAATACAGTATATATATTTCATAAATTTTGTTTTGTTTTTAATTTCTTTTATAGAATTGCAATTTCATAGGTAAGTATCAAATATAAACATATTTACTCTTTATTTAACAAATGTCATTACCTGCAGGTCTTGAACGAACAGCTTCCGGAGATTGTGCAACGTTTGCAGCTCCTTGGCGACGGTATCCTCCAAGCCCTTCAGATCGGCTCTCGCTTGATCCCGACGCTCGGCCGTTTGACTGTTACCACCGTTAAAAAAATAAAATTATTCGTTGCATCTTTTTCTTTTTTTTTCTTTCTAACTGGCCATATTTTTCATTTTGCCCTTTGCTTGCCGAGGAGCAGAACGTGATCGGGATACAAGCGGGGCAAAAGAAAAAAAAGGAAAATAAGAAAAAAACTAATGATGCATAACGGACAAATGTTACACTACCGACGATGAATAAACACAAACGACAAACGTAAACACGGCCGATCGCCCGACATAGTGGGAAATTGTAGGTCAGGAATGGATCATTACCAGTACTCCGAAGCTTAAAGACTTATCAACCAAACAACGAGATCAACGAAATAACAAGTACACATATAGCTAAATATACGATATTTACAAATACAATTGAATAAAAAATATCACTTCATAAAGTTATAATAGGAAAATATTGTCTCATCGATTTTAGAAATATTTAATTTACCGTCGGCCACTTCTTATTGCATTATAAACCGCGACCCTGTCTTTTTTACTCTTTGAGAAAGCCAACTTTGTTACCGATGAACGTAAAAATTGCTTACTATAGATATGACTTAGTTTAGAGAAATTTACAACCACTCGTTTGATACTAAAGCGTGAAAAGAAATTAGCAAATAATGATTAAAATACTCAGTCTTTCGATATGGTTTTCCTAGTTTCCTATTACGGAACTAATGTAAAAATATAATTGTCTAAAAAAATACTGATTACCCGTAAACGATCAAAGTACGATTGTTACGAAATCTTAGTGAAAGCAAAGTAGTAGCGGTTGCATTCAAATATTTTTTGAAGGAAATCGGTCATCACTTTAAAGGTAAAAACGATCCCATCTCAGTTATATAAAATATTATATTAGAGCCCGATCAAGTTTCAGTTTTTTTAGAATATTCTGCAAAAAAATAGGGTTTTGTCGGCTTTTTACTTCCAGAAAACGAGTGATTTCACAGCATTAAACCGAAAACTAAAAAGTAATTATTCCTCACAATCTTCAGACATCTAAGCAATGCAGAATTTAGATAATTATAATCACCTCTACACATTCTTAAGCTGTGCCTCTGTGGGATTTATTATTGATTCATTAATTTTAATTTACTCCATATATTGTTTTAAGGCCAGCCTAACTAAGTAAACACTTGTTCTAAGGGTAGCCAAAAGCCTCGTATCGATTTGTGAGCGCGGCGTGCTGTGAGCGGTTCAGCTTGCATGTCAATACCGGTTTGCTCGAAATGAGCGGCTCATTCCGCACCGCACAACTCCGAGCCGAGCGCTGTCGGATTTTTGCCAGTGCTCAAAAGGCGCTCAATCTGAGCCGCTCGGATTGTGGAGACAGCCGTGCGTGCAATTCGTAAGCGTAATGTACGATCATGAACAAACTTTGGTTCTTATATCGTTGTATAAGGCGTATCACATACTTTCAGACCTTTAACACACCACTCATTAAAACAAATTGAAGAGAGGATGCTCGGCGTGAAATTGCAATAAAGTCTTCGTATCAAGTAGAAGAGCGGGGCAGGGCCAGTTAGCAGCGGCTTGTACGCTCACTGATGGACTTCGAGCTGCTCACAGCGAGCCGCTCTCGCAAGTCGATACGAGACTTTAGATTAAAGTGGACAAACAGTGGACTATCCAACGAATACATTAATGCATTAGTTGCTTGTGATGTTTCTGGATTGCGAAGGTTTTCTAGTTGAAGATAATACTTATAAAATGGCACTGAACCCTTAAATGAGGGAATCTCGCACACAGCATATGGCTGATGCGTACTGGAACAGCAGTCCTTTCCGATATTGCGGGTGATCAGCTGCCCTCAATATTCAATGCCGTCAGGCAGAGGGCAAATATATTCTGACAGGTGCGGTATCGACATATTAGGGGAGAGGAGAAAAGTCAATCTTTCAATTGTCTCTCTTTTAGCATGTAAGCCTGCTTGCTAAGTTACGCCAGTTAATAATAAATCTTCATTTTTAATCCTAGAATTCGCTTTTCTTTAATTTGGGATATAAAATATACTTTCTCGGTTTCGACTTTAAGCTGAAAATGTATGACGTGCCGAGTATCATTTTCGGACAGACTCTCATTTTGTTTCAAAAGAATTTTGAATACCCCGCTACAAATCAAAATAATAATAATAATCAGGTACTAAAGAACTAAAAATAAAGCATCTACAAAACGAAACATAATTAAATCATAATAATAATCTGCGGACAGCGATGGGTAATGAGTATCATAGTAACAGATATGAGAAGATGGACATGGAACGGGTGTAGATGACAGTAGGGCAGGACAGGCATGATCGGCGATGTTTTCAAGTCGTCCCCCTTGCCGAGAGCGAGGGGCTTTGAGGGCTCTTCGATTCGGCAACACTTTCGCGTCGCATTGGCCAGCTCCTTCCGGCACTTGGCCAGGAATGCGTCTTTCTCGTCGGGCGAATCGATCAATCGATTGTCGACGGTTATTTGATCGTCGGTAGCGTACACTCGGCCGGCGACAATAGTTACTGACATCAGCTCCTGCAGTTTGGCCGATTTGTCCGCCTCCTCGTGTTTCAGCTTCTCGTAGTCCCCTTGGAGCTGCTGTTGCGCCAGGGAAAGCTTCTGGTTGAGGCTGAAAACAAAAAATAAATGCATCATTCTGCGTAATGGGTTTCAAAATCTGACCTGTCGGTGGTGTCTAGAAACTGGCTGTATCGAGGAAACTTGGGGTATTGCTACAAAGGGAACATGAGTTATCCTCTAAATAGCTCCATCGGGCGATGTTACTGGGGTCTGGAAGTGCCTCGACCAAATCGAGGCATGCATGGACTGACGATTGGCTCATGAAGCTAAATAAAGAAAAATGTACCGTAATGCATGTTGGGCGAAACGACCCTCCGCTGGATATAAGCTAGATGAAGCAGAACTAAAATCTGTAGTCGCAGAAGGACCTAGGACTATGACCAGTATAAATCATTTATTTAACACCTAATTTCAACCAATCAGCTATCAAACCTTTTTCCCTCACGAGCTACAGTAGCGAGCGTATAAATTGAATCAAACACATATTTTAGAAAACCATAGTTTTTTGGGAATATAATTACATTTTATTTTTAGTAAATGTTTAATACGCTCTTCCTTCGCTTTCAAAACCATTTTCACTCGTTTTGGTATAGATTCTATCAGGCTTTTATAGTTTTTGTATTTCTTTCATCCATATACCATACTTGACTCAATAAACAAATCAGGCTACTTTTTGTTCTGCAATCCATTTTTGCGAGTCTTTGCTTGCAGATAGACCATTGATTCTCTATGGGATTAAGATCCAAAGAGCCACATTGTTTAAAATGCTCTAAAAGAGCCACAGTGCTCTAAACCAGCCACATTGTTTTTGACAAAGTATTCTTTCATTTTATTGGAATTATGGCAAGGAGCCAAATATTGTCGAAATATTCCATCTTTCGATGGAAACCTCTTGTTCAACTCTGGCCTCATTTTTTCTGACATTATTTTCTTGTATTGGTCGCTTTCATCAATCCTTTAACAGGAAAGGTGGTCCTATGCCGTCTTGTGAAAAACACGCCCCAAGACATTTGCTCGTCGGGGTATTTAGAAAATCCAAAAATGTACTGTTCATTCAATTAATACGCTCGCTACTGTATAACAATGGGATAAGGGACTCACTCTTTGATCTCTTGGATGGTGTTCTCCTTGAGGGAAAGGTCGTCGCGCAGACGGGCCAGTTGGGACTGGTGAGCCCCTCGCATTTGCTCCAGCTGTTGTTCCAGTTGCTGTTCCAGCGCTCCTCGTAGAACGCCGGCAGCTTGCTGTTCCTGCATGGCCGCCGCAGACATCTGTCGAACACAAATCGCACAATCGCTCTTCATTCCTCACAATAGCTTAGTTTAGCATTTAGTATGTATTTTGATATTTAGGTCTACGATATCAACCTTGGAAAATAAAAAACAGCAATTTACAGGTATTTGGATTTGTTGAAAAGCATCTGTGAGTAATTTTCCCAGGACAGTTTAATCCCTAGAAGGATAAATGATAAAAATGACAACAAGCTGGGGGAGAAACATCGAGTGCAAATCCTCCAGACTTTTAAATCAATCGCATCGTTGATGTCATATAAAAATCATCGAATGTCATCGAAATCATCATATTTTTGACAAAAAAGTGAATGAGACTGGGCTGCATTTTTTTTAAAGGATCACAGCAGATCGGGGAACGATACAATCGTTCGTTTCGGCCATAAAGACAATGGGCATTGCGCATGAGTGTACCTGGACAGTAGCTAAACTACCCTCTGTCTGCGCAATGTTTGAATTTATATCGACTGTAATTACAGCGATTTGGGACGAATGCTCCGAGCCGGACTGGTAATGGGAGTAAAAATCTTACTGAAAATAGAACATTTAACCTGGAATTGACTTACAATTCCAAAACATTACCATCCCAAAAAGACTTACAATGCACGGCAGACCAATAAAATAAGCTTTCGACACCTTTGCAGTGGGAGATAAGATACTGATCCTGATGTAAGGGGGAACAAAGTGAAGAAAGGGCACAATTTCTAAGGTATAAGGAAAAGCATCATATGAGAAGGATGAAAGGGTAAAAGTTCATCGAAGACACCTTAACTAGGATCCAGAGTTGGACAACAGTTAAAAACGCAGTAAAAACCAGGTTGCAAGTGGAAATGGGTTGGACAAATTGCCAGAATGGATCATAGTCAGTGGACCAGAAAAATGTTAGATTAGAGACCACGCCTAAATATGAGACCACGAGGCCGTCCACCTCTACGTGAATGATGTCAGATGAAACAGAGAACGAGACTGGATGAGAACAGCTCAAAATTGGTGTGGAAGATATTGGTGGAGGCCTTTGACCAGGAATGGAGCATACAAAGGCTGCAATTCGGATGATGATGAATCTAAATCCAAAGGTGGGTCGCAACAATTTTTATCATCCCTCGATGGTCAAGTAATATATGAAAGGGCTTATTTAGCTAATTTCAAACACTTCCACCCTCATAAAAGTCACGAAAAATCCATGCAAATTTGCATTTTGTTTTAAGGACTACACGCCCCTTTAGCGGCGTTTGCAGCAAGCCTCAGCCTTGCGCAAAATGAGGAGTTTTCATGGCATTAAAGACTTATCAATGAAGCAGATGGAGAAAGCAAAGAATATAAGTGCGTACCTGTTCAGCAGCTCTCAACTTGGCGCATTCCTCCCTCAGTCCGTCCACTTGTTCTTCGAGCGTTCTTCTGCGGTTATCAGCTTCTCGCATCGACTCTTGGAGAGACTTCATCCGCGCTTCGTGCTGCGAGATGAGTAACCGACATTCGCCCAGGTCTCGCTCGTAATCCGATATCTAAAGGGAGAGATCTATTTATTTAATCATTGATCTTAATAATACAAAGATACAGTATATCCACAATGTTGAATACAATCTAAGTTATAGACAAAATAATGGCAAGTGCAAAAAATATATATATCAAAATAAAAAAAAGTCAATGAGGGATGTTCTCATTATTTATACTGATTTTCAAAAAGTGTGCATTTTAAGATAGATAAATGTAGTTTATGTCATTACTCTATTGTAAAAGTTCACAATGGGCGGGTTTATTATCTTAAGACAATCTCTCACAACCAACTATATTATGAAGTGTGTGTATGTGAGTGTGCATTAACATTTTATGTTAGTGTATCTCTTGTTATTTGTTGTATTTGATCGACAGCATTCAGATGGAATTCCGTTAATTTTATCGCAATAGGAAAGCGACCCAGCTGGGAATCGAACCAAGAATCTTACAATGTAAGGGGACCTAATCAGATGTTATCCAGATGTGAGCCCAATGGATTTTGGATCTCAAATGAATGTCCACCTAGATTGTTCCACATTGAAGCCGCTGCATATGTTAACACTGCCTCTGTATATACAGACGTCCTTGAGGTGGGTGAATCAGTACGATCAATTAAGCAACGTTTGACATAGTTTTTAGGAAAAACAAAAAAACTTTTTTTTTTGGAAAATTTGAAAAACTTGACTTATAAATAAAAGTATTGACTAGCGTTGATCACGCCACGCCATCTAGTAATAGGTAAAATATTGCAAATAAACAAAATTCGCGATATTTCAGCTACCGCTAGATGATGCAACATGCTCAACTCTTTTTATACTATTTTTCAAAACATATTTTTTTTTAAATTAAAAAAAAAAACTTGTTTTTTCAATTTAAAAAAAAATTCAAAGTTGCTTATTTGCTCGCTCTGATCACCTTTCAACCAAGCACTAAATATTAAAAGAGAAATAAATATTTTATGTCGCTATAGACTAAATTTAATAATCAATGAAGTGTATGTAGACTTTTGTCAATAGTTTTTTTATGTTTTTTTAACCCTTCAAGCCCCGCGACTTCGATATCGAAGTCAACTGAACGCGTCCAGGATATGTGATTTGATTGGGTTTTTCGTGTCATTCCGTATGCAGTTGTATTTTATTTAAATGCACGATGATACAAATATCATTGTGCATTTAAATAAAATACAACTGCATACGGAATGACAAAAAAAACCCCATCAAATCACTTTTCCTGGGCGCGTTCAGTTGACTTTGATATCGAAGTCGCAGGGCTTGAAGGGTTAAATAACTTTGTTAGTTTATAGTAAAGAATGAATTTTCTTTTGTTCACTATTATAAATAAAGAGTTCTAAACAAAACTATTACATTACTTTTTTCCATTATGTTTTTGGATTCTCGAACCAGCAGAAATGGGGGGTGTATGTACTTTTGTGGCCCACTGTATAATGACAGTTGGATGTTTTGGCTGTAACATTGTTTTATCTGTAGTGGATCACAAGGATCACAGGCAGCTAAAGTCGATACCCCTTCCCTTACCTTCTTATTAGTGTCGACGTTGGATGTTTCCAGACCCTGACACCGCTGCACCAGGTTCTTGATTTCGCTCTTCATCTTGCTGATGAACAGTCTCGCCACCGTGAATTCCTCCTCCAGTTTCCCGACTGTATCAGCGTTAATCGCCTTCACCTAGATTTAAAAATAAAAAAAATGTAAAAATGGTAAAGTTATTGAAAAAGTAGCTCAACGGCATTACATACCTCAGTTTCAGAGCCACCGATCGCCTGACCAATATCGTTGAGATCCTTAAGCAGGTTGGAGAGCATTTCGGCAATGCGTTTCCGCTGGTGCGCGGAAGTGTCTCGCATTTGCTGAAGCTCAGAGGATGTGTTGTTCAAGTTGGACTGTTAAAAAAAAACAATTATAATAAGTAGTGCCTGTGAAATGCATGTTGCAAAGCTCTAGAACTAATCCAAGAGGTGTATCTATCTCGGTAGTGTTGCCAGGTTAGGTGAAATTTTGCTATTTTGGCTACTAGGCTACCTCTGATCCCACATCAACGACCCAATAAGGCTTGCGGTTACTATGTTGCCGATTAGCCTACCTATCTGATCCTCTCCAGGTATATAAATTCAGTTAGCTAAATTCAGACAGCTAACCAAAAAATCTTTCGTACCGTTTTATAAAAACGAGTATCTCTATTCGATGCAAGTATGTTATAAGAAATAATGTGTTATCGTATTAATTCTCTGGAGAGTCCATCGCCGCCATCGTATTTTTTTAAAAACTCTCCCAAGAGTCATTCACCTATAATTAACCAAGAAAAGGATCGTCTTAGTTTTTGTTGGGTTAAAAAGTCTTTTCTTTCTGCGGTAATGATTTCATCGGTCCACAGTCAATATTCTTTGAGTCTAGATGAGTCTATTCTATTCAAAACCGAGTCTAGATGAATGTTTTCTTACGGTCTTTTACAAAATAGTTACCTGTTTGGAGGTTAGTTCTTCTGCAAGCTGTTCGCATTCCCTGCCCTTGGCGTCAACCTCTTGAGATTTCTGGTCGTAGTTGACAGCCAATTCTTCGAGGGCTTGAAGAACTTCCTTAACCTCTTCCTTGGCCGATTCGTTTTCTTGCTGGATGCGATTCATCTCACCCTGCAGCGATTCGTAGTCCCTCCTAAAAAGCAAACGGGTTTCACTCAAATAACATTAACTATTGGTATCTCTCGTAAACAAAGGTAGATCTAAATTTGCTGAAACACTAGAAGGTACAATAATTTCAAAGAGTATGAGCCACCTTGCAGATAGCTAGGTCCTCGATCCAAGGCCACCTTGCAGGCAGCTAGAATATGTCTATCTGTGAAGAGGTATTACAAGAGACTGCGCGAGAGACTGGTGTAATCCTATTCTTGCTAAAAATGGAACACTGGAGCTTCTTATTAGTTTTTCGCCAGTCCAACTTTAGAAACGCCCTATGCAGTCGATAGTCCGGCGCATTCATCGGTTGGGACAAATCGCCGATCTAAACATGAAGCTATAAACAAAACTATCAAGTGTGCCAATGAACTCCACGCATAAGATGACAGGTGGGGTGCAATGCTCGAAACTCAACAACGGGCTATGAGGCTTAAATTTTTGGTGTCAAATCAGGCGACTCGTTTATGGTATCGAACCAGTCTGCAATTATCAGGCATACCTGCTGCCCATAGAAAGGTAACAAAGCTGATTTCCAATATATTGCAATGGTATTTCAGTTTACACCGTCGTGAACTCTGAAAGCGCAAAGCACCTTGGAAAAAATAACAAGCGGCTCGCGCTGCAAGCGGTGAACTCTGACACGGGCCTAATTCAGTGGAACGAACGCACCCACCTGGTGCAAGCGATGAGTTCTTCCTGCTCCATCATCTGGTCCTTGAGTTTCTCGACGAGCTGCGACTGCTGGTTGATCTCTTCGTCCTTGTCGTCCAGCTGCTGGTACAGCCCCTCCAGCTTGGTCTGCAGCTGGCCGTCCGCCAGCCCCATGCCGCCGGGAACGGCCACCGCTGGCAGCACCTACATCGGAAACGAGGACATTACGAACTATTTAGGGATTCCACTAATTAAATTTTCCATTGAAAATTTGTGAAGCAAAATTAATTTGCAATTTACAACTGATATGCAAAAAAAAACTTAAATATATGCGACTGCTTAACGAAAAATGTTATTTTTGAGTTACGAGATAATATTCAGCCTTACCGGTTTTTCTATCGGTTTTTCTTCGATGATCGACGTAACAGGGGTGATGGCCTCCAGCTCTTGAAGGTTGATTTGTTCGTCGGGGTTGACAGTTTCGCCCGAGCGCCATCTGTTCACCTCCGCTTCCAATTTCTCCACCTAAAATTATACAAAAATAGGAATAATTTATGTAACTTTACCTAATGTCATCGATTATACAGGTTAATAGGTTGCTCAATGCCTAAGTTCTGGCAGCTAAGATTTTACTACAAATCGCAACGTGTAGATGGCACTCATAGTTATAAATATGAACTAATCTTCTCTTATGTTCAGTAACCCAATAGATAGCGCCCTAAACCAAATAATATAATAACAAACGAATTTTAAAATCATTAATCTTATTATTTTAATATTATTTAAATAACATACTTATAGATAACATTCTAATCTTTCTGTATTATTTCTTCGATGTAATCAGCCTATATAAAAAAGCGACAGTACTAATAATTTTATGTTATTATTGTTATCATAGGTTGAATAATGGGATTTTATAAAAAAAAACATTCATTGTCAATGCTATTATAGATGGCCTAAAAAATGCTATTAGTTTTGGCTGATAATGCTATCAGCGCCACCTGCATGTTGCCAGCGCCGAAGAGTTGCCAAAACGTACTATGGCATTATAAAATCTAATACCCTATATAATCGATGCTACTATCCAGGAGGACAAAGGCAACACTATGAGAGCGTTTCTCGAATGGGGTCCTGCAAAATTCTGTAGTTCTGCAAGTTAAAATGAAAGGTTAATTGCAAAAATTAGAGAAAAAATATTTAGTACAACATGATAAATTTCGAAGCAAACGCCGACTATCTTTGCGAAACTGAAAGCCACGAAACTGACTTAAGTGCTCCAGTTCTTACCTTGCCCTTGAGCCTTCCCACTTTCTCCTTCTCCCTCTCGTAGCGACGCTTCCATTCCTCGGCTGTGAGCTCCTCGTTCACGCAGACCACGTTCTTAACAGTCTTAGCTCTAAAATGAAAAGATATAAACAATGTTTTAAAGTAGTGGTTTTCAAACGGTGTGCTGTGGGCACAATGGTGGACCATCAGTATCCTCCTAGTGTTCTGCCAGGTTTTTGACTTATTCTTTATCAGGTAAGAAAATACAACTTGTACATTTGTGGACTTACTCGCAATGAAACTTAGTGCATAAAGTTGGCTATAGGGACTGATTTGTTTGAGCATCTTATTAAATTGAATTTGCATTCAATGTAGTTAGGTAGTTAGTTTGTCTAGGCTTTTTTCTCGCACTTGGCCTCTTGATTGGGCCGTTGTGCGTGGCTCATGTTTCTATTTGTGTTTATGTTACTCCAGCCAACCCAGGCTGTCCCTTGCATTCAATGTAATAAGATGCTCAGACAAATCAGTGCATACTTGTGTATGCAGGGGCGAAATAAGAATATGCTGACATCATCTATATCTGCTGAATAATGGCAACATTTCCAAGTTCTATTATACAAAGCAAGATGTAGACTCAAAAACAGTGTATGTAGGGCTGTTCATAATGACTCATTTTTAAACTTTTCTTTTAGGGGCCTTCTACGATCAAGCATGCTTGTCAAGCATCGCGTCGCGGGCTGGGAAGGGATTGTAAACCGCAGGAAATATGAAAATAGTTTTTTTTTAATATTTACCAAAAATGCCTAATTTTGTAGTTTATACCAGGGAGTCACGTTAATTAGACGTAATTCATTGATGAATGACGTGACTCCATGGTATAAAACTACAAAATTAGGCATTATTGGTATAAATATTTTAAAAAATATTTGCATATTTCCTGCAGTTTACGATCCCCTCCCAGCCCGCAACGCGATCTGGACAAGCATGCTTGATCGTCTAACTCTAGAGAGCCCCTTACGTTTGGAATATATTAGTCATCGATACCGTTTGTTTACTAAAAAAATGTAAGTACTGAAAATTAGCTTTCATTGAGACGAATTTTATAGTTTAGATTTAGATAATTTTATGCACCGATCACCCCCCAGAAGTGTAATAATAGTATTAACCCTTGGAGTAAATGGGTATTTTCATGGATGCATCTGTCTCTTTTGCAGGATTTTCGGCGACATCGACCTTAAAGTACTATAACTACGAAACTACTACACCAATCATAAAAAGAACAACTGCACAATGATTGCATTGAAATTTCGAATATAGAATATTGAAATATCATTTTGTAAAACAATTAGATAATTATGAATAAATATGAGAACGTCAAAGAAGTGAAAAAAACGCGGAACCAGATCTGGTCGTATCATACTCAACGGATAATTGTTTCAGAACCAGATTTGGTCGTATCATACTCAAGGGGTTAAGATGAGTATTATGACAGCTCCGTTTGTATTTTATTTTTTTTTAGTTGGGGAGCTAATGAATTTATTCAATACTGATTTTCCCAGTCACCAAATGTCGATAGGATTATTCAGTGACTATTTTTAAGTATCGGACATGTATTTTGTAGGGTGTTTTGCGGTGGACTGAGCTGCAATTTTTTTTAGCACAAATGAAAATCGTTTTACTGTCAAGTCGAATGAACAAAAAAAATCTGGCTGATCTATAGGTATGTCAAAGGTGTCTGGCACTTTAAAAACCTTACAAAATGGTGGCACTTTTTTTTCCAGACCTGAAAATTGATCAGATGATACTTAACATTATAACGATAACTTAGGGTAACATCTGGCTCTGATTTGTGATCGCCAAAGCCTTGCCAGACACTTTTAATTTAGGACAGTGACACGCGTTGAGCAATCATCATCATCATCATCATCATTTATTCATTCCATAAAAGCATTTCACAATACTGAGGAACATGTCAAATTTTACAATCATAATTTACCGGATGATAAAACCGCTTTGATTAAAGGAAAAAAATAATAATTGTAATCAGAGGTCACTTAAAAATAGTCAAATTTACAAAATAATCAATAATCAAACAATAAATAATAATCAATACAATGAAAAAGAAAAATTCTGAAACATGCGTAATTAAAAACATTGTTATAAAATCTAAAACTTAGTGCGAAAGTATAGTCATAATATGGTTATTTATAATCAAGCAATTGTGGACTCAATATCATAAAAGTCGTCCAGTTTGTAAAGGGCATGTTTGACTAACTGATTTTTCAAGCAGATTCTATATGCTGCCATCTCAAGTCTTCTCGTCGATGACGGCAAAGCATTGAACAATTTAAAACTAATATATAAAAATGTTTTTTAATATTTAGTCAAGCGTACTTTAGGCAATAACACATTGATTTTATGTTGCGTATTATGGCTATGTCGAGTGGAGTGAAGCTCGCAATTTAAAAGATTCTCTTTGGCGTATAAAAGATCTCTTGCCATGACCAGATGATGCCTGCATGCCAAAATTTCAGCTCAATCGGATGAAGCGTTTGGGTGCTATCGTGGAGGAATACACAGACACACAAACACACACACAGACAGCCACAGGGGGGGTGGGGGGGTCAAAATGTATATATATATATACGTCTTCATTTGAAAAAAAAATGCACATTCACAATGCTTTCCCTCTGACGGGAAAGTAAAACGAAAGTTAGCAAGTATTACCGTTTTCCGAAATCCAGGGTACTTTTGGTCTCGCTCTCGTTGAAGGAAGCGGGCGAACAGCAAATGACTATGGTGGTTCTCGCGTTACCGCCGAGCGACTCTTGCAGGATTCGGGTCAGCTTGGAATCTCTGTAGGGAATGTGCGTTTTGTTGCCGTCGGCCAGCGCCGAAATAACATTGCCCAGGGCGGACAGCGATTTGTTGATGTTCTTAGCCTCGTCCAGCACGGTGCCCTCCGCTCCGGTTTTCGATACCTGCGCAAATAAACATTTCATCAGAGACCCTGCTTCGCTTACTAAAAAAGCGAATTTCATACTTTTTCTGAACCGGCCAAGTCCACGAGGTACAGTTTTCCCGAGAGTTTCTTCTGATTTTCTAAATTTTCTTGCTTAACGTTGATGAGGAATACTGAATGAGATCGCGATGAGTGTTCATTCATGTCTGTAATACAGGAAATGAGATTTTTATTTCTTTATTTAACATTTTTATTCTGCGTTTGTTAGGCCTCCTTTACTAAATTAAACACTTGATCTAAGGATGACGTTTGTGATTCAGAAAGTATCGCAGTACAGAATAGCAGGAATGATTATATATGGCGCAACTCCATAGTACGTTTTGGCAACCCTTCTGCGCCGGTGAAATGCAGGTGACGCTGATAGCATTGACGGTTAACCCGCTCAGCACGTAACATCCATTTGGGGACATGTATGGCGGCCGCCTAAAGCACGTAACATCCGCTACTGGATATCGCGCTCGCCGCTGCGAAAAATGCAATTTACGATTCGAAACGTCGTACTTAATGCTTTCTGACGGCGGAACGATATGGCCAAATAATCTTTAATTCGGCGGCGAACGGCGAAAAAATCGAACGGCGATTTAAAAAGTCAGCATAGACGTCAAAACGGCAGTCTCCATCGGCCAGCGCCGCGGCCGCGTATAGTTCCGCGAAATGGTGGTTTTGTGCAGTGTTTCGTGGATAACAGTGCAGTGTTTACTGGATAACAGTGAGTAATTTGCATTTTTAAGTAGTTTAGGCATGAGGATTAGTCAATTGAGATAGTCCATTTGCTGTTTTTCACGAATTTTTAAAGAAAACACTTCGGCGACAACAAACGGCTCGCGAAAAAATGGTTGTTATTATTTTGTAATGTTTATGAAATATCCCGATATATTGCGAAATATGACGTAATGTCGCTTTAATTTACTAACAAAATAAGTATTGCTTCATTTACATCCTAAGTTATCACATAATTAGGCGTATTTTGAAAATTATATCTTGTTTTGTAAAATGAATCGCGCAAAGAAACTTGTTTTGATAATTACTATGAGAGAATAAAGTGCGATTTTCCATAGTTTTTCGATGAAATGTGACTCTTTGGAGTATAGCAATTAGTTATTAGACATATAATAAGTCTATGATAAGACAATATAATTGAAAAAATCTAACGAATTTTATATTATGAGCATTCAAAGTTTATTATTAACCCCTCGCGTACCAGACGGCCCGAAACGTCCAGAATTGATATTTACCGTCGAACCCCAGACGGCCCGAAATGGCCAGGCGAGGCCGACCGCTAATTATGTTAGTACAACTTTGACTAATAATTATGAATAATCTTTATTGCTTTACATAACGACGTTACAAATATCTAATAGCAAATTTCAATAGGAACATAAAACAGGTCTTTTTTAGACGATCGGTGTGACAGTTTCGGAGTAATCGTTTTTTTTCTGAAACGCCATCTTTTTTTTGAGACTCGCGAATTTCTTACGGGCCGTAAGGCACACATTAAAATTCAAACCGCGGGCCGCGAGGGGTTAAGTTCGGACGCGGAAACTCTCAAAACTTTAGATTTTTCTATAATATCAGACAAAGCTCAAAGTTCTGGTGTGATTTCTAAGAAGTGTGGTGTAGTAATAAAGTTATTTTGAAAGAATTTCATATAAAAAAATACCATAAGTAGTCACAAATTAAAAATTAAAAAATTTTTTTTTTACGAGAATACATAAAATTTTTCTTGGCTGAATACATAAATATTTTTGTATGCAAATAAGTAAAAAAAAATATCGTTTTGGTAAAGCATTCAATAAAGAACATAACTGTATTTACAATTTTTGCATATTTTACGTATTTTGTGACAAAAAAATCTAAATGATTTTATAGGCGAGTTTTTTCAGTTTGCCAATTTTGTAATATTTATTCATTATTATCTTAATTGTTTTACGAGATAAGGTTATAATGTTTTATATGTCAAATTTCAATGCGATCATTTTTCTCTTTATCTTTTTTAAATCCGTTTAGTGGTTTATAAGTAATGATCGTTTTTCTCAAGGCCGTTGACTCGCGTCGATTTTTTGCCCGAATATGTTGCGCGCAAAAGTGATAGGTGAGTTTTTACCTTGCAACAGGAGGGGTTAAACTATACCAATTTATTTTGCCATCTATAATAACATTGATAACGAATAGTTTTAAAGAAAAGACTGATTGATTAAAAAAAACAATAATTTAACCACTAATAATAATAACCAATTATTAGTGCTATCAATCGCATTTTTTATATAAGCTGATTACATCACAGAAATAATAAGGAGAGATAGAATGCTATCAGTCTATCTGATTTTTAAAAAATCATATTGATTACGTATTGAAACCAGTATATATATATTAAAAAATGACATATTTATGCAAATAATATTGAATAATAAGAGCTATGATTTAAAAATTATTAATCAATTTTGGAAATATTAATGCCATTGCGTTTTGTAGTAAAATCCTGGTTGCCAAATCGTAGTATGACATTGAGCAATTAAATAAGCTATATAATGAATGATAGCAGCTATTATCTATCTATATAATAGTAGAAGCTCAAATAAACGGTTAAAAGAACGTACTCGTCACAGCGATGTGTCTATTTGATTTGCCTTCCTCGATGACTTCGAATACTTCCTCGGGACTGGAGACGAACCGCTCTGTCGCGCCCTTCACAAATGGTACCCTGTTTTTGTCCTCGTGCACGCTCAAGTTCACCTTCGATACTGCAAACAAAATATGTAAATTGAAACCTAGACTCTGAGGTAAAAAAAAACGTAGTGCAAATCGCAAGAACTCACCGTCTAGTAAGTCCCGAATTTTATCCATATAAATTTCGAAATAGGATACTTTGATGTGAAATTCCAGATTCTCCTCCATTGCATAGATGTGATTGAAAATGTCGTTTACGATTCGAGGAATTATGCCTTGTTTGGCTGGGTCGCCTGAAACCATAAAAACAAAACTGTTAAGGCGACATGATACCTGGGAACGACTATATCTCATGAATTTTAGTTTTTTGATAAACATAAGTGAATTCTAAGTGAATTCCTCAATAAGGAACCAATTTAAAATTTGGACCCAAAAAGTTGCTCATTGCGTTGGTCATTAAGGCCTTAAACTGACTTTGCAAACTTTCTCCTACAATGTAAGCGGGGAGTGTGTTTTATTATAATTTTATTATCTTGACTGGTGAATTTTCTAGGGCCGCACTTAAGCAAATTTTTTTTAGGCCCTAAATTAATTACATACAAGTTACGTTAAATATACTTTGCCATTAACACCCTTATAACACCACTGCATACAGATAGTTATTCTGTGCTAGCGCTGCGATAGAATGCTTAGTATGCGCCTGGTGGCCGGCGCGAGTGGACGTAGAATCTGCGCTTGATGCTCCGTCAACGCTGGATTTTTATTGGTCAAACCCTACAAAATTGACCCCACCTATTTTTTTGCATGTCCACCAATTTTGGTTATTTTTCTGAGGTCTCATGTCGCCTTAAGTGAGAAGTAGGGCTTCACACCATATTTATCTTCTTCTTCTCTGGTGCCATACGATGTCTATTATTATAATAATTATTATTGATTTTGGACAGGCAACGTTGCTGATACAACCAGATCAGATGTTATAAGGTTAGCCATAAACAATATTAACAAGTTTTTAGGTACAAAGCGAGTCTGTTTTAATTTCATTGACAGAGCTTGCACTAATGACTTCAAAATGTAGGTTGCGGTCGTAACTCGTAGATGCTATCAGTTACGATAAAATATACAATATCTCAATTGCAATAATTTTATTGTATTCGCATAGTAATCAGGGATATGATATTATTATTATTATTATTATTTATTCTGAACAGGCAGCTTTGCTGATACGTTCAGATCAGATCTTGTAAAGCTAGGCATAAACAATATTAACAAGTCGAATCGGCTTTTAATCGTTTGACAGAAATCGCTTGCACTAATCACTTTAAATGTAGTTTATTCCACATGTCCACCACTATATTTTGCAGAACGTTCTTAACCCCTCAGGCCCCGATTGGCTGATATCGGCCACAGCACGATTCAGCGTGACGGCCCCGTTTTAATTTTATTTTAATTTAATTTGTTTTATTTTATTGTTTTATTCTGTTAATATGTTTCATTTTAATTAAGGGTACAGTGGTTTGGCAGTAATTAATGTTTTGGTGAGACAGTGTCGTAATTCAATTTTTTTACTAATTTTTACTAATTTTTTTTGGGACAGCAACTTGTCAATCGGCTGAGGGGAGGCCTGAAGGGTTAAGAGGGTTAGATTTAAATTTTGCACGGTTGACTTTTTTCTGTGACCTCAAAGATTTCTGTTGATGTTGAAGTTGTAAATATTTTCAGGTACATCATAATAATTTATGACAATTTTATGTCTTCAGATCTTCAGATTTTATGTCTTTTTATCTTTTTTGTTTTAGAGAAGTCAGTCCAAGTAATTCCGAAACATGTAATGTACTTGGTTTTCGTGGTGTTTCGCTTCAAACCATATTCGTCACCATACTTTTGTAACATTGTCGGTGAGGAGCTGGAGAACTTCCTCACTACTGAAAATTATCAGTATCATCTGGTGTTTACGCCATTTACCCTGAACCCACTGTCCTGGCCCTTATTGTAGAATTAACTGTTCCATAGGAATTAAACTTCCCAAAAGACCACGAGTACAAATTAAATAAATACCATGATCTCGCAAATGCTATCACCTGGAACAGCTTTACAGTTCACCTTCATTGGCAATCATGTCCTGCCAGCCAAGTTTCTGCTTCAAGTCTTTAAAGATGTTGGTCTCTCTATAAAAATAATCAACTCCTTCCTGGAAAACTATCTAGAACTGCAATTTCTGCATCTCAAATTCTATTGCTTCGAAGAGGGAGTGAGTAGTGAAGGGGGAGTGGGAAGAGGGGGTGGTGGTAGTAAGGTGATGCTCACATGTGGCAAGACAGCTGTCCTAAACCTACCACAACCGGTCGTTAGTCAAGAGTCCACTGCTTACCCCGCCTCCCCCCGCCCCAAAGTATAATAATAGTATTACGATGGACCTAACCCTGATTTGTAAATTCTATGGCTGCTCTGTTTGTACTTATATATTTATATATATCTTACACTACATGAATATTATCAATTGCAAAATGTACTAACACACACTCACAGACAAAATCTAGTAAACCACATCACCTCATTAATATTTTTGTAATATTTTCGAAAATGTTATTTTTTTCTAAAAATATCAAAACAAAATCAAAACTCACCGATTACTCCTTCCATCGTATGTGTTTTGCCTGAACTGGTTTGTCCGTAGGCGAATATTGTGCCGTTGTAACCGGCGAGAACATCCGAAACGATGCTTTTGGCCGCTTCATTGTAGACTTTCTCTTGGGTTGCGTTTGGTTTGAAAACTTTGTCAAAAATGTATACTTTACCCTAAAAGTAAACATAATATTTTAAGTAAAGTGTAGGAAAGTTGATGGAAATACTCCAATATTCGCTTGCTTGCATAACACACGATTAAACAAGCCAAGAAAGCCGGAATGGGAGTATTTCTATATGAAACATTGCAATTAAAAGAAAATTCTACCCTTCTGAATAGTACATCCTTTTATAAACGCTCTAAAATGTACCACTATTAAGGATGCATATATGAATAGCTCTCCCGCCGATTCGGAAATTTAAAAGGAGTGGTCGGACGAGGCTTAGGAGGGCTCGGTAAGTCGCGAACACGAAGTGGTGTTCGTGACACTGATATATTCGGTTTACCTTCTCAGGAGCACTCCCGGCATGGGTGGCACAATTTGTTCGTTCGTACTTAAGTACTTACTACCTTGCTCCAGGCCAACTCTAATTTCAAGGATTGTCCAGTAGGCGTTAGAACCATATGATAAAACCCATATTGTGCCAATGTTCCATAACCATTAGTTTAATACAAATCAATAAAAAGACACTGTCCGCGCGCCACAAGAAATGTCTCCATGTGCCAGTGCTGCTCTAAAAATACAGCAATACCCATGTTTGTACTTTTCTACATATAATTATTTTTAATTAACCCAATTTATGACTGCAATGATTCAAAATCTCCGAATATTTATTAATTAGGTAATTAATACACTTGCATGGTTACATTAACTATGCAAAATGCAATTACCTGGCTATTAAGACAATTATGAATGAATATATTTCAAAAATGGATACATTTATTCCGTTTGAGAGATTTATTACACAATTTTATTGACTGTTTTCTAGATGCCTATACAAATTTGCATCAATGTCGTATTGTACTAATTAGAATCTGACATTGAATGAAAAAATCAAAACTGCTGGATGGTACGTCATCGATCAATAAAAGTGGACTGATAAGTTATCTGATTAGTCTAAAATACACATTAATGAGTTGTTTCCGGCAATTATGGATTATCCGGTCTTCTCAGTAATCCCGATGACCCAAGAAGAGGATAGTATTTCTCTAGGTATATAGATTACAGAACAACAGTTTTGCAGAATTTACATATGTATATAAGTACAGTAGAACTTTAATTAACCGAATCAATTGGGGCCGGAAACCATTGGGATAATAAAAAAATTGGATATTTTTTTTTTTTTTTTAAACAAGAGGGTTTATTTTAATTAATTGCTGTATGTATGTTGAAAATGGGAGAAAAAAACAATTTCTAGAGAAAAAGAGCTTTTAATTAATTAAATGAAAAGGCATCACTTTTAAATGTTAAGCGTATTTACAAGTTCTGTACATTAGTACAGTATGTATGTACTGTACTGTAAATGAAAGTCATTGCTTGCTGCACATCTCCGTCAAAAACAACACATCTCTGTCTCTTAGAACCTGCACATCTCCGTCTCTTAGAACAAAATCAAAAACGACGCGAGCTACTTCATGAGTCCAAGGGCTCGCATATGGCCGCCACATGTACTACTCCGCCAATGCAGATGATCAAACGTTTGAGAAATTCGCCAACCTTCGCAAGCGTTGTACCCCTCTGCTCACTTCCCTCACACCCTATCCCCACAATATCCTGTCGCTCGAGAGTGCGTCTACTGTTCTCTCGGTATACTGTCTGGAAATCGCATGATCTGAAACTGCAAACAAAGCTGGCTGTCTACAAAGAGATTGTCCTACCCATATTGTTATATGCATCCGAAACGTGGTGCCTCTACAGGAAAGATATTAAAAAATTAGACGTCTTCCACATGAGGTGCCTCCGAAACATCCTGAGGATAACATGGGAAGACCGTGTGTCAAACACAGAAGTGTTACGACGGACGAAAATGCAGGGCATGGAAGCTATGCTCATGAAAGCTCAGCTGAGGTGGTGTGGGCATGTAGTGCGTATGAAAGAGGACCGCCTCTCGAAAGCCGTGTTTTATGCCCAACTCTCAAAAGGCGCACGCAAAGTCGGCGGACAGCACCTACGCTACAAAGATGTATTAAAAAGGCACCTAACCGCCAGTGGTATTCCACCTGAGAGCTGGGAGAGGGCTGCTCACAAACGCAGCGAGTGGCGCTCCACGGTGACCACAAAAATTAAAGAGTTTGAGGAAGCCCGGCTTGTAAACCTCGACTCAAACCGCCAACAGCGCAAAACTCGTCCGAAGCCCACGTACACATACACTTACAACAACTGCG
The DNA here is from genome assembly GCA_944548615.1 of Micropterix aruncella. NCBI lineage: Eukaryota > Metazoa > Arthropoda > Insecta > Lepidoptera > Micropterigidae > Micropterix > Micropterix aruncella. The sequence continues at coordinate 2,504,807 of OX155954.1, forward strand.
GGGAACTCAACTATAGTTGTTGTAATCGGACCTTCAAAAACAAACTGGGATTCACGAGTCACTTCCGCGCGCATCTTCGAAGAAGTCCTGTCAATCAAGAGGTCGCCGTCGTCGGATCACGATGAGGAGGACATCATCATCATCATCATCCTGTGGCGTAAGTATCTTTATAAAAAAAATTATTGAAATGAACACTAGCAGCAATGTTTTACATTGATCATAGAATGTCGTCCGCCGCTATATCAGACGTTAAGATTCACAGTTTCCAAACACAGAAATCCAGATAGGAAAGTATAAATAGCGAATCAACCATAACTTCCTATTGCAGGAAATGCCGATGAGTCAACTATTATTTTAACATATACACAACGCACATACTCACTCGATAACTTTTAATCTACTTGGCATTTTTCCAAAGGAAGTCACACTATTCATCGACATAGATAAATTGCCATCATCAAAGTAAAATCAAACTTCACCACTTATTTGTTACATTTTATGCATTTCATTATAAGAATAAGAATATAAAGAGTATTTATTTTCATTTGTAGGGATGACCAAGTACAATAAATTAATATTATATTAGTTACGCAATTTAGCAAAGAATGACATGCAGTAAATTACTCCAAAAGTATTCCAATTAAAAAAGTCAGTTTAATATAAAAATTGGCAATAAAAAAAAGCACATTAAATTATATTGGTGGGTATGATGCAATTTTTGAAGTATTTCAAATGTCATTATGCGCATACATATTGATTTTAAGCATATACACCCGGATGGATGTCTTGAAAATATCAATGTTTCTAATCGCCTTTAATTTATAAGGCTTCATTAAAAACTTTAAGTCTTATGTAGAGACTAAGGATGGACATCGAAGATAAAACATCGATGTTACCATCGATACTAACATCGTAACGCAAACATCGATGGTTGAAAAATAATGTTAGCAAATCATCAATGTTTAGACCATCTAAACATTGATATTTTTTTAAATAAAGTGTTAGTATCATTTTGCTGACAGTCCCTGTTTTCTTTTAATAAAATCAATAATAGATATGAACACAATGATAGTATGTATGATTCAACAAAGGTGTTAAAAGTAAAACAATTTAAAGGGTAATTAACCCCTCGAGCCCCAATTGGCCGATATCGGCCACAGCACGATTCAGCGTGACGGCCCCGTTTTAATTAAATTTTAATTTATTATGTTTTATTATGTTAATGTGTTCTATTTTAATTATGGGTACAGTGGTTTGGCAGTAATTAATGTTTTGGTGAGACAGTATCATAATTATTTTTTTTTTTCTAATTTTTACGAAAAAATTTTGGGACATCAACTTGTCAATCGGCTGAGGGGCCAAGGCCTGAAGGGTTAAATCTAAATTAAAAATAGGAAATGGCAATATCATTTCCAAAATTCATCGTCAAAAGTGTTATGAATTGTATTTTGTATTTTATTTTATTGTATAACTTCCATAAAGAATTTTTATTCATATATGGAGTAAAAGAAAACATAATGTATAGGATAAGAAATATCGAAGGAGGAACATCGATGGTGTCAAAACATCGATAATGCACCATCGATGTAAATAACATCAAACATCGGCTGGAGGTAATTAGTTTTATTCTTGGTGTCATGCCGATGTACTTCCTCGTGGGATATTGCCAAGCTTTTATGCAAAAGAATTCGCAAAGAGCTTCTTGAGCAAAAATTGCACAAACGGCCAATATCCCGAGTTTCTGAAAGTATTCACTCCATGACCGACGTGGACAAATATCCACTATCGCACGTAAGGCTCTTTTCAGCAATGTAAATACTGTTATACTAAATATGAAAGAAAAAAGCTTCGGACAGGTAAAATTTCAAGAAAAAAAAACAAATTTACATAATACATTGTTTTTTACTCAGCTTTTAAGATTTAAAAAAAACTAAGCTAACCTACCGATGTATAGGTGTTTATGAATTATAAAAAAAAAAACTTACTTAACCTACCGAAATGTATGGATTTGACACTTCTTTGATTGCCTGTACCTTGCTTATTTATTGAGAGAGAATAAAGATTATTGCAGATTCGGAATCAGCGTGGTCAATAGTCAGTCGGGTGATGCCAAAAATCAACTTTCTATAATGCAGTAACCCATTTAGGTACTGGAATTGCTGTTTTTCATTTTGGTCCCTTCAAATTTCGCTATATACGTTATCACAAAGGCTAAATTATTTTGTTATAATTTGGTGGCACTATAGCAACTTTAAACACATTTTTACATCAAAATCAATCGCACAGCCAAAAAAAACAATTACGTAAGTCTGTAACAAATAGTTAGTTTTTTTTCCTCTATATGTATTAAACAAAACAAAGAATTGTTGTTTGTTTTGTTCTAATCTTAAAATCTACACGTATAAATTGAAAAATGCGTTCCAAAATATAGGCTGTTATCGCTTTCAAGTCTACTTAAAAGTGTACAGCAGAAGTAATTAGAGCGCAACGAATCCTTCAGAACAATCAAAAGTGAAAGCACAGTATTTGGATAGTACATTTGCGCTGCGAAAATCGGCAACAAATAAAACGATTCTCATTTTATTAAAAAGAAAATTCTCAGATATGCCTGTTTGGGGGATAGGTCAAGGTCGCGAAAATGTTGCCTGTATCGATTCTGGCACGGCACAACAAAGAAAACGATGTGCTATTTTCAAGTTTTACACGTGAAATAACATGAAGGATTATAAAAAGAAAGATTTCGTGGAGGAGTTCATTAGCCCCTAGTTTTAGTTTTAACAGATGACATGAACGACGATTAGTCATACGTTTATTCAGATTATGAAGTATTTCGTTTTATACATTCAGCGCTTGTAACTTACCCCTATCGATATGCAGTTATCATCCTTCCCGGATGGAAATTTGACAACGAATTTTGATCCAGCCCTTTCTTCCGAATCGTTTAGGGGCCTAAATCGGCATACCACTCGGATACTGTCCTCCGCTGCTATCTCCCGCTCCCCCGACATTTTTATTGATGTTACTTACACTAAACACACTATAAATAACGTTTTTAATCGATCAGGGAACTTCGAACCGTGCATCAAGGAATGGAATTACGCTTTCAACGGCACCACCGATTCCCATGACAATTATTCCAAAATGTCGGCCATTTTTCTGCATTTACGGGTCGATCGTGGAGATTCAGTATAGCCAACCACGAACGAAAAAAGCAATTTTTAAAAATATACATTATGCTTTTTAAAATATATACATGTAGTAAAATGTAGATTAAAACGATACCTTGACCAAATATTTTTTTTATTCATCAAACAATAATAAATACTTTTCTCTATTCTGTAATAATAAAAATAATAGGAAACACCGATTCAGACAGCGCAAGGTAGCAACGTGGCGGAAATAAAATCCTATCGCGCAAACTTCACTCACTACAGCCGCAGCAGGCACGTCGATTCTGACCGCTAGAGATGTACCTCATAATGAAAATATGGTTCCTATGCGATATTTATTTTTAAATAAACCCAGCTATTCGTTTAAAAAAAACCAAAGAATTTTAATTATCTCTATTTTTTCTAATTAGGTGTCAAATCAGTCAAAAAACACGCTGACGGATCCAGCAATCCAGTGAGGAGGGTGCGCATTTAGTCTATTCAGCGTGACGTTGGAAGGGGGGGGGGGGGGGGGGGAACAACTGAATTCTGTTCTTGATAGTCATCAGGAAAGGGGGCAATGAGAGCTTCCCATAAGCTCCGCAGGCGAAAGATTTAGTATTCATATCTGTGTTTATTATTACAGTTTTGTTAATGGATTTTTCCGAATTGGGGAAGACTTTTCTGAATCGTAAACATAAATAAAATACATGAACATTAATTGTGTACTTTCATTTACTAAAATATCTGATTTATTATAAACTCGCAGTAAAACCATTGCAAAGTGCAAACAGAGTGAAAGAAAACATCAAAATTTAATCTGAAAACAGAAGTATTCACAAAAGTAATTCGTTGTAATTAAGGTATATAGCATACACCATGTATAGTATACCATGCCCTGTGCCAATCCATCCTAACTTATGGTATCATAGGGTGGGGAGGTGCAGCGAAAATTCACATGGGGTCCTTGATTAAAGCTCAGAAGCTAGTACTAAAAATTATAAAAAGAAAGCCTTGGAGATACTCTTCAGATGATTTTTACAGAGAATATAACGTGCTTGACGTACCACAACTATACGTGAAAGCGGCGCTCTGTGAGTATCAAACTAATTTAGAGTCCGTTAAAAGAGCTCAGCAAACAATCTGCACGCGGCAATCTCGAACTATACATTTCGACGTCCCTCGAATGCAGACCACTTTTGGGCAGAGGCATTTTGTGTCCATAGCCCCCAGGATCTTAAATATGCTAGACGAAGATTTAAAAATGTATGTGCCTAAGTCTTCTTCTTCTTTTAAAGCCAAGATTGATTCCTGGCTAAAACATGACACCCGGCAAAATATTCACAAATTAATATACCGAGACAGTTCCCATCATTAAATCTTATCCTTGACAATTCTTATTATTATTTTCGCTGCCTTTTTTTATTACTATTCATTAATTTTGGTGACTATTGTTTGATATTATTTGACAATTTATTTTATTTTTATTTTATTACCACGATTATTTATTGTCTGTGTTTTATTTTAAATATTTCCTATTGTGATAATTATTTAGTGATTATTAGTTATAATTTGTAATGGTGACGGTAATATATATATATATATATATATATATATATATATATATATATATATATATATATATATATATATATATATATATATATATATATATATATATATATATATATATATATATATATATATATTTCTTTTCCTTTTAATTTTTTTTTCAAATCGCCGAATATATGTGAACTAAAAACTAGAGAGCTCGTTGCCCTGGAACAAGTCCTGTCACTTAGTTGGGCAGCAGCAGTACATACCTGCTAATGCTCACATCGGCCGTTTCAATTTTAATTTTAATAATTTATTTTTTTATTGATATGATTGTTAGTGAGACCTATGCATTGTAAATGAATTGTTAAATTGATTAAATAAATATAAATAAAGCATAGGACGAGTGTTTTTTTCCAACAATGAAAACTGTTGCTGCCAATGTAGTTAAGTCACACACGCAAATTGTGATACATCTTGTAGTTTTGTGATTTAAAATATTTTAAACTTTGTAAAAAACCGTGAGTGTTTCCTGTGCGTTCTTGCATTCTTGCTAGTTAATCAAATGCCTAGACCCGAAATTATACAAAAATAAAGATAATCCGAGAAAGACGGGAAAGATTAACACTGACGTGAGAGAGGAGTCGCCTGGAGAAGAGCAGGCGTCGCAAGAGTATGGCAGCTGAAGCAGAGAGGCCGAGAGAGATCGCGAGGGACGTCGGGAGCAGGTGTCAATTATGCAAAAAAAGACACCGCTGAGGCGCGAGAGGTTGTAGCCCTTCATATGTTCGAATATATCGTAAGGGGCGGCCGGTTGTGTTCTGATTTCTTCTCACTCGGAATTTGTGCGCGATTCGATTCCTTTATTTCTTCGAGTTTACATTACAAGTGAGCTATCGTCGAGCTGCTAATCACATACATGGCAACACCTTTCCTGGTACGTCGAAGGTGGGAGTTAATGGGCCCTGTTGGAGTTGGCCACGAAGACCCATTCGTTCAGGGTCGGACATACTCACGGGTCAACACCCATCGGGCGTCCTCCACGTAAAATGGAGAGCCAGGGTAAGACGCTGGCCTGCGGACTGGTCTCCCTTAGGAGTCAACCTTCGGGCACTCGTTGGCGGATCGCGCACCGTGCGGCGTCAGATAATCGATTGTGCACTCCGACTAACAGCCGGGGGAGTGTGAACAGTAATGTTCCCTATAGAGCGGGGGTGATTGTTAACCTTATGGAAACTGCTTTTGAAACGACCATTCGGCTACCCTATCCCGGGTGAATAGGCCGGGCAAAGTATGCCGTGGTCCGCAATAGATTCGGTTGACACTGAATCACCGCTTCATAATGGAAAGGACCGAGCAAGCGACCTCGATCCTATAACCAGTAGGAGGTATTCTGAAGGTTACTTCCAGACTGAGATATCTTTCCAAACTGGGGCGTTAGGGGTAAGGCGTTGGCCTCTGACGGGCAGGTGGCGAACTTCCTGAGGTGACGGGTTCGCCCGTTGTACTTGACAGCTCTAAATGGTACGTCGAAGTTTGGTGCTCAGAGGCGTTATCTGCATACAGTACCAGCTTGCATTACGCCTAGAGTTCCTCGGCGGTCAATGACATCTACGATAAATCATGAAGCCATTCTTCATATTACCTAGGATTTCTAGCATCCCCGGCAAGGAAATGAATCGGTGCATCTGGATCCACTTCATGTTTGACATAATATAATGGTCTTGTCGACTAGAAAAGCGTTCCTGCGTTACGACTGAAGAGTTAATTTTTAGGACTTTTATATACTGAAACTGGGTCGCAGATACCATAGTCAGTGGTAGCTGGTCACCAGTAGTGTTTTAGGAATGTGTGAAATAATTCTGATTTTGTGAGTCCCCACCCCCCTGCCCCAGCCTGCACCCCGGCGCGTGGTATGTCTCTGATTATTAATTAGTTTGCTAATTTTTTGTCCGAATTTTGAAACATACTTATTAGTTATTTTTGTCCTCATTTTTTAAATTATTATTATGGAAGAAATCTAATATGACCGGCAAAATCGTATCGACCGCTTATGGTTTTTATTTAGTTTTTGGTAAAAATATTACAGTTTTTTTTTGGTTTATTACTTAAATACCACTATCGTATCGCGCTTTGCTGATTTGGTTTTATTGCCGCTCCACACGTTGCCGAATGTTGGCAAATTGCCAACATTCGGCGGGTGGAAGCGAGTCGGCACCACTGTGACGTCAGAAAAATGTATTGGAAAGAGCGAGAAGGACATAGGCGATGCAGCTAACGCTGGCCAATGTGTGGAGCGGGCATTAGAAATTGTAGGTAGTAGTTATTTATTGTAGTAGTTATTTATTAGACACCTTTTACAGCCCAATTTATATCCCATTGTATAAACACAATTTAAATCGCCTTATGAACGATAATATTAAATTCTTATTAACAGCGCTTATTATAAAATGGTTACGATAATTCTAAAAATATCGTATGCGATAATGCCTCTTCGCTCATTCCTATAATATGGTGGTGTGCGTGTGTTGCGTGCATGCGTGTGTGTGGGCGGAACGAACACGGCGGTGGTGTCGGGTGTGTTAAGTGAACTTACGTGAATTTTGTGTAAAATATGTTTTTAAAAGTGTCAATTTCGTGAGGAATTCTCACCGTTCAACATTTTAAGCAATAAGGTAAGACTGGCAAATGCTCAAATCTGTACTTTCCCCGTGAGAATGATTTGTTTGGCATTCTGACCATATATGGGGTGGATGAATGCTGTAGTGTGAGTAATTTATGAATGAATTTGACACTAAATAGTGTAAATATTAATTAGGTAATTCTATGGTAGTGTTTTCGTTGCATATTTTAAGTTATGTTGACATTCGGCTTGTCTAGAAACGAGGATATGTATAACCAAATAATATAAAATGTTAATTAGTGTAATGACATCATTTTTAAGAGGAATCTTGTTTCCGCATCATTGAAAATCTGCAATAATTTGAGTAAATCACGCCGCTCTCTCACTAATATCTTTTACAATTCAATAAACATAAATATTTTATTGGGGTCAAGATTTTTTCGCGGCAATCAACAATTTTTCGTGATTTTGAGCGCGGGAAAGTTATGAAATCGGTCGTTTTGTTGTTTTCTTTTCTATGACATTTTGAATTTCGAACTTTCGTAGTAAAGGTATGACATCCCGTTAATACTTAGTATCTGTTGCTTATTACCTGGAAGTAATAATTAGAATTTAAAGTATACCTACTCAAATAAATACTATAATTAAAAAAATATTAACTACAGAGGGTGGCCATATTATTAGGGATGCACATGTCAGAAACTATAAACTCCAAAATGATAATTATTTCTTTTAATATTTAAAGTCGTAGAATTATGGTATTTTGTAGGTACTTAAATAATAAATTCGCCCCCCCCCCTTGTCAAATTCTGAGTCTTTTCGGAATGTTTTTTGTAGATTTGTTTATTTTTTATTGTTTTTAGTATTAATTATGGAATAAAATACCTAAAACTTTATTTTAAGCTATGAAAAAATACATTCTTAAAAAAAAATCCACAAATATTAAATATAAAATAATTCCGCTGAATATTTTTGTCTAAATTTAAATAACAAATAATATTTTCATAGAAAAATGGTGAAATAAACGATCAAATAAAAAAAATATTTACGATCTATCGTATTGTTGTGATTTTGAGAAATAGATATTACAGTGGTCATTCTCTCAGTGATGATAAAAATGTAAGTCATTCCAGAGAAAAGTTAACAATTGCAATATTGTACATGGTAAGGGTCCATTTATTATCGTTTTGAAAATTAAACTGAATTTATTATTATTTAAGTAAGTAACATAATTCAATAAATAATCGTAAACACTAAAAAACGAATATTTTTTTGAAATGTAAAAATTAGTAGAAAAATTGTTTATACTCTTTATTGTGAAATGTCACAATGGGCGGGTTTATTGTCATATGACAATCTCTTACAACCAACCCTACTATGACGTGTTATATGTATGTGTGCGTATAACGTGTGTAAGTATGTGTCTAGTTATTGCATTCGAACGACAGAATTGAAAATGCAATTCCGTTAATTTGATCCCAACGGAAAATGGTGACCCAGCCGGGAATCAAACCCGGGACCTTACAATGTAAGATCAGGCGACCTAACCACTATGCCACCGGGCCTGTGTCCCTGTTATTATGGCCCTGTATATGATTTTACTGAGTTGAGAACGTTCGGGTGAACGTTTCTATATTTCTGTAATGTTAGAAGAAAAAAAACTAGTTTTTAAAATAGAGCGTCCTTGTTTAGTAGTTATCATAATAAGCTACGAGTCATGACGACTCTGCACGTTCCAGGCGCCAGTCCTGAGGCAACTGTCAGGCTGTAAGGAATCAAGATATAAATAAAAACTGAGGCGAAGTCTGGTTCTGTCTGTACTTGGCACGCGATGCATGCAAGTATAGGCAACTTATGGGCCAGATCGGGTCAATATCCTTTCCCCTTCTGAGAAAGCGGCAATGACCAACACTTATTTTCAGAATGTAATCGAAATCGTCGATTGAATGAAACTATCTCATCGAAAATTTTAAAGTTGTTGAAACGACACCGAAAAAACCATCATTCTACAAACCTTCACACATCGTCGCCAATTTGGAGAAAGTGAATAAGCAATTTTACGAAAATAACCTTTCAGCGGATAAAATATGTAGTATTTATGCAGTTTAGCGAACTCTTCTACATTGACGATGTTTTAATCCACCTCACATCACACTGGTTCCGAATCTAAAAATCTTTGATCTATCTCTATAAATACGGGATATAGGCGTTTAAAGAAGCGTCTAACACTATATTTCGGTTGGTTAAGTTAGTTTTTTAAAGAAATATATACATATAGGGCAGAGTTATCGAAACTGCGTACATTCCAAATATGTTGCGTGCATGTTCATCGTTGTGTAATCGGATTGGTTCAACTCACGATTCAGATCGTATTCAGAAGCCTCCTCGTGTGGAAGGCTGCCCCGGGTGTATCAGGCCTCACGGCTTGGGAATCGGTTTCTCCTGGGGGGTTGCCTCCCGGCGCTATTGGACGGTTTGCGCACCGTTCGGAGACGCCATTCGGTTGTGCACTCTGAATAATTGCTGAAGGAGTCTGGAGACTATGCAAATATACTGTCTCCTAAGCAGAGGGGGTGAATGTTGAACTGCCGTCAACCACTCTTGAAATGACCATTTGGCGACCTGACCCTGAATTCAGAGCCGGGAAAGGATGCCATTGGTCCGCGATAGATTCAAACTGAATCACCGCTGAATTTACGGCAGCTACCTGTCGTAAATTCAGCAGTGAGCGTAAATTCAGCGGTAAAGTCGCTTACAGACCGTGTAAGCGACTTCGGTCCCGTAGCCAGTCGGGAGGAAGAGAGGTATCATAACAAAACCGGTAGCCAGGGACGAGGTGGCCCCACTGGGATACATTCCTAGTGCCTCACCGTAAGGCTTGGCCTCTGGCGGGTTCGTGGCTTTGCTGGACGGTAGGTTTGTACCGTTCCACAGTCTTCTACGCTCACTCCGACAGAACGATCGCATATCGTTAAAACTTCCTGAGGTAGCAGGATCCTCCGTTGTAGTTGACAACTCAAGTTGTTTCACGTCGTGTACAAATGGCGAACCTGGAAGTTTTATTTCAAAATAACAAATACGCCATTGTTGTTTTGCCTTATGGGCATAATTTGTATTTTGGCCCTATTGTAAACTACACACCAAAGCAAACAAATGCATGTACAATTTTTGTATTTAGGGCAATTCGCAAAATATGCGAATACATAATAATATGTGTATACAACATATTATGTCGTGGGTAAGAAGGAACGTGCAGATCGTTAAAAATATAATAAATACATAATAACAATGGCCATATTAATTTACTACTGTACTATTAGAAAACTAACAAGGCATTAGTTGTAGTTGAATAGTTTAACACATAATTAAATATATTAAAATAATAAAAAACACGACTGCCGTTACAGAAAGTGAACTATTGTAGTTATAAATATGTTCATTACTGTTTTTTGTGAAATATTTGTGGTTTATGTATTTATCTATATAGGTAGATGTATATTTCCGGAATGTACTCAAACAGACCTTTCATTTGACACTAAACACTATATATTTATGTTAATTTACATTTGGAATTTTGAACATTTAGACAACTACCGTGAAACCTATATAAGAAGCACCTCTAATAACGAGTAGAGCATCTCCTCTAATGTAGCAGATAATGCAGCAGATATATCATAATATGGTCAAAATGGCCACTAAAGTTGCACTGAAAGTCACCCTATCATAATCTCCAGCAGGTAAGCCTTAGGCTTGGCTGGATTTTATACAAAGCTGTATTTTAAATATGTAATTGTTATTAAATAAATATATATATATATATATATATATATATATATATATATATATATATATATATATATATATATATATATATATATATATATATATATATATATATATATATATATATATAAGATGATTATAAAGTAAATAATTATAAAAGCCACTTACATCGTGACGAAGGATTCCCTTGATGTAAGTGGCTTTTATAATTATTTACTTTATAATCATCTTATTGATCAATTCTAAAAAGAATATATACACAAAACTATCAAATATTTCTATATATATATATATATATATATATATATATATATATATATATATATATATATATATATATATATATATATATATATATATATATATATATATATATATATATATATATAATAATTCGCAGTAATTCCTCATAACGTGTAATTCGCGCCACTCATAACGAGTGTGGAACGAATTATGCTCGTTATAAGAGGTTATACTGTACTTAGTTGATATTTGGACAATTAAAGTAACCTATTACATTCGGGATGACATAACGGTTCTAACAATACCACACACTTTTAAATCGGTCCAACCGTTTAGCAGTTATAATGTAATAAAGAAACGGAAAACATACATGAACCCTGAACACATTAATTACACTCCTTGTTTGTCCATTTTGTTGCAATTGCGATTTGTTTGATTCGCCCATTCTACGAATTTGCAACGGTATTTGTGCGATGTTATGCTTTAAAAAGAAATTTTAGCGATGGTTGTTGACCTAGTCTCAGCCCGGAAGCTTCCAGTCTTTCGAATCGGAGGACTCCTTATGCTAGGATGTAACACGTGGAATAACGACATTATATCATCGATATACGATCCCCTAGATGGGCCTTTCGCGTTTGAAAATGACCCCTTCAAACCCACTACTGAAAGCCGGCCAGTAGTAGTTTGGTCGCAATCCGCAGACAGACAGCCGACCGTTTCCGGTGTGAGAGCTGCCGCGAAGAATATTGGCGTGCTATTCTCTCGCATACTGTCCAATTTATTGCTCTCTCTCTGTCACATCATTTACGAGCAAATGGTATGTGGAGCCAACTTATTTGTATCTGAGGGCATATCTAGCTAATAATATATCGATGCATTACATTCGTTATCTTGCGCCAAAATATTGCGTTTCCTTTATGGAGTAAGTTTGATTTCATCGTCAGTTTTAAATAGCTCGGATGTGGTTTACGGCTTGCATACACAGTCTTATCGGCTGGCTGTGACCATAACCAGACTTCGGCGACAGTGATTTTTCTTTGAAGGCGAAGTCTGCTCGGTTTTAAATAATAATAATAAACTCTTTATTTGCACTTAATTGTTATACAAAGAGGCGAGCTTATTGCCACATGGCAATATCTTACAACTAACCTAAACTCAGTGGTACATGTGGGCATTGTGAAAATAAAGATTATTACATAATATACAGACCGTCTGCATAGCATACAGACAACTGGAAGAATTTAAAACTAATAATGCCCGAGGAGAGGAAATTGGGAGGAAGAGGAGAGAAAGGGAAGAACTGGTTACTTCTTAGAAAGGTAGTAATCCTTAAGGTGAGTCTTAAACGATGGTAAAGAAGGCGAGTTTCGTATGTTTGCTGGGAGATCGTTCCAGAGTCTTGCACCATGGACACAGAAAGAATAGGAATAGAAATCACTATTATGACTCGGAATTTTTAGTAAACTGTCAGAGGCTGACCGAAGTACGAGACCGTGGGAACTTCTGGTTCAAGAAGCTCGTGGAGATAGGATGGTGTTAATTGGGAGAGTTCACGATATAAGAGAGCAAGTTTTGCCTTCCTAATTTCCTTCCTAATTTCCGTTCTTTCGGTTTTGCCTGCCTAATTTCCGTAACTTACGACAATCTCGCAATTATATCTATATTTAGTTTTTCGCTTCTTTCCCACGTTATTGTTAATGCTGCCCTTTGTCTGGTAAATGTATGGGATCAACATGAATCCCCACGCCGCGATCAAAATGTTGCGCTGCGCGTGCGCCTCCGCACTCGAATCATTCTTTAGTTCAGCCGTGGGCGATCACTCCTCGACTTCTCGGCATTCAATCCCACGCGTTATTGAGTTACTTTCTAGCCTGGCCAGCGCATATCCAACAGACGCAAGGTCGAAATATGTGGCATTAAACCAAAAAAGGAATCCTATATACCTATAAGAAATATGAATTTTTGAATGTTTTTCTTCCTACATTCATCTATTTTATGATCACCAGTTTAGAATTGTCATCTACTACGGACGAACCCGCCACCCCAGGAAGGTATCGATCATATTTTCAACCGTGGGGTGAACACGAAGACTTGTCAATTGCAGACAATACAAATTTACTGTCTAGCTAAGCCAACATGCCCGACAGATGCCAACACCTTACGGCGAGGCACCGGGAAAGGTAATCAGCGTGCATCCTCGCCCCCTGTCTACTGTCACTGGAAGGATATCTCCGTCTGGAATTAGCCCTCAGCATAACTTTCCTCCCGACTGGTCCGTCCTCCTTTCCTACCTGTTGTATTTCAGCGGTAATTCAATGAGAATTTACCGCGAACCTGGGCGTCCTTTGCCCGTCATACTACTCGGGATCGGGGGGCTGATAGGTCGTTTCAAGAATGGCATGACAACAGGTCAACATCCACCCCCGCTGTTTAGGAGACAGTATATTTCCATAGTCTACAGACTCTTTACCTAACCTAACCCCAGGGGAAACCGATCCACCAGCCGTGAGGCCTGAGACGCGAGAGTCTTACCCAGGGTAGCCTGTCCAGGGTAGCGTCCCCCAGAGGATCCAAACCTATCCCACGACAAAGCCGTGAAATAGGATACAGAGATCTTTCGTCCCTCTTCGGAGAGGCTACCGGATGGGAGTTGAACCGTGAGTTGGGCCGACACAAAATAACTATCAGGTCATAATGGCCCAAGCTGTACGATACCGTTAGCTGCCATTTTATGATCACCAACTAGAGCTGTCGACTACAACGGGCGAACCCGTCACCTCAGGAAGTTTTAACGATATTAGTAGATCGTTCTGTCTCGCGTGAGGTGAGCGTAGGAGACTTAGAGAGCGTAGAGAGCGTAGAGGACGAAAACAGTCCACTGTCTAGTTACGCCACTTGGCCGTAAGAAGCCAACGCCTTACCGCGAGAAACCGGGTTTTAATCCAGCGGGCCGACACTCGCGCCCTTACTTCCAGTAACAGCCAGATCGGGTAGCCTTCACCCGGTATCGGGTAGCCAAATGGTCGTTTCAAGAGCGGCCGCCACAAGGTACACAACCGCCGCCGCTCTATAGGAAACAAAGCCATTTCCAGACTCCCCTGGCTATCTGTCGGAATGCACAGTCGATTGGCTATCTCCGCAAACCGTGCAGGAGCGCCCGAACTACGATTTCCAGGAGAACTGACCCGCAAGCACAAAGTCCTACCCGGGCTTGCACTTCTGGTTGGAGGCTGCCGGATGGGTGTTGACCTGTGAGTTCGGTCTACCCTAACACATGGGTCATGGGTCAACTGCACTAGGCCCATGACGATAATTATGTTTTCTTTGACGCTCTGATGGATTGATATTCCGAGGCATAATGCTATCGTCACGAGACCGAGATAACGCGTGCTGCCAAGATGCAGCCTTGTTTGGGTTTGGTAAAGATAAGATCCATTTCATAATATATGACTGCGCCGGATGCGTGTTTATTTCTGTGGAATCCCCCCATCCTCCCCTCACTTTATTATGTCGAAATGATACGAGACTTTACTTAGCACTAAAACGACCAGTGACGTCATAACGAAACGGGGTTAATGCATTTCCCGCTCGCTGACTCACCGGAACCTCTTTCATGTCACCTTTAGAGCTCGCGAAACAGCGCCATGCCTGTGACAACGTTTCCGCCCATTACTAGCGACCACGACTATCTGAAAACGTAAGCTTCATACATAGAAATAAACGAAGTATCATACCTAACGATTTCAAAGATTGTTTTGAAGAAATTTTAAAAAAAACGGTTGTGTCACCCCAAGACTTTCCCGGCAAGTAGTCTGCAAATAGTTTCTAGTTTCCCGGCAAATTAACTGAATTTCATTTGAATTCTTACGATCGAATGCACAAGACACACTTATACACACGTTACAAACACACATTTTAATAAAAACTTCATAGTAGGGTTGGTTGTAAGAGATTTTTCGTATGGCAATAAACCCGTCCATTGTGAAATGTCACAACTAGGGTTGTCGACTACAGCGGGCGAGCCCGTCACCTCGGGAAGTTTTAACGATTAGTCGTTCTATCTCCCTGGAGTGAGCGCAGAAGACTTGAGACAAAACAGTAAGAGGCCAACGCCCAGGAGTGTTACCCAGCGGGCTTACACTCACGCCCTTACTTCCACTTGCGACCAGATTACTCCAGTCTCTCGATTGATTACGAGTTGGAGGTCGCTTGCGCGGTCCTCTCCCTTACGAAGCGGTGAAACGGTGTATACCGAATCTATCGCGGATCACGGCATTCTTTGCCCGGCTGTTCACTCAGGATCGGGTAGCCGATGTTCGTTTCAAGAGCAGTCGCCGTAAGGTCCGCAACCACCCCCGCTCTATAGGAAACAGTACTGCTTCCAGACTCCCCCGAACTCCCCCGACTGTTACTCAGAGTGCGCAATCGATTGGCTAATGCCGCACGGTGCGCAGACCGTCCAGGAGCGCCAGAAGGTTGATTCCCAGGGGAAACTAGCCCTAAGGCCAGAGTCCTGCCCGGGCTCGCACTTCATGCGTGGAGGTCGCCGGGTGGGTGTTGACCTGTGAGTGTGACCAACCCTGAACAGAATGGGTCTTCGTGGCCAACTCAGCAAGGGCCCATTAGCTCCCAAACTGTAAAATGTCACAATAAAGAGTCGAAAAAACAAACAAACAACAACTGATTTCATCTGGAATATTAATTTCATAAATGCAATCGATGACCGCCCCTCTCGGCCGGCGGACGAACCCGTTTGGGCTAAATTGGTACCGCCTCAGGTGGTGTGGTTCGTTTCTCGGCTAAGGGTGGAGTTGGGCCAAGCGCCAACAGACAGCATTAATATTTGATTAAAATGTAAGGCCGAATTTAAATATTTTTAGTGTAGCTTGGTAATGAGATAATAATAGTTCAACCGAAACTTCACAACGTGATTTCGGCCCAACAAGGCTTACGTGTACCAAAGTTCAAGTCTCTAAGTTCAATATTTCGAGATTAATATATGACTAGTGCGAGGTGGGTCGATTTCA
Source organism: Micropterix aruncella (assembly GCA_944548615.1). Lineage (NCBI taxonomy): Eukaryota > Metazoa > Arthropoda > Insecta > Lepidoptera > Micropterigidae > Micropterix > Micropterix aruncella. The sequence goes on from OX155954.1 coordinate 2,521,186, forward strand.
ACTACAACCTTTTCAACTCTTGCCATGACCGAATGATGCCTGCATGCCAAATTTCAGGTCATTCGGATTAAGCGTATGGGCAATATCGTGGAGGAATACACACAGACACAAACACACACAGACACACACCGATAGATAGACATAGAGACAGACTTCAATCTGGAAATGGTCTTAATCGTCTCAACATGGATATTTCCGTCTTCATCTCACAAAAAAAATACGCGTTCACAATACAGACTTTCCCTCCTCGTCGGTTGGTGGGCCGGGAAAGTAAAATGGAAAGATTAAAAATAACAGCGGATTTTACTACAAAACGTCTCCTTATGTTTCACATACTTCAAACTTCCACTTTCATTACATTTCAATAGCGTAACTAATAAATTCTGTCATTGAGCTTAATAATTATATTCTCGCTGCTGACTGATTCACTCGCATACTCGTAATAATATGACTTCATTGAATCCGTGACGTAATCAAACGCCGCATCATTATCTCTACAGCGAAAAGCGATCAATAACAGTCAGAATATAACATTTTATTTACACACATTAGCCATATTATTCAAGTTTGGATGTATACGAGGCCGGGCTGTGAACCAAGACTGACATGTTTTAAGTATTTAATAAAAATATATTCAGTTTGTTTTTATGTACTTGATATGTTTAACTTTAACTTAACACAAATATTTTGACACGTCCACGAGCGGTTTTTAGCCGTCAATTGGACACGACGTAAATGTTAATGTATTTAAAAGTGAAAAACTGTGCTTTATGAAATATTTATCGTTTCTCTGAAAAACTTCGCAATCGTTGTACTTTTAATGTTGTATGGTTAATTGTTTACATTTGAGTCTGAACTGTGAAAATATATACATCGTGAGTTTTTAGTTACCGGCATCCTTGAAGGGGGTAAATCAGTACTATACGCAATTTATTTTGCATTGGACTGTGCTCTCCGGCTATAATATTAACATGTAAGTTCATTTTTATACTTTTTCTTAGGGAAGCCTAAAAATGATCTGGTTTTTTTTTTGCTGCTGGTTTGATTCCGTTTCTTCATATGGTTGGATTCGAACCGTAATACCATTGATTTACTATAAAATCAATGGTAATACCTAATACGTACCTATTTATCATTACGATTGGCGTAATAATCTTTCAGCTCTGTATTGTCTTTAATTAATTCGACATAATTTTTTTTTCTTTTAGCTTTAGTTTGATTACATTTCTTAGCTTTAGTTTGATTATTTAACAAATTGATTATTATTCGAATTATTGACTATCTCAATTGTTAGGCTTCGGCTTTGATTATTAAACTTTTACTGACTATTTTAATTATTGTATTGAGTGGCTTTTAGTAGGTAATTATTAGAATTATTAACTATTTTATTTCATAAACCTTTAATTTGTTTTGTAATAAGATTTTATGATGAAATACTTTTAGTAGGTTCCAAAGTTTCTTGGATACTAGATATTTTTTTCTTCAATCTAATAGCTAAATTCTTGACAACATACGTATGTTAACTAAAGTTTAAAGTAGTACCTAACTTATTTTGACACGTCCAAGAGCGGTTTTTAGCCGCCAATTGGACACGACGTAAATGTAATGTCATGTTATCAGATTTTTGCTACTGGTTTTTTGTCTATGACTTTTTAATTGAACAAGCATTTTTTTATATGTGAGTTATTAATTTCTATAAGCGTTGAAGCCTTCCTGGAAAACTTGAATTGCTTATTTTTCATTATTTCACGTTGTGAAAGGCGTGTCATGATATTTCGGCCGTCTCGCCCGGTGTATTAAAAATAGATCACACGTGAGCCATACACAAACTTTCTATTGAATCAATGTGAATATAGCTAGCTAGCCATTTCTTTGTCTACTTCTACATGATTAAGTGGTAAAAAGCCATTTTTGAAGAACTGATCATTTTTTTATACGTTAAATAAAAACTAGCAACCAAAATCGTCGCCGCGTTTACCTACGTTTGATATAAAACAAGTAAAATTATTTAAAGGAATAAAATACACGACTGCCGTTACAAAAAGTGACCTACTGTATTTATAATTATATTTATTACGGTTTTTTTACGAAATATTTGTTGTTTATGTATTTATCAATACACATACTTATATTTCCGGAATGTACCTACTCAATCGGACCTTTCATTTGGCACTAAACACGATCATTTAAAGATTTTTACATTTAGACAACTATTTACTTGATATAAAATCGAAGACTATCGCGGTGGTTTGACATTATAAATAGGATAGAAAACGAATTTACCGCGTGAAATTTGTAGGACCCGACGTTTCGGTGACGTTGCAGCCGCCGTTGTCTAGGGTAGACTGCCGCCGTTGTCTACCCTAGACAACGGCGGCTGCAACGTCACCGAAACGTCGGGTCCTACAAATTTCACGCGGTAAATTCGTTTTCTATCCTATTTATTTACTTGATATTTGGAAAGTTAAGACACCCTATGTCACTCCGGATGACAGTTATAGTGGAATAAAGAAACGGAAAACATACATAGATGAACCCAGCACACATCACACTTTTTTTTATTGGACAGTCGTGTAAAAAGAGAGCGATCTCCATTCAAATTTCAAAATGAAGTTGATGGCTGGGACCGACCAAATTCTACGGTATGCATGCAGCCCCACGCGGACGACTGAATGTTATAAGAGTTTTGGGTGATTGGTGCAAGAAATGTTAATAAATAATAAAGCAACTAACGAAGAAACGTCACGACGTCATGAGAAAACGTCAAATTTTCATCTTTCTACTGATTTCGTGATGTAGCCACCTCACTCGCGAGTGAGCAAATGCAATAAATACCTTTTAACCGGTCGGACGCCAACAATGCCTAGGTGTAGGCATTTGCGTCGTTTAACAGATCCGCGCGTAGCCGTTTCGGCCGGCCCCCATATAGATTATATAAATACATAATATACATGACTAACAAGATTAGTTACTAGGTAACAAGAGGGAATTCATGAAAAAACGATATTGCTAGTATTTATTTACAAAATCGACCAAAAAGTTGCAGCGCAGTTTTTTGCGCATGAAGGCTGGCTTTCGACCGGTTTAAGCCCGCTTTAATAATATAATTTAATTGTGTTTCTGTCATTACCTGAATCGGGTAGCTGTCATACGAACGGACGGCTGTAAAATGTCTTTTTTTTGTACGATCACGATTTTTTTCTGACCTCTTCTTCCGATGGGAAGATTTAATTAGTCACACGAGCGGACCGTACTCCAGTCCATTACCTGCGTCTTGACAACTCCTTGTACATTTCAAAATACTACTGGTTTGCTTATTATATTCGAATTGGCAGCCATGGGGCATCAGAATGTAAAGAAATCATTATTATATAGTTGTTGGCGTGGCAGACTTTTCAGGAAACGCACGAGTCATAATCACCGAACGGACATCATTGTGAATTTACCAAATGAGTCAACATGGATAACATTAATTAACAAAAAATAATATTAGTGAATCACGTCTGCGTGTCCAACGCTATGGCGGCTGTATTTTTTTTATAAATTGGCGGCAAAACGTCGACGGCCGCATTTGTCGACCCATGAAAATTGCGCCTTCGAAGGACGCGGCGACTATCTTGTACCGTTTGGCGGAAGTGGGTGTCAAAAGGCGGGATATTTTGAAACATTTATTTTTTAGTTTTAACGATTTCGAGTTTTGTGTGTTCACGCAATCACAATTCAATTTAAATTTGTAGACTATCTTTAATGAACGACCGTTTTACCAAAACTGTTGTTTTTTGGGCGTTTCTACGAGTGCCGTCTCCTACTATCTAGCCAACATGTCGGCGGCGCAAGCGTACGCCCGTCTCGACAACATAACTGTCTAGTTTCGTAAAAGAAACCTGTTTACTTACATCAAAATACTCTGTGTAGTCAAGGGGACATATTATATTAAAAGAAATACTTTTCTCATAATGGGAAGTGGTGAGCTGTCAATTAAAATATTGATACATGGCGACATTCTAGGACTGTGGCGGCCATTTTGAAATATTGAATACAAGGCGGGAATTTCAAACGAAAATCACCGCTTAAATTGACATTTTGTAGGGGATTTTACATATAAAATTATACCAACAGGAATCAAATAGGACGCAAATCAGATTCCATCACAGGATTCAATACTTTTCTGACATTTCTTTCTGCATTGGTATTAGCAAATCGTAATATTTATCAGGAAAGTCTTGATGCAACATTATCGTGATTAAAACAAACTCCTGTAAATGCCAAAAACAGGTTCAAAATGTGCATTTCATTACGTATGCAAAAATATTTCTACTTTCTACTAAACAGATTAGCAGTCGAATGTTAGCGTCTTTTTGGCAGCGCTTTATTTGGATATTGCCAAAAAACAAGAGCTATCCACAATAGCCTTTAGTTGTCATACAGAGATTTACAACGTTTATTTTCGTTACATAGTTAAGCATTTAGTTAAGCCCCCAGTTGAAACCCCAAACAACGACACGGCTAAAACGACACCGGACCTTGCTTGCCCTATCTGCGGGAAACAATATAAACGATTAGCATGGTTAAAAAAACACATTGCTGGGCACGATGATAGCGACGCTGCACGTCAGTGTCTTAAACCGTCGCAAGGAGTCACGGACAGAGTTGAACCTCACATGTCCCTTGACTCCACATCTGCCCGCAGTTTGTCACCCGACCGGTCTCCTCTACCCGCGCAAATCGTATCCTTCCCTCCTCTAAAATTCCCTTCACTTGCGAAAGAGGACTGGGAATTTCATAATAATAATTTAACTTCTATTCTTGACCACTCTGTGAACCGTAATGCCCCTGCCAGCGTCCAGCTGTCGTCCTTCCAGGTGGCGGTCCATGAATACTTCTCGGGTGTTTACCCAAAATCTACCCATGTCGACCCGGTTCACAGAGAAAACGCATTTAAGGCAAAGCTCCGTAGGCAAAAGCGGCTACTTCGTCGCCAGTTACGTGAAGCCAAGAAAGCCGGGGATAAAGCCCTCTGCCACAACTTCTCGCGCGCGTACCGCTCTATACTAAAACTCATACAGAGCGTAGCAACGCAAAACGACAAGCGCAAGGCAGCATTTCTCAAATCCAAAGAGGAAGCCCGGTTCGACAAAAACCGTTTTAACTACAGCAAAACGGTTTTGTCTGCCGCCAAGGGAAAAATCCAAATCCCGGAAGAAATGGCCACGGAATATTTTTCGACCACGTATGAGGACCCAATGCGGCTCCATAATTACAGCCCTCCGCCGGGCATTACACCTCCGCCCCTGCCTACGGTAGCTTTTGCTTCTCAACCTCCATCTCTAGATGAGATTCTTAATCAAGTAAAGAGGAAGCCGTCGGGCTCTACTCCGGGTCCCGATGGTATTCCCTATTTAGTATACAAAAAATGCCCCTGCCTTCTGCAATATTTAGGATCCATCTTCCGAAATATATGGAATAGCGGTGTAGTCCCACAGAATTTTGGCCGAGCGACAGTCATCTTAATTCCGAAGGTCCCAGTTTGCACCGGACCAAAGGACGCTCGGCCCATTGCTCTCACAGACACTGTGGCCAAAATCTTTTTTAGCATAGTCCACACGAGGATGAGCGAATTCATGCACCGGAATGAGTACCTTGGAGTATCAGTTCAAAAAGGCTTCATGCGTGGCGTCTCGGGCTGCCTCGAGCACAATTCTCTCCTGGCTGCTGCCATCAAGGATGCGAGACAGCACGAACGCCAAATCAATGTATGCTGGCTCGACCTAGAGAATGCCTTTGGGTCAGTCCGACACAGTCTCCTCCACTTTGCACTCCGCTGGTACAACTTCCCACCAGTCGTGCGTGACATTGTAGCCTCCTACTACAACTGTCTGACTTTCCATGTTAAAACGCAAGAATGGACTACCCGCTCTATGCCATATTCAATCGGACTATTTCAGGGCTGTTGCCTCTCCCCGACGATTTTTAATATAGTTTTTAATATACTGCTGGAAAGCCTGACCCAGTTTGACAGGAAGTGGGGCTACCGTTTTAAAACAAACGGCCAATACACCTCGTCGTGCCTCGCTTTTGCCGACGACCTAACTTTCATCACCAGAAGCCCCAAGCAGCTTTCCCTGCTATTACAGAAAGTGGAGCTTTTCTGCGACTGGTCAGGCTGTATAAAAGTGAAGCCCTCCAAATGTTTTTGCCTTGGACTCGCCCGCATGGGTACAAAATTTACATCCTATGACCCCAAATTGGTCTATAAGGGCTCTAATATCTCCCTTATAGACCCAAACAATCATTTCAAATTCCTCGGCAGAAAAATCACCCATCAGGGAAAAGACGTCTCGGGCGATCATGTTATAGAGCATTTCAAAAGTTGCCTGGCGAAAATAGATGCCTTGCTAATTTCTGGCCCTCGTAAGGCCTGGATCTATGACAATTATCTAACGTCACATTTGTCATGGCCCTTTCTTATTTACGATTTTACCAAAACCCAACTGTCCCGTCTAGATGCGCTGGTGACAGCTAGTTTAAAATCCTGGCTGTCCTTAGCCAAACCAGCTGACCCCTCGACTCTCTTCAGGTCCAAACAAAATTTTGGGCTAGCGCTTAAACTGCCCTCTCTGCTCTACGCCAACTCCAGAATAACCAAAAATTCGATTCTGTGCAATTCCAAAGATCCGGCAATATCGAAGCGCGTAATAAGTGGCCGTAGTGATTCAAATGATCTACAAGCCCGCGTAGACTTCCACAAAAAGTTCCTTACTGGAATCAGCCAGAATGGCACTGGTCTGGGGTATGGCAGTATAACCACGAGCGACGTGGACTTGAAGAAGTCTCTTTTGCGGGGAGATTACGACAGCAAGAGTATGGCTCATGCTATTGGCCTTCAATGCCAGAATGATTGGACAACAATTGGGGACTTTTGCATTCCGCCTCCAATGCACTGGAAGGTAATGCTCTAGGACTGGATGCCAGAGATGCTGAAATTTTATTTGAATGCCTTTCAGCATACACTTCCAGACCCCAGTAACCTCGCTCGTTGGAGCTTTGCCGAGGATAGTTCTTGTCCCCTCTGTAGCAATAACCCTTGCACAGCTAGACACATTCTAACTGGCTGCAAGGTGGCCTTAGATCAAGGACGGTACACTTACCGCCATGACAAAGTTCTCGCTGTTATTCGCGAGGTAATTAGTCTCTCAGTGGCTTGTGCCAACAAGGGTTTGACAGTATCCTCCAAACCCCCAATACAGTTTGTGCGGGATGGCTCTAAAGGCAAAAAACATTCAACTACAAAACCTTTCTCAATAATCGAGAAAGCTACAGATTGGATTCTGGAGGTATATTCGGTCTCTAAGCAGTATAAATTCCCTGAAAGTCTCGGATGCACAGCCCTCCGTCCAGATATAACTCTTAACTCTCTATCTCGGAAGGTGGCTCTTATTGTAGAATTAACTGTTCCATGGGAATCAAATATCCCAAAAGACCACGAGTACAAATTAAATAAATACCATGATCTTGCAAATGCCGTAACCCGGAACGGCTTCACTGTTCACCTTCACGCGGTGGAAGTTGGCGCTCGTGGCCTGCCAGCTAAATCTCTATTTCACCTCTTTAAAGATCTTGTGGCCTTTCCAGAAAAATAATCAACTCTTTCTTAGAAAAATTATCTAAAACTGCGATTTGCGCATCTCAAATTCTATGGCTTCGAAGGGGGAGTGAATGGGTGGCAAGGTGAACGCTCACATGTGGCAAGACAGCTGTCCTAAACCTATCACAGCCGGTTCGTAAGTCCGGAATCCACTGCTCACCCCCCAGAAGTGTAAAAAATAGTATTATGATGGGCCCGACTCCGGTCGGTGAATTCCATGGCAGCTCCGTTTGTATTTATTTATTTATATCAATGATTCTCATTTTGTAGGAATTTTATTGCAGTTCCTTTGTAGCTACCTATTTTTTATATTTTAATAATTATTTCAACGATTAATTCAATGATTCTGCATCACTCCTAACTAGGCAGATCCTGTGCCAAGGAAGACACCAATTTTATAGCGATCTAAAATGTAATTGTATGAAAAAAGATGTTTTGTGTTGCATTGCTTTGAAATAAAATAATCATAATTAATATTTAAAAATTAAAATAAATAAAAATTAAAATATTAAAAAATGAAATAAAATATAAATAAAAAAAAGAAGTGTGGCACTCGGGGACTGCCGCGGTAAAGCTATTGCATAGCATTTTTAACAACTTATGCAATTATAATTATTTGTTTATTTATTTTATTTATTTTTTTCTGATATCAGATAACTGCGCTCTATCGGAAAACGTTGAAATTATTCCGTATCATTTGCGGCTGCGGAAGCAAATGATTCGGAATAATTTAAACGTCTTCCGATAGAGCGCCGCGCACGATTTTTTTATTCGGTAAAAAAAAACGGATTATTCGAAAAAAATCGTAGATAAAAAGATAGATAATTAAATTATCTTTAAAATGGTGCAGGTTTCATAGTAATACGCCAGATAGTATTTGCGTAGTAGTCGTTTTTTTTGTTCGGTTAGACCTAATTTAACAAATTAATTACACTATGTAATATAAACAAAATCTAAAATATTCAAAGCTAAGAATATTAGGAATATGTTCTTGTTTAACATATATTTATTTCGAATCGTAAGCAGTACTCGTTTAGACGTAATTATCAGTTTAAAATCATTAATTTTCGTTAAGAAATTGCTTCATTCGGTCGCCGCGCTGGCCTCTAGGCCCGCGATAAAAGCTATGCAATAGCTTAAAAATCAATAAATAATAAAAATAATTGAAAATAATTATAAAATAAATCCAAATACAAAACATTACATATTAACTACAGCATTGATGATTAAATTTAGGGTCGTTTAACCAGTTGCCTGGTATTAGCCCACACTTGGTTGATCTTCACGTGGGGTCTTTTTACGTGATCTATTTGACATAGAATGATTGGCACTGCCATTTGAGAGTTTTGAGTTTAAAATAGCTAGTAAATGCCAGAACTAAAAACCTCGTTACAACCTAATAACCATTATATTTTTTTTAGTGTTCGTTCTCGACAACGCACCCACACAAAAAATGAGGGCGCTACTAGTACTGTCTGCCTTGCTGGCGCTGTCCGCTGCACAAATCGCCGAGAAGCTCACCGCACAGAATCCCTGTGTGGCTAAATCGACCTGTCGCGAATGCATACAGACCAAATCGTGTGCGTGGTGCTTCCAGCCAGACTTCGGAGATAGGACGCGCTGCTTCCAGCCTTCTCTTTCTTCACTCAGCGGTGGCTGTGCAGAGGAGTACACCCTGAATCCAGATAACATCGCCAACTTCATGGAGAATCGGGAACTCACTAGAGGAGGTAAAAAATTATCCATCTCTTGTTTAGAAATAGAAATAGAAATAGAAATATTTTTATTGTCCGAAATTGTGGTGGTACATTTATGGTGATAATGCGTAAAACTATGTATCTCACAATTACCTGTTATTAAAACAGATTGACAAATTTACTTATCTGCTAAATTGACTTATCTGCTAATTATAATATCTTATTAAAAATGCAATTATTTCACTGGTTTAACATGAAAAAAAAATTAAACAATTTAAACAGACCGGATAAGTAGAGCTAACAATAGAAGACAATTAGAAAAAATAATTCACCAATAATATAAAAAATAAAGAAAAAATCAAAAATCAAGGAATAATCAAAATTCCGCCTATAAATACGAAATGTATATAATTTAAAATGTAACAGTAGAAAACAATTAATAAAAAATAATTCATCAATAATATAAAAAATAATGAAAAAAATCAAAATCAAGGAATAATCAAAAATCCGCCTATAAATACGAAATGTATATAATTGAAAATTTGTAATCTTTCTAATTGAATTAATTTAAAAACAAAATGAAAATGCATGCCTACAATATAATATTATGAGAAATATTCGTTTAATGTGTAAAAGCTTTTATCGATAAGCCATTTTTTCAACGCTGCGGTAAACCCTTTTCCTTTTATTTCTTTGATATTTGCAGGTAGGTGGTTATAGATTTTTATTGCATTGTATAACATTCCTTTTTTAAATAGAGTTAAATTTGGCTTGGGTGCTTGTAGCTCATGTTTATTTCGTGTGTTATAGCCGTGTTCAACATTGTTTGTTTTGAAATACTGATCGTGGTCCCTTATAAATTTGCAGGTTTCCAAGATGTATATCGATATAAACGTTAGCACAAACTCCTTTTTAAATAGTGGTTTGCAGCTGTCAGTCTTTGGAATTCCACATATTATTCGTAAGCATCGTTTTTGTACTATGAATATTTCCTCTGCGTTTACCGAATTGCCCCAAAGCGTAATTCCATATTTTATGCAGGCGTAAATATATGCATAATATGCCATAAAGGCTGTTTTTTTATCTGTAGTTCGTTTTAAAATCCTTAGAGCGTAGCAAAATTTCGAAATTTTTATTTTTACATCTTCGACATGGGCTTTCCAGTTCAAATTACAGTCGATTGTTATCCCTAGTAATTTGAATTTTTGCACCATATCAATAATCTGAGCGTTATGTTTAATTTCAAATTTGTATTTTTGTGCTTGATAGGAATGAAATTGCATACATTTTGTTTTTTCCGCATTTACACTTAAATTATTTGACCCTAACCATTCAGTTACTTCTATAAAGCTTGTGTTTGCGCTGCTTTCCACATCAGCTTTAGTATGGCCCCCAATTAAGATAGAAGTATCGTCGGCGAATAGGATTATTTTCTGTTGTGTCGCTAAAGGAAGTTCGTTTACATATATTATAAACAGCAGGCAACCGAGGACGCTTCCCTGCGGAATGCCATGCTGTGATCGAAGCCATTTTGATCGTTTAATTTGATAATCTTTGATTTTACTTCATGACTATCTGCAGTCAGTCTAAGTTCGCCCTTACTTGCTTTGAAGGTGGATTCCTATTGAATCATCACACCTTTTATTTATTTATTTCAAATATTCAGGAGCCTTACAGAATAATCCAATTCGCCCTTGAATGTTAAATCTAGAGTTTAGACGTCTTTAATACCTAGACTTACACAGGTAAGCTAATGCTGACATTAAAAAAAGATAAAAAATATAAACTGAGTAAAACACCTATTTACGATAAAAATGAGATAGCGGACAGGTGCCTTTTTATCTGCCAAAGGGATATACAAAAGATATCCATCTCAAAGGGTGAGGAATTAAGGAGGGCCATAACCCTCCCCACTGGCATGTCTTTAAAAATATTTGTAGGATGGGAGATGGCACACCCTTCCTATGTGAGCTAACCATTTTTGGTTAGACGCTTTCCGCGCTGTGCTAACTGTAATATTTATTCATTATTATCTTAATTGTTTTACGAGATAATGTTGTAACGTTATAATATTTAAAATTTCAATGTGATCATTTTGCAGTTATTCTTTTTACGATCCGTATAGTAGTTTAAAAGTTATGCGCAAAACTATCCCGGGCAGAAATTTTACCCTGCCATAGGAGGGGTTAAATAATAGATGCCAATTCCTTGCTATGTAATATACGGTGCATACAATTTAAAACAAACCAAAACCTGTGCTTATAATTTGAAACTGTTCATCGAGAAGGTTGCTTTTAGTGTGAAATACGAATTTGCTTTTACTGTTATTCTGACGAAGGTTTATTATATCTTGTGATGTTTTTACCATGCACGAGTTACCAAAAAGAAAAAGGAAAAAATCAGAATGAAAGAACCGGGTTCACCTTAAGCTAAACAGAGGTGGGAGAATTTCACAAATTAGTGAATAAAGTGGAACAAAATGATGACCGTTTTTTATGCACTTTCGCACGACTTAAGTAAATTTGAAGAATTACATGATTTCATAAAAAATCCATTCCTCGAGTCACACTCGCTGATCCAATTCAATCGCATCAGCGAGCGTCATGTGTAGTGACGACACGTAAATTTAGTTGACGGGGATTCTATGCAGCGTTTATCCATATAAAACATATCACAAATGATGCGGCAAGATCGCCGTCATGTTGCGTAGGTGGCGTAACGTAAACTGAATAGGATCCATTTTGCCTCCTATTTATTTAATTAAACACATTTATGTCTCTTACTAATATTAATATGAACTTATATTTATTTACATTTATTCATATTAATAAAAAAAAATTAACATGGCCGATATGAGCATTAGCATATTTATGTGTACTGTTGCCACCCAATTAATAATAATAAGAATAATAATTAAACGCTTTATTTGCTTAAACAAAAAGGCGAGCTTATTGCCTAAAAGCAATATCTTACAGCTAACCTTAACCTATTGGAATAACATATTATGCGGTAAAAATAAAGTAATAAATAAAATTTTAAACATTTAAATTCAGCAGGAAAACAAAACAGTAAATTTAAGAAAAAGCAAACAATAAACCTATAATGACGCAGGGGATGATATAGGGAGGGAAAAAATAAGGAAAAGTTTATGAGCGTGGGTTCAAGTGTTCTTCGAGCCTGCGTTTGAAGCAAAACAAACTGGGTGCTATCCTTATACGCGTGGGTAAAGCATTCCAGAGACGGGCTCCTCGTACAGAGGAGTGCGAGAAGAAATCACTACTGTGACTAGGGATCGAGAGCAGTAGGTTGTCTTCAGATCTCAGAGGGCGCCCGCGAGAAGATAGAGGTTTGAACCTACTTATAAGATAGTTCGGAGCGGCCCCTTTCAGGATTTTGAAGAGCAAACCTAGGACTCTCGTATCTCTCCTTTCTCGGGTCGTCAGCCTGTGAAGTCTCCTTGTGTTCTCCAATTAAGTGCTTGAGCCCAACCAGGACTTGTTCCATATCAGTGAGCTTTCTAGTTTTGTATGTTATTATATTCGGCAAGTAAATAAAACATTTATAATACAAATATTATACATTACAAATACATTGTAACTAATAATAACTAAGTAATAATCCCAATATGAATCAATTAAAATTGAATTTGGAAAATAGATAATAATAAATAACAGTAACTAAATTTAAATAATATAAATAGTCCAAAGGGTAATAATAATAATAAAAATAATAAAATTTTATTCATACAACAAGGCGAGCTTATTGCCTGCAGGCAATATTTTAGAGCTAAGCTATACTATATGAACATTATTTGTGAGTAGATGCTAGGTAACTTAACCTATATAAAGAGTATTATAAATACAAAAAAAGACAACAGAAAGAAATATATATTTAACTCTTTGTGGGCACATGATGTGCCACTCCAAAATAGTCTAACACCTATAAGGACACTAAAGTTTAAAAAGCAGGAGAAGGGGAAGGGAAAGGGAATTTATGTGGAAGATTTCAAATGTTCTCTGAGTCTGTTTTTAAAACTTGCTATGCTTGGTGCGGTTTTCACATTTTTCGGCAAAGCATTCCAAAGACGGGCTCCATGCACAGTGAAAGAGAATGAAAAGAAGTCAGTGCTGTGACTAGGGATATAGAGAAGCAGGTTATCTTTTGATCTCAGAGGGCGTCCATGAGCCGATAGTGAAGTAAATCTGCCGGTAAGATACTTGGGAGCGACGCCATCGCAGATCTTGAACGGCATACATAGGACCCTCATTTTTTTTTCTCCCGGGTCGACAGCCAGTGAAGCTTCTCTTTGTACTCAGTGATGCGGTTAAATTTTCTGAGGCCATGGATATAACGAATGCAGACATTTTGGAGACGCTCAACTTTGGTGGATAACTCCTCTATGAGGTCGAGAAATACGACATCTCCATAATCCAGAAGAGTGAGGAGAGGGAGGTAATACTTAATTTTAGACACTGTCTGGATATATCAACTTGTGGATATTTTGCCGGATGTCATGTTTCTGTCCTATCTGATAGGACATTCACTACAATACATTTATTTTGTGTTTGCAGGTTCGATAAGTGGTGGCGGTGGATCTTCGGGCTCTAGCTCAGGTGCAGGCGGCAGCTGGGAACAGGAGAGCGGTAGTTCCAGTGCTCATGGCGAAATCGTCCAAGTCAGCCCTCAGAAAGTCAACTTGGAGTTAAGAATAAGTAAGTGTCATCATTCTCATTTACAAAAATAAATGATAGCTAAAACTTTAATGCCTCACGATGATCTTTTCGAAAACAAAAGTCGTGTTAAATCTATGACGGGCTTTCTGAAAATGAAAGAGAAATCTTTCTAATATCGACAGAGCCATAATGGCTAAATGTATGAAACAGTGTAAGTGTAAAATGTTGAGTAAAATGTAACATATTGAGTTGTCAACCACAACGGGCGAACCCGTCACCGCAGGACGTTTTAACGATTGTTCGTTCTATCGACCGTGCAGTGAGCGTAGAAGACTTGGGACATAACAAATCCGCCGTCTAGCTACGCCACAACCCGTGAGAGTCCAACGCCTTACCGCGAGTGAGCCAGGAATAAACCCGGCGGGCTCGAGATACTCGCGCCCTCACTACCAATTGTGACCAGATTTCTCCGGTCTCTCGATTGGTTCCGAGTTCGAGGTCGCTTGCGCGGTCCTCTCCCTTACGAAGCGGTGAAACGGAGTGCACCGAATCTGTCGCGGACCAAGGCGTCCTTTGCCCGACTCTGAACCGGGATCGGATGGCCAATGGTCATTTCAAGAGCAGTCGCCGTAAGGTAGACAACTGCCCCCGCTCTATAGGAAACAATACAGTTCCCAGACTCCCCCGATTGTTAGTCGGAGAGCACAATCGATTGGCTTGCGCCTCTCGATGCGCAGACCGTCCAGGAGCGCCAGAGGATTGTTCCCAGGGGAGACTGGTTGACCCAGTGTCCTACCCAGGCTCGCACCCCATGCGGGGAGGCCATCGGATGGGTGTTGACCCGTGAGTGTGACCGACCCTGAAACAGAATGGGTCTTCGTGGCCAACTCAGCAAGGGCCCATTAGCTCCCTAGTAAAATGTAACAGTGTAAGTGTCTATTCTGATTTTATTATTTTCTTACAGATGAAGCTTACGAGCTCAGCATGTGGTACTCGCAGGCTGAAGACTACCCTGTCGATCTCTACTACCTTATGGATCTGAGTAAATCTATGGAGGACGATAAGGAGAAATTGAGTGCGCTCGGCGATTTACTGTCCGACTCGATGAGAAACATCACTTCGAACTTTAGGCTCGGGTTCGGGTCGTTTGTCGACAAAGTGGTAATGCCGTACGTTTCAACTGTACCCAAAAAGTGAGTAAAACATTTATTTTCATAGTCTATTGCTATTGTATGGGGTGATTGTTGATTCTATAGAGTACAGGTTGCGCGCAATCTTTTTCAGTTTAAGTGCGTTGAAGGGAGAGGGACATACTGGCCCACTGTTATGGGTAAGGCGCGTTTTTAAGGTCTTTAATATATCAGTGCAGTCATCCACTATACTTTTATATATCTTTTCTTTATTAAAAAGGATCGCTTAACAAAATATAAATACTTTAAAATGGTATATAAAAATAATATAAGAATAACCAAGAATATACATCGGGGCTAAAAATACCCATGGCGTCCGTATTCTATGGACTCAACGAAAATGGTATATTTATGTTATTGCCGTTGTTTGATTTAAAATATAGTGTCATTTAATAAGAGCAAAACTAATCACTTATGTCTTTGTGAGGCATATTCCAGTATGGTCTATCTTTTTACTATATGTAAGATTCCTACTTTATGGCAACGTTTAAAGTAAAATAATAATATATTTTTTTTATATTGTGATTTTTCTTTGGTTTGATCATTAATTTTAAACCAAATCAAAATCATCCTTAATACAATCCTTAATACAATACATCCTTAATATCATCCTTAATACAAACAAGAAATAGGCCTAAAATCGATTTCTGCAGAACACCAATTTCCATGAGCGACGACTGTACACCATTTATATCTGTTTATGGAGTCCAGTTTCCCAAGTATGATATAATTAGATCTAAAGCTGTATCTCTTATTCCATAATGTTGTCGATATATAAAAAGGTTTCGAGAGATCATAGAAAACAATTGTATCTTGTGGTCCAGCAAACATGACTCCAGCATCTATTCTTGAGCACTTTCAGGACTTTGCAGCAAACAAATTATTTAAATAATAATGTGGTCATTCTGTTTTGATTAGATCTTAAACGTCCAGTTTACCACCAACCATGGATCACTATTCCGTATCATACTAGAATGATAAGTATAGATATAAACTTAGTAGACTTTAACTTCGTAAGGCACTTGTGTCATCGAACCCTCGCTGAATATACCTCATATTCTGACGGCTTGGCAAGGTTCGAAATGCTGAGTCTTCAGCAGCGACGCAAAGTGACTGATATGACGTTCTTCCACAATATACTTTCGCATCATATCGACAGCCCGCAAATTCTAAGCAGAATAGCCTTAAATGTCCCATCGCGCCGAACTCGTCACCCAAGGGTATTCAATGTACCCAGACTCCATACAAATCAAGCAAGGAATTCAACTCTGCATCGAATTATGGAAGCCTATGATGAATCGTTTCAGGAACTAGACATATTCTCAATGAGCAAAAACGAGTTTATCAGAGCGGTAATAGACCAGACCTTGAAAGCTTGAACAGATACATACCTGTGCAGAATCACACACTCTCATATATACACAACTATGACACATACACGTAGATGTACTTACACACACCCATTAAACACACATCACAATCACACACATAAACACACCCTTCCTACTATATCATACACACTCACAAATCGAGAGAACATGATAATATAACATAATATATAAATATTATTACACAACATCGCGCACATTAACTGTATATTACCAGGAGACTATTTTGGCCATAATATTGTTATTATTATTTATTAATTTAAGACCTGAGCGCTGTTTTTCTCTTTTGTTGGAATAAAAATAAAATAAAATAAAACTTAACTGAATATCGAGAAATAAAAGCACAAAACACTCATCGTCGAATTACTGGAGCATGTGACCAACTTCAAATTTTAGGAATATTGACATAATGTGGCTTAATGACCTTAAAAATTCTTTTGTGTACAAGAAAAAATGCACTGGTTGATGGCAAATGACTCGGTATGACCGGAAAAGGGCTTCCCGCTTCGTAATGTGTATTATTTGATGACTTTTAATTCTATTTCTTTAATTATTATTTTTTTCTTCATATTAATACATTAGTGCTTCAATATCAAAGGCGGACATTTGCCACCCTCGTCAAAATTAAGTAACAAGTGAATTCTATAAAACTTTTCTTTCCCTTTTCAATGGTGATGTATATTCCTTTCGAAACCGGACAGCAATGCGACTTTTTCTACACTGAGTCGGTTTGTTTAAAAAACGCACACCTACCCACGAGTTTGGTTATATTTTTGGATTTGTCTTTGATAGACATCTGGATTTTTAAAATATAATTTCACTTATTTATAAAAATAAATTGATATTGGCTACCTCACAATATTATTTCTGGAGTATTAAACAAAATAAAACTTTTCCAACAAACTGATTGTTCTCTAATTCAAGTAAATGATAGATGGCTGGCTGCCTTCGATACTGAGGTACCCAGATATAAATAGAGATGACAGTTTAATTTCGCTCATCAGAGGGCGAGCTATATGCACAATTTAAATACGACCTATTTGTACGACTATTTTAGCAGTTGTAAAAGCATTGATATATAAGGACCTAGATAGGCCTTTCGCGAGTGAAAATGACCACTTCAAAACCAATACGGATCACCGCCAGTAGTAGTTCCGCCAGTACTTCTCGGTGTGAGCGATCCCGCAATGAATATTGCGGTGCTATTCTCTCGCATACTGTTCAGTGTATTGCTCTCTTTCTGTCATGTTTTTATGCGCATCGGATATGACCCAACTAATTTGTACCTGAGGGCATATCTAGGCCTTATATATCGATGTTGTAAAAGATGTACAATCGGAAGATCTACCAGCTAGATCGTACATGGTAGAAAATTTGCTACTTACCATTTTATTTGTTTAAATGTGTGTGGGCCTACGACTTTTTAGACTGCTGTATACGGTTTAATCGAAATATTCCTGGCAATGCTCGCGCGGAACCGCCGTGCCCGGCGCTGCATAAACGTGAAATTGCCACTGCTATATCTATTAGAATATATTTAAAAAAGTAAAATGTCTCTTATAAGATCTTCTTGCCAACCTTATTTCCAGCATACCATTTTGAGGATTACTTTTAAATTTTGCAACGATCCATAGATTGCAGATGCCGTGCGAAGACTGTGTAGCACCTTACGGATTCCGCAATCACATGGCACTAAGCATCGATACTAATCTCTTCTCTGTAAGTCTTAACAATTCAATAAATAAGTCGATCCTTCGCCCCCCCCCCCTTTCTATTCTACCTCAATTCCGCTTGCTTACTTCCGTGAACTCTGTAATGTTTAGGATCTGTTAGACGTTTCATTGTTGCATTGATTTGGTTGGTAAGTCGCTGGAGGAAAATTGATTGACAAATCTACAGAATGTTCATCTTTAGTGCATGTTTTAAAATATTTTCGGCAGTTTACTGGAACCCTGCACGGGATGCGACGCTCCATACGGATTCCACAATAGGATGTCGCTGAGCACTGATACGTATAGATTTGCCGTAAGTCCCCGCGAACAAACAAGCAACCGACAAATAACCGTTACTCACAAACGAGTGAAACACTACGTAGTTCACTAATCGACTGCACCGATTATGCATTGTTTTTTCTGCATGCTCTTTATTATTCTCTCTCCTCGCTTCTTTATTTCTAAATATTCCCAGACAATCCTTTAACCTCCGATCCTAGCACATAGTTTAATTATTTAAGTGAAATCTTATTAAAATACATTTTTTTAAGAAAATATAATAACTGTTTTGATTAGGGATGCAACCGATTAAGATTACGATATGATTATTTAGCGGTTACCAATGGATAAGAAACGGAAGTCACAGGCTAAGAAAACACTAATAAAAATCAATGCCTTTCAATCAAAATGAATGTTATTAAAAATCAAAATCCCCAACATGCTGATATCATAAGAAATTCTTAAGTTTCCTCTGAAATACTAGGCAATAGCATTGATTATACAGCGCATTACATTGCTCAATGCCATAGTACGTTTTGGCAACCCTTCTACACCGGTGACATGCAGGTGGCGCTGATAGCATTGTGCAGCAAAACTATTAGATAATGAAGTTGATAACCTACATAATATGTATTTTAAATTAAAAAAATCCTTTTGTCGATTTTTAAAATTCAATTCAATTACAGTAGAACTCCAATTATCCGAATCAATTGGGACCAGACCCCATTCGGATAATCGAAAATTCAGATAATTGGATTTATTCAAAAAAGAGGGTCTATTTTAATTATTTATTGTATATATGTTTAAATTGGGAGAAAAACTATTTAATATCCAAATTTATTATCAATATCAATATTAATTAAATGTAAAGGCTGCTCTTTTACATATTAAGCTTAGCGTTCAGTTTATAAAATAATGTAATATAATAATAATCATTCTCATGAAAGTATAATAATAGTAATAATAGTCAACTAAATAGCTAAAACGAATAGTCAGTCAATTGTAAAGAATAGAATATAAAAACATAACTTAATGAATATTACGCTGGTTTTATAAAAAAGACAATTTATGCACAAATGGCGGACTTATCGCTATAGCGATATCTTACAGTCAACCATTTGATAAAAAAATCCTAATTTTCACCGTACAATACACAAAGAAGTAGTAAAGTTAAATTTAAAATAAACTTATACAGATACATGTCAGTAACTTATGCTAAGGTTGCCCAGGGAAGGATAAAGGAGAGGACAAGGTGAGGTATTTGGTTAGTGGCTGTGTAAAAATAAATGTTTCTTCAACAATTTTTTGAAAGTATGCAGCGAAGGTGCATGCCTGATAGAGTGAGGGAGCTGATTCCATAAACGAGCAGAATGGACTGTAAAAGAGTGCGTGTAAACAGAAGAATGATGTCTCGGAATGGCGAGTGTGCTATCCCGGCTTGATCGAAGTGGAAGACCGTGGCCTCCCAAAGGGTGGAAATTCTCCTTTAGATAGGAGGGTGAAGTGGGGTTATTGAGTATGTTGTAGAGTAGCGACAATGTATGCAAATTTCTTCGATTGCGAATAGGAAGCCAATGAAGTTGCTCACGAAAGCAGCTAACGTGGTCGAACTTTCGCAAATTAAAAACATACCTGAGTAAGATATTTTGCAGACGCTCCAGCTTATTCAAAATAACCTCACTGGCATCTATATAACAAACATCACCGTAGTCAAGTGTAGGCGTTAAGAGTGTGGACACAATCATTTCTTTATGTGACATGGGGAGAAAACTTTGAAGCCGCCGGAGACTATGAAAAGAATTGTATTTGTTAGGATTTGATTCACGGAGTATTATAAAATTATTAAAAAAGTCAATACCCATTAAAATGGGTATAGCTCATTAAGCTCACAGCAGCATGTGAGTACTCCATTCCTGGACGCATTTGTTACATGTGGTAATTGCAAAAATATGTGGTAATAAGTAGGTTATTAACAGATATACATATAATTTGATTCCTAATATATTTAGTTTGAATATTGAATAAGACAACAGGGAAGCTATCTCTTGAGCAACAAACATATTTTGCACAGTTTTATTGTTGAATGAATGAATCGTATCAGAACTGTGACAATAATCAGGATCATAATCGGTAAATCAATAACAGTTGCATCCCTAGTTTTGATTAATCAATATCGAAATGCACATTAAATAATTGTTTTTTTTTCTTTTCAAAATTAACATTGCTAAGTTTGGTTTGCGGCACTTTAATCGATTGGTATATTTTGGTATGATTCAATTGTTTTTGTCGCATCTGCAGGGTGAAGTGCGTAACGCAGCGGTGTCAGGAAATTTAGACGCGCCCGAAGGCGGTTTCGATGCTATAATGCAGGCAGTCGTATGCAGGAATCAAATTGGCTGGAGAGAGAAAGCCAGGCGTCTTCTTGTGTTTTCAACAGATGCTGGTTTTCACTACGCTGGAGATGGAAAGGTAATGTAATTATGAAGTTAAGTATCTGATTAAGTTAGGGCCGTCAGATATCCCCTTTTACCAGGGCTTTTAAAAAAAGGATTGCTGTAGCTTTCATACAAAAACCATCCCAAACAATGAGATAGACCAGCGGTTCTAAAACTGTTCCCCGAAACCTAGGGGTTCTGTGAAATCTCCATAAAGGTTCCGCGAGTTACCTCTCGACAACTTGTGAATCCAAAATAAATTGCAAATAAGAAGAAATATGCAAAAAAGCATAAATATATGTGAGCATTTAATATATCTCACAATGTTTCCCAGACACTATCAAGGACAACTGGGTACAAAATCCATTTATACCAAAGTAAACCGTCCATGTTGACATGTTTTCAAAGTTCAAGTCAAATTCAAAGTTCATCCGACTCGAAAATTTACTTAAAAATAAACCACAAAAATCTTTTGGATTTGACTGTGAGTCTTTTTGATTTGATTATGACTTTACTCCCCCTTTTAACCTACCACATAAAAAACGAATTTATGAGTCTAGATGCCTTCCCGGATTTAAGAGTTGAACGTCCGGCATAAAGCCGAACTACAAGGCAATTATCAATAAAATATGGAATCAATTTCATGACTCTTCGGAAAATTATTTTGTTGTTTTATTGATAATTGATTGAATTATTTATGAAATATTCCCTATATGCATTACATGTTCTATTTAGCTAGTGATGGCTATATGCACATACTTTCCTAACAACATATTTCAAAATTTTCTAATAAAGTTTTTTTAATCAATATAGATTTTTCATTCCAGAATTCAGTCCACTTAATTCTTTATAAGATTTTACTTGAATTCGTTTTTGTAACATGAGATGACTTGACATTTCAATATAAAAGCTCTCGATTAGGTAAAATTCCTTCAACAACTCGTTAATTTATTTAAAAATCACCTTCGGCACTATACCCTGCAAACACCCTCCCTCCTCCTCCCACCCTGTAAAGGTTCTGCCAAACGTAAGCGATTTACTAGAGGTTCCGTACCTGAAAAAGTTTGAGAACCGCTGAGATAGACGATAGATAGATTCTATGAAAAATGTTATGTATTTGAGGTCATGATTATATAGAAATAAAAAAGAAATGCATGATAAATGGGTAAAGTTTTAAAAAAGACAGAAGAAATAGAGCAAAAAGGCAACCTAAAAAAAATCAATATCTTGTCAATATCTTGATACGATTCCAGGATATACGAGTAATGTATAACACGTATGCTCATAACGACTTCTTAAAATATTGTGAAAATACGTAGCATCGTATCTACACATTTAATCTAATATATATTATTTATTGTCAATTGTTTTGTTATAAACTGTTATGATATAGTCTTTGTTTTTGTAAATTGGTAAGTTTAAAGTTCATCTCTATGATTTAAGGTTCATCTATATCAGTATCATCTCTTGACTAAATTTAGTAACTAGTTTAAGATTAATTAATGTCATTCCCACACAATTGTTATGGTTGTATTGGAAATAAATACTTTTATCTTCATCTTTTATCTAATGGCAATGTGAATTAAAAAAAATATAATAGTATCATCACAGTGGTCAAAGCTCAATCTGACCCACCATGTCATTTAGCCCCCAGGTTAAAATTTGATGCAATTTAATTTTGAAGGCAAAAGAATATGAATAACGAGAATTAATTACAAAATGTGAGTAATTTCATAACTGAACCAAGAGGAAAAAAATTGTCTGTCATAAGCGTTAGTGGTATCACATCAAAATATTTTCCCCCCACATCGAATTGATTTCTACTCCTAATAGCCAGACTGTACAACTCTATCCTTCTAGTTATGTTACCGTGTCCTGGTATTTATTTGTTCTTCGGGAAACTTCAGCGCTTCGTTAACTATGACACATTATCTTGGTACACTGGTACTGTGGTTCACTGGTTGATTAATTGTTCCCTACAGTGTCTTGTATTATTTTCTAATACTATAAATTATCAAAATTGAATTGAATTAAATTAAATTACTATCAAACTACATTAAATTTAAGTCGTGAATTTGGTAATTGCGTGGATAGGAAAGGGATGGGATATAGGATAGGATAGATTAGGTACCCACCTGATTAGGTGGATTGCAGGAGCATGGAACATGTCGGGCAATCCCATTTTTAGGTAACTCAATAATTCCAATTGTCTTCAGCTTGGCGGCATCGTCAAACCAAACGATGGCAGGTGCCACTTGGACAACGGGTTGTACAGCCACTCAACTATTCAAGACTATCCCAGCATATCGCAAATAAACCTCAAAGTGAAAGAGAACGCAATCAATGTCATCTTCGCCGTCACCTCTGAGCAAATCAGCATGTATTCGAGGTTGAAGGAACATATCGAAGGCTCTTCATCTGGCACACTATCGGCGGATTCGTCGAACGTGGTGGATCTTGTAAAAGAGCAGTATGATGTAAGTATTAGCTTATCTGTTCGAAGTTATATGTTATGAGTATCAATTTTTTGTATGTCTTTGTGTCTATCTTTCGATAAAGATAGGTTTTAACCACTAGGTGCACTTTTTTTGCTTCTTGACTTTACGGACTGCTTAGTCTTAAAGTCATAGAGCCATAAAGTCATAAAGTCCTAAAGTCCCAGTGCGCTTGCACTGGGTTTAAATGTATTAAACAATCTTGTAGATTCAATGGAATTCGTTTCTCGCATTGGCCTTCTAAGTACCATTTAGGAGTACAGTTGCAGTAAACGATAGCTTTCACCGTTTCGCAGCCAGGTTAGAGTTAGTAAACTAGGTAGAAATATTATGGGATATTTTCCTATACAATAGTATAGCATACTAACACTTAGACGAGTATATATCAGTCTATATCGTCGCCCCTCCCGCCATCTGGCCAATCTAGGCACTTTTACAATGGCCTCTGTCGGTCACTACAATAACTACGGTTCATTCGAGTTAATAGCTCTAATGTAGCACCTACAATGTGATGATTATTTATGATTATTTTCCAGAAAATCTCTTCGTCGGTCGAAATGAAAGACAACTCTACAAGTGCCGTGCAAGTTACTTATTATTCCTCCTGTTTGAACACCGGAGCGCCCACTCAAACGAATCGATGCGATGGACTCAAGGTAATATACATTCGTTTTCCTATCGAAATACTGAGGAATCGTAAGATTTTACATTATCAGATTCTGTTGCAATTGATTATATGTTTTTAGTTTTGTTTAAACATTCTTTAGTCTGATGCGGGATGTTAAAAAAATGATAGATACTATCATTTCACAATACTTTTATACTAGGTGATAAAATAATGTATATTTTAACTATTAAAAATGGGTATTTTAGCTAATTTGGGTGTTTTCGGAACAAAAGCGGGGAATATGTTTTGAAGCATCGGCAACACTGCATTTTGCCCAACAAAATAGTTTTATTTTTGTGACAATGTAACACATCGAGAATAGGTAAAGATTGTTCTCGGTTAGGAAATTATAATGAATGAAAAACAACAATTTAGTCAAAAAGTATTGAATCATAAATATTGGACCGTGAAGGAGAAAAGCTGATCAAATACAGAACTCAACACCTACAGGGTGATTGCACTATGGACTGGATTGCTTGATGAGAGCTCTCAAGTACAAAATACTAGTGTTGCTTGATCGGTTTTAAGGATATCAATATTGTTTAGCCTATTCTCCCTCGTCCTAGATTTCTAGTCTTGAGGTGGCGGAGTGCGCTCAGTGATCTCTCCGCCAAAACTTGTTGCACAAGCATTTCTTTCCATCAAAAAGGTGAACAATTTTTGAAGATGCAAACAATTACGAAATTATTATGGGGGCTGCGCCCCCTTAGCCACCATCAAGCCGCTGGATGTGGATTCAACACCGCTGGATGTGGTTGACTAAAGCTGATAAATTCCCAAATTTTAGGTTGGAGATGTGGTGCAATTTACAGTGGAAATTATGGTGACGCAATGCCCTGAAAATCCAGCTGAATGGAACCAAGTATTCCAGATATACCCAGTGGGGATAAATGAGAGCCTGATTGTGGATCTTAAGATGATATGCGACTGTCCCTGCGAAAGACCAGGCCATCCAGTAAGTCATTCAAACAAATACATATATTTTATATACCCATCGGTACCTAAGTATACAATATAATATAGGCTAACAATACCTATAGGGTCATTTATCATGGCCCTTTCTACTTTATGATTATCAAAACCCAACCGTCTCGCATGGATGTGCTGGTGACAGCTAGTTTAAAATCGTGTTTTCCATAGCCAAACTACAACCCCTCGACTCTTTTCAGATCCAAACACAACTATGGGATAGGTCTAAAACTGCCTTCTCTGCTCTATTCCAACTCCAGAATAACCGAAACCTCGATTCTGTCCTATTCTAAGGATCCCATAATGTTGACAAGTTTCTCGCTTGGACCAGCCAAAATGGCGCAGGCTGGGCAGTACAACCATGAGCGATGTGAACCTGAAAAAGTCACTCTTACGAGGAGATTTCTATATCACCAGTATGGATCATGCTGTTGGCCTTCATTGTCAGAATGACTGAACAACAGTTTAAGGACTTTTGCATTCCTCCTGCAATGCACTGTTGCGATAATGTTGTACGACGACGCCAGAGAGCGTGAAATTTAATTTAAATGTCTTTCAGCATCAGCATGTCTTTCAGACCCCAGTAACCTCGCTTGCTGGAGCTATTCGGAGGATATGTATGTCCCCTCTGCAGCAATAAACTTTGCATAGCTTGACCTATTTTAACTGCCTGCTAGTCTTGCTTAGATCAAGGCTGATACACCTACCACCATGACAAAGTCCTTCGCGGGGTAATTAGCCTCTCAGTTGCTTGTGCCAATAACGGTTTGACAGTACTTTTCATAGCCCAGTACAGTTTCTATATTGTTTCTCAATAATCGAGAAAGTTTCTGTCTAGGTTCTAAAGGTCGATTCGACCTCTAAGCAGTATCATTTTCTTGTAAGTTTTGGAGGCAGGGCCCTCCATTTAGATATACGTCTTCGGTCATGTCTCGGACTTTAAACCTTATTGCATAGTAAACAGTTTCACGGAAGTCAAAAATCTCCGTTTCATCTCTGTGTGGGCCTAACAGGACCGTGCAGTTTGGGTCTGATGGCCTGCTTGTGTTTTTTAAATCTGCCCAACTCACTCAGTAGCCTTTCATTCATTCGGTAGCCTTCTCGAATAGGGACTAATCTGGAAAGGCCTCTGTGAACTCTGTTTGTGTCTGTAAGTCCAGTCGTGGGCAGTCAGGAGCCTAGATTTGACCTGGGCAAACTGGGCGGACACAATCGATCGTGCACTCTGGCGAATAACCGGAGGAGTTTAAAAACGTATGTTTCCTTGCGGGGTTAGTTGTTTGCCTGATGTCAGCTACCCTTGAAACGATCCGTTGGTCACCCGATACCGTGTTAGATTAACAGATAAAGGGTGCCACGGTCCGATATAAATTCGAACTGAATTACCGCTAACATCTAGAGGCCGCGTAAGCGACTTCGAATCTGTGACCAGACTGGAGGATGGAGAAATTCTTCCAAATCTGGTAGTAAGGTAGCAAGGTTCACCCGCTGGGTCCTCTTCCTAGTGCTTCGCTGTAAGGTGTTGGACTGGGCCATTGGCGTAGCTTGATTGTGGATTGTATTGTCTGCAAAGTCTTTTACGCTCACTTCATGGGAGAAAGAATAACTCAATGTCGTTATAACTCTTTGGAGTAACAGGTTTTTCCGTTGTAATTGACACCCCCTGCACAGTATACAGAGAGGACAGTAGACGCACTCTCAAGTGATAGGGGATTGCGGGAATAGGGTGCGAGGGAAGTGAGCAGAGGGGTACGTCTCGAAAAACGCCTTTCGTTAGCGTTTTGCACGAGCGAAGGTCGGCGAATTTCTCAAAGCGTTTGAACATCTGCATTGGCAGAGCAGTAGACATGTGTCGGTCATATGCGAGCCCTTGAACTCGTGACGTAGTTTGCCTCGTTTTCAATTTTGTTCTAGGAGACGCTACTGTCTGGTATACTGTGCCCCCTGTAAGTTTCATCTCTGTAAAGATCCAGAGAAATAATCAAATCTTCCTAGAAAAAATCTAAATCAGTGATTTCTGCATCTCAAATCTTATAAGGGAGAGTAAATGGGTGATTAGGGTGAATGTTCCTATACGGCAAGACAGTTATCCTATGCCTACTACAGCCGGTCGTTATTCTGGAGTCTACCATTCATCTCCCAAAAGTGTAATAATAATACGATTGGCCCCGACTCCGGTCGGTGATTTCCATGGCAGCTCCGCTTTATTTATGTATTTATTGTTAATTTTAGAGTTACGAAGAAAAATCGGCACACTGTAGCTTCGCAGGCACTTACATGTGCGGAGTGTGCGTTTGCGACCCGCAAAGATTCGGCCGAGCGTGCGAATGTGCAGCTCTGGAAGCGGGAGTTGGTATCGTCGGCGGTTCGGAGACGACACCGGTCGGATCTTGCAGGCCTGGAAATCTGACTGTCGGACCAGAGTGCTCCGGACGAGGAAACTGCCTCTGCGGCCAGTGCGAATGCGAGAGAAGACCCAATCCCGAAGAGGTACGATACGACTTACTACTACTTGCTGTTTTATATTCGAAAAGGAACTGGTTTATCCCTGGACACTACATAATAATAATAATAATGGAGCGTTTTTTCTCACGTTTAACATTCAGTTTTAAATTGTTTCATAAACATAACTTATAAATTAGAGACCCACTGATATAGGCAACACCCAGACTCTTGCTCTACCTTTCTCTCAATTGCTTGCTATCTCTATCTCGCAGATGTGTATGTGTGTGTGTGCGTACTTATTTATGTATGTATGTATGCATATATACATGTAGGCATTTATGCATGCGGTGGGAACTCGATCAAGAGCTTTCTCAAAAATCAAGTACAAAATCAAGCAGTCGGGTTAGTCATTGAGTTTATTTCCCCACTTGTGGAGCGGGTTGGATACTGTGGATTGTTCCGGGATGAAATCATGATGCTTTTCGCTAATTACAGTACTGTCAGGCAGAAATGCCCTCAGTCTGCAGGTGAAGATACCCGCCTTGACTAATAGACCTAATAGACTGGTATTCAAAGTATTATCATTTATTATGGACAGGCAGCTATGCTGGTACATCCAGATCAGTCATTGTGAAGCTAGTCATAAACAATATTAACAAGTTGTACAAACCCGGTATGTTTTTAAATTGAACGACAGAGCTTGTGTTTTTAAATTGAACGACAGAGCTTGTGTTTTTAAATTGAACGACAGATCTTGTGTTTTTAAATTGAACGACAGAATGCACTAATCATTTCAAATGGTAGTTTATTCCACATGTCCACCGCTCTATTTTGCAGAACGTTGACTTTTTTGCTGTGATCTCGAAGATTTGTGTCGACATTTGTAAACTTGTGAGAATTTTATATATCTCAATCGGGTCCTCTCTTTGACTTCTTCGATTGAAAGTAGTCAGTACGAGTCATTCCGAGCGATCTTCATAATTCCTATTCTTCCTGGCATTTTGGTTGCCCTTCGCTACACCTTTTCCGAAACAGCTACATCTTTGCGCTGGTAGGGGTTTCGGAGCCGATAGTCATACTCGAGAATATGTTTCACATACGCCTCATAGATCTTTATACGCGTCGGAAAGTCTTCCTTATCGCATAGATTATCACAAGGAACTTCTCTGCGACGATTCGAAGAGCACTCTGTTTTTGCGCAGCGCATAATGGGCCTGTACTGCGAGTGCGACAACTTCTCGTGCGACCGGCACAACGGGGCGCTGTGCTCGGGCCCGTCGCACGGCAGCTGCGCGTGCGGCGAGTGCCAGTGCGCGCCGGGCTGGAGCGGCGTGGCCTGCGACTGCCGCGCCTCGCACGACACCTGCGTTCCCCCGGGCGGCGGCCAGGTGTGCAGCGGCAACGGCGAATGCGTCTGCGGCCAGTGCGTCTGCGGAGTGGGCGAGGACGGCCGCTATTCCGGACGCTACTGCGATAAGTGCCCCGTGAGTCT
Organism: Micropterix aruncella; assembly: GCA_944548615.1. Taxonomy (NCBI): domain Eukaryota; kingdom Metazoa; phylum Arthropoda; class Insecta; order Lepidoptera; family Micropterigidae; genus Micropterix; species Micropterix aruncella. The sequence continues at coordinate 2,550,273 of OX155954.1, forward strand.
TTTATTTATTTATTTATCTAACTCTTTCGATAACGATATTGTGCAATTGATAATACACAATGCACAATGCGAAAGAATAATCCCGAAAACTTTCTCAGTCGAATGCCAGCAAAACCGTTTACGACTCGGAAGGATTCGGGAATTATCATCGTGCGAAATTTAGAGAGGAGAAACTCATCGGCGAAGCCTTTTGGTTACAGCCTGGATTTATTTGCAGAAAAATATAAATTTATTTTTGACATACTGTTTAATTGTGTACTAGTAAAAATATACGGCCTTCGTAAAAATAATGATGTCTTTTTTGTCGTTACATTTAGACATGCCGCGGACGCTGCGATGAATTCAAGGAATGTGTAAAATGCCAGATGTACCAAACGGGAACTCTCACGCAGGAAGAGTGCGCCAAGAACTGCACGTTTGTACCGATCGGTGTACAGGTTGTCGAAGGTATGGAAAACTAAAATACAGGTGTCACTTTTCATGCGGTACAGAGGACTACCATCGATGGAGGGTCCTAAAAGGTTATTCTAAAAACCTCCATGTATGTTCCGCAATACTCGTTAATTTTGGAGATATTTTTTGAAATCACATTTTTCATGTTTTTTTGCCATTTTCATCTTTTACTCCCAAACTTAACACTAATCATATTTTTATTGTGCATATACACAACTAAAACTTCATTCCAAATAAAATATCAGTTTGGAATTTGGTCTAATACTTTCTGGAAGAAAAATACATTTTTTTCCTGTAGTACTTCCAACTTTGTGTGAGTACTGTGCTCTTAAATATCACATAACAAAAAAAAACTTGGGTCCATCTTAAAAACTTGGCTACTGTATTGATAACTAACTTACCACATTTCGTTTGGCTACGTCGAGAGCTTCATGTAAACAAAATGTTCAAAGTTAAAAGGGGTTATTTTAATACTAATTTATTTATTAATGTATTAATTATTTTTAATGTATAATGGTGGAACCTCTCATAACCAGCATAATTCGTTCCAGACTCTTACTCGTTAAGCTAAACAATATTTCCCATACTCGTTATAAGAGGTGCGAATTACTCCTTAAGACCAATTTCTGCAAATTACTCGTTATGAGAGGTGCTCATTAGGAGAGGTTCCACTGTATTAGTATTTATTAACCCCTCGCGGCCCGCGGTTTGAATTTTAATGTGTGCCTTACGGCCCGTAAGAAATTCGCGAGTCTCAAAAAAAAGATGGCGTTTCAGAAAAAAAACGATTACTCCGAAACTGTCACACCGATCGTCTAAAAAAGACCTGTTTTATGTTCCTATTGAAATTTGCTATTAGATATTTGTAACGTCGTTATGTAAAGCAATAAAGATTATTCATAATTATTAGTCAAAGTTGTACTAACATAATTAGCGGTCGGCCTCGCCTGGCCATTTCGGGCCGTCTGGGGTTCGACGGTAAATATCAATTCTGGACGTTTCGGGCCGTCTGGTACGCGAGGGGTTAATGTATAGTATTTATTAATGTATTAATATTGTATTTTTTTGTAAAACGAACTCGAAAGTTGTTTAAAAAAATATTATTGGGGTATTCATTTCATATGAGCCAGGTAATAGACGCTTGAACCTTGAAATTGTTGTCAATATTCGATTATCAATTTTCGCAGATCATTCACAAGGTGTTCCAGAGAGCACCCTCCATAGATGGTTTTCGTTTCTGTCATATGACAAGCGTCATATGAAAGAAACGTTTCTGTATATGCGATAAATCATTTTTACACAAATCCAAACGTGCTCAAGTTCAATCTGTCACTTTATTTTACAGTTAACGAGGAGAAAGATGAGCATTTGTGCGCTTATTATGACGAAGAAGACTGTAGATTTTCCTATGTTTACGCTTACGATGAAAATGAGAAGGTGGTCATCCGAGCCCAACAGGAACGAGACTGCCCAGCTCAGGTGAGTAGTTCTTTAATGTCTTACACCCAGAGTCGCACACGGCATAAAAGCACTTCCTACCCAGTCACAATTCACGTGCTTGCCCATTTGCGATCTGATACTGTCATAGAGAAGATGGCGGACGCGTGTCGTAACTCTGCATTCACTTCGCTCGAGCGATCACAGCGCTTCGTTGTGGCAAATGCAGTTATTAGAAATGCTTAATATTACACATACATTTACACAAACCCATACCCTTACATCATTTCTTCTTGCATATACCTAAAGGCTTGCATGGTTTGTGTCATACTGAATTTTGTAGAAAAATTTAGCAGATGACGATGCGACATTATATTATTATATAAATCTGCTTTGTATAGGTCCTTTATATAGAGACTTGTCATTCCCATTTCTATCTCAGATTTCAATTTCAATTTAATTTATTCTGACTGTGGTGTGGTTTTTTACAATTACAATAATAAAGAGATTTACGATATCATGGAGTTTTATTTATTTATTTTTGTTTATTTATTTATTTATTTATTAGCCAAAATGTAATAAAAAAGATTAAAATAAGCTGTTATTTTAATCTGAAGAAAAAACATTGTAAAATATCACTAGTATAGCCATTTATACATTGTAAATTACCAAAAACTAGCACCTACTTAAAAAGAAAAAAAAATGAAAAAGAAAAAATTAAATGAAACAAATTTATTCAAATTTATCAGTATAAGGGAGGGGAGAGGGAAGGGAGAGGGGAGAAAATGTGAGATCGGTATGGATAAACACATACATGTTCACCATAAATAAATTTAAAAAAATGTGCGTATCTTTATTTATTTTTATTTATTACGCTAGTAAGTGATCCTAAGCTTTTCTCTGACTGCGTGAAAAGGCTTTATGCGTAGCGAAAAAAGTCAATATCATTGAACCTATTACAATTATCCAGTGCGGTTCAACATGCCTTTTAGGCGTACATTTTTTTTTAAAACATGATTGTGTACAGGTATTCAAACAATAAAAAAAACACATGATATAATAAAAGTACAGAATCTGTTAGGTTAGGTATCAAAAAGGTAAATTAGGTGGGTATTGAATTATCTCATTAATACAATTAAAAATAAAAGGAAAAATAAAAAATAATCAATATTATTTCAGAATATTTTTTTGTTAACCTGCGAGATTTCGCGAGCGCATGTCTTTGAAAGACTATGTATAATTATGGAAATTTTAGATTTATTATGGCGGCTGACCAAAATATCAATTTCTTCCAAACCGTTGTTGCGGTAATTAAAATAAAAACGTTGTTTTGTTCCCGATGAAATTTGATATTAGAATATTAGAACTTAATTTTTGGAAACACTAAATATATTTTTTTATTTACAATCAAATTTTACACCGATAGTCCGAGTCCGATCGGTCCCAAGGAGCGCCGCGCCAACTGTGCTTTTACGTTTGAGTTCGATCGGTCCCTTTGAGGCTCGAAGGGTTAAACAATAACTTAAAAATTAAAAATAGTTTAGAAATAGTCAATAATTAAAAAAAATATTCAGCAATTATAATTATATACATTATTATTTTTAAAATACATGGTAGATAAAACATAACAAAAATGAGATTTCTTAAAAATCAAAGTACATTAGAACTAAAAATCTAGAACTGAAGAATGATATTTTACAGGTGTTTATGCTGGGTATAGTGCTTGGCGTGATAGCGGCTATCGTACTTATCGGACTAGCATTACTGATGCTTTGGAAGATGGTCACAACCATTCACGATCGGAGGGAATTTGCTCGATTTGAAAAGGAGCGGGCCATGGCTAAATGGGACACGGTACTATAACAAACGATTATTTAAACCTTACTGTCACGATTGAAATGCATGTATTTTTAATTCCAAATTTTCTCTTGCAGGGCGAAAATCCGATTTATAAACAAGCGACATCCACTTTCAAGAATCCAACGTATGCGGGAAAATGAATGCGATGAACTTCCATCCCGCAACGGCAGCTATACTTGTGATTCGTTTTACAATGACCTTTCGAGTCGTCGACAAATGGACTAGACACCGAGTTGCCTTCAACGGAATATTTATGTGCCTGAAAATAAAAAAGAACCACAAAACTTAAGCTGGACGTAAACAGTCCGGAATCGGACTCGATACACCTGCTAAAATTCCGAATTGTTTACGCTTGGCCTTGCATAAAAAGACTTTTGAATCTCAACGTCTGCACAATGCGCTTTTTAGAATTTTTACAGTAAACGGAGAATCTCGCCGCAATCATTAATTATATCAGCCGTCGTCGCATTTTTAGGTTATTTACGGTTCGTTCGTTCTCGTATTTGTGGAGTTAATAGTCATAAATTAACAATTTTTATTAGATCGTAATAGAAAGTGTTTCGATGTAATGTGCTTAAGTATTTTTAATTTATATTAATTTGTGATTTTTTTATATGTTTAATTTTGTATTATAGTAGGATTTAGGGAAATTCTAATGAATGTGCCTTTGCAATAAAGCCTGAACAGTGCCATTAATATTTAAAAAAATATACATACATATATTTATTGAACGATACATCCACGAATGAAATTGACTACTCTAATTGACACTAAAGTATGTTTTTATTTGTTACTAAGTTTGAGAATAAATGCCAAATTAACATTCAGCCTCTATTATTTATAAAGGTCGTGACACCGATAAAAATAATCACCGAAAATATGATAGGTACGTTACTGGGTCGGTTTGTAGTCAAGTTTTTCGATGAACATGATGGTGTTTTTAGTATTGGTGGCTACTTTGTCTTTAGCCGCTTCGGAAGTTGTAGAAGACTTTTGCCCGTCTAAAACTACCTGCGATGAGTGTTTTCAGACGCTGTCTTGCGCGTGGTGCAAGACACCCGAAAGCGACGCCCAAATCACACGCTGCTTTAATCGATATGAGAATAACACGGGATGCCCTGAAGAATATACCTATAATCCGGACAACACGATTGTGACCCTCAGTCCGCAACGGAAAAATATACAAATAAGAATGGGTCTGCTTTTTGCTTTATTATTTGGTCCTTTTATTACTTGGTAATTGCCGTTTTTACACACTTGACCTTTTGAACTGGATTACTTCGGTTCGAGTTGGAATTCCAAATCCAAATCAATTTTAATTCAATGCAATGCTTTGTGAGAGGTCATTGATACATTATGAATAAGATAAAAATGAATTTACCGCTCAAGTTTGTAGCACCCGACGTTTTGTTGATGTTGCAACCGCCGTTGTTTGAAGTGCTGAATACTGAAGTGCTGACAATCGTCATCCGTTGTTCTGCAGGTAGGCGGTAAATAGCTGCTGTTACTGCGCATATTATAACGATGATAAGTCTGCGCTTTCGAATTTTAAAAATACGCTGTTCCCACAACACTTACTGTATCTTGTGATGTTAGGGTCCCCACGCTCGGCGATGGGCATTGAGAACATTTTAAGGAGAGGATTTCATGTAGTAGAGAGTTAAAACACCATAGTCTCTATCGAAGTTTGGGGTTCTTCTTATTTTAATGGCTTTATGCAGGGAGAGCAAAATTGTTTTTTTGATAGCGCAATAGGATTTTGAAACTGCACCCAGTGGTTAGTTCCACTACTTAATATGTGTTCGTAGATCGCTGATTTTTCTCGCTAGATGTTTGCAGCACTTCAGTCTACCCTGGACAACGACGGTTTCAACATTGCCAAAACGTAGGGTGCTACAAATTTCCCAGTGTAAATTCATTTTATCTTATTTATAATGTCACACTACCGAGATAGTATACGATTTCACATTTTTTGTGATTTGCTAATAGAAGCTGTATCTACCGAGCCATTTTCAACAGAACAAAGTCGCCATGTACAGAACAATGCTATTTAATTGCTTCAATATTTTAGGTGAATCGTTTCGTGTGGGACATGCAATTGAGGCTAAAGACACCCGAATTCAACTGAAAGATAACTCTACAGATGCTGTTAAACTAAGTTATCACTCAGTCTGTGGCACTGAAGGACCTTCGACCGAAACCAACGAATGTGATGGTTTAACAAATGGCGATGTAGTGAATTTTGAAATAAACATTGATTTTCCCCTTTGCCCAAAGGACTCATCGGAGTGGACACAAACGATTGACATAATCGGAGGGGCCGAAAGTGTGATCATTGAATTGGAGATGCTTTGCGCGTGCAAATGTAATGATTATGAAGAGAAATCGGCGCATTGCAGCGAATCTGGTAGTTACGGTTGCGGTGTATGTGAATGCGGTTCGTCGAGGTTCGGACGTCGCTGTGAATGCGATAGTGGCGATGGATTTTATCATGATCAATCATGTCTAATTAATAACTCGACAACAACCGAATGCTCCGGAAGGGGAAGGTGCGCCTGTGGCATTTGCGAATGCGACCGCAGAGAAGATCCAAGAGAAGTATGCAATCTTAATTATTCTCAATTTCTACCTCACTTAATTTGTTGAGTTCCTTCTAAAATTCTACTCTATATTTTGAAAGTGGACCTCTAGAATACCAGTCTCAGCGGCCATTTGACCGATATCATATTCCACAAATAAAATACAAACAGATCTGACATGTAATTCACCGACCGGAGTCGGGCCCATCATAATACAATTTTTTTACACTTCTGGGGGGTGAGTAGTGGATTCCGGACTAACGACCGGCTGTGGTAGTTTTAGAACAGCTGTCTTGCCACATGTGAGCGTTCACCTAACACTTATTCACTCCCCCTTCGAAGCCATAGAATTTGAGATGCGCAAATCGCAGTTTTAGATATTTTTCCTAGGAAAGAGTCGATTATTTTTCTGGAAAGAACATGATCTTTAAAGAGTTGAAACAGAGATTTAGCTGGCAGGCCACGAGCGCCAACTTCCACCGCGTGAAGGTGAACAGTAAAGCCGTTCCGGGTTACGGCATTTGCAAGATCATGGTATTTATTTAATTTGTACTCGTGGTCTTTTGGGATATTTAATTCCCATGGAACAGTTAATTCTACAATAAGGGTCACCCTCCGAGATAAGAGTTATATCTAGACGGAGGGCTGTGCATCTGAGACTTTCATGGAATTTATACTGCTTAGAGACCGAATCGACCTCCAGAATCCTATCTGAAGCTTTCTCGATTATTGAGAAAGGTTTTGTAGTTAAATGTTTGGGGGTTTGGAGGGTAGTGTCAAACTATTGTTGGCACGAGCCACTGAGAGGCTTATTACCTCGCGAATAACAGCGAGGACTTTGTCATGGCGGTAATTGTACCGTCCTTGATCTAATGTCACCTTGCAGTCAGCTAGAATATGTCTAGCTGTGCAAGGGGTATTGCTACAAAGAGGACATGAACTATCCTCGGCATAGCTCCAACGAGCGAGGTTACTGGGGTCTGGAAGTGTATGCTGAAAGGCATTCGAATAAAATTTCAGCATCTCTGGTGTCCAGTCATAGAGCATTACCTTCCAGTGCAATGGAGGCGAAATGCAAAAGTCCCCAATTGTTGTCCAATCATTCTGGCATTGAAGGCCAATAGCATGAGCCATACTGTTGCTGTCGTAATCTCCCCGCAAGAGAGACTTCTTCAAGTCCACATCGCTCAGGGTTGTACTGCCATACCCCAGACCAGTGCCATTCTGGCTGATTCCAGTAAGGAACTTTTTGTGGAAGTCTACGCGGGCCTGTAGATCATTTGACTCACTACGGCCACTTACTACGTGCTTCGATATTGCCGGATCCTTGGAATTGCTTAGAATCGAATTTTTGGTTATTCTGGAGTTGGCGTAGAGCAGAGAGGGCAGTTTTAGCGCTAGCCCAAAATTTTCTTTGGACCTGAAGAGAGTCGAGGGGTCAGCTGGTTTGGCTAAGGACAACCAGGATTTTAAACTAGCTGTCACCATCACATCTAGATGGGACAGTTGGGTTTTGGTGAAATCGTAAATAAGAAAGGGCCATGACAAATGTGAGGTTAGATAACTGTCATAGATCCAGGCCTTACAAGGGTCAGAAATTAGCAAGGCATCTATTTATGCCAGCCAACTTTTGAAATGCTCTATAACATGATTGCCAGAGATGTCTTTTCCTTGATGGGTGATTTTCCTGCCAAGGAATTCAAAATGGTTATTTGGGTCTATAAGGGAGATATTAGAGCCCTTATAGACCAATTTGGGGTCATAGGATGTAAATTTTGTGTCTATGCGGGTGAGTCTTAAGGCAAAAACATTTGGAGGGTATCACTTTTATACAGCCTGACCAGTCGCAGAACCGCTCCACTTTCTGTAATAGCAGGGAAAGCTGCTTGGGGCTCCTGGTGATGAAAGTTAGGTCGTCAGCAAAAGCGAGGCACGTCGAGGTGTATTGGTCGTCTGTTTTAAAACGGCAGCCCCACTTCCTGTCAAACTGGGTCAGGCTTTCCAGCAGTATATTAAAAATAGTCGGAGAGAGGCAAGAGCCCTGAAATAGTCTAATTGAATATGGTATAGAGTGGGTAGTCCATTCCTGCGTTTTGAAATGGAACGTCAGACAGTTGTAGTAGGAGGCTACAATGTCACGCACGACAGGTGGGAAGTTGTACCAGCGGAGTGCAAAGTGGAGGAGACTGTGTCGGACTGACCCAAAGGCATTCTCTAGGTCGAGCCAGCATACATTGATTTGGCGTTCGTGCTGTCTCGCATCCTTGATGGCAGCAGCCAGGAGAGAATTGTGCTCTCGGCTGCTCGAATTAATGCTATTGATTAACCTTCCGAATACAGAAAAAAAAGGTTGTGTCATCCCAAAACTTTCTGGAACGTAGCCAAGGACTGATATCATCTGAATATTAATTTTATAAATAAAATCATTGATCCCTCTCTTACCTCTCGCGGTTGACCCGGTTGGGTTTTATTTCAACCCTCTCGGGCGGCGCGGTTCGTTTCTTGGCTAAGGGCAGTGAGGGGTGATTCTTGAAAAAAAATAGCATGACGAATTAGTCTATGGCCCATTTGATTTAACTGGACCATAAATAAATTTAGCATGCAATTTTTTTTAACAATAGGCCCTCTGATATTGAATGGTGTCCTAATGTGATGGCCATCTACTCTAAGTATTCTCTGCCTCAGTTGCCACATTTATCTTCGAATCCCAGTTATACAGGTTGAGTTTTTAATTAGTAACATCCTTGAAGTGGGTGAATCAGTACGAGCAAATGAGTAACTTTTGATAATATTTTTTTAAAAAGACCAAAAAAAAAATAAAACAAATTTTAAATCTAAAAATGTTATGTTTGAAAAAGAGTATAAAAAAGATGAGCACGTTCCACCATCTAGTGGTAGGTAAAATATCGCGAATATTGTTTATTCGCGATATTTTACCTATTGCTCGATGACGCAGCGCGCTCAACGTTTGTCAAACTTTTATTTATGAGTTAAGTTTATCAAAATTAAAAAAAAAACCATTTTTTTTTTGTTTTTCCCATTTTTTTATCAAACTGATTCCCCCACTTCAAGGTGTCACTAATTAAAAACTCAACCTATATAGTTTTACGGTACTCATATCAGACTTACTAGAAAGTTTCTTTTTAGATCATTTATGGAAATCTTTGCCAGTGTGATAACTTCTCATGCGATCGAGCCAACGACATGGTTTGTTCGGGGCCAGAGCAGGGCACTTGTATGTGCGGACAGTGTGTTTGCGTCGTCGGATGGAGCGGCCCAGCATGCGAGACGCCAGTCCCATAACATTTACATAAAATAATTCGATATCCGAAAAAAAAACCTGTACCTTTTTAGTAACATTACTATATTTTTAAAAACATTAAATATAATAGCGTAAAGTTTTATTTTTATTCTAAAGCATAGGAAAAATTTGGAAACTGCAAACAAAACATTGAATTTTCTAAGGTAGAGCTATAGTTTTTAGTGGCGTGCCCCCATTTCCTTCTTCTTTTTCTCCGCCAATTTTTGAACGTTTCTGGGGCGAAAATATTATTCAGTTCAATCGAGAAAGGGGAATGCTACTCTTTGGGATTACCCTCCAATAACAATAGTACGTCATTTCAGATAGAAGATGATTTGCTGGTCACATTAATAATAATAATAATAATAATTCTTTATTGTGAACTGTAAGTAGGTCGTACAAAATGGATAGGTACTATTATATGTGCTATACAGTTTACCAATCAGGCGTGCAATATTGTTGAAATAGTACAACCCTAAGACCATACGTGGCGCCTTAAGTATAAGTTACTATCTGGCAACACTGTGTCGTGTTGACAGTTCCCATTTTAGTTTCTGTTCAATAAATGGCTACCAACCAACAAATATGTATTTTTCTGTAATTAAATATGTTCACTTCGCAGTTGAAGGAAAACAAATCCGAAAATATTACCTTTTAGACATAGGTATTAACAAAATAATAATTAGAATTATTATCTACAAATTTAGTAAATTTCCATTACTAGGTATATATAAATCAAAATATGTCAGTTGTTTTTAAATTAAAATGTCAATCTGGAATTTTTAGGCTATCTATGGTTTGACAGATTTAGAGCTAGAATTAAATATAAATGTTTAAAGTTTAAAATGTTGGAGAATTACAATAAAAATATGTTATATTATTTATTTGTCATTGTCGTTTAAAAAGTCATTCACGCTGTAATAGCATTTATTTTTGAGCCAGTGCTTTAATGTCTGTTTGAATCCTGGTCGTTGCATTGATTTGATGTTTTGTGGAATAGCGTTAAAATATTTAACAAAACAGAACTCAGGTCCCTTTTTACACATTTCTGTCCTCACTGAGGGACAATTTATGAGGTTTCTATTCCTCGTAGCCCTTGAATGTACATCTCTTCGTAAGGAGTAGATATCGGGATTATTTTTAATGAATTCACAACATTCCAGTATATACACAGTCAACATAGACATGCTAACGAAGAGCGGCCTGCAGAAAGTGTCTGGCGCTACTCCGTTTAGAAGTCGAACACAGGACTTCTGTATTTTGAATATTCGTTGGACTTCTGTTTTCCATTCGTTGAACGGTGTTTAAGTATCGGCTTCCCCCGTTTTTTGAAGACCTTGTTGGATGATCCTGGGTAATAGAGAAAATGCTATCTTTCACCTTTGAGGAAAATTTGTTCTTTCCATTTCCGTTTAACCCCTAGAGCCCCTATTGGCCGTTTTAATTTTATTTTAATTTAATTTGTTTTATTTTATTATGTTAATATGTTTAATTTTAATTATGGGTACAGTGGTTTGGCAGTAATTAATGTTTTGGTGAGAGAGTGTCATAATTAAATTTTTTTACTAATTTTTACTAAAATTTTTTGGGACATCAACTTGTCAATCGGCTGAGGGGCCAAGGCCTGAAGGGTTAATGTTGCTCCGGAGTATGTGTAATCACTCTCAATCAGAACCTCGTTAAATGGAATAAATGTGACGTGGCTGTTATTCGCACACATTACACTTAGTTTCTAGTTAATACTGTTGAGAATACCATAGTTATAGTTATTATTGTCTAGCCTATATGGGATATAACATACTAGAAGGTTGGTATTTTTCGACACTTCAATTAAAGCTGCCATATTGATCTCAATGTTATTTGAAGTTTAGTTCTTTGAGATGCCTTCTCTCAGGAAGCCGTAATGAAGTCCTCCCATACCAATTACATAGGTAGTCATCTTATTCAGCATGGTTTTTGAAACCTTACAGAGTGAATAGAGGTGAGATTGTTTTTAAATATACATAAAATATGCCTAAATATAGGTATATGCCACTCTCAAGCTTATTGGTTGGTGGGTCCAGGGCTCAAACACATAGTGGCATTATTCTTTAGAGTTTTTGACCCTTTCCGGCAGTGACCCTTCTACTTTCTGATTTTTTTTCGGGAATTTGCATGAGTAAAACCCCAAAGTGTTTAAGTCTACATTCTATAAGTCTTTTAGATTTATAAAAATATTTTAATATAAATATAAACTTTTAAGTTGACTCTAAATGTAATTCGAATCGTAAGTATACACTTCCCCCGGTCCCTGCATTTATCTTTGAATCCAAGTCATATAGTTTTACTGTACTCTCAGACTTATTAGACAGTTCCTTTTTAGATAATTTCTGGAGCGTTTTGCGAGTGCGATAACTTCTCATGCGATCGAGCCAACGACATGATTTGTTCGGGGCCGGAGCAGGGCACGTGTATGTGCGGGCAGTGTGTTTGCGCCATCGGATGGACTGGCAACGCATGCGAGACTCCAGTCCCATAAGATTTATATGAAACAATTCAATAACCGAAATAAAAGACCTGTACACTTTTAGTAACGTTAGTATACATTAAAAAGCAGTAGAACAGTATGATGTTTTATTTTTATTCAAAAGCATAAGAGAAATTTGGAAACTACAAACAAAATATTTAACTTTCTAAGGTGAATCCCTGAAGTATGCATAGCAACTGCAGTCAATTGATGCCTCAAAGCCTAACATCACCCGCATTATTAATGAAATCGAGCCTGATTTCTGCAATAGTCATCGAAAATTGGACCTCCAGAATACCACTCAGCGTAGTCTCGGCAGCCATTTGCCCATTGTCATATTCCATAATTAATGCTATTGATTAACCTTCCAAAGAAAAATATATATATTATACTAGTGGAAGGTTACCCGGCGATGCTCAGGTATCCATTTACTTCCCTCTCCCACTCCTCCTCTCCCCCCCCCCCCCCAAGTAGCCTATGTTAATCACCATTCCTTCCACTTTTGAATTTATAAAATGTTCATGGCGATCAGTTGAACGGTATAAAAGTTAACCTCTGCAGCGCCATCTAGTAGCAAGTTACAACAATGTGGATAGCCCGAAAATATTATCCAAGCTCAAATACCTATGTCTACCAATTTTCACAGTCTACGAGTTGATGTGGTGCAGCGCTATGTAATGGCGAGTTATAACAAAGCAGATCGCATAAAATCCTTCTCCATGAAGAAATACATATAGGTATGTGCCAACTTCTTGGGGATCGGTCAAACAGTGTCGAAGTCTATTAAGCTCGAACAGACAGATATACCAGCGTCCCTTTTTATATTAATAATAATAATAAACTCTTTATTTGCACCTTAAAAGTATACAAAAAAGGCGAGCTTATTGCCACATGGCAATGTCTTACAGCTAACCTAAACATAGTGGTACATGCGCGCATTGTGAAAATAAAGATTATTACATAACATACAGACAAGTGGAAGAATTTAAGACTAATAGTGCCCGAGGAGAGGAAATTGGGAGAGGAACAGGAGAGAAAGGGAAGAACTGGTTACTGGGTCATTACGCTTATGTAATTGTTTTTTTCACACTGGCCACTTTGAACCGCTGTTTATTCATCAACATCAGCTGTTTATTTGTCTTTCCGTAGTTTGTTTTTGCTCAAATATTTTATTTATTATTTTTTATTTTATTTATATTTTTGTTTGTGCAACCATTGTAAAGCTGAAAAATTTGCATTATTTTCAAATATTATCCTGTGCCGGTGTTTTCTATGACAGCTTCTTACAGTTTGGCTATACAGTTACCGTAAATGTGTGCTGTTAAGAACTGCAAACAACGATGGTGAATCTCGTGATAAAATAACCGAGCCTGGTCAATCGCTCAAAGCCGCTGCTTTTGCATGACATATAACCACAGTTTCACTGCAAACAGTCGCGAAGTTGCAGGAGTTGCGGCTGAAGACTCTTGGTCACCCACCGTAACTACCAGAACTTGCTCCAATAGGTTATTTTTTTTTCAGAATTTAGATAACTTTTTACTAGGGAAAAAAATCAACTTCAAAGAGTCGGTGAAAAACGCCTTTAAAGCTTTCATTGGTGTCTATCCTGAGAGTTTACAACAGAGGAATTAAGCAAGTCCCATTAAAATGACAAATTACTTATGTAATAGTGGGCAATATTTCTATTAATCCTACTACTATATAAACGCGAAAGTTTGTAAGAATGTATGTATGGATGTTTGTTACTCTTTCACGCAAAAACTACTGAATAGATTTTGATGAAACTTTACAATAATATACCTTACACATCAGAATAACACATAGGCTATAATTTATAAAAAGATATAGTTTGCTATCATCATTATCACAATTCTCCATCACCACGCGGGTGAAGCCGCAGGGCGCAGCTAGTTAAATCTATATTTTTCATTCAAAATTTTTGACCTTTTTCCTTAACCCCTCGAGCGCTGATGTTTGAATTGTAGTGTCTCTTAGAGAACGCGAAGAAGATTACATCACAACAAAAATATAGATTTCAGGAAAACGACAATTATTCCGAAACTACTATACGGATCGCATAAAGAAGACCTGTTTTATGTTCCTGTTAAAATTTGCTATTAGATAAGTGTAACGTCGTTTTGTAAAGCAATAAGCATTATTCAGAATTATCTGTCAAAGGTGTGGTACAGAAAAAAAACTGCCTTGTCCAACATTTCTATGTTTTTTCTGGAAATAAATCACCCTATGCAAGAAATTGTGAATACTTTTATAATAATTATAATATGCTTCATTCAACCTATGACTTCGTTTTACTTATACCCATACAAAAATAAAAAAATATTCGGTGTTGAAAATCAACATGAATATTGAAGTTTTTGCTTTGGTTTGGTTCAATCATAGACTAAAAAATGGCGAGGGTATGAAAAATAATGAACCAACGAGTTAACGACAGAGAATATTCTCCTCTTTTCGCACACACCACAGGCCGTATGATTTATGTGAGGTATCAAGAGCAAATAATTGGAAAACATCGGCCGATCTCAGCTGGGACAGATGTCCCCTTTGCTGCTCTACGGTAATTTCAATTCTGGGGCAATTGTCCCGTTTGCTGCTTGAGGGGTTAATAGAACAGCAACTTTATAGGTTCCTGTATACCTTCATATATAGATTGACTATTCGACTTATTTTATTTTTATTTAAAACTTGAACAGCCTTGGATTTTTTAAGTCTTTAGTCCCAAGGAATTGGAAGTATATTCTTGCCCCAATCCCTAATCTTTGAATCCAAGTTATATATAGGTAGTTTTGAGGTACTCCACGCATGCGAGACGCCAGCCTCATAAGATTTACATAAAACGATTCGACAACCGAAAAAAAACCTGTACATCTTCAGTAACATTACTAAACATTAAAAAGCAAGAAATAGAACAGCGTAATGTTTACTTCATTTTTATTCTATAGCATAAGAGACATTTGGAAATTGCAAACAAAATATTTAATTTTCTAAGGTCATTCTGAAGTTTTTAGTGGTGTGCCTCCATTTCCTTCTTCTTCTTCTCCGCCCATTTCTGAACGTTTCCGGGACTATTGGCTGTAAAAAAAAATAAAATATAGTTAAATAGAAAAAAAGCCCCAACCCTGCCGGCTAGTAATCGGTGTGTTCTGTCTGTAGAAATAGAAGTTTGAGGTTCAACTTCTATCCAGTAGCCTCCTCGAAGAGAGGAATCCGGAAAGGACTCTGTTTCCCATGTCACGGAAGGTGAATCAGTTCTCCTGGGCGGTGGCCTATGGGCGCTCCTGGGCGGTCAGCCAATCACTGTGCACTCCGGCGAATTGGAGTTTGGAAACGATCTTATACGTTTCTTAAACGGTGGGGGTGGATGTCGACCTGATGTCAGCCACTCTTGAAACGACTGATTGGCCACCCGATCTGAGTTGTAAAGGGGCAAAGGACACCATGTTCTGCGATAAATTGAATCTTAATTACCGCTGAATTAACATCGGGTAGAAGGCGCAAGCGACTTTGGACCTGTGACCAGACGGGAGGACAGAGAAATCTGGCTAAACCCGGTAGTCAGGGCGCGAGGCTACTCACTGTCAAATTCCAGTGGGTGTTAATGGGCCCTTGCTGAGTTTGCCACGAAGACCCATTCTGTTCAGGGTTGGTCACACTCACGGGTCAACACCTATCTGACGGGCCTACACGCATGAAGTGCGAGCCTTGGTAGGACTATGGCCTTAGGGTTAGTTTCCCCTAGGAATCAACCTTGTGGCGCTCCTGGACGGTCTGCGCACCGTGCGGCATAAGCCAATCTATTGCGCACTCTGACTAACAGTCGGGGGAGTCTGGAAGCAGTACTGTTTTCTATAGAGCGGGGGTGGTTGCGGACCTTACGGCGACTGCTCTTGAAACGACCATCGGCTACCCGATCCTGGGTGAACAGCCGGGCAAAGGATGTCGAGGTCCGCGATAGATTTGGTATACACCGTTTCGTCGCTTCGTAAGGGAGAGGACCGCGCAAGCGACGTCGAACTCGTAACCAACCGAGAGACTGGAGTAATCTGGTCGCAATTGGAAGTAAGGGCGTGAGTGTAGCCAGCTGGGTTGCACTCCTGGCTATCTCGCAGTTAAGGCGTTGGCCTCTTACGGGTTTGTGGCGGAGATTGACTGTCTTCTGCGCTTAATCCAGGGAGATAGAACGACCAAACGTAAAAACTTCCTGAGGTGACGAGCTCGCCCGCTGTAGTCGACAACTCTAATTGTCAAATTCCAGTGCCACGCGGTAAGGCGTTGGACTCTGATGGGCAAGTTGACGTAGCTAGACGGTGGACTGTTTTGCCCCAAGTTTACGTTCACTCCAGATTGAAAGAACGATCCATATCATTATACCAACCTGGGGTGACGCGTTCGCCCGTTGTGGGTGACAACTCTCCAGTGTAGAAATAGCAATATTTTACTTACCCATTTTATGCAGTTTGATGATCACCGGCAAGGTCAGGATTAAACCAAACATGTAGTACTTGCACACCCAGTTGTTCTGTATGTGAAACTTTAGAGGAAATTGGACTAGCTTCGCCGTGTATGTATAAGGATACTTCATCGGACGTCCTATAGGTGCAGCAGCAGCATCACCAGCCATTTTGATCTGATCCTGGGTTACATAATAATTTGATTTTTAACAAACCATAAAAAATAATTGATATAAACACGATATATATGTAAAAGACGGTTGTTAATGTGATTTAGATATCATTATTACTACCTTTTTTCGGTAAAATCTGCGAAAAACACGAGACGACGGCGAATCGAAAAGTGACGTCTCTCGTCTAGTCGTCTATGGTCTAGAAGTACGGTTGCAAGATTCAAAAATTAATATCGTTTGGGTATCGTAATCCGAAAAATACCATGCACCACAATTAATGCATCCTTTTATGACACAATGAAATGAAACACTTTGTCACATTTTGAAATAATAATTATTTTGTTAAAGTAATTAATTTTTCGAAAAAGCAATTTATCGTATTTGGCTGGCCGCACATGAATATATTTCTTGATTCGAATTCCATATTCGCATTTCATACAGGTTTACATAACGTCGCACACGTTCTTATATTATCCGTTCTGAATTAATTCCAGTCGTTCGTTTCGGAAACCAGCCCGTGCGTACGTAATGCCAAAAAAACGAATGACGCCTTCCCGAATGCAGCGGACATATTTACATTGTGTGCGCCGCTGCACATGGACGAGAATTCCGTTCCAAAAACGCGCCAGCGCCGTGCCTATCGGACTAGTGCCTGGCTTTCGTCTAGTGCCTAGTTCCTAGCTTAAGTAATTTATCCCTCAGGCCATTATGAAGCTCATCGAAGGACTTTATTGACATGTAAAAATCGAAAATGCGCCTGGGTGTGCTCGTAATTTTGCACTCTTGAGATATAGTGGACTCTTTTTTATTCTCGAAATATTTAATAGATGTACTCAATAACGATGTTTCTTCTACTTATCGTTCACAGTGTCATAAAATATGCAATAGCAATTAATTCGTCATCATCCGTCTTACCCCGAGGCGTCAGTGGACGTACTAGCAGTAAAAAAATGAAATGGCAAAAAAAAATATGCTAACCGCGCACTTCGATAAAATTTCGTGCGTTTAATTTTCGAAAAATCTGTCAACTATAGAATCACTTGGGAAAAAACCCTCCAGATTTAAATTCTGTGGATTGCTACAGATTTTCTACGGTGCGTCGCCGGATTTTTTTTCCCATACTACAGAGTTATAAATATGAGACTTGCGAAAAAGTCCGAAAATTCCCTCGCGCGTAATACTTAAATGCGAGTCTTTTCCCGTGCGGCGTGTAAAACGTACCGTAACACACCACTGTGCGCGCCTGGCCTAACGGCTACGCTACGTTTACGAATGGCCGTGTCTGTATTCTGTCTTCGGAAATCGTACGGAAACGTGATGTCCTTGTGAGGCCAGCCTTATACGGTACTCAATTTCTTCATTTGATTACCTCTATAATCTATGGGTATATCAAGCATCTGTCAAAAAATATTCGGAAGCGGGTTTTCTTCCGAGCCGCTTTTGTTTTTACCACAAACTTAATAGGGACTTGTTTTTACGTTATTTTAATGATAGGCAGATTATGAAAATGGCTGAAGGTGCACGGATCCGCCGCGTCAACCGCCCTGGCACGAAAGCAAAGGTTTGCACATGTTTATTTTCTCCAACAACTGATTCGAGCCGTGTCATTGTATCGATTGTGCTTTCGCAGGATTTCTGCAACTGGCCAGATGAGGAATTCGAAGAGATGGATAGTACGCTAGCGGTGCAACAGTATATACAGCAAATGATAAGGAAGGATCCCTCGAATATTGATTATATACTGACTATGCCAGGGGGGCAAGACGAGGGCGTGTGGAAGTATGAACATCTCAGGTTTGTCTTTGTGTGATTGTATATTTTTTGCTATATATCGTGAGTTATCTGCCCCTGAGTTGAGGTAAGGTTATACTGAGCTGTTAGTACTCAAAATATGCAATGCATTATGACATCGGAACCCTTAGATATGCATGAAAACATGACATATGAGACCATACGCAATGCTATCACGAGCAACATCTATTTGTTATTTCCAGATCGGCATGGGAAGGTGGAGGGGATAAGGGATCCGGCACACTGGTCCGACATACTTATCCTGACGGGTTTAAATGAAAGCAGACACACTTATCCTACGCAATGTTGCGTGGAATAAGTGTGTCTGCTTCCATCTAAATTCAAGGGCTAGATGTCATCATGCGTTGCGTACGTAGGCCCAGTGTGTCGGACCCCTTACAACAGTATGTTGTCCCACGCTTACAAGCAGCGTGTTTTACAGAACTTAATTTGCAACGCGTCCGACACAAAGAACATCAGTGCATGCACAGAGAAAAGACACGTGGAAGTACATGAATAATTATTCATCATATTCCAATTACTGTTTCTAATGGATGGTATTCTCCAAACATTTCTCTTTGTCTATTTGTCCCATGAATCCATTATCCTATTTGCTTAACTTTTTTTACTTTAAGTATTGTGAATGCGTATTTTTTTTCGTGATGGAGATGAACATACATATATACATTTTGCCCCCCCTCCCCCCTTCCCCTTGAGACTTTTAAGACCATTTCCAGACTAAAGTCAGTCTGTGAGTATGGGTGTATTCCTCCACGATAGCGCCTAAACGCTTCATCCGATTGAGCTGAAATTCGACATGTTGGCATCATTTGGTCATGATAAGAGTTGAAAAGATTATGGTTGAAATCGGTCCATCTTTTTTATTTGTTATAATTGTATTTTCTTCCCTTTGAGCGGCCAGTGCCATCTGTTACCGCATACCTATGTCATTGCGCACTACTACCAATGAACTGGAGCTGTGGTTCTTGTCTTTGCTTAGACGCCGACATGCGCTTATAAGCTTTTTCACTGGATTTCCGCTAGGTGGCTACTACGCAAATGTTTCGATTTTGCTCGGATTAAAATGAAATGTTATTTATGGTTATAAATGTAGTTTACCACGGTAACTCATCTTCCAACATTCCTATGACTGTTACTGTGATTCTAGGAAGTCTTGGGGTGACACAGCCGATTTTTTGTTTTTGTGGTGCGGGCATATCCATTTAAAAATAACAATATGGGTAAATTGTTTTAAACTCACTCTCAGTCAGAAACATTGAACAGCGGCTTTACACAATACTAGTGCACTTTCTGAGAAGCGACAACAGCTTCTGATATTCAATGGCTTCTGATGTTCTCATATATACACACCAACGAGGGAGCGTTGCATCGTATACGTGGCGTACGTTGGTTCAGTCTCCCCTCCTTACCTATAAAGTTTTACCTACATCTTGGAACGGCAAGAAGCTTAGGAATCAAATATCCCTTCATTACTACAACCCGTTGTGAAATATATGGTTTGATAGGTGACGGTATACCTCAATTACATATGATTATTACGTTTATTGACATCTGTGGTTTTTTTGCAGGCAATTTTGTATGGAATTGAATGGGCTGGCGGTGAGATTACAGAACGAATGTCGGCCGGAGACGTGTCCACAGATGACTGCAACTGAGCAGTGGATCTTCCTCTGTGCCGCTCACAAGACTCCGAAAGAGTGTCCTGCGATCGATTACACTCGTCACACGCTCGATGGGGCGGCCTGTCTTTTGAACAGCAATAAATACTTCCCCAGCCGGTTAGTATTTCCCATTTTTAGGGTTGCATTTTTTGTGGTTTTAAAAATAAACAACGATAATCAGTCTCGACTACGTATTTTCAATTTGAAAATGATTGCGCTGTAGGAGCAGATTTCAGATTTTAAAGTACTGACACACATGCTTACTACCACTTAGTGGCATGTAAGTCGAAGCATTGCTAATAATGATCATGCTCATAAATCAACAGTTGTTTGATTTTCGAGCATGCTACCTGAGGTGCGGGTGGAAGGGGGTGTGCCCTTGAGCACATGTAAATAGGTTTGCTTATTATGAGTATACTAAATAATAATAAAAGGGAAATAATCACAAAAAAAAAGACATGGCCCATTGGGGAGACAATAAAACATTGCTTTTCATGACTCATTATCGGAGTCACGAATGTCTTTGGAAGACCCGGTAACCTCTCTATAAAAATAACAGCAAGAAATAATGCTTATGAAGATTTATTAAGTAACATGAATGACCCAACTTTGTATACTACTCTCAATTTTAGAAAGCAGCTCATCAAATTTCTGCAGAATCATGCGTAAATGATGTTTATAGCCGCTGAGATCTTCTCGCATCTCCACCAATAATCGATTACTTGCTCCAATGGTTTCTCTTCTTTTTATCCAATTACGGACCCAAATCATCCTTTTTCTTTTCTTTTTTTCCCTAATAGTTAAACATTTTTTTTGCAAGCATTAGAATGATTATGTTGAGTTCTGTGCAAATAGAACTGACGGAACTAACTTCTATTTTGGCCAAGAGCCTGTTTTTATTAGAACGCAAAAAAAAACATTGATGCCACGTTGACAGAAATGATTTTTGGGAAAAATTAAAATCATTAATATTTTGATTTTCCAGAGTGAGCATCAAGGATTCGTCTGTCTCGAAGCTCAGCTCCGTCTGTCGCCGCGTCTACAGAATATTCTCCCATGCGTACTTCCATCACCAGGCCATCTTCGATGAGTTCGAGAAGGAGACGTCGCTCTGCAAACGTTTTACATTCTTTGTGACAATCTACAGTCTGATGCTGAAGGAGAGTTTGATCGTTCCGAAGCTAGGCGAAGAGGCGGCTGTGGTCGGAACGGCCGGCGAGTCGGAGGCCTGAGAAACCGCTCAGTCCGCTTCGGGGGCCAAAGCCTGATGGTTTAGCTGCTTTAGGACGATTGCAGAACGCATAAAACATAGCACCTTTTTGCATTTTGTCCGTTTTTAAGGTGTGTCCACACTCGTGCGCTTTCAACTTCATCTTGCGTCGTTATTTCAATTTCATCTTGCGTCAAGTGTATGCATTATTCAATTCCTTAACCCTTCGAAAGCCAGCCATGGGAATGTAACTCAGGAGTCATGTTTTGCACCCTCGAAAATTTGTTTGCACGCATATTAATATGTAACAGTGGCTTATGCAATGACAGGCGACTTTTACCGCAGTGGAGGGAGAAACAGAGCCGGCAATTGCATAAATACGGAGATCAGCTGCTGCAAATTGTCAGAACAGAAAACCACTAAATACTGTTAATGGCGTCCGAGAGGTTAAGAAGCATGCAGCTATACGTCTTCACTTATGCGCTTTTGTCTATTTAATTGCGGAAGCCACTTGTATGCAAACCACTGGTATTAATAGTTATCTCCTGCTTTGACAGCACTCTTTTTGGACAAGTTTTTAATGTTCCTTGGAGAAGCATGACCGCATGCTTTATATCTTGTTTTTGACCATTTTTACATTAAAATCGTATTTTTGGCCCAGATCAGTCGAAGCATCATTCCTTTGTGTTTAATTTTGTAATCTATATGATTCTGTCCTTTGACAAGACAATTTTGATAATCTTCTATAAATCGCAATGTTTTCTCTTTATTTTCCACTATTTTGTCTCGTAAAATGCATTGATGATGTATGCGTATTCACAGGGCTCTGGATCCGAGTGCGCTAAGGCATGCGCTGTCGTTCATCTAGTTTTGACGCATGCGCTATGGTATAATATGCATGCGTCAGGAAAACGCAATATGAAATAAAAAGCGCACGAGTGCAGACATACCTTACCCTCACCCAACCGAGTACTACATACAATGCAAAACAGGATAAAAGCATTTTTAAATTTATAGATATAGCATGATTAGAATGTGTATTGTTATGCGCGAGAATCTCACCGAAGTAGAGGATTCATTCATTAGAAATTCACAATAAAAAACTTAATCATTCATTTAAATTATAATCAGCATAGCGTTAAAATAAAATATAAAACAAACCAACTCTTGTATTGTTGTTTTATTCAGACCTAAGATTAAGATCAGGTACAAGGAACGGCGGTAGACAGCTCAAGACGGCGTAGCGTTTTCATTTTTTTTCATTCTCGGCTTGCGCGTGCGCGAAATTTTGTTTTTCTTGCTGGACGATAGTTCTCTCGGCTGTTTTACCTCCCAGAAGCTTTGCTTTTTACTCGACTGATATCTGAAATGAGAAGATTTTATTATTTAATACAGTGATTTCTTGGTCGATCGTTCCCCGAATCTTCGTATTACTGCATGTATCATTTATTTTGGAAACTATTTAATATGGAAAATAAGCATTACAATTATATTTTTCATGTGGGCCTCCTGAAATAAATACCATTTGGAGGCCCCTGCCCTTGCGAGGCCCGGGGCGGACCACCCCCCGCCCCCCCAGCGACGTCACTGACTACCTAACTGCTTCCAACTTCCTAACTTCAAAGCTATCGCCCGCAAGAGCAACGCGTCGCTACCATGCCTTTTTGCAATCAAATACAGCTCGACGGAAATTAGTTTATAGCCTAGCCAGCAAGAAAAAGAATATATTTTAAACGAGGAAATAAATTCTGTACTTTATGCCACAAAATCAAGTAAGTGAATGAAGATTTCTAGTGACTATGGAAATAAGGCCATTGATGAGCCGGATTATATGGAATGTCTTACCCTAAATGTGAAGCTGATAATTCATCTTGTGATAGTAAAATGTGGATCGTTGGCACTTCTCTATTTACTATAATTTGTTCCAATCCATCTAATTTTGGCTCCCAGAATTCTTCAGTTCTACAATAGAAATCATCATCATCATCATTGTAATTAAACCAAGACAAACAGTCTCATTATGCATGCATTTTATGTTTTTTGAGCATTTTCAAGATCTCAGAGCTGGTAACAGTTTGTTTGTTTGTACTCTTTATTGTACATTTCACAATAGGCGGGTTTATTGTCATATGACAAACCCTTACAACCAACCCTACTACGTCGTGTTTCTTTGTATGTGTGTAAGTGTGTGTCTTGTTATTGCATTCGATCGACAGAATTAGAACAGTCCAGCCAATCAAAAAAAGTTCCTGATGATACTCATATACAGGGTTAGTTTAAATTCATTAACAGAAGTGACTACAAGAAACTAAAGATTGAATAGAGAATCAAGAAAATTAAACAAGCCATCGAACAGAAATATATTTTTTTGTTTGTTTTATTATTTACCCTTTTTACTCAGAAAAAAAACTTGTTTTTGGATATTACAAGATTGTTTTTTACAGGGGATTATATGTACAATGAAAAGTTTTTTTTTGTCAGTGAGACATTTTCCGCATCGTTTGCACAGGTGAATGTAGAGAGATGTTAGTGTATTTTATCCATGTGTTATCACGTTATATCATTAGTGGTGTCCAATAAGCTTGTTCCATGCAAGGCAGCCGCTCTAAGACTAAGAGCAAATGGACTGTGGAAACAAAACACAGAAACACCACACTCAAAAATTCTGAAACGGGTTCTAGAAGAAATACCTCTTCTGGACGCACCCATGGACAGGATAATATGCCATCATGTCTTTGATCGAAGATACAATATCCAACTCATTGCAGAACCAGCAGATCACTCTGGTACAAATGAAGTAAGGATATACACAGATGGCTCCAAAACTACTCAAGGTACCGGAGCCGGCGTCTTCTCAAATGATCTAAACATCAAAATATCAACTACCCTAGGCAACCTAAATACGATCTTCCAAGCAGAATGCATTGGCATCACCAGAGCAGCACAAGCAGTTGCAGCCAAAGATGTCGGAGACCTAAGCTTGAAATTTGTCTCCGACAGTGCCTCCGTGCTACAAGCGCTAGCAAAAAATACTATAACCTCTGTCCTTGTACTGGAATGCCACAATGCGCTCCAATCCATTGCAGGGTCAAATAGAGTGACCCTGCAATGGATTAAAGGGCACAGCGACTCACTGGGAAACGACGCGGCAGACGAACTGGCCAAAAGGGGATCAAAGGAAATATTATATGGACCGGAACCCTTGATGCCCATTCCCCAGGCCCAAATAAAAACATGGCTACGCAGGAACACCGAAGAAACCCACCTTACAGAATGGAAAAAAAACGCAGGATGCAGGCAAACAAAGAACGCGGTTCCGGAAGCATCCAAAAAACTTGCCCGCAACCTCACCAGATTAAAAAGGGACAAAATCCGTAAAGTCATAGGTACTATGACAGGCCACTGTCCCCTAAACAAACACCTGTTTACCATAGGTGTGACAGACAGCCCTCTATGCAGAGGATGCATGGAGGAAGAAGAAACGCCACAGCATGTGCTCATGGAATGCAGGAGCGTGGCAGAGCAACGGGCAAGAAGACTACAATCTCCAGCATCTGTCCCGGAGGCCTGTAGCAACCCAAACAGGCTGCTAACCTTCTGGGACAGCCTGGGTTGGCTGGAGTAACATAAATAGAAACATGAGCCACGCACAACGGCCCAATCAAGAGGTCAAGTGCGGGAAAAAGCCCAGACAAACAAACTAAGCTTGTTCCATAAGTTTTGGGAGCTGCGGTCTTTTATGGCGTTTTCTTAGCGAAAAAGTAGACGTCGAGCACGCCAAGTGGAATGCACTCAGGGTTGTGACACTTTCAACTGTTTGCGAGATCACAAAATACTCCCGTTCTTAAAGAATTGCCAGATCGAAAAAACGAATCCACCGGAAAAAAAATGGCATAAAAGTGACTTTAGTAACTATCTCTCAAAAAAGCGATGAACAGTTTATTTAAGGCTTCGCCAAACAGAACGGGTACCTAGCGCGCATCAGAGCTCTACAGTGTCAAGTCCTGATGCTGCGTTATAGCGCCGAGTTGTGTTGTAATGTGACGGTGTTATACTGTCAAACAGAGCGCGGGCGCTGGCGGTGCGCAGCGCTCTGACAGTGCACTAGGACGTATTGACACCGGGTGTTGTATTTGTTTACAAATTTCATTCTAAGCGTCCGACGTAAGTAATAAATAAATACAAACGGAGCTGCCATGGAATTCACCGACCGGAGTCGGGCCCATCATAATACTATTTTTTTACACTTCTGGGGGGTGAGCAGTGGATTCCGGACTTACGAACCGGCTGTGGTAGGTTTAGGACAGCTGTCTTGCCACATGTGAGCGTTCACCTTGCCACCCATTCACTCCCCCTTCGAAGCCATAGAATTTGAGATGCGCAAATCGCAGTTTTAGATAATTTTTCTAAGAAAGAGTTGATTATTTTTCTGGAAAGGCCAAGATCTTTAAAGAGGTGAAATAGAGATTTAGCTGGCAGGCCACGAGCGCCAACTTCCACCGCGTGAAGGTGAACAGTGAAGCCGTTCCGGGTTACGGCATTTGCAAGATCATGGTATTTATTTAATTTGTACTCGTGGTCTTTTGGGATATTTGATTCCCATGGAACAGTTAATTCTACGATAAGAGCCACCTTCCGAGATAGAGAGTAAAGAGTTATATCTGGACGGAGGGCTGTGCATCCGAGACTTTCAGGGAATTTATACTGCTTAGAGACCGAATCAACCTCCAGAATCCAATCTGTAGCTTTCTCGATTATTGAGAAAGGTTTTGTAGTTAAATGTTTTTTGCCTTTAGAGCCATCCCGCACAAACTGTATTGGGGGTTTGGAGGATACTGTCAAACCCTTGTTGGCACGAGCCACTGAGAGACTAATTACCTCGCGAATAACAGCGAGAACTTTGTCATGGCGGTAAGTGTACCGTCCTTGATCTAAGGCCACCTTGCAGCCAGCTAGAATGTGCCTAGCTGTGCAAGGGGTATTGCTACAGAGGGGACAAGAACTATCCTCGGCAAAGCTCCAACGAGCGAGGTTACTGGGGTCTGGAAGTGTATGCTGAAAGGCATTCAAATAAAATTTCAGCATCTCTGGCGTCCAGTCATAGAGCATTACCTTCCAGTGCATTGGAGGCGGAATGCAAAAGTCACCAATTGTTGTCCAATCATTCTGGCATTGAAGGCCAATAGCATGAGCCATACTCTTGCTGTCGTAATCTCCCCGCAAAAGAGACTTCTTCAAGTCCACGTCGCTCGTGGTTGTACTGCCATACCCCAGACCAGTGCCATTCTGGCTGATTCCAGTAAGGAACCTTTTGTGGAAGTCTACGCGGGCTTGTAGTTCATTTGAATCACTACAGCCACTTATTACGTGCTTCGATATTGCCGGATCTTTGGAATTGCACAGAATCGAATTTTTGGTTATTCTGGAGTTGGCGTAGAGCAGAGAGGGCAGTTTAAGCGCTAGCCCAAAATTTTGTCCGAAAAACTATTACTTGCATTATGTCCGAAAAACTATTAGAATGTGTTCAGAGACACCCCTGCCTATATAATACTAAATACTAATGATATTTTTTATAAAAACATGGCAATAAAATCAAAATTATCAATCAGTTTATTGATTATTAAAATAAGTTTAAAAAATGTCACTAATTTGAAATGCTGCATTCGTGGATTTGTTGGTCGTTCGATTTATTAGTCGATCGTCAACAACGAAGAAACTTTCTAACGACTGT
This sequence comes from Micropterix aruncella, assembly GCA_944548615.1. NCBI lineage: Eukaryota > Metazoa > Arthropoda > Insecta > Lepidoptera > Micropterigidae > Micropterix > Micropterix aruncella. Next base: position 2,577,465 of record OX155954.1, read on the forward strand.
TATCGATATGAGGTACGCTCTGGTATTATAGTACCTTGCGGAGTGTGCATCAATGTCTAGTCGATTTCAGTCTGACATCCAAAGTATGCATCATTAAAACGCGACGCTAGTAAAGCTTAACGCGGCGCTAGGTACACGTTCTGTTTGGTGAAGCCTTTAGTGACCTAGCCTTGAGATCATCGGCACGAGCTAAAAATTCAGATTCTTACTTTCTGTAGCATATCGTACTGATCTGATGATCGATTTTCAATTCTCTTTTCATAATTTCCGCACAAGAGATCGCTTTGCTCAATCCGGGCCCAGAGCCGGTCCAAACTACCGATTTGGCAGCACCGTCGGCGACTACTCCCAGGGCGTGGGACAGCAGATTCCTCATTTTGCTGCCGCCGTGCACCTGAAACGATGAAAGTAAAATGTGAAAAAGGCTAAGTTTAAAAGAATATTGCCTGTCTACGGATACTAGTGTCCAGCACTCCATGTTGGTAAAAACTATCTGTCTATATTTGAAGTTATAGTTTTTTATACTTGTAGTTATCATTTTTTTATTGTCATAATGTATTGACACAGTGTATAGAGTATTTGACACAATCATTTTTAATGCAGGTATCTTAAATTTATACAAAGAACATTTAAAATAGTTTACCACAATTTTAGATTAATATATAATTAATCATTCTCACTCTGGATAAGTTCAACTGTTAGTATAGTCAAAATAGTCTCTTAAATTCTTCTGAACTTAATTAAAAGGACAGATAATTTTGTGCAGTTTTCTTGAGATTTGCGTAGATATATCTATGCGATTAGTACTGGATGCAGCTTATGCACTCTTTCACAACTATTCTCAGAGTATCCAAAGCAGTTATATCGTTGATGATTGCGAAGCTGCGAGTGCAGGGGAAACTACTTGTCAGAAAAAATAAACCGTGCTTCTAATCACCTCACTTTGCACTCACACTTATCACTGTGACCACTTATACATTGATTTTACTAATCACTTAACACTTGCACTTTCTACCTGCTCTTGCTACCTAACAAAATGTAATTAGGAACAAAGATAATATAATATTGGTATGGAATTTAAGTAGTATCAGGACCTCAATTATAAAAAAAAACCGCTTCTAAATTCGATCATTTTAATGCTAAATTTGTTAGAAAATAGCGTCAGACATGCAATATTTCGTGACTTGAAATATTAAAATATCATACTATGTGCTGAATCTTTTTTTCTAGTTAAAGTTTTTAAGACAGTTTAAAACAACTAACTTAACTTACCGAAATGTAGGTATTTAACACTTCTTTATGTGCCTATATCTCGCTTATTTATTGAGGCTGAATAAAGATTATTGCAGTTTCGGAATAAGCGTGGTGAATATAGTCGGGTGATGTTAAAATATCAACAATGTAGAATAGGTACTTACCAATACTAGAATAATACCCGTCGTATTGGTTCACACGATTTATCTTGCAATTTTCTAGACAATGCAAAATTTCAAAATGAAATTTTCGGAGATACGCTATGTTGAATATCAAGCAGTATTTTATCTAAGCTGTATCAGGCGTTTGAAATGACTCGAGGACTCGCCCCAAAATTATGTAAATGACGGGATAGACAACAGGTTTTCGCGGTTCATGCAAAAACAAGAGAGCGGTTAAAACATATGGGGATAAACTTACTTGCATCCATAGAAAATTATCCGGTAAGCTGGGTAGCGGTATTTTATCACGCTCCAATGGTTCCTCCACGATTTTCCCTTTCGTATAATTGTCCATATTGAAAAAAAATACGCGGATTTTGTTTTTACGCTTGGCGTCTCGTTGAGTCGTTAAGGTTAGTTTTTTTTAGGTTAGGCTTGCTGCGCTGTCAATTTGACAGCTCACCCACTAGAGATGTGCATTGAATCATATTTAGAAAGATCGATGATACTATGCGTTTCTCACCGCCCTACTTATACGAGCTATATCGTCATATAGGTTCGTATAACTATATTGCCGCTACAGCGCCCGTAAACAACAAAACGTATTCCGTACATTCAGATAAAAAAACAATAACAAAAAACAACCCGAAAACCCGCAAAGCGTGCGTGATACGCCAAATTGTTTCTACGATTTTTTACCTACTCTTTTTGAGTAATAACCCAAAGGTAGGGCGGCCAAAATGGAATTAAATTGAAATTGGTAATGCTTCCGATAAGGCCAAAACCTAAATACCTAATAATGGGATACACATTCCTGCTTCCCGAAATTGTGTCTTTTTGCAAATTGGCTTGCGTATTTGAGTTTTTTTAAATGGCCCATTTTAAAAAATGCCCATCCATGTAAGGTTTTTTATTTGATGATTTTTTGCTGAGCGGTCAGGTTTTGTTGAGCGAGCAATTCGTCGAAAAGTTTTGTCTGCGGTTGAGTCCATACAGCGGTAAGTAGCTTTGCTATGTTTATATTGCTTTCCATACTCGCCAACAGGATTAACGTCTATGTGCTGTGAAATGCTACGTACCTACCTACTGACCCAGCTCGCGCACAACTTTGAATGCCTCGGTGAGAGATTTGATATTGCGCAGCTTATTTTTCTCTTCTATCTCGCCCATGAATTCACCTCCTCCTACCATCGACTCAATTCGATTCGGAACGGGTTTTTAAACTGCTAACACATTAGTTAACATTTTTTTGATTATACAAGATATCTACTAAATAAGATGTGAAATTAAAGCTACTGGGTTCGATTGCGTTTCTTCGTGAACCAATATCGGAAAATAGTTCATGCGAACGCGACAGAGCAGTGCGTTAGAAAAAAAAACTACCTACCCGCCGAACATCAGAATTAGTTTGAAAACATTTAGTCCGGTCTTACATTATACCGCGTTATATTTGATTGGTAGTTTTATGCTGAAAATGTCACAATCATTCATTTCATATTTCGCTCTAACGTATTGGCCTGTCTCGCTCGCATGAACTAATTCTAAATTTAGTCCACGAAGAATCGTCATCGTGCCTATTGAGATTACATAACTAGACTCTGTGCTTCCGTTTCTTCTTTATAATATTATATACGTGC